>CAXIVR010000007.1:5198634-5820679 GCA_964035755.1 Teleogryllus oceanicus
TAGCCACTCTTCTTCTGAAAAATGGGTTAATAATAACAATAAACAACAATAATAAGTATTCAATGACTAATTGTATACAAGATGAATTGCAAGTACATCGAATTTCATAGCTGTTTATATAAATTTCTAATTAAATAAATAGTTCATTCCATTATATGTAAATATTTGTAGGTCATATTCTCTCCCGGGACCTAAGATTTTCTCTAAGGAATAAAAATCACAGAGCTTGAAAGCCTCAAAATTTACGATGGTGTCGAGCAGGGCGGTTTCACCTCTATTCCTTTAAGCTATAAAAATAATTACTTTCTAGCTACTCTCCGTCCCTCCTTTACATACACTTCAGCGATGACCAATTACAATTTTCAATGATCTCTAATATCAACCTAGATTCAGAATGCCATTACAAGTGAGTTAAGCAGTGCCACCTGTATACAATGACTGCATCCTACATACAAAAACAAAGTCGCCGGGAGCGGTAGCTCAGTGCATCAACTGATGTCACTGAAGCGCCTCTGATCGGGAGGTCCAAGAATCGAGCCCTGACTGTGGCAGGAATTTCGACACTAGCTTTTCAGCTATGTCGAATTCAATCGCTGTCTGGAGAAGAATTCCAGCGGCCGGCTGCTCTGATCGGTAGTTTTCCGTGGTTTCTCCGATCAACACCAGGCGAATGCCGGAGCAGTAGCCTCCCAAACCGGCCACGGACAGCGCGCGAGCTGTCCTTCCTCTTCCTTGTCCTATCCTCTTCTCTTACACACACACTTACACTAACATGCACTACACTACCACATATTCCGGGACACCGGTCGAGAGCTTAGAGCTTGTCCCGGCTGGGGCGGTGCCCCGTTGGTGGGAGAGTCCTGGTTAGGGAGAAACCCCACTAGCCGCCGGTAGGTCGGCGCCGGATCTCGCCATCCAGCGGGGGAAGATCACCGCCATCTCCCGCGAAAAAAACAAGCACTACACTTACTGGACTAATGACCAAAGCCATTGACGTGCCCGAAAACACGAAAAAATGAATGTATCAATCAAAATCGCCTCACGCCGTGTGTACTTCGACATCTCTTGTGGGCAGTCAGGGAGTCTATTGTGACGCGCCAGAAATGTATACGTTTGTGTCATTAAAGCGTATTGGATAGTTGAAGGATTAGTAGAGAAATATATAGCTACTCGCGGAGCCGGGAATCGAACGTGGGGCCTCATCCTCTAGTAGACGAGCTTGGAGTTACGGCGAATAAAGACGATGCATTTGGATGTCATATCAGCTAATAAAAGATACTTGGACTTTCGTTCTCGATGAAAAGGAGGAAGTGACACCCCATTTGCGCTTTTTATTTTACACACACACACACATACACACTCACATATATTTGGAGATTTCAACGAAAATTCACTTTTTGTGGTCAGTCCGTCTATCTATCTGTCAGTCTGTCTGTGAACACTACTGTGTACCGTCCGTCTGTAAACTATGGGATGGAAATGGGAATTTTAAGAATGTGAGAGATATCTTTTAAAAAATTACATATGAGTAATTTTTGAAAAAAGCAAAAGAATACACCAAAATAAACTTTGCGTGATATTAGATATTGCGATTGGCAGTATTTATTTGAAAGGTTGGAAGTAAAATTTGGAGCCTTTTTGAGAAAATGGCGTTTCAGTGTTTCTAAAATTGCGGAATTTTGAGCTTATTTTAAAAGAAAAGTGTCGAATGTTCGAGAAACTTTATGTGATATTATGTAAAGCACATTTACTCATAAATGTATTAAACTGAAGAAATTGCCTCTAATGTAAATATTACCGACGAGAGAGACAAGTACAAAAAATTACAATTTTGTAATATTTGAAAAACAAAATAATAAAGCTATATGGCGTTTATGTCAACGTATGGGGTACATTTGTCATTACCCGTATCAGAATATTTAAAGAAAAAATGTGGGGCAATTTTTGAAAAAATGTTTTTTTGTTTAAATTGCATATATTGCACGAAAACTACTTCAATTGTCAAACAATCTACATGACCTTAATGAAAGAACTATTTATGAACAACATTTTTCATTTGAAGTCCCTCTCTTCAAATTTATAGTTGTAGTAACACACTGAAAAATTCAAACATTTGCCATTTTTGAAAATTCAGAGTTAACTGTGAAAGTGGGACCTATGCCAGACTATAAGTATATTTTACTCTATTATTAAAGGAAACTAAAAGAAAAAATTGAAGCCGTTTTTGAGAAAATTTTTAATATGTCCTGTGTGCTTCATGTAAAGTATCCTCGTATTTTAAAGAATGTTTTTCAAAATTTCATTGCTCCAACTAGAACCAGATATACAGGTGAATATTTAATTTGGAAATGATCATACGAATTTTAGGCGCTAGCAGTGTTCACGGACGGACGGACGGACGGACGTTTTGCTTTCAATTGCTTTTTCGGCATCAAGGACCCATCAAAGAGGAGATTCCGCCTAAAGCATGAGTTAGAGAATTTTTTTCTGTTATTTTACTAACTGGATTTATCCGCATTCTGGTTATCAGGGCTCGGATATTAATTTTTTTCTTCCGAAAATTCACCGTTTTTCCCACAGCATTCCATAAATTTTTCTGTACTATGTGTATACGTGCATATAAGAGAAGGTAAAAATGAGCCGTGATCCTCTTCCTCATGACAGTAAACGAGTCGGTATTAAATTTTCAAACTTTTGACCACAATCAACTCTCTCGTAAAATGAATCGAAAAATTAAAAAATAACAGACATTCAATTTTTGAAAAAGAAACTTGTCGTTCGCGTGCGAATTATTTAATCAGTTTGATATATTTCTAATTTCATAGAGCACGTAGTCACAGATGTACATTATTCTCCATGAATTGGTAATTCACGAATATAATAATAATATTAATTCTGAGAGCGTCTTCACTGGTTCTGTGACTTTCTTCTTTGTTGAAGGTGAGCCACCTAATTTTTTCGCTACACATAATCTTTTTACAAACGTTTGTTTTTAAAAAAAAATTAGTGTGTGTGAATTGTAAGTACTGATCAAAATGTTAGAGATAGTGAATTCTTAGGCTAAGGAATTTTCAAATTTTAACCTATTAGTATTCAATCGGGCGGTAATCCATATCTAAGATCTGTGTTGAATAAGACCAGTGAAGTTCGCTTACATCTTTCTGTATCTAAATGTAGTCGATTGTTTGATATCGTGTTTACGTAGACTTGCTCCGTGAGATGCAGAAAGTAACAACTGATTTATTAGATCGATTAAAACTCGCACAACAACAACAACAATAAATGAACAATAAGTGACAGGTACGCGTTACTTCTATTAATTTGAAGATATTATCATATCTTGCCCTCGCGGGGAGCTCATTGGTCAGTGTGCTCGCTTTCCGTGACGCCGGGTTTGATTACTGGACGGGCAAGATTATAGTGTGCGTTTTCCTTGCAATGCTCCAGTATATGTTGCTGTGAGACGATGAGAAAACTCACTGCTCAGGTTGCGAAGACCACAACACGGTGTGGGGTGCCTACGTACTAACCACGAACCCGTAACTCATAGCCGCAAGGCCCCGGGACGCCGGTGGTTAGCCGAGGGGTTGTGAGATTCTATTGCGCCAAAGTACCTACGTACATATTATATACATGCATTGTTATTTATTATTTATAATATAACAGCTATTTTGTGGGAAAGTGATAAAGCATCAATTATCATTACCTTTCATTTAAAGATAAAAAATTAAAAATTGATAGAAACTCAAAAGAATTTCTACACGGAAACCCTTAGTTTTGTGTCCTCAGCAAAGTGAGTAGTATAAAGCATTAATACGGACCAGACCGCGCATCAACCTTCATCATGACGAGACAATAACATTCGGCAAGCTCGACAGAAACGTCGGATGGATAATTCAATTATTTTTTGTGGTTGAGTTCTTCCTGGGGTTGCGGCGATACGTTTTATCAAGTAGTCTACAAAGCGTTGGATACTTTTCCTATATAATCCGGAGAAGCCAACCCCATTTGCTACTGAGAATGTAAAGACTTCTGTAGCTCTCGCCCGAACACATCGAAAAAGGATATTATGGTAAACGTTCGTGAAAAAGAATACGAAAACAAACGCGTGAGGATGAGCAGAAGATTTTCATGAGTATTGCGTGGCGCAAAACGTTGCGATCTGTTGACCGTACATTCGAGAATGATACCGGAAGTTGTTGTTGATTAGTTTATGGTTCATTACACACGCCATTGAGGACTGTAGGATACCTGATTCTGGTTGGTAAAAGGGCTAGGACAAATAAATTTCTACGTGCAGTTCGTGCACCACTGCGCTCGCTCGCGCCTAGAAGGATGCCGCCCCGCAAAGCGCTCCCGCTGTGCGGGTTGCGTCATGCGCGCGGTTGGGGGCGCGCCGTGGCCGGGCTGCGCTGTGCGGCTGTTGTGTGTTGGGACAAAAGGCCGCTGCGCGCGCCCCACGCGGCCCGCGCCCGTATGCCGCCGCTCCCGCAACTGCGGAATAGGGAGGCCAAGAACTGCACCGAAGAACTCTCCTGGCAATATTTTATTTTCTTGTCTTATCAGTTTCGAATACTTAAATTACTTTTTTTGTATACCAGCATTATAAACGAGGTTTTCTGTTGCAAGAAATCGTTCATAAAAGGGCCTTTTACAGCACAAATGATGACGTATTAGGTTTTACGGCAAGAATGATTGCGTCATCACACACGTCATAGTTGCGTCACAACTCACCTTTAAAATTGACGAACGCTGTGGAATTGCATGAAGAGTTCACAGAGTAACCATACAACCAGAATAACCAAAGATTTTTATTCTTGAATATAATAAATCAGTTTACATAATTACATTATTTATTGATGTTAATATTAATGGAGCAGTCTGTGAGGTTTTTGAAAGATAAAGGAACAGAACCAGGTACATTAAAAGTTTTAGTTGATGAAGTACCTGCTACGTTATTTTCGTCATTTGACACTATTCTTCTAGCTATCTTTATTTTATTCTGAATTGATTCCTCAATGTAAGATTCTGCAACATTTGATGATCGCCATCCTCCATGACGCTTAAGGGTGGTAATATCTGCACCACTGTCGGCTAACATAGTAGCCGATGTTCTCCTGAATGAATGTCCGGAATATTTTTCATGATTTGGAAGTTGAAGGTATTCGGCAATGAGTTTAGGAATTTTTCCGAAAGTGTTAATCCCAATGGGGTTACAAGTGCATCTACCTTTGTTATAAAATAAGAAAAGTTTATTATGTTTGACTTTAGAAGGTCTGAGGGCAATGTATTTTTATACAAATCTATATAAGAGAATCCTTCATCAGAAATAACGGTAAATATTCTGTGTTTGTTAGTTTTAGTTTCTCTAATTTTGACAACTAAAACAGAACCTTCTTCAGAGACATCATCGGTGCATATGTTATACAATTCCTCGTCTACAAGCTCCAAATATGCCGAAAATCGCAACAACCTGAAAAAAGAGAGCAAA
Organism: Teleogryllus oceanicus; assembly: GCA_964035755.1. Classification (NCBI taxonomy): domain Eukaryota; kingdom Metazoa; phylum Arthropoda; class Insecta; order Orthoptera; family Gryllidae; genus Teleogryllus; species Teleogryllus oceanicus. The sequence continues at coordinate 5,204,126 of CAXIVR010000007.1, forward strand.
AGATGTGTTCCAATAGTTCACAAATATTTCAAATAAATATAACTTAAATACCTTCATCAAGAGATACTTCTCATCAGCTGCTTCTACTAAAAATTTGTTCACATCAGCTTGGAAAAGACCATGATTTTTCTGCTTCGTAACCGACATTCGCTTGTTTCATGTACAATTGAACTTTATTAAAAGCAGAAATATCAATACCATCTTTAATTTTGATCATGGCCTTCAATTTCGAGTGACTACACCACAAACTTGATGCCTTACATACTGCTGACTTAAATGTAATAAAAATTAGAAAATTAGACCATCACTAAAACTCGACTAGGTATGTCAATAAAGTAAGAGACACTTACTAACTCCGATATGTATGCCAGAACAACTGATTCGCATATAATCTTCACGTTCTTTGTTTCCATCCAATTTTTAAATTTGTTGTACTCTTTTTCGTACAATGCACTTGACTTTGCCGGTATTAAGCATTTATAATGTTGCTTTATTGCATTCGTACAAATTTGAAAACTCCCTTTTTCATGCTCTTCAGAATCGCTCACAGCTGTCCAAAATGCGTGACGTCATAATACCAATGTCAATGTTCCAAAAAACTGCTTTTAATTTTAAATTAATTTCGATTCTTGCATAAATTTATAATGCTGTTATACAAAAAAATAGCGTATGCAACTCGTTTATAATGTTGCTTTATTGCATTCGTACAAATTTGAAAACTCGCTCCTAACGTCGCTCGTTTTCAAAACATGTACTCATGCAATAAAGCTTAACATTATAAACTAATTGCATAAACTACTATTATGGTTTATTAGTTCATTACTGTGTGTTTACGAACTTCAAACAAACACGTAACGGTATTGTTGCTTGCAGTCCCAGGAATAAAGGTAGAATAAATCGTTGGCTTACGGGTGAGAGATGTTGGGTCGGGTTTTCGGGTCTTGGGAAGTCTTAAAATTTTCCAATTTGTTAGTTTGTGGAATATTTTAACTGTTAACTTTTTCCTAAAAATAAATTGATTATATCCACATTTTTAATTTTTTAAACTTTATTTAAAAACCAAATAGTTTTACGACACTTATCATATAATAATTATTATTATTAATGTTAGGAAATATACGCAAAATCATTTATCATTATCTCTCAATGTTTTCAGTTTCTTTCGGGGCTTGAACTCTTGACTTGATATGTCTTCGCTTGTATGCTAACGAGATTCCCTCCCTTTCTAGTTTTCCTGGGGTAATTCAAAAATACGTACGCAATTTTAGCTTCTTCAAAACCTCAATGAACCAATTAACAGAACTTATTAACATTTCACTGATTCTTTTTCTCCTTTTCTTTCTTTTTTTTCCTTTCATTTCCCTCTACCGTTCCATTCATCCAGATTCTTTTCCGATTTCCTATCAAACTCGTCCTCCCTCGCTTTCACTCCTGTCATCCATGTGAAAATCTTCATCCAAATTGCGTGCGTATTTTTCATTGAATGACTCCCTTTAATATGTACTATTGTAATATAAATTCTGAAAGTGGTCAGGCGGAAGAGCAGGCTTTCTGATTCTTAATGTCCTCGGTCCTCTTGAATACTTCATGGCCCTCTCTAATACCAACACAACACATACAATATTTTTATGGATTCGATTTATTAAAATTACGATGCAAGCAAATACAATAGTACATAAATGGAATAATTCTCAAATAAATAAAATAACTCGTTTTAATTCTTATATTGCTTAATTGATTTGAAAATTGTAATTTGGAATGTTCCTGTGTATACAGAATTGCTATCAGTCGCCATATTTCACTGTTACGTATTTCACTGTTACGTTTTTTTAGAGACATAGCATGTGCTTCTTGAGTAGCAGTACTACTCGTAATAAGATGTAGACTATAAGAAACATCGGTTAATATTATCGAAATGCCATATTTAGTGTTATGACATATTATAAATAACTTTCGGCAATAGAAGCAAATAACCTAAAATGACCGTGTCATCAACGCAATTTACACTGTTATATAACTCCAAATACACTATAAATATTTTCATATATTTTTCAAGAGTTGACTGGTAACCATGGTTCGTAGTTTTGTTAGCTTTTGCGAACATGTTTGCAGGGAATTTACAATATTCTTTCATTTTGTACGAACAAATCAGTCCAATAACGATTATGCAATAGTAATTAGATACAAACTCTGTTTTGTTCATCTGACGTCATATTGACAAATGACTACTACAGTGGATCTTTTCACTTTAGACGCAAGAAAAATGAAAATAATACTTCGATTTCTCGTTTGATTCAGCAACGAACTAATAAACCATAAAGTTTTGTATGCAGCACGGGCGATACTAGAAGTTTTTGCCCTTCACGCGACTTCATGCTGTCGGGCCAGAGGACCTCGGGTTTGGTAGTCACCTTCGGGGCAGAAACATCTTCTTAACACCCTTGATACATAAATAACTAGTATGTAACAGCTAACATCTGGATATATTATGTGAATTTGCCTGTTAATGTTCACATAGAAAATTTCAGTTACAAATGTGGGTGGTAACACACGAAATAGAAACAGCTTCGAATTTAGCTTAAGATAGCTGATGAGTATAATGGCAAACACGAAAAGACCACGGTAGGTAAGGAGATTTACGTGACGAAAAATAGCAGGTATAGCATATACAGATGGCAGATATAGGAATTCGATTGTTGCTGGGAAGTCCAGTTGCTGCGTCAGTCGTATTTTTCTATTTACACGATACTCACAAAATACCTTACACTCGATCACGTTATTTAGCTAGCAGCCTGTAGCTATTAGCGAATTCGGATAATGTCGGAAATAAACTCTTTATCGTCATTTGTTTATTTTTATCGTAACCGTCTGACTACTGTGTGAATAACCCGACCCACAAATTCGCATATTATACATTTTTAGGAATTTATTCAAAATATACATGTATCTTGTTTAAGGTGTCTCAGAAAAAAATATTACAAACGTCTATGGTATTGAAGGCAGTCAAGATGGTCAGTTTTGCCAATTATCTTGAAACGGTAAATTTCATGTAACGGAGTTTCACATATGCCACCTGCCCCTGGTGGCAGGCAACGCGTTCTGAGAGCGGAACCAAACACATTCTACAAACGCTCGTTCTCGCTGCATGGTTTGGGTGATCGCGCGCGCCCCTGCACAATTCCTATCGAAACGTCGGTTTCTGTCAAAGGTCGGAACCTCTCATTCTCGGTCGTGTCGGCAACATCGGTGTAGAGGCAACGTCTTAGGTGCAGGCGGAGGGCGCCCGATGGGAGTTTCTTCGTAATTTCAGCGGGTTTCGCTTTTGATAAGCACTGTGAATTCTCTTACAAATGAGAAAGGAATTAAATACAGAATTTTAATTAATTCTTATAATATACCAGTGGTGTTTCAACTGTAAATAATTTCTCGCATTATTTGTAATGGTAGCTCAAAATTACGCGCAATATACGCACATTTTCAAATAATTTTACATTACATGATTTGATTTTAAAGATGAGATGTTAAGACAAAATATCTGTTTTTAAGATTACAGTTGTTGGGGAACGCTAAAAAAATTCAAACTTTGGGAAATAATTATTTTTGGAAATTTAAAGTTCAATAATAATGAGATTTGTATCATTTTTACAAAACCACTTTGGTCTACTAGCCTCGCGGTTTAGCTCATTGGTCAGCGTGCTCGCTTTCAATGACGGGGCTCCCTATTCGATTCCCGATCGAGGCAGGGTTATAATGTACGTTTTCCTTGCAATGCTCCAGTATATGTTGCAGTGTGACATTGAGAAAACTCACTTCTCAGGTTGGGAAGATGATGCGAGAATACTGCATAGGGATGTTTTCGTGCTAGCCTAACATACCCCGTTAACTCATGACTGCGAGGCCGGGACGCTTTGGTAGGCAATGGCCTGTGTGCGGGCTCTCGCACCAAGAACAGACACACTGTGCTATACTGTAGAGAAAAATTACAGATAAAATCTGCACCTCTTTTTGAGAAAAAAATGTTGACGTTTTGGCATGAATGATGAGCCAACGTGAATAGAATGATGATGACAACGATCTTCTTACTACGTAAGTACGTAGAAAGCGAGGAAGTAAAATTGAACATTCTCATTATTTAACGTAGATAAATAGTGATTCTGGGCATGTTAACTATTGAGATCATTAGGTCGTAAGTGTAATGCATGTGTTTCATCGGGAGGTGGCGGTGATCTCCCCGCTCACCGCTGTATGGTGAGATCCAGCGCCGACCTACCATCGAATGCCGGGGTTTTCCTCAACTAGGTATCTCCCACTAGCAGGACACCGCCCCGGATCAAGCTCTAAGTCCCCAACCAGTCTCCCGGCATGTCTGGTAGTGTAGTGCATGTTAGTATACGTGTGTGTGCAAGAGGAGAAGGTGTGTAAAGTGTAGGTGTGTGTAGGAAAGATCGCGCGGGGTCCACAGCCGGTACGGAGAGCGGTAGCTCAGTGCATCAACTGATGTCACTGCAGCGCCTCTGACCGGGAGGTCCTAGGTTACACTCCCCATGGCAGCATGAGTTTCGACACTAGCTTTTCAGCTAGGTCGAATTCAGTCGCTGACTGGAGGAGAATTCTAGCGGCTGGCTGCTCTGATCGGTAGTTTTCCGTGGTTTCTCCGATCAACACCACGCGAATGCCGGAGCAGTACCCTACCAAACGGGCCACGGGCCGCGCGCGATCTTTCCTTCCTCTTCCTTGTCCTATCCTCTCCCCTTACACACACACTTACACTAACACGCACTACACTACCACATATTCCGGGAGACCGGTTGGGAGCTTAGAGCTTGTCCCGGCTTGAGCGGTGCCCCGGTGGTGGGAGAGTCCTGGTTAGGGGAAACCCCACTAGTCAACGGTAGGTCGGCGCCGGATCTCGCCATCCAGCGGGAGAAGATCACCGCCATCTCCCGAGGAAAAACATACACTACACTAACGGGACAAATGACCAAAGCAGTTGACGCGCCCGGACAAACGAAAAAATCAATTAATCAATCGAAAATGGCGGTGTCGGAATCAGCATTTTCGGACCTGCAGGCCTCATCGTCGAGAAGGATCGGAAGTGGTGTCTTTTTGTCCGGATATACTTTGAATACTATTTTCTTTTAATACAAAGAATATGAATTTTGTCATTTGAATTTAAAATACCAATGGCTACCCAAAAAGTGAGAATTTTTTCTTGATAAGAGAAAAATAATATTTCGTGAACACAATGGAATGTATTGATCTCCATCAAATCCATAAAAATAAGAAAACGGACTTCATGGAAAACACACTGCACTGAATCAAGAAAACACACTACACTGAATTTTATCAGTTATTGCAGAGCAATGGTTTTCATTGTTTAACTGCTGGATTTTTATAGTGGCATGAAGCATATTTTGTTTGTTATTTCAATATCGTCTTGTAAATATTGTAATTTTACTGTAGAAATCGGGGATTTTTGACAGAAAAATTCCTATTGTGAGCCTCAGATAACAAAAAAATGGATAAATCTTGCTTTTATATGTAATAAATTACTTCTTCTAACACGCTGTGAAGTGAGAAACCAGGTTTTTGGGATCTTGATACTAAAAATTAATTGACGGGGAGAAGTTTGTCTGCCTGTGTGCCTGTCGGTCTGTCCGACTCTCTTCTGGAGTCAATGTTTAAACCGTTCAGACGATTTTCTCAAAGATTGAAATTTGCAGATCCATATGAAAGATTTTGAGGCCCTGAGAGTTTGAAACTGATATTTTGATTTTGAGTTGTACTTTTCTTAACCAGCATGTATGCGTGAGATACTGTTCACTATCTGTGTATAAACTGAGTGGTGGGCAAAAGCAATTTTATATTGTTTTTATTTGATTTTAAATTAACTACCAAACATTATTTGGGAAAAGGTCACGTAGGAAATACAATGCTTTGTTCTGTTGAACGACAAACAGTTTTATATAAATCAAATTAATTTTTGAAGTGGTCAGGCATTTCAATATGTTCATCATTGGCATAGTGTCAACGAAATTAACTGCGTCCGATATTTACCACACATATGGATTAAAATTAAAACTTGGAAATATGCGAGAATGTCGAGAACGTTTTCGTGCTCCGAATAATAAACAAGGATATTGTGTTTGTAATTTCATGCAAATCCGACACCCGTGGTATTTAGTAATCGTGTAATTTTCCTGAAATATAAATAACTGTCAAAAATATAAATTAATTGAACCACTCTTGAAATATTCCAAACCTTAAGAAAATATCGAGCTTTGTAAAATTATGCCAAATTTTAGTTATAAAGCTTGATAATTCATGTCAATAGTTACGGCGGGCTGCGTTTCAAGAAATTAGAAGAAGAGAAATTTGCCCACTACTACAGAAATATTCAAGAACAAAAATAATTTGCAATCAATGGTATAATTTTGCATAATCGTTACAAATTACAAGCGAAAAGGATAGAATCTGGTGTGTTGGTGTACCACTAGTCTTCCTGTGCAAAGATAAGTATGTAATGCTGCAAAAATTGATTTTCAGATTTCGTCGAAATTATATACAGTATGAGACACGCAACTTTAGTGCCTCCTGCAGTTTTTGAACGGTTGAAGTTATTGCAATGCAGTTTTCACAGAAATGCATAGAAATGGGGCTAATTAATATATAATTAATTTCTATTTTATCATTTTTATTTTTTGAAATATAGTGGTTGAATATAGTAGGTGTAATTTCTTGTTTTTATTTTTCAAACGGAACTATATTTTTTTTATTCTATCATGACGAGCGTAAAAAGACGAATTAAATAATATACATATTGTCATATGTTATATAAGCATTTTTTTGAGTTATTTTCATTGTTTGCAACTGGTATGTAACTGATATTCTAATATATCTCACATGCTAGCAGGGAGAGCGCTTCACGACCTTAGTTGGTACCGGGAGCGCTAGCTCAGTGCATCAACTGATGTCACTGCAGCGCCTCTCACCGGGAGCTCCTAGGTTTCCACTAGCCAAGGCGGCAGGATTTTCGGCACTAGCTTTTCAGCTAGGTCGAATCCAGTCGCTGTCTGGAGGAGAATTCTAGCGGCCGGCTGATCGGTAGTTATCTGTGGTTTCTCCGATCAACACCTGGCGAATGCCGGAGCAGTACCTTAATAAACGGGCCACGGACCGCGCGCGATCTGTCCTTCCTCTTCTTTGTCCTGTCCTCTCTTACACACACTTACACTAACATGCACTACACTACCACATATTCCGGGAGACCGGTCGGGAGCTTAGAGCTTGTCCCGGTTGGGGAAGAGTCCTGATTAGGAGGAAGCCTCGTTAGCCGAAGGTAGGTCGGCGCCGGATCTGGCCACACAGCGGGGGAAGATCACCGCCATCTCCCGAGAAAAACATGCAATACTTTAACGGGACTAATGACCAAAGCAGTTGACGCGCCCGGAAACACGAAAAAACCAAACCAAACCAATCCGCATGCCAGAATTTATCATGGCCAATGAGGAGCCAGATGAGTGATTGGCTTCGTTGGGGAGCCAGGCGCCTAGTAAGTAAAGCGCCCGCTTGTTGGCTGACCGGTATGCTGGGGCGCGCAGTTTAATTGTTCAGCGCGTACTCAGCAAATAAATTCACACAGGGTTTTAGAAAAATATAGTACAAAGTACCTGTGACTTCACTGTACCGTAAAGAAGAATCGCGCCTGAAGCGTTTGCTCCATCTTTCTCAACGTCAAGCAACGCGCTATCAATTGCAAATAGCGTATGGTATTTGTAAGCTTTGATTTTAGGGAAGATATCATTGCAATTAATTTTCTTTGAAATTCAGGTTTGACATAAAGTTGAATGTTTCGTTTATTTCTGTGTTGAATTAAGTTTGATTAACTCTATTAGTAACTCTGTTCTTGAGAGATCTAAAGAATTTGTTCGTAAAGTTTTGTTTCCTCTGTTGTGAATATTGACTCTTTTTCTAACTTTTCTACGGCCACATCCATCAATTATCTACTTTTCAACTTGCATCCGTGCTGCTCAAAATTTTAAGAAATCGCAACATTCCAAGTCATTTTTCAAACACCACGATTCTTGTGCTTTGAGTGTTTTCTGCATTTATCATTCAATTGCACATCGTTAAATGATACATGGACTTTTAAAAGAGTAATTGTTGAGTAATAAGGAGGAACAGTTTCAGTACGCCACACATTCCCACAAGTTTAAAATAGAATTTTTTGGTTAGTTGGTTGGTTAGTGATTCCGGGCGCGGTTTCCTCCTAACCAGGACTCTCCCACCAGCGGGGCACCGTCCCTGCCGGGACAAGCTCTAAGATTCCGACCGGTCTCCCGGAGTATGTGGTAGTGTGGTGCATGTTACTGTATGTGTGTGTGTAAGGGGAGAGGATAGGACAAGGAAGAGGACGGACAGATCGCGCGCGGTCAGTGGCCCGTTTGTTAGGGTCCTGCTCCGGCATTTGCCTCGTGTTGATTGGAGAAACCACGAAAAACTACCGATCAGAGCAGCCGGCCGCTAGAATTCTCCTCCAGACAGCGACTGAATTCGACCTAGCTGTAAAGCTCGTGCCGAAAATCCTGTCGCCGTCAAGACTCGAACACAGGACCTCCCAGTCAGAGGCGCTGCAGTGACTGCAGTTGATGCGCTGAGCTACTAGTCCCGGTTTATTAATGGAGTGTAGTAGTAAAAATTAGATCTTCAAATTCTTTCATGTATCCGTTTTATTAACTTTGGTAGTTTTCGTGTAACTTTTAATGACATTGTGACCGTTTAAAAAAAATCCGTAATGTGTTTTCTTCACCAACGGGTGCATTTTTTTCTTGCGTCGTCCGTGGCGCGCATGGCCTGCTCAGGGAGGCTGGCGCGGGGGCGGGGTGGGGTGGGGCGGGGTGGGGTGGGGCGGGGCGGGGCGGGGCGCGGAGGCGCCGCCCGCATGCCCGTCCGCGTCCGCGCTCCAGAGCTTATTCCGCGCCCGTGTCGCCGCCGCCGTTGGCGCCGCCTGTCTGCGCGTGTCGCTCGTCGCCTCCGCGGTTTATTCCGCTGGCGACGCCCCCGCCCCAAAACCTTTTCCTCACAGCCGCCTCGCTCCTCCCCCTCCCCCCCCAGCTGGCACCCTCCCCCCCTCTTCGTTCCTGGCCCCCGCTCGCCCCACTAGATCTGACACCCTTTCGACATCAAGCCTAGAGATTGCGTTTTATGTTTCGTCTTCTGACACCCTCACCGTCTCTGCTTCTCGCCTTGTTGTTTTCGTTCCTCCACGTCATAGATTTATTACTAATTCTGCAAATAAGTTCCAGAACTTGGTGGCAGAATTCACTAACTAAACATTACAGAACTTAACAACTATACAAAATTTTACAAATTTTACACACTTTACAAATTTACATAAACATTTCACCGTGCAAGCTTCCATGGCACTCCACTCCACTTCACTTCACTTCACTTCACTTCACTTCACTTCACTTCACTTCACTTTACTTCACTTCACTTCACTTCACTTCATTTCATTTCACTTCACCTCGTCTCGTCTCACCTCACCATACTGCCAATCACGTTTAATGTGATTTTGACTCACTCGTTTCCCTCAACTTCACATCACTGCACTACACGCCACTGCACATAATAATAATAATAATAATAATAATAATAATAATAATAATAATAATAATTATTATTATTATTATTATGTGCAGTGGCGTGTAGTGCAGTGATGTGAAGTTGAGGGAATCTTACGTTCCCCCATGTCACCCACATTTCCTTTGCTAGTCCCTCTCCATTCCATCCCGACCGCCGCTTCTGCCCTTCCCTGCCACTGCCAACTCCAACCCCACTCAATATGACACGATGCCGCACAATCCGGGCCAACGACATGCCACATCTGTTACGCGGGCGTTCGGAGTGCATTCTGCCCGTCGAAAGCGAATCCGTCTCGTAATGTTTTTGCTGCTACCAGCCACTGGTAGTTTCTGTTCTGCACCAGCAGAAAGGACGCCTCTTCCCTACCTCGGCGTGTTTTTCCGCTTCCGCCAGAGTCGGCAGGCGTGTGTGTAGATCCCTCGAGGCGATTGGCCACGACGAACTCTTTTGTCCAACTGCGACATGTGGCAGCAGGGGGAGATGTCTTGCTCCTCAAGAAAAGTTGTTGATATAGTTTGCCAGACAGTTTGCAGATCTGCAAACTGAGTTTAACTTGCTAAATCTTTAAAACACACTTGGTGTTCACCGCTTCACTTTAACCTGGGAAAAAGTTTAAAGACATGCAATTCACATTTACTATTTAATAACGGCGTATTTCTCACAGTGTCTTCCGATACACAGATACTACTTGACTTCCAAGTTTGTTCCACGTAGTACAAAGTATCATGTACTAAAAGTGGCAACAGCTGTTTCGAAAGAGTAATATTTATAACGTTTTCTAGGTAAATGTAGTTTTACGACCCAAGAGAGAGCTCTAGAAAGTTCATTTTTTGCAGGCGAAGAGTTATAAATACTTTATCAATGTACTCACAGGCTGCTCAGTATCCACATTTCTTTACTGTACTTGCTACCACCCAGCACATTTGCAAGCCACTGAGATAAAACATTCCTTAAACTAAACCAAGAATATTTTATGCAATAAATAAAAATGTCTGCGTAATATAGAGTTACATTTACAATCAACTACGAATTAAATTTGTAACATAAATTTACTGTGGTGCTAGAGATTCCACAAAATACATAAAATGGCTTTTTTAATTCAACTATTTTTAAAAAAAAATAGTATAAGCTTTCCTCGCCGTTCAAAAATTTAGTCTTAATTGAGAAAATATCTTTCAGATATTTTAAGACTTTTCTGATTGCACATGAAATGAAAATTAATATTTTGCAAAAGTAAACATCAGCTGATTTAAAGGGCAAATATTTAAGAAAAGAATGGTAATGTATGAAGTTAAAACCATTAATTATGAAGCTGCAGGGCATATTCGAATGTGAACTTTTGAAAGTTTTATGATATTGATAACGGCGTAGTGATGTATTGGAGCAACAATTATATTAAGAAACTATTTTGTCGCGAGGTTGGGGTGAGCAGGCACGGAAGTCAATTGCAGGGAAACGCCATGGAGTGTAAAGCACGTACAAGGATCTTGTAGGTGGGTATGGTTTAGAGGGTGAGGTGTGAATGCTTCAGGTGGGGATGGCGTAGGTGGTGATAGTGTCAGTGGAGATGCGTTGATGAGGATGGTGTAAGGCGCAACGGTGTTGGTGGGAATGATGTAGGCGGGGACGTGACGGTGAGAATGGTGTAGGTGGGAACGGTGTTGGTGGGTGATGGTGTAGATGGGGATATTCCTAGTGAGAAGGGGGGCAGTAAGGATGTGAAGGTAAGGATGTTGTAGGCCGGAACGGGGTTGGTGGAGTTGGTGTAGGCGGGAACGGTGGTTGTGAGAGGGGTTAGGTGGGCATGGTATTGAGGTGGTGGTGTAGGTAGGGATAATATCAGTAGGAATGGTGTATGTGGGGATGCTGTAGGTGGGGATGTTGTAGGTGGGGATGTTGTAGGTGGGATGTTGTAGGTGGGGATGTTGTAGGTAGGGATGTTGTAGGTGGGGTGTTGTAGGTGGGATGTGTAGGTAGGGGATGTTGTAGGTGGGACGTGTAGGTGGGGACGTGTAGGTGGGGACGTGTAGGTGGGGACGTGTAAGGGGGAACGTTTAGGTGGGGATTAGGGGTTGAGGTGGGGATTGTGTAGGTGGGGATGGTGAGGGGGATGGTGTATGTAGGGATGGCGTAGTTGCGACCGAGCGTGTCAGTGGGACGTGTAGGCGCGGGCGGCGTCGGGGGGCGGGGCCGGAGGAGATGTGAGAGCGCTGAAGGGCGTCCCCCGAGGGGCGCCGTCAGGGCCGTTCTGCCCCGCGCGCAAACCTCCTCCTCGCGCCAGCCCTCCGGGACGGCGCCGCCAGGGGCTCCGTGACAGCTCTTCATCCGCCTCCGCCCCCCGTCATGGCTGCTGTTTGGTTCATGACTTAGCCCGTGCTTTCCTTCAACACAGACTACACTTCTTTGGGTGAAGACCGGGAGCGGTGGCTCAGTGCATCAACTGATGTCACTGCAGCGCCCCTGACCGGAGGTCCTAGGTTACACTCCCCACGGCGGCAGGATTTTCGACACTAGCTTTTCAGCTAGGTCGAATTCGGTCGCTGCTTGGAGGAGAATTCCAGTGGCCGGCTGCTCTGATCGGTAGTTTTCCGTGTTTTTTTCCGGTCAACACCAGACAAATGCCGGAGCAGTACCCTACCAAACGGGCCACGAACCGCGCGCGATCTTCCCTTCCTCTTCCTTGTTTTATCGTCTCCCCTTACACTACCATGCACTACACTACCACATATTCCGGGAGACCGGTCGGGAGCTTAGAGCTTGTCACGTAGGTCGGCGCCGGATCTCGCCATCCAGGGGGAAGATCAGCATCTCCCGAGGGAAAACATGCATTACACTTACAGGACTATTGGCTTAAGCTGTTGACGCGCCCGGAATCACTAATCCACCATCCAACCAACCTTTGGGCGAAGACGATTTTAGGTGAAATTATTGAGCACTATTTCATCTACATGGAAATAATCTACGGGAATGAATTTGTTTTGCTGCCGTGATACTGACCGTTCATGAAAAGGTTGGTTGACCTCCGTGCACGGGATCTAACTGAAGTTGTTGTACGATTAGAGTGAAATAACTTCCATGAAATGTCCATTCCTTGTGAAGTTAATGGACTGATATTTGTTGACAATTGTATAAATTGAAGGAGGCTTGCGAACAGGGAGGGGAGCAGGTCAGTTCTGCGCGCCCTAAAACTTTCGAGAGAAGACCCGTTGCCCTCCACAATTAAACATTTTATTTCTGTAAATATGATTAATTCTTTCAACGCTTTTTTAAGTAGACAATTTGGGGAAATCGTACACATTTGGGGTACGAGCTTCAACCCAACTGGCAACCCTGTAAATTGTTCAGAGTAAATTATTTTGTATTTATTAATTCTGTGATTGAAGGTATGTTTTTATTCTCCTTGTTGATTATTTTTTCTGATAAATATGTAATTAAACGAAAAAAGGGGCGCCAGGAATGGATTTTAAGATTATGTATTTGCATTTTTTGTGGTAAATATCAACCATGTGAGTATTCTCTATATTACTAAATTTAAAAGTTTATTAAATGTACGTATTGTGAACTAGTGTTAAATATGATTTTTACATTATTTGCTGGTCGCTTTTAGAACATGTTGTATTTTGCTTTGATAATCCATGATCTACTACAATTATTCATTTATAATTGGTTTGTACAAAGATGAAATATTCAATATTATTAATATTATTTATTGCAATTGTCTTAAATTTAACATGCCATTATCTGCCGTGTTGATTTGCGCTGATATAATCGATATCCTTGTACGCTAAACATGTTTTTACGACAGCTTAATTACAGGTAAAACATGTACTTTGTTGGCTGTAATTATTACACATTTCATATTTCGAGATGTACAAAAGCAAAGAGAGAATTATATAATTGAAAATTGTCTTCTCCACAGTGAAACAAAAAAGTTAGAATTATATTCTGTGGAATTTTGTGATTTACATTGAAATTGATGAAATATTTCAATAAAATGAAGGAACTCTCATCTACAATTGTTTAAATGTCGGATGTTATCTCGCACGGTAACTATATTCATTGAAATATTCCCACGTGATATCAATATTATCATAGTGCTTCCTGACCTTTGTTGCTGCCATTCGGCTTTATAATCCCCATTATACCCAAGTTAATAAACTGTACCAGCATACTCCGCTGTCAATGCTTGTTCTGTATTGCGTTTGTGTCTAGGGAATTCGTTACTTTATATACCAACAGTGCATTACTTAGAAATGTTTGCTCTATGAAATGTCTTCATTTTAGTTATTTTACCAAAAATCTATAAAGTATTATTAATACATTTTATTAATGTATTAATTTCATTAATATCTATTATGAATAAATGATTAAATTATTAAAGACTGGTTTATTATGTTATGGAACACATGTGCATATGTTGAAATTGTAATGTGGTGTATTATATAGAAAGCTAAATATCTGCTTGTCACAGTAGACGTTTCATCGTTAGAAATCCAGTATTGTATGATTATTCACATACGTTGTTGAAATACCAGAATGAAATCCAGTCTCCCTCACTACAATCTGATCTGACATTTTCCAGAATGAAATCCAGTCTCCCTCACTACAATCTGATCTGACATTTTGGCGCTGAGATCTGAGTATTTGATAGCCCTTTGGACGCGCGCTTTCCAACTGACTCGCAGAGATTTCGTCATCGAGAGATACACCTGTGGACCCTGCTTCTCGCTCGCCTTTGTAGGTCAGCAGTTGTATCAAACCAAATCAACATATGCACTGTAAACGTTTGTATACTTTCTCTGGTTGTGGAGTCTATTGATTCACATTAATTTAATTTTTTAAATTCCTTTTTTGTGTTATAACGTTCTCCTCTAGAGAAGTGAATCGAAGACCATCTTGACATGTTGACAGTCTTCTTACCTATCACTCAACTAAAAATTTAAGGGAGTTAAGTTTATCTATTTATTTACTTATTTATTATTTACCGACCATCAAAGGTGACGTCCGTAGCAGAGTAACTCGTATTCGCATTTATCTGCATCCATTAGTTAGCGCGTTTGAATTAGTGAGATATATGTAAGAGTATTAACAGGGCTGACCGGCGAAATTGGGATGATGCATTGACGTGGCAAGTAAGGTAAAGAAAACGAGACGATCCTGAGATAAATCTTCCGCGAACACGTCTCCTACACACCACCTTTCAAATGGGCTGGCCGGGAACAGTAGCAAAGAGCATCAACTGAAGTCACTGCAGCGCCTCTGACCAGGAGGTCCTAGGTTACACTCCACACGGCGGCAGAATTTTCGACACTAGTTTTTCAGCTAGGTCCAATTTCGTCGCTGTCTGGAGGAGAATTCTAGTGGCCGGCTGCTCTGATCGGTAGTTTTCCGTGGTTTCTCCTATCAACACCAGACGAATGTCGGAGCAGTACCCTACCAAACGGACCGCGCGCGATCTGTCCTTCCTTTTCCTTGTCCTCTCTTCTCCCCTTACACACAAATACTTACACTAACTTGCACTTACACTAACATGCACTACACTATCACATATTCCGGGAGACCGGTCGGGAGCTTAGAGCTTGTTCCGGTTCGGGCGATGCCCCGCTGGTGGAAGAGTCCTGGTTAAGGGGAAACCCCACTAGCCAACGGTAGGTCGGCACTGGATCTCGCCGTCCAGCAAGGGAAGATCACAGCCATTTCCCGAGAAAAAAATGCGCTATACTTACGGGACTAATGACCAAATCAGTTGATGCGCCCGGAAACAAAAAATCATTCCATCAAATAGGTTGAGCAGGATTTTGAGCCCTCGCACTCAGTGACGAAAGAGGAGTCGGAACACCACACAGGTTATTCTAAAAGTGAACATAAAAGGTAAATAACACAGTAGATTTATTTTCTTGAAATAATTTATTCTCAGTTCACGAATTGACCGACCACCAAGTTTCTTCCTACACATGTTCAATGTGGTTTCGTTTTGTAGCCCGGAAGCTGTCCCATCTGCGCGAGAGAAATTCCTTATCCCAGAGCATGTCACTTCGGCAGCGCAGCACTATTACGTCGGCGGAGCACGTGCAGAGTTGAAAGAAGTGATGGGATGTCCCCGCAGACAAAAGTCCACAGTCTTTAAGATGTCCCCACAGACAAAAGTCTAAGGGCGTTTGATCAGGAGATCGCGGCGACGGGGCGATGGTCCCAACTCGTTCAATCCAAACGGAGTAAGGCGGGATCACATCTCGATCCCCCCACCTCGATCAGGTGTTTCGTCCAGTTTTCCTGATCCATTGAGCAAATGCTGAGATGGCCCCTTGTTTTGCTTCTGGACATAAATGTAACTTCATTTTCTGTGCACGTCTTCTAGAATTCAGTGGGAAATACAATTATTCAAATTATCGTTTCCATGTTGTCGCGGCAGGAAGTAATAAGAGCCAAAATTTATTGTATTTATCCTGAAAATAGATTTTATTACATGGAGTTTTTGTTTTTCTCCTTTCAAAATTCAAATTTTTGCTTATTTATGAAAATAGATTTTATTACATGGAGTTTTTGTTTTTCTCCTTTCAAAATTCAAAATTTAAGTAGTATATGACTTAGTGTAGGGATCACAGAATTTTGAAAATGTGCGCACAATTCACTTTTCCCCATAGCACGTCATACGCAGTTTTTAACTGTTTTTTTGACGTAAAATAAATAAAATAAATAAATATGGAAGCTGTGATACCTCGGTGGTAATGTTGAAGGGCTCTATCTTGATGGAAAATGATGTCATCCATGCCCTCTTGAAGTAGAGACATAATAATATGCAATTCCAGATAAAGTATGTTCATTTAAAAAAAGTGGTGCATAAACTTTGACGGAAATCAATGCACAAAAAACATTAAGTTTTGGTGAGTCGCGTGTCAGATGTAAGATCTTCGTCGGTTCCTGTGTGCGAAATATCCGTACAATATGACGGTTAACGGTACCACTAATGCTTAACGTGGACTCATCAATGAATACCATCTTTTCGAGAAAATTAGCGGTACCAACCAGCAATACCTAGCACTCTATGCACCGCTATACTTCTCCATGGCGGCTTCGGCGTCACTGTTCTCGCCAAATGAGTAACTCCTCTGTTCCCTCCAAACAGGCGGTAAAAATGTAATTAGAGAGACATTTGGCGGCGTAGGCTTAAATCTTGAGATAAACACTACCTCAGGCCTGCGGCATTAAACTTCTTTCCTGCTAAACGAGTAACAAAACAATTACAAGTATTGAATTGTAATGCTATTGCTGTTGCTAATCAAGTATTGAATTATAGTTGTGTACTGAATTCAATACTGCAAACAATTTTTTTTTTACCATCTTTTTAAATGACTAAGCGTACTGAAAAATAAATCGACTTCAATTATTCTAGGATATGGATTTGTCTGATCATATCGACATCATGCACATTGAGCACATTGCAATTGCTGAGTAACATAAACTGCTAGAGATCGGCGAAAACTCAGCGTAAAATAAGTGTCAAGGAGCTGGAAGCTGTGGCCAGGCAGCTTTTATGAAGACGGACGGTTATTTTTATATAGAAGAACTAATTATCAAAAACATGTACACAAGGCACAGAAATGTATTTATTTTGGTTCATTTTGATAAACATTTAGAAATATTTTTCATAAAATCGTTGCAAGATAGACTTCTTTGACTGCAGAGATTGCATCCACCAGACATGATTGAGAATTGAAGGAAACATTATTATCTCAGCATTGTAAAACAAAATAGTACGTTATGAAACCATGATGTAATGATGGGTGTTAATACACGAGTGTGATATTACGATACGAACGAGGTACGAGCGAGTACTGTTAGTACAGTTTATTAATACAGTACTTTTTCTACAATTTATGATATTGTATGTAATAATGCATAATACAACATTAAATGCGATTTTAATGTACATAATCGAACAAAACATTTACTAGAAAGATTCTCAATGATTAATTAAGTGTCAATACTTGGTTTGTAAACTTCTCTGTGATTGGTCAAGAACCTGTATCATAATGCAATCTGTATCGTAATGAGTATCATTATGTAACGGGTTGCAGCCCTCAAATGACAGAATTATACACTGGGAGTAAAAAAGAATACTATTGATTGTATTTACGATTTTATGCATCCGTGCATGTGAACAATAGAAGCACAAAAAAAACGCTAACAAAGAATGACACATTGACTTTCAATTTCTGATTTCATAACGTTTGTTACTCCATGGAATGTAAAGAAAACTGACAATATTAATTACATTTTAATACATTATTTATTCATTTCTTTAACACAATCCTCCTCTTTGAATGCAGCAGCCGGCGGGGAGTGCCCTAAGCGAGGAGGACAGGTGAAAGGGCCCGATCAAGGCAGCATTTCGTCATCATTCATTATGCAGGGCAAGCGAAGAACACGGAGTAGTTTATTTCAGCTTCTCCGCGCGCGCGACCCGGTGGCTGGGGTCACGGAGGGGGGGGGAGCGGAGGGGGGCGGAGGGGGGGGGGCGAGGAACACGAACCTCTCCTCGGTCGCTGCGCACAAAAGAGCGAGGGGTTGCGGGAAATTCTCGCTTTCAGGCGGCGAATTTGCATATAAATTGCGCCGAAAGCAAGCGCGAATCGTTCGAAGGGAGGTGGGGGGGGGAGGCAGGGCCGGGGGGGGGCGAGGGGGGGGGGTGGGGTAGGTGGGCTCCAGTAGGGTTGGGGGAGGAGAGGAGGAAGAAGCAGGCTGGAGCGAAGGGGTAGGGGCGGGGAGACGGGATCGCGACAGAACGGGGGAGGCGAATGTGGAGAGCGGGGGTGGGGGCAGTGGAGGCGGAGCGGAGACAAAAAGAGGCAAAAGGAGGGGCGGGTGTCGCCTGCGAGGTGCGAAAGAAGCCCCTTCAGCTGTCGCTTTCAGCGAGGGGAATCCCCGGAGAGGAGCCTGCGATCGCAGTGTCTGGCGACGCTCTTTTAACGCGGCGTCGAGGGCGCAGGGATTGGGCGGCTGCGATTGCTCCGCGCTCGCCCTGCTGAATCTCCGACGAGACGCTCTCTTCCAACACACCAACGCTCTCCATTTCTGCACGCTCATAATAATGAAGTAATAATCCAAACAAAATTTTAAGACAAGTGTTATGAATTGATTGATTTTTTCGTGTTTCCGGGCGCGTCAACGGCTTGGGTCATTATTCCAGTAAGTGTTGTGCATGTTTTTTTCTCGGGAGATGGCAGTGATCTTCCCCCGCTGGATGGCGAGATCCGGCGCCGACCTACCGTCGGCTAGTGAGGATCCCTAACCAGGACTCTCCCACCAGCGGGCGACCGCCCAGCCGGACAAGCTCTATGCCCCACCGATTGGCCGAATGTGGCTGTGTAGTGCATGTTAGTGTGTGTGTATGTTTAGAGGTAAGGAGGGTACAAACAAGAAGAAGGAAAGTTCACCGCGATACGTGACCTTTTTTTTTTAAAGACAGTGCTCCTGTATTCGCTAACTATTGACAGACAATTAGAGATACGACGGCCTCTAGAAATCTTGTCAATGCACTTCAGTGGTCGAATTGGTATGTATCGATGAGTTTCAGCCAACCTCCTTCAGATGTGAACACATGATTAGAGATTTGTATCACAGGTAGGCTAATGAAACCGATATTTTGTAGGAGGGTGAAAGTGGTGGTGCGAATCCACCCACACATGTAATCTTTATTGGTGACTAGGAACCAAGCTTTCGTAATACTATTTTGTCAAATTCAGAATTTCATGACATTATGGCAACGGTGTTGTAGGATTAAACAACCATCACGGCAATAAACAAGTTGTACAGTTTAGTTTAATTGCTTATTCATTTTATTTATCATGATTCTTCAACATGGTTGGATGTCGTTTCTCTCTCCATTGGGACACCCGTTTTGGAAAGGGGGAATATGTGGGCTCTCATTTATGGAGTCTCAGAATACAACTATGTTATGCGAGATGGAGGGATACGAAACGGAATGGAAATAGACGGACCACATGCGGGAACATCGTATGGTGCTCAAAGGAAATTTTGAACATACCCCTTAGCTACCATATATTTTTATTTGGTGTTGAACTGCCTGCACATGACATTCTCACTAACAATGATGTTCATTACAGGTAATAGGAACTATCTTGCAGGAACTTAAAAAAATATGCCATACATGAATATAACAATAGTACATATAATGTCTGTTCATGTATTGCGTCTTTCTTTGCATTTGCACTTTACAGTCATCGCCTGTATCGGGCGACAAACTCTTATATCAGGAGTCATTTAAAAGTTAAATAGTATTTTGTTCCCTTGTGAATGAAGACAGGTGTGTGGATTGTGGTGATGGCATTTAATTCTGATATTTTAGACGGTTAAGGGATAATTAGTAACAACAAGAACACCAGCTTAATGCATAATGTTCTAATTACGGCCTTAGGCACTACTGTTATTATTTGGAGGTAAACCAGAAGCTGTTAATTAGACCGTCTTGGACATCGCTGTGCACATGAATATCGGAAGATCGTTTACGTAAGGTGTTTGGATTGAGATAAGCAGGAGATGCAGCATTCATAGGAGTGGGGATGAAGGCTAGATTCATACAGAATTGTGGTGACGTCGAGGATGGCATGAGGTTGCAAGTTTAATAACGAAGATACTGGATATTTAGAACGATGATACTGATGTTAGTTTTCCGTTTACATTTTGATCAAAAGAACACAAGGAAAATGTTGAGGAGAGAAGTAATGTAGTGACATTAAGTAATTGCAATGGCAATGCGAAAGGGCTGGCTGTCACTATCGTAGTGACTGTGATAAAAATTTTTAGGAAGTGGTCAGTATTGCGGTCTCAAACAAAAGAGGCGATAGCAAGAAAGGGTTCTGTGGGCTGGAAGGTACAAATATCAGAAACGCTTTGCCAGAGGGGAAGATGTCATTGAAGCACTGGTTAACAAGAGAGTCCCGGAATATCTCTTGAGAATGATCGAAGATTACCTTAACGAGTGGAGTATAGTATACATGGACACATTCCCTGAATATGCGACTTGTGGTGCGCCCCAAGGTTGTAAACTGGACTCATTCTTATGGAGTGTCATGTATGGCAGTCTGCTACACATTGAATCCCATTAAATACCCAACGGCGTAGACGATAGTCTTTTAATCTGTCATAGCCATCATTTGGACTTGCTGAAGAAGTAAGTTAACGAACTCCCTTTTAACCCCACATTAACAAGACGGCGCACAAGACAGCGAAGACAAGCGCCAATGTCTTCAGGTAAATGCCAAATATGGGAGGCTCGAGAGAGGCCAAGCGTAGAACGATCTCTTGTGCAGTCCATCCTACATGGTGTACGTGGCCCAACCGTGGGCAAACCAACTCCGAAAAGCGTCCGTGCGATTGAAGTACGTACTAGTACACAGGCTGTTGGCACTGAGAAAAGTGTCAGCTTACCGCAAGGTATCTGACAGCGCTGTGGGATTTCTGGCAAGTGGATCTCCTAAAGCTCAGTTGGCGAGGGCGAAAGAAAGTGATGAACGTCGAATTGAAGAAAGGCACTGAAGGACGTCTGCTCAAGAAGAAATTGATTGATTGACTTTTTCGTGTTTCCGGACGCGTCAACTGCTTTGGTCATTAGTCCCGTTAGTGTAGTGCATGTTTTTTCTCAGGATATAGCGGTGATCTTCCCCCGCTAGATGGCGAGATCCGGCGCCGACCTACCGTCGGTTAGTGGGGTTTCCCCCTAACCAAGACTGTTCCACCAGCGGGGCACCGCCCCAGCCGGGACAAGCTCTAAACTCCCGACCGGTCTCCCGGAATACGTAGTAGTGTAGTGCATGTTAGTATAAATGTGTGTGTAAGGGGAGAGGATAGAACAAAGAAGAGAAAGGACAGATCGCGCGCGGTCCGTGGCCCGTTTGTTAGGGTACTGCTCCGGCATTCGCCTGGTGTTGATCGGAGAAACCACGGAAAACTACCGATCAGAGCAGCCAGCCGCTAGAACTCTCCTCCAGTCAGCGACTGAATTCGACCTAGCTGAAAAACTAGTGTCGAAAATCCTGCCGCCGTCAGGACTCGAACCTAGGACCTCCCGGTTCAGGAAGAAATCTACCCAGAAAAGTAGAGAGACGTCTGTTTTAACAGAATGGAAAAACCGGTGGGATAAAGACATCAAAGAAAGGTAGACTCACAAGATGATGCGGCTTATCAAACTGAGGTTCAACAAAAGTCATGGTAAGGTAAATTACAAATTCTCACAGTCTTCCGAAAGCGGCTACTTTAAATCTTATTTGTTTAGATTTAAGAGAGCAAACGACCTTACATGTAGATTTTGTGGATATATGATGATGCCAATTACACAATGATTGTATGCGTATCACGGGACTCTCAGAGCAGAAGACTACAACTGCACGACGTGTACATTTCTCGAGAAAATATGTACATGTTATGCTCAAATCGAATAAAGTGTGGGGAACAATACAAATCAAATAAAGTGTGGGGAACAATACAAAAGTTCCTGACCTCTTTCATGAAAAGAAAAGAAGAACGCTTCCTTCTTTAATTTGAAGCAATAGCTCGTCTACCAGCCTGTCTCCTATCTTGTCGTAATGTTTCGTGACGATTTCCATGAAAATATGCTTAATCACAAGATATATTTTTGTGGATGGGAGTCTAACACACAAGGATGATATATCTTTAACTCTGACGGCGCCCAAAGCATACTTCTCCTCGACAAAAATGTGGGGGGAATACAACCAGTGGCGAAGCTACAGCCATGCAGTAGGGTTTTCTAAATATCGTATCTTACACCTTTTTTTGTAAATTAGCTCCATTCATCGTTTTTTTCGTTCAGCAAAAACGTCGATAATTTGTTCTTTAAAGCTGTCGTTTCTGCAAACTTAATTTAGCCGGCGCTTCTCGATAATCAATGTACTGAAATTACCGATCCTGATATTTCCCATAGAATTTCTCAGGAATGTCTTTACTCTCTTTAATGTAATCGCATTCCTATCACATAATGCTGTAGATAGAGACAACGTTAGGATGAATTGTATCAACCGAACCGTCTCTTGATCATTTTTTCTGGACCAATTTTTCCCACAAATACTTCAAATTCAACTCCTGGCATGCATTTTGCATTCCAGGAGTTATACATTTGGCAGTTCATTTCGAAGCTGCTCAGTCAAAGAATGCAAATTGTTTTATTGGGAAAGAAAACATTTCTGAACGAAAGGACGCTTTGTATGTGAAAAACTGCTTTTAGTCAAGAAATTCAATAAAATGAAAATTTTCAAAATCTTGAAACCTACATTCCATCTGAACCACTACTGTATCAATAATTTTAAAAGAAATAACTTTGTGTCTTTCAAATAATTCTGACCCTGAAAGTTCATTTATGGTCATGTCTGCTTTAATGGAAATTTCAGTAGTCTCTTAATACCTATCATGACTTAATACTACGTATCTCTTCTATTTCTATCTCAACAGAATATTACTTGTCTCATGATTCCGCATTGTTGAGCAATAACTTCATTTCGATATCGTGAACAGTTTAAAAGTTACGGGAGATGCTCGTAGTCAATGGTACATTCTGTATAACAATAAATATTTAGCTTCATTAATTGTTTCTTAAATAAAGCACGAACAAAAATCACACTAACGGCACACAAACGACTCACTCTACTTTCTCACAACGTCAGGTGATGAGGTGAATTTACTTGGCAGAGATGTGAAAATGCCTCGCGGTACAAGTCAGTGCATACTGGCATTCTAGGCTTTTTTTAAACATGTGTTGCGTCAAGTCACGACGCAACGCGTCTCCTGACCTCTTCTTCGGTGTTGAGCGCTATTGGAGTAATCCTCCGTTACTGTGTATATATATATATATATATATATATATATATATATATATATTTATATATTTCTGTACGTCACGACTCGTTGCAGTGTGTTGTGAAGAGGACCGCCAAGTAGCATCTCCGCGTACGCGCCTCCTGCGTCACTGCCCAGCGGCCGGAATTGGGAAGGAATAAGGATAGATTTAGGATAATTCACAGGGGTTGGACTAGCCCTTGTGAAGCAGCCAAACTCGATTTGTTGGAACAAATTTCACATGAGATTCGACGGGAATCGAACCCAGATCACTTTGGTGAAAGGCTAGCGACTTCGCTCTGCGCCAGGAGAGATGACCACTGGGCTTTCTCCTATCTGCCCAGAATTCGAAAGGGAAGGAGATAACGCGTGCCCTCTTGTGCGCATGCGCAGCAGAGCCAGCCGGTGTCCATCCACTGGCAGGCTCCCTGCTCATCTACGGACCCTGCTAATTTCCATCCACTGGCAGGCTCCCTGCTCATCTACGGACCCTGCTAATTTCCATCCACTGGCAGGCTCCCTGCTCATCTACGGACCCTGCTAATTTCCATCCACTGGCAGGCTCCCTGCTCATCTACGGAGCCTGCTAATTTCCATCCACTGGCAGGCTCCCTGCTCATCTACGGACCCTGCTAATTTCCATCCACTGGCAGGCTCCCTGCTCATCTACGGACCCTGCCAATTTCCATCCACTGGCAGGCTCCTGCTCATCTACGGACCCTACTAATTTCCATCTACTGGCAGGCTCCTGCTCATCTACGGACCCTGCTAATTTCCATCCACTGGCAGGCTCCCTGCTCATCTACGGACCCTGCTAATTTCCATCCACTGGCAGGCTCCCTGCTCATCTACGGAGCCTGCTAATTTCCATCCACTGGCAGGCTCCCTGCTCATCTACGGAGCCTGCTAATTTCCATCCACTGGCAGGCTCCCTGCTCATCTACGGACCCTGCTAATTTCCATCCACTGGCAGGCTCCCTGCTCATCTACGAACCCTGCTAATTTCCATCCACTGGCAGGCTCCTGCTCATCTACGGAGCCTGCTAATTTCCATCCACTGGCAGGCTCCTGCTCATCTACGAACCCTGCTAATTTCCATCCACCGGCAGGCTCCTGCTCATCTACGGACCCTGCTATTTTCCATCTACTGGCAGGCTCCCTGCTCATCTACGGACCCTGCTAATTTCCATCCACTGGCAGGCTCCCTGCTCATCTACGGACCCTGCTAACTTCCATCCACTGGCAGGCTCCTGCTCATCTACGGACCCTGCTAATTTCCATCTACTGGCAGGCTCCTGCCCATCTACGAACCCTGCTAACTTCCATCCACTGGCAGGCTCCCTGCTCATCTACGGACCCTGCTAATTTCCATCCACTGGCAGGCTCCCTGCTCATCTACGAACCCTGCTAACTTCCATCCACTGGCAGGCTCCCTGCTCATCTACGGACCCTGCTAATTTCCATCCACTGGCAGGCTCCCTGCTCATCTACGGACCCTGCTAATTTCCATCCACTGGCAGGCTCCCTGCTCATCTACGGACCCTGCTAATTCCATCCACTGGCAGGCTCCCTGCTCATCTACGGACCCTGCTAATTTCCATCCACTGGCAGGCTCCCTGCTCATCTACGGACCCTGCTCATTCCCTGCTAATTTCCATCCACTGGCAGGCTCCCTGCTCATCTACGGAACCTGCTCATTCCCTCACACGGGAGCGGGAGAAGAGTCGAAAACATTTTTCTTTAACGATTCATTAAAAAATATATTGAAAATAACATGACTATACAATCGACGACATATTAACTTCTAAAAAAAAATATAGGATTATTTTCGCCGCTGGATACAACAGCACATACTTTCTCGAATTATTGGAAATAGTTACGAAAAATTGTAATATTGCTATTTATGATCTTCTAACATCTCAGCTATAACTTGAAAAATTCTAATTCAATCAATTCAAACAAAGCACATATAGGGCATATCTGCATTTGCTTCGATAGTTAAGAAAGAGTAATCAATTCTTACTTTTACTAATGAAACAAACATTAATGTATTTCACTGTTACATTATATACAGCACATTATACAGAAAAGCAAGAATAATTTCAAAAAGCTCGCCTTGATTACACTGAAGTTAATTTATAAATTCTGAAATCCATAATCAGTATTAAAACCTTCTTAAAGTAAAGACGTGAGTTGTAAGTAAGCCAAATCTACTACTTTCCTTAAATCTATTTCCTTTCATAAGAATATTATCTACATCATATGATTAACACGACCAGAAACAATGACAAAATATTAAGAGTTTGTAATCGCCGTGTTGCCATTTTGCGAACTGACTGCGCGTCAAACGAAGCGTGGGATTTGTCTTCGCCTTTTCCAATCTTTTTTTCAATTTTCTAAAATACGGAGAGTGCGCCGAAAATGGGAAAAAAGACTACTTTCTTTATGTACAAAAATTTTCAAGAACAGAATTAGAACAGTTTTTGAGAAAAAATTGTTTAAAAAATTCAAATTACCGAAATTTTATGCACATTTTACGCAAAATTGCCCTTATTTTAAAAAATTGAAAATGATTTAATTTAATTTTTTTTCTGTTGAACATATTTTATTATGGAGAAAATGTATCTTCATAGCTGTGGTTGTAGGAAGATGCGCAGAAAAATGTAAACGTTTGCAATTTTCGAAATATTAGGAATTTCAATGAACATGAGACCTACACCATTCTCTTAAACGTTCTTTACCTCACCCGATGATAAAAGTTAATCAAAATATTTGGAGCCATATTTTAGAAAATTTTGAATATAGCCCAGGGACTTCATAAAAAATGCCACCGCAAATTAAAATATCGGTTTCAAATTCAAAGGGTCGCGTCATCAGTCAGATGGATTTAGGAATATCAGTGTTGGTGACAATCCTGCTTACGGTTTATTCGCAAGCGTTATTTACAGACAGATGGACAGATGTTTTACATTCAATCGATTTTTTCGTATCAAGGACTCACAAAACTGGCGTTCTGATTACACAAGCTATACTTAGCACCTTAGAAAAAGTAATTAACTATGTATAGGAACAAGATTTATCCATCTTTTCTTTACCAGGGTCCAGCAATAAGTTTTTTGTCAAAACTTCGCCGCTTTTCCCCGAGGCATTCCAATACTTTCTTTATACTGAGTATGCAGTAGTGAGAATGTATGAAGGCAATAAAAATTTACAATCTGAAGGAAATAGAGATTACGTCACTAGAGTAAACATAAGAAAATTATTAATTTTTGATTTTCAATGTTGTACGTAGTTACTCGAGATCAGAGTTTTGGTACTGACGCTTTGTGTAGTGAGAATTAATACGCGATAGAAATACCTGTAAAAAGAACTGTTTTCGTAAGCTGTTACAATTGCATAGTTTATTTTATGTTTTGGTCTTAAGGCTGACACTGCTTTCCTTTGACGTAAGTTGCGCAGGAGATTTTGTTGTCCATAAAATCAATTCCAATCGGATGAAATATGCAACAGTGAGAATGCATGTAATGATCGTATATTAAGACAATGCGATATGACCAGAATAATATAGAGAATACGAACGTATTTAACGTGTGCGTAAAAGATGTAGGAGTATGAAAGTAACGTGTTTCGTTTGCGTTCGTCGATCAAGGGATCGGTTGCGTCAATAATGGAGTAAATATTGTGACGATGTCCATTTGTTCTTACAGTGAACATTAGAACAGAAATTACTCAAGAAAATGTATTCGCAAAGGCAAAGGGACGAAATGCGTATTGTGTGGGCTTGGGTGTTGCCTTGAACTCATTGAAAGTCCTCAACGTCAGTACATTGGCTATTAGGAATAAGAGAATATATGAGTTTCGTAATTAGATCATATTTGGTGCCGCAATATTTTCTCCATGATGGGAATGTTGTTAGATCGACATGAGAGAAAAAAAACGAGTAAAATATAGCTTCTGTGTCATTTTTAAGAGCATCTTAGAAACGAACAAATTTTGTGTTGGATGCACAAAGGCTTGAGAATAGAAATCGTATGATGCTGTTGTTACGAATGAAATAAAGTGACTGATAATATAATTGCATGTCCCTGGACCCTGCAAGACGTGTGTATTGTAATCGTGTGCCTTTCTAACGAAAAAGTGTATAAATCTTGTTTCTATTTATAGAACATTATTTTTCCTAACACGTGTAGTCAGAATCCATGTTTGGTGGGTCCTTGACACCGAAAAATTGATTGACGGCAAAACATCTATCTGCCCGTCCGTGTGAGGGCAAAGCTAGCTCCTAAACCGTTTAGCCAATTTTCTCCAAAATAGATTTTATCCGATCTACTTCAATGACCTCATGGCCCTCTCAGTTTAAAACTATTTTAACTTTGGAATACTGTATATGAAACATTTACAAAACTTGCAAATCTTGCTGAAAAATGGCACCATATTTTTCAATAAAACTTTGCCCAACTTTGAATGTAGTTATGTTCAATTTTTCAAAAATTTAAATTGTTTTCTTATACGTTAGAGGGCTATGTATATATAATATACACACACACACACACACACACACACACACTTTTTCGTCTGCAATATGCATAGTAAGAAGAAAGTTATGTAATGTTGTGAAAATCGATTTCAAGATATCAATGAAATTACTCCATTTAGGGGTCCCCTGCTACCGAAAAGTGTGTTTTTTTCGAAACGTTCGTCTGTCAACCTCTCTGTCTACCCGTCTGTCGTCTGTGACCAACCCTAGCGCCTAAACCATGCCTAGGGCTTTTTAGAAAAAGAACAAACCCCTGTCGATCTAGTCTCACTCGAAGCTCTGCAATTTTGAAAAACATTCATGACTTTTTGGGGGTACATTACATGAAGACCAAAGGACATTTTCAAACTTTTCTCGAAAATGTCCCCAAATTTTTTCTTTAATTTTATTGTAAGAGTATAGTGAAATATACTTGCAAAGGTGGTATAGGTCCAATTTTCATTGTTAACTTTGAATTATCAAAAATTACAAAAGTTTGAAAATTATTCGTCATTCTCCTTCAACTATAAAATTCAAGATAGAGATTTTTCCTTCTAATGAAATTTCTTGTTTCATTAACGTAATATACATTTTATTGAACATTTTTATTTTTCGCGTGCTATTGCGTGGAATATGTGCAAAATTAAAACTTACCAACGAAAAAATCCAAACAAGGTTCAATTTTTTTCTTTAAATGTTTGGTAGGGATAGTTCAAAACAGTTGACATAAACGTCAATTTTCTCTATTGTTTTGTTTTTCAAACTTTACTTTTATAATTTTATTAGATTTTATAAATTTTATAAAATATTTAATTTTATAAAATAATTATAATTTTTGATAACTCTCACACGTTAATATTTATATCATCGGGGATGTGTATACATTGTTGTATTTATGAGTATATGAGGTTTAAAGGATGTGTAAGAAAGTTTGTTGAAAACTCGAAATGTTTTCTGTGAGAATGAGCTCAAAATTCCACATTTTTAGAAACGATCAAACGCCATTTTATCACAACTTCCTCCCAATATTTTCTGCAAACGTTTTGTACGGATAGTGCTAAATTCACTGTATAAGATGACATCATAATAATTTTGCTGTATTACTTTGTTTTTTCATATATTAATCAAATGTATTAATTTCTAAATATCTCTCTAGCCATTAAGATCCTTCAGCGGTTTGAATGCTTTTGTGGGTAAAAGTGATTTAGATAATTTACAATAAAGTTTCTCAAACGTTTTCTAAGAAAAAGAGCTTTAAATTCGCATTTACAATAACGCTTAAATGGCAGTTTCTTAAAAGCGGTTTCAAATTTTTCAACCAAAATTTTCATATAGGATGCGGTTTTACTCTCCTATAAAATACTTCTAGTTCACTTTCGGTTTTACTTGTCGGAAATAGAAAAACTGAGGAAGTTTAAAAAAATGTACTTTGGGCGGTGATAGATGGCAGCTGGCAAGACAATGGGGCTGACCTAAAAGCTAGCCCAGACAAAATAAATTAGAAAACGAATCACCAGAAAGTGTGTGCTATTTGGTAGTATCACTAATTTCTTTTAACTTTTTCCTCAAATGTATGAAATAAAGGTAAGAACGGTAAATCTGAACAATTAAAAATCATAAAATGTAAGCTAGAGATTTTTGTCTTAAACAAAATGTTTTACAAACTAGTGGTGATGCAACGAGTATGAAATCTACGACATTCTTTAAGCTTTTCTTGTTCTATCCACCAAAAATATTGGAAAGGGTTTTGAGACAATTTTCATTATCTTCAAGCAGAAATGATGTGAAAACTATTCGTTTTTTCAAAAACATTGTACACAGCCCTTTTCAATTATGAGATTTTTTTCAACAAATTGCATTTTCGACGAAAATTTCTATATTCAATGTTGTACGTTTGCAGTGTTAAGTTTTTGCATTTTTTTTCAAAACTAGAGAGTTCGCTAAGCACCAGATTTCTTACTGTTTATTGAGACATATAAGGATTACATTTAAAGAAAAATGTTGGAGCCGATTTTCAGAAGAAAATGTTTAAGAATTGCCTAATTTTCACGCGAAATAATGGAAAAAGCAATATATTCGAAAACTGAGGAGAATGAGATATTGAAAATCTTTGTTTGAAAGTTTGATTACAGAACGAGTCGGATGAAGACACATTTTCCTTCAATGATTTTGATGCCAGGAGAGCAAAAACAGTGATTCTGTTTATAATTTTAAAAGAAGGTTAAAAAAAGAGACTTACCTTCCGGCATATTTTTTCAAATCCGATCTCTACTCCATTCTAAGATGAAAGTTTATTCAAAACATACTACGGAGTCATATGGAGCAGCATTTGGAGGACATTTTGAAAATGTAGTTGAGTGTTCAGTAAGGTACCTCCAACAGCAGGTCCTGGAGTTTGTTCATATCTATTAGTAAATATCTTCTATGGAAAAAATCTTCTGTTCTGCGGGGTTTTGGCATTGGCCACAGAACGACGGTCGGACTGACAGACAGGCGTTTTCCCGTCAATCGATTTTTCGATGCCACGGATCCATAAAACATGGATTCTGGTTATATAATGTGTTAAAAGAAGTAATTTACTACTATTAAGAAGATTTTGTTCACTTTTTCGTTACCCTGGTCCGGCAATAAATGATTTTCTGTCATAAATTCTCCGTTCTCCAATTAGAATGCTTTCTCATCATATGAAGTAAGGTGAGAAAGTAAAATTTATCTTCTAGTCAACACTGGTTTTATTATGATGTCCACATACAAACAATTTTAGTACATAGGAATTCTAATAGACTCTAGTAATACATTAACGAACATTTTTGTTACGCTAGCTATAGCGCAGTCGCGAAGAAAAATGAATTATTTGGGGCTGGGTGAGTTGTTGGGGATGGGCGACATTGTTTCGGAACACCCTGGACGCAATCTTGTGCTTTAACGAGATCCCTTGATTCTGAGCAGCTGGAGCTGGCAGAAGGGCTATGTTATATTCGGTAACGTTTGGTCATGTATTCGGCTATGACCTACTTGCTGTGCCACGTCGCGTTTCCAGCTAGTTACTGGGCTACCAGTTAAAGTTTTGACAGTTGTCCACAAGCAAATCTTGGCAACAGCGGCGAGGAACCGTGCACTTGTTCTGAAATAATACCCAAAAGTCAAATTGCTATCTGACGGAGAAATATACAATTAGCTATACAGGAATATATAACGATTGTAAAAAAGTAACATAAGCATTTTTAATCAATGTACGATAGTGATGTATTTTTAATACCAGCATAATTTGTTTTTGTGTATTTTTAGAGTATTTTTAGTATATTCTCAGTTTTTAATTATACCTTCATAATTATTTTACACAGATGTCTAAATATTTCCTTATCATTGCCTCGTTTATTATTGAGTTTTTGTTAAATAATTCGAAATAACTCTAAAGATGTCGTATGTTATTTTCCCAACCTCATTTAAAACATAATCATTAATTCTACGATTGAATGAATGGTGATTTCCGACTGCTGCTTTCCGTCAACTGCTTAGGTCATTAGCCCCGTAAGTGTAGTGCATGTTTTTTTCGCAGGAGACGAAGGTGATCTTCCCCGCTGGATGGCGAGATCCGGCGCCGACCTGCCGTCGGCTAGCGGAGTTTTCCCCTAACCACGAATCTCCCACCAGTGGAGCGCCGCCCTAGCCGGGACAAGCCCTAAGCTTCCGACTCGGAATATGTGGTAGTGTAGTGCATGTTAGTGTAAGTGAGTATGTGTGTAAGGGGAGAGGATATGACAAGGAAGAGGAAGGAAAGATCGTGGGCGGTCCGTGGCCAGTTTGTTAGGATACTGCTCCGGCATTCGTTTGGTATTGATTGGAGAAACCACGGAAAATTACCGATCAGAGCAGCCGGCCGCTAGAAGTGTCCTCCAGACAGCGTCTGAATTCGACCTAGCTGAAAAGCTAGTGTCGAGAATCCTGCCGCCATCAGGACTCGAACCTAGGACCTCCTGATCAGAGGCGCTGCAGTGACATGAGTGCAGTCACCAAGCTACCGCTGCCGGTGAAAACAATGTGTTTGAATTATTCTTTTCCAAATGTTTCGCAATTAGCACAGAATTCTGTCATTTTCAAAACATTCTTCGTTGAAACGCACCAACCATGAAACTCTTTATACTATTTTTTGCACATTTTTTTAAATTTTATTCAGTAACATTCAAAATTACACATGTTGCACCTTTACTGTTAAGTAACTCGTGAGGTGTACCACTATCTTCGCCATCCATACTGAATATAGCAATGTAGCACTGCCACTGCTACTTATCAGGAAAATTTAAGCAAGTAAACAGATGCCTCTCCATTCATGGCCCTATATAATATATTATTTCCCAAAGTCATGAAACACATAAAATTACAATTTTTTTCATTTGTTAATTTTTATAGAATAGAAAAAAGTTCATATTTCATGTAGCGAAATGTGTACTTTCTTGATGATCGAGATTGAATTCTTTGACGAGGCCGTATGTCGTGGCGAAGAATTCACTTGGTGGACTTAATAGGCGTAATTTTAATCGATTTGGAACACCCACCCAATTTGTTCACTTAACGTTATAATAACTATTTATTTTTGTAATTGTCTCCCGCTCTTTTTAAACCCTACAATTCGTCCCTGATTATTTCTCTCTTCTCATTTCCTTCATCCACCATTTTCTCTCTTGCCCCCCCTCCCCCAACCCCTCGCGGCGACATGTGTCGCGCTGTGGAGGTGCCAATGATTGGTGAACACGCGTGCGCACATGACATTTCCCCTCCATTCCGCAGTAATTTATTCCAATCCACGGGCGCGTGTTTATGAAAATGTAATCTGCAAGAGTCTCATTGATGACCATGTTCCACATAGATGTTTACTAGATTTGGATACGGGATTATCCAATTAAACATATAACGTTTTGAGCTAATGGAACCCGGATAATTATAATGTTTCTCTGGTCCAATTTTGAAGTCGATTTCAAACGCTAATATTTTGAATGCGTTACCCATACTGCAACTACATATATCTACCCATTATTGGAAAGGCAAATATGGATATTAGAAAAATTGCACATCAATATGTTTCAATTGCGTCACTCAGAAATTTATGAAATTTAATGCTAAAACACGTTCAAATTCTATAGGTACATTTTTTTACACGCCATTTCGTTTTTACGTATTTCAGCACTCTTGTTGCATTGCTCACACTATGAAATAAGCTAGTGGCGTCACAACAGCACATACTCTCTCTCTCTCTCTCTCTCTCTCTCTCTCTCTCTCTCTCTCTCTCCTCTCCCTCTCTCTCTCCCTCTCTCTCTCTCTCTCTCGCATTATTTCTAAACCTGCAAGTTTTCTCAAATTCTGAGAGTTCAACGAAAATGAGACCTGCGCCATTCTTTTATACATTCCTCAGAAAAGTAGTGGTACTAAAACAGCACGTAGGTTTTCGCCCGTAAGTTCACGCAAAATCACGTAGTCTCAAAGTACTCAAATTTTCTAAAAGTTGTTCATGACTCTTTAAAAATCTATCTTTAAGGAACATATTGCATTAAGGGAAACTAGTAGTGCTACAACAGCACATACTTTGTGCTGTTACAAGCGTGCTACAACAGCACTGTTTACACGTGCGCTTAGTTTAGTTTAGTTAGTGCCTCCGAAGGGATTTTTAACGAGGGATTTTTTCGCCCTTAAAAATCCACGGCTTCCATCGGGTTTGAACCCGCAAACTCTGGTACAACAGTCCGGTACGCTGACCGTTATACCACCAAACCCGCCAATGCGCTTTTCAATTGCGCATTTCAGTTGGTCAGATTCTTCTCCTCTGTACTTGCACCTGGTTAGCTGTCACTTGGCGGGCGGCTTGGGGGCTTGCGCGGGCGGGCTGCGCCGGGCCTTCCCGCACGGCTCGTCGAGGGGTGCGGGTGCGGGGGAGGCTCATACCCTGGGCGCTCGCAGCTGCGCACTCCATAATGAAATTGCTCGGCCCCCGCTAGGGCGTGCCAAAGCGCTGCGCGTCTCCGGGGGCGGGGGGCATGCTGCCTGCCGCACTCTCTTTCTGCTTCCCTCTGGGAGGCGCAGTCGATTTTTAGCAATGGATATCGATTTAAAAGGAAAGGGAGGGTCATTATATTAGGGTATTCTGGACGTATACTGTGTTGACCCATAGAGAGTTATATAATTGGCCTATATTTTATCAGCGTACGTGTATATGAGGGTAGTGATCCATCAGTATTTCATTGCTTTCCTCTCTATGTCGATTTCATCGTTCCTTCTCTTTCATTTTCCATTCTCTCTCTCTCTCTTTCTCTCCCTCTCATTCTCCCTTAAATTCCTTTTTATGTGAACTTTTAAATCAACGTGTAACTATGCACATGTGTCAGCATACATTCAAAATGGATGTCGAAAGGGTAAAAGCAATATTTCTTCTAGACAAAATGCAAATAATATCAAGGGTTGTTTGACCGCCCTTAGGGACTTAGTTGAAAGAACTAGCTATCGACATACGGAGGGTGTTTATTTGAATGCCTTATAAGGCAGCCCGTAAAAGTGCTGTGTTGTGCCGTAAAGTGTGCTTCAGCTGTTCGTGGCGTGGAAGAAATTCTCTCACAATCCCCCACATAACGCATTCCCGTAGCAAGCCATGCATCATTCCTCTCCAAACATTTTTTTGTCGACGCGCGTGCAAAGAAACAGAAGACTGCCGAGCAGGGCTTGCGGATCTTGTAGGCAGCCGCGGTGTGGGGAATATCGTCTAGCCAGGCAGGATTAAGTGGAAGGGGCTACAGAACGGAGAGTTGCTCGCGTCGATAAAGCTTGGAATAGAAAGTATACTTGACTCTGCGAAGATACGAGGCATAGAGTCCGGATACACGTCTCTAAAACGAGTGATAGTCGAGGCTTAATTTTAAAATTAAACAAAAATAATTGCTTACCTTGCTTAAAATTTGTCGTCACCACCCGCGCGCGGTTGAAAGCCGCGTCAGCGCCTACGTCAGCGGGGCGTCATCTCCCTCGGCCAGAGGGGAAGGCGACCGTTGCGGGTCGGCCGGGGCTGACCGCGCGCGGCCGTCACGCCGGAACAAGCGGTTAGGGACTCGCCACCGCCCCTACTCCGCAGCTAGTCGGTGGGCCGCTAGCCTCAGCGGGCTATAAGAGGGCCCCGGCCCGACGACAGACCGAGAGTGGTAGCTCAGTGCATTAACTGATGTAACTGCAACGCCTCTGACCGGGAGGTTCTAGGTTCGAGTCCTGACGGCGGCAGGATTTTCGACACTAGCTTTTCAGCTAGGTCGAATTCAGTCGCTGTCTGGAGGAGAATTCTAGCGGTCGGCTGCTCTGATCGGTACTTTTCCAAGTTTTTTCCCATCAACACCAGGCGAATGCCGGAACAGTACCATATCAAACGGGCCACGGACCGCGCGCGATCTGTCCTTCCTCTTCCTTGTCCTATCCTCTCCCCCTACACACACTTACACTAGCATGCATTACACTACCACATATTCCGGGAGATCGGTCGGGAGCTTAGAGCTTGTCCCGGCTGGGCGGTGCCCGCTGGTGGAGAGTCCTGGTTAGGGAAACCCCACTAGTCGACGGTAGGTCGGTGCCGGATCTTGCCATCCAGCGGGGGAATATCACAGCCATCTCCCGCGGGAAAAACATGCACTACACTAACGGGACTAATGAGCAAAGCCGTTGACGCGCCCGGAAACACGAAAAAATCAAATCAATCAAACCCGACGACAGGGCCGACTGATAGCGACGGTGTTTGCAACGGTGTTCTGGCGAGTGGTGTACGGAGTGTAGGGTGGTGATTAGTGATAACGACGACCTGTGCTACGGAAACAGAACTCTCAGGTGGATATTCTACGACTCGGCTGTGTATGGGACTTCTACTGGACCACGGTGAAACGGCTTCGCAATTGGCACACTCTACAGGTTATTCGGAACTCTGAGTATTGTACACGGGATTCTCATTATTGTACCTGGATATTGAATAAAAAACCATTTAAGAGGTTTTGCCTTTGTTTGGATACTACAAAATTATACGAAAATAAATACCGATTCAGCGCTTCTGTCCGAAGGGTTGCGAGCTCGAGTCTTGCCTCGGGCATGGTTGTCTCTTGTCTCTCATGCATGAGTTGTCGCGGAGGGCCTCGCCTTGAGCTGACGCCAGATCATTGGAGGCCGCACATTTGTTGGTGTGTATCGTATGGTCGAATACACGTCCCATCGGAACGTACAGAGCAACCGGTAGTTGGCCAGATAAAAAAAAAGCACTAAGAAAAATATTCACTTTAGGGAAATAATTCGGTCACCGATGAGAGAGACTCTACTCTAACTCAGTTACGATAGTGGCAATTCCATTAGTACAAGAATTTGGGAAGAGAAGGGCCATAGCTTCCTCTAACCAGGCTAGAATCGTCGATTTCACAACGAACAACTGAAGGCCTACATTCTAGGGGGCGGTGGCGACCTCAGCCATGACCTTTCTTTCTTTCGACGGTTATGCTCAGAGTGAGAAATGCATTGATAAACTTTTGATCGTAATTTCTACAACTATAATATTACTCTGTGCGGGTAGTATTGTTAATTAAAGAGAGCTGTAGTTTCAACGTGGCGGGTTACCGTTTCTAGTTATTCAGTCCAAGCAACGGGGTATTATAATAGAAGACCGTAAATAACAGGCAGAATACTATGCAAAGTTGTGGAGACAATTTTCAATTATTCTGAGATACACGTAAATGTGGATTTATGAAAATGAATACATGTTGTTCTAGGTATATTAGCAGCACAAATTAGAAAGTGATTAAGAATTTCTAACCTGAACCGTGAGAATGAAGCCTTGTAAATAAATGTTGTTTTCTGTGTTATCGAGAAAGCCTTTTATTTTCTCAAATAAGTCATTGACGAGAAGTCGATGGTAGCATGTAATAGGGTCGCTGTGTCGATTGAGACATACATAGTGTACATCGAAATACGCACACGAAAACACATTTTGCTAAATGAATTACAAAATCAACAACTCTTAGTTTGTATAACCTCAAAAATAGTTAAAAATGTTTGAAGTATTGGAGAAAAGTGCAATCTATGCAAGTTTCTTTATACTCCTGAAATATCCTCTAATCTATTACATATTTCACTAACGTGAAAACAATTATTCGATAATACATTCTACATTTCTCAAAACTAACTTTGATCTTTCTGCTCTTTTCTTATTGTAAATTATTCTCTTCTTTTTAATATTTTTATCTCTGAGATCCCTAAATTAACTTATTCAGATATAGCCTCCTTTGCAAATGATACTGCAATATTTACTGCACTTAAAAACCTGGTTCAATTGGAACATTAAAATAATACTCAAAAATCCAACCAAATTTTTTCATTAAAACATATTCACCCTACTTATCCACTAATAATTAATCATAAAGCTATTAATTGGCTCCCCAATTCTACCCCAGTTAAATATTTAGGTTTACAAATAGACACAAAATGAACATGGAAACAACACATTTCATCAATATCGAATAATGCACGTATCAAAATTATCAAATTATACCCGTTCATTAATAGAAAATCAAAACTCTCAACTGATTCAGGTATCTTAATTTATAAATCTATCATTCGTTCATCAATAACATATGCTTGTTTATTACATATCCAATATGGGGTGGTGCTGCAAAAACACAGAAACGCAAATTAGAAGTTTTTCAAAATAAGTTTTTACGTCAAATATTAAAAGCTCTCTGGTTTATTCATAATGATGAAATTTTTAATGAACTAGCAATAGATTCAGTAAGTACGTATAATTCAAAATTATCAAATTGTTTTTATTCTTCTCTTCCATCTTGTACAGCAACTAATGAATTTAAATTAGGCAAATCATGTAATCATTTTTCTCGCATTAAGACTCGATATTCAAAAGATCTCCTTAGAAACTTCCTTAAATAGCAATATAAAATTCAAAATTAAAGGAAAAATATTAAATTAATTATAAATAAGAAATAATGTAGGACCCTTCCTGGGTAACCTTAGGACTTATATATTATTGTAAAATGTTATAGTTTACTGAATTGTGAAAAAATACCATTGTGCACATGATTGAAAGAAATTTGTATGTCTAACAAGAAGAATTAATAATATTAAAAAATTATTCTCTATTTAGAACATAAATATCTCAATTTCAAGGAAATTCGTGGAATTACAAGGAAATTTATGGAACTCAATTAAAACACATTTCAGTTGTAAGCAAAGAATGTATTGGCATCGACTACTCTAACATTCTCTAACTCTGAAACCTAAATAAATAAGCCATTAATTCCAAGTTTTTCAATGAATTTGTGGTAGTAAATGCGTCCCTGTAAATAATAGAAAACATATCACTGAATAACAGACAGTTTTATCTTTTCACTCAATGATTTGCGATCATTCTTACTTCAATGTAATTTGTAATCAACACATATGTAAAATAAGGGAACATCATGGTTGTTCAATCTGGATTTTTATTACAGAAGTAATTGCATACTAAACGTTTCAAAATATCTCTTTTTAATTTTCTTAAGGAACGTTCATGATGTTTACTCTAAGAAGGTTTCCTCAAACTGTTGCGAAATGGAACTTCTAAAATTTGAAAACACTCACTAATTTGCAACGTGATCTCAGATCGAAGTCGCAAACCGCTTCTCTTTAACTCTCTCATATTTTCTTTTTCACGGCCACCTGATATGAGGAGAGAACATTTTTAACAGTCAGCATATTGTTTTACTTGTTGACAAACATATCCACACATATATGTCAGAGCTGATATTTACTCTTTATAATCACATTTTAAATATTCCCCATAAACAGATTAAACAAATTCTTGACCCACCTCTGTGGGCTCTTTTTCATTTTCATGAACACTCGTTTTAAAAGACGACAAATTAAAAATGATCTGACCTTACCGAACAATTTTGATAGCAAAATGCTGTTTACTTTCTCCCTATGGAGAAACAGAAAATTGGATAATTCTGCGCAAAAAAAAATTGCAAATTTTCAGCAGAAAACTCTTATTACAGGGTCCTGGAAACAAAAAAGTAGAAAAATCCAGTTGATAAATTTAAAAAAATCCTTCAACCAGCCAGAATTAACGCTAAATTTTGCCGTACTGTGCTCACGGAAAGGCACGTTGTATGGCTCATATTGATTTCCGCTGTTCTTTCACGCAAAGTTGTTTGTCTGTTGGAACTCACTGACTACTCGGCGCCGCTCGCGGTCAATGACTAAAGGCCGTCGGCCACTGAGTTGTCCGTGTTGAGAGTTTATGCCTGAAATAAGGTATTCTCAGCACAATCTTGACACTGTGGATCTCGGAATATTGAATTTCCTAATGGAATGTCCCATGCGCCTAGCTCCAACTAACATATCGCAATCAAAGTATGTTACGGGTAATTCCTGTCGAGTGATTATAATCGGAGATCTTTTCATAGTCGTATTATAATAATCTATTCGTAGTCAGAAATCTATTCATAAGAATCACTTGGGTACAAATATAAGCTCTACCAATGCCAGTTCTTGTATACTTTTTGTATGCAATACAATTGCCATCTGAATATTTGAATATTGCTATCCCATGATTTTTGTTACCGCAGTGTATTGCTTGTCAGTCACACATCAGTAACCGTAAACTTGCGAAAAACATTATCCGCCAATCTCACCATCTGTAGTTCAATGTTGTTAGGGTAAATCACTTTGTAATTAAGTTTCCAAGCTAGGTTTGCTAGTTTGTTTCTTTTATATTTGTATACATTTTGCAAGTCTGAGAATTTTGCACTCACAATTAGTTATTATTTGTATTTTCGAAACATGGCACTACAAGGGTTCTGTATTTTCCATTTAACCAGTTGTTGTTAATCAATTCAAACAGATGCACAAAATCATACATAAACCAGCTGTAAGGATTTCAAAATTGGCTGATGTAGATGAATTTAAATGTGCAAAGATTGTTCAGTTTGAAGGTTTGAATTGATTGTTTGCTTATTGTCTGAAATATTCATTAAACATTGTTCAGTTATTGTCAGAAATAAGTAGTATTAATTCATGAAACCCAAACATACGCAATAAAGTCAGTACCTGATCTGTGAAGTTAAGGAGATTCATGTTCTTAACCGAAACCAAAGCTACAACC
Organism: Teleogryllus oceanicus; assembly: GCA_964035755.1. Taxonomy (NCBI): domain Eukaryota; kingdom Metazoa; phylum Arthropoda; class Insecta; order Orthoptera; family Gryllidae; genus Teleogryllus; species Teleogryllus oceanicus. Next base: position 5,244,316 of record CAXIVR010000007.1, read on the forward strand.
TCTGTAATGTGACCAAAGGGTGACCAAAGGAATCCCAAATGCTTTAATAGTTCAACCTTCTAGAATGACGTTTTCGACATTTTTATGATCAATGCTCAATCCATTAGGATATGGAAGTATCTCTTTTATTTTCACTTCATCAATTTGCCATGTAACATAATTATCCCCCTGATAATCTACTGAAAATTGAGAAGAGAGAATTCCTATCTTCAGTTTCAGAATTTAAGACTAAAGTGACGTATGTCAAATTTTGCAAATATTTGTCATGAGGTAGCTGTGGAATGCCGTTACATTAACATTGCAGCTGGAGGATGTCTTCTTAATTGCAAAATTGTACTGTTACCAAATTGCTTTCACATTTTATTTAAATTTGGTGCCTACCCTCTAATGAACTGAGAATGAATAAGATCTGAGTTATAAGTTGAGAGATAAATAGTCTAAGCTCGTCAATTTTCAAATAACGGGCGCTGAAGTTTCTAAAAACAACAAAAAACAAACAAAACCAGAACAAAACCAAACGCAAGTCTAAGGGAAAGTGCTGGTGCAGTCATATTTTACATTTTATATACTACTTCTCAACATCTCTGCCAGAGCACAGTACTGTGTACTAGCGTGTGCTGAGCAGTAGACATCAGTTTCTAGGTACTCATAAGAACTCCAGGAAGATGCAATTTCGCTTACATTGTTGAAACTGGAGCCAAGAGAAGTAGCTTGTCCCTGAATTGTTTCTACACAGAGTATAGAGTATTATGTTAGTGGTCATTCAAATTTCAGTGGAATGAGAATTTTCGCCGTTCGGTCGCGTGATGCTACGCACGTTTGCACTCGCCATTAGGGCACTTGGAGGCTCAGCGTCTCAGAGATTTGCTGAAAAACACGTGAATATAACGTCGAAGAGGTGACCTATAATATTATGCTTGTTTGATTGATTGATTTTTTCGTGTTTCCGGGCGCGTCAACTGCTTTGGTCATTAGTCCCGAAAGTGTAGTGCATTTTTTCTCGGGAGATGTTGGTGATCTTCCCCGCTGGATGGCGAGATCCGGCGCCGACCTACCGTCGGCTAGTGGGGTTTCCCCCTAACCAGGACTCTCCCACCAGCGGGGCACTCTTCCACCATCATAGCAGTAAGGCAGTATTCTAGGGTAATTTAGCTGATCTATTTATTATTGGTTTTAGTTGGTGTAATTTAATTTTTGCTTGTATAAATTTATTGTCGATGTAATTTTTCCAATTGAGGCTTGTGTCTAAGAAAAGGCCTATATATTTTATAGGTTGTTATGTGGATGCCATTATACAGATTCTTGATTCAGTTGTAAGGGGGTGGGGGGGTGAATGGTCTTAGGGAATATATGTTGGCTGATGTTTTCGACGGGTTGAGTTTAATTTTATTTTTGGTTGTTCCTGTTACACAGCGACGCATGACTGTATACAACTGGATACACGAAAGAAAATACGCAAGTACATTTGAAGTACGTTTTCCGTAAGGCTCATTCCGTTATTTCTCCTTGAATCTTTCTTCTTCGGTCCCTTTGTTATCAGCCTTTTTCCCTCTAGAACCTTCGTGAACTCTCTTGTCTGCCCTCTCGCTCTGTCCTTTGCAAACGTTTTCCTGATTTCCCTCGATGTCTCTCCCTTTTTCCCCTCTCCAACTCCTTTTTACTATTTTCTCTCGCCATATTCCTGTGATTTCTCTGTCTGTCAGTCAGTGTATGTCTTTCCATCCTGAGCAGACTCGTTCTTACCGTCCTAAATTTACTATTATGGGACCTCTGTTCTCTCAATTATTTCACTTTCTAGACTTTTCCCGTTCTCTCCCCTTTCTCTCCCCTTTCTCTTTCTCTCTCTTTCTTTCTTTCTCTTTCTTTCTTTCTCTCTCTCTTTCTTTCTCTCTTTCTTTCTTTATCTCTCTCTCTCTCTCTCTCTCTCTCTCTCTCTCTCACACACACACACACACACACACTTAGTTACTCAAGTAGTATTGGGATTTTTTCCTTTTCCATCTGATGGATGATTGTGGATAAATAGCCGGCAACACAAGATATTTAAACTAGTGTAGAATAATAAACGGGTAACGCTGAAATCATAGTTAATTTACCAGAACCTTAGTACCCCTGCTCGTAGTTGAACTTCTCGTACACGTACGTATATACCTAGTACTGGGAAGTTATGCAATGCTTTCTCCTTCCCGTTGTCTCGCCCTTTGTCTCGTTCGTACTATCTCCAATTCTTTTCCGCTCTCTCGACATCTACCTCTCTCATTCTCTCACGCTCTTTCATAAAGCTCAATGTTTTCCTCTCTCTCAGTCTCCCGCTTTTATCTTCCTGCTGTCTCAGCCTTTCTATCTTCTCCCACACTATTATTTTTCCATGCACTTTGAACCGGGAGCGGTAGCTTCGGCAATCAACTGTCACTGCAGCGCCTCTGACCGGGAGGTTCTAGGTTCCAGTCCTGATGGCGACAGGATTTTCGACCCTAGCTTTTCAGCTAGGTCGAATTCCGCCGCTGTCTGGAGGAGAATTCTACCGGCCGGCTGCTCTGATCGGTAGTTTTGCTTGGTTTCTCCGATCAACAACAGGCGAATGCCGGAGCAGTACCCTCCCAAACGGGCCACGGACCGCGCGCGATCTGTCCTTCCTCTTCCTTGTCCTATCCTCTCCTCTTATACACACTCTTACACTAACATGCACTACACTACCACAGATTCCAGGAGACCGGTCGGGAACTTAGAGCTTGTCCCGGCTGGGGCGGTGCCCCGCTGGTGGGAGAGTCCTGGTTAGGGGGAAACCCCACTAGCCGACGGTAGGTCGGCGCCGGATCTCGCCATCCAGCGGGGGAATATCACGGTCATCTTCCGATGAAGAACATGCCCTTTACTAACGGGACTAATGACCTAAGCTATTGACGCCCCCGGAACCAACCAACACACTCCAGTTCACTCATTGTCTCACGCGCTCTCACATCTGCCACTTCTTCCGTCTCGTCCTCTCCCACTCTGTGTGATTCTGCGAGTCTCTCCTCATCCTTTCCGCTCTCTTTGGCGCCCTGCCTTTCTCCCGCTCGAGCCAGGGGCCCGGCAGCGGCCGCCGCCGCTTGGAACGCACCGCCCGACGTAACGGCCGCCCGCGCACGCCAACTTTACGCCCCGCTCCTTCGCTTAACTGCTCCCCGGCGCAAGTGGTCTCGGGCGGGCGGCCGCCCCCGCCGCGGCGCTCCTCGGGAAGCCAGCGACATTACGTGCGCGAGTTCTGAAGAACGCGAAAATTCTACACCCCTCCCCGCGCCTCGCCCGCCCGGAAACTGCCCTGGACGAACCGGTTTCCGTTTACGGCTGGGGCTCTGCACCGGGAACAGAGGGGCCAACGAAATGGTTTGTATGTCGATTGCCGAACGTGTTTATTTGAACCTAAACCATCGAAATGGAAATCGGAAACTTAAATCGGTTTCGTGATTTATAAACGTTTTGGATGTTGATTGAATGGGTGGGATGGATGGAATGGATTGAATGGTGAATAAGAGATCACGAATTGAAAATTCGTGATCTCTCAAAATTCAAAATTTATTGCTTATTTATCCTTGAAAATAGATTTTACTACATGGGAGTTTTTTCTCTCCTTTCAAAATTCAAAATTTAAGTAGTATATGACTTAGTGTAGGGATCACAGAATTTTGAAAATGTGCAAACAATTCACTTTTCCCCATAGCACGTCATACGCAGTTTTTAACTGTTTTTTGACGTAAAATAAATAAATAAATAAATATATTGTACTATTTAATATTCTGTGCGTATCTATGAGAAAAATATCAGTAGGTCGAGATTGTTTTCAACATATAAGGAAATAATTCTTCCCATGATCTCCATCCTATCCACGTTAAGACATGTTTATTATTGATTGATTGATGAATTAATTCTTCTTAAATATCGTATTGTACTATTTAATCTTCTGTGCGTATCTATGAGTCCTCTATTTCATTTTAGTGTTCCAAGTTGATGTCCAAAATATTTTGTTTCGTTGGGTAAATTTTAGTATTGTTCCTTAGTTCTACGTTTACGAAGCACACGTATGTTAGAAACAAAATTACGGATTGTTACATGGAAAATAAGTTGGGAAATTTCAAAACAAACTGCTACATATATAAGACATTTTCGTAAACTATGGAATAATGTAATATAAATTCTCTATGAATAAATTACAGGTTTACGTGCAGTGTTTCGAAATTGTTTTGCAAAATAATTTCTAATTGATCATATACAGAGAAATATGTTGGTCTGAAATGAGAAAAACTCAAAGAGAGAGAACCTGACAACTAATACGAACTGTTCAGTAACTCATTCACTTAGTTGATTTGAATTTTGGGCTTCACTTCCGCAAAAAATGCTGGGAATATTGAATATTCTGAAGAAGTTCTTCTAACACCATTCCTTTAACTGCGCACACTTCAGTTCCTAGGCTACAAAAGTCTATCCACTCACGTTATAGTTTCCAACATTTCTCTTTCAAGAAGCTTGTCGTATGGCTCACTTCTCCAACTTTCTTAAGCCCCTCGCCGAGTAGCCTTAAGCTTTTGCATTCTGGAGTATTTTCTCCCTTCGCTTGGTTCCACTTTCGTTAACGTTCACAATGAACTCTCTCTCTCTCTCTCTCTCTCTCTTGATAATGTTTCGTTTCCACTTGCTCCACTCATTTTCTCTTTACCACTTCGTAGAAATGCAAAAATCCACTGCTCTGAAAAGTGATGGCTTCTGTGTGCACTTCTCTCGTTGCGACTTCTCAAGATACACTCTGAAACCGTCTAATCAACAGTTTGGGATCCATAAATCTCTGATGGTATACCTTCGCGAAAAGCTTTGAAGCGATAAAATACTTTATTTCTGGGTTTTTAGTGTTTTAAATTACTTCCGGTTTTTTTCACTGTAAACGGCATTACTCCTTTTTTACATCAGTAATTTCTGGGTATAATATTTCATGGTTTGACTTCAACATTTTTGCAGCGGGACTTTGTATTTTTTTGTAAAACTCTGTTTTTCAAAATCGCAGAACGTCAACTCAGGCCAGATCGACAGAGATTTATTCAGTTTGAAAAACTCCTACGCTTGGTTTACGCGCTAGTGTTGCTCACATACACCGGACAGTCGGACGAACGGACAGATGGACGGAGGATTTGAAGAAAAGGAAACACTCATTCGGTACCAGACAAACACAAAACGTGTATTTCCGTTGAAATCTCGAAATCAATTTTCCACAGCATTACATAACTTTACTCCGTAAATACGTACGTATATGTGAAAGTAATAATGATGGAGAAGATGAGAAATACAACAAGAATACGCGAGTCGCAGAGTATTTCGTGAAAAGATGGCTAAAGGAGATTCGTTATTTTTACTCTCTCTATTCGCAGTACAGAGAAAGTTAGGTAATGCTGCGCGAAAAAACGGCGGAATTTTGGTACAAAAAAATTCTTTGCCGGGCCCTGATAACGAAAAAAGTAGATAAATCAAGTTGCTAAGTTAAGAAAAAAAAACTCTAACAAGTGGTGTAGCCACAATGCATGTTTTGTGGGTCCTTGATGCCGAAAAAACAATTAAAAGAAAAACGTCCGTCCGTCTGTCCGTCTCTCTGGTGTATGCCAACACACGTAGCGCCCAAGCCGTGCTTGGAATTTTTTCAAAATTGAAGAAACCCCTGTCGTTTTTGTGTGGGCTGAAGCTCTGCGATTTTCAAAAACATTCATTATTTTTTGAGGGTGACTTTATAAGAAGTCCAGGGAACATTTTCAAAATTTTCTCAAAAACTGCTCCAATTTTTTTCTTTAAATTACTTGTAAGAATAGAGTTAAATACACTGATACAGGTGGCATAGGCTCTATTTTCAGGATTAACTCTAAATTTTAGTACATTGAAAAAGTATACATTTTTTCGGCAACTCCTTACAAACACAATATTGACGATAGAGACTTTTCCTTTAAATGAAATTTGTTGCCCACAAATTGTTCTTTCATTAAGGTCATGAAGATTTTTTTGTAAATTTTATTAGTTTTTGTGCAATAGTGCGTGCAATATTTTCAATCTAAAAAAAATACAAAAACAAGATTTTCTCGAAAACGTCTCCAAATTTTTCTTTAAGTTTTTGGTACGATTAGTGATAAACGAGCCCTATACGATGACATAAACGCCATATTGCTCTATTTTTTTGTTTTTTCAAAAATTACAAAAATGAAATTTTTTTTGACGAGTCTCTCAAGTCAATAATACATACTTTAGAGGATATTTCATCACAGTATTATATTTACGAGTACATGTGCTTTAAAATAATGTCAAGTAAAATTTCTCGTCACAACAATTTTCTGTGAAAATGAGCTCAAAATTCCGCATTTTCAGAAACGCTCAAACGCTATTTTCTCAAAAATTGCTACAATTTTTTTCTTTTAACTTTTAAAACGGATGGTGGTAATTCCACTGTTTAAGACTGCAAATGACGTAAAGTTCACTTTGGTGTTTTCTTTTTCGAAAATTACACAAATATAATTTTTTGGAAATATCTCTCACGCCAGATTGTTCGCCCAAATAAGTACTACATTTTCATTGTTTTGTATACATTATTACATTTGTGAGTGGAAGTGCTTCAAAATGACTTGAAATGAAGGTTTTCGAAAGCTCAATAGATTCATGTCAAAAAGAGCTTCAAATTTCCCATTTACAGTAATGCTTAATTGCCATTTTATTAAAAACGGCTTCAAAATTTTCCATGAAAATTCCTATTTTGGATGGGATTTTACTCTTTTTTAATATTCTCTAAGTTATTTATCGGTTCTACCATTAAGAAACCCAGAGGTTGAGAAAATGTCAAAAGAAGTACTTATGGCGACCATAGATGGCAACTGGTCAGAGAATGGAGCAAGTCCTTAAAGCCAGTGCACACCATGGAAATTAGAAAAAAAAAATGCTTCAAGAAATTCGGTTCCATTCTGTAACACTACCAGTTTTTAATGATAATTTTTGTTCCTTTAAAGACTCCATCACGAAAATTTAATAGCTTCTAGAACATCATAAATGCAACATTATTGTAGATTTTCATAAATGTTAAAATGTTGTTTTTCGCGTATTTGCATTTTTAAGAAGCTTTTTTTTGTTGTTACCCCAGAATAGCACAATATAAAATTGATATTTAATGAATAATTGTACTATCGTATGTATACTCACGAAGTTTTAGAATTTGTAGAAACATTTATATGAGGGTAAACAAATATAGGGATGTTCACAAATAGTTTTAGATTTGAGAGTACATTGTTGCCAAACAATCATTTAGAAAATTTTAATGTTGTAGCTCGACGACATGACTACTAGAATGGCCTTTTACTAGAATGAACCAGATTTTCACTGAAATACCATCTGTTCATAAACAACATTTTTTCGTAAAGTCAATATCCCCCGTTCAATCTGGTGTGAGAAAATAGTCCTAGAGAATGTGAAAAATATATCTATTGTTTGATAAAATACGGTTTTCTGAAAATAAATATTATATAAAAATAAATTAAACCATTGAGTTAACTGATACTCACTGTAAATATTTTGTTCCACAACATTTTCTTTGGAGTTTATTAATTTTGAGAAAATTGTTTATCTTATCGAGTGCGATGTTGATGGATTTGAATGCTCAATTAACTTTAACTCTCACCCTCCCAATTAACTCCCACCACTCAATTAACTTTGCTTTGTTGCAATTTTATCACTTCGACAAGTGATCAACGTATGAGTGCATGGCCACTAACGTATTTGTTTGGAAACCAGCGTTGGCATGAGTGAATTTAGATGTGTTCATGGCGTGGAGGAAATTGCGAATCCCTCGTATGCTTTAGCCATACCACATTATCTTGGCCTGACAGGTAACTTTTGTGGGAGATGCGTTGGTAATTGATCTGGAAGCCAACACCTGGAACTATGGTACAAGCACCGAAACGGGACAAAGTGATGCAGTGTGTAAATATGAAAAGTAGCGATATATTCCCATACTATTGTAGCGTCACGTTGGCGGCCGTGGGTGGGAGGAGGAGCGGACGTATCGCATACCTGCGGGCATGAATAGCTAGGCGCCCGGCGTTGGGATACCTTTAGACAAAGGGGATGCCAGCTTGACCGGGAAGGACACGTGGTAGACGCGAGCCTCCCTCCTACACCTAAGACGGTCACGTGACGGCTGCACTTTGGCATAAAATCGAGCCGACGAGCTCAGACGGGGGTTTTAATTCTGGAAACCTCGCGCGATGCGCAAAACTCTACGCCCAGGCTGGAGCGTGTCGTGCCTATTGCACGGGTGACGAGGTCACGGTAGTGGCGCGGGAGTAGCGTCAGAGGAGGCGGGGCCTCCCTAGCTATGTGGGGTATCCACAGGGAAATACTCACAAGTGTGTAGTTTCGGAGCAGAATTTAGTTATTGTACAGACGTGTAAATAAACTTGTACATACTTGTAAATGTCTGTGTGTTTTTCTCCATGACGCCACACTATGTTTGGGAATGTGCTCTTCATTGTGAATGTCTTTAGAGGAGCAGTCGGTCGCTTCTCTAGGGGTTCGAATAAATCTGTTAGATGTCGATTGATAGCTGGGAAGAGGGTGGGGCAAAATTAAAAACATATCGTAGTCTGAAGAGAACAAGAAACCAAGTAGGGCGAGGAAGTCTGTCTCCATTTTGTAGCGATTCTCGTCTTCCGCTTCTTCCCATTCTTCCCCTCCCTCCTCCCTGCCCTTCGCTTTTGCTTCTTCCTGCACTTCTTCTTTCTCCTCCTACGTCCCCTTTGCTCTGTTCCTGTCAATGCCTCCGTCTTCACCTTCACCTCCTCGAAATCATTCTACTTCACTCTCCCCCTATTCACACCCCACGCCGTACTGGGAGCGGTAGCCCAGTACATCGACTGATGTCACTACAGCCTCTCACCGGGAGGTCCAAGGCGGCAGGATTTTCGACACTAGCTTTTCAGCTAGGTCGAATTCAGTCGCTGTCTGGAGGAGAATTCTAGTGGCCTGCTGCTATAATCGGTAGTTTTCCGTGGTTTCTTCGATCAACACCTGGCGAATGCCGGAGCAGAACTCTGACAAACGGGCCACGGACCGCGCGCGATCTTTCCTTCCTCTTCCTTGTTCTATCCTTCCCCTTACACACCCACACCCACACACTTATACTAACATGCACTACACTACCACATATTCCCGGAGACAGGTCAGGGGCTTAGAGCTTGTCCCAGCTGGGGCGGTGCCCCGCTGGTGGGAGAGTTCTGGTTATGGAAGACCCCACTAGCCGACTTTAGGTCGGCGCCGGATCTCCCCGTCCAGCGGGGGAAGATCGCCGCCATCTCCCGAGAAAAAACATGCACTACACTTAGTAATGACCAAAGCAGTTGACGCGCCCGGACACACGAAAAAAATCAATCAATCAACCCCACGCCGTCTTTGCCTCCACCTGCGTCGCTTTTGCCCTCTCCTCCGCCGTCGTCGCCTTCGCGACTGCCGAGAGCAGCGGCGGGGCGCTGGGGCGGGCGCGGATCTGGGCTTCCAAAATACGATCTCGTTTATGGGCGAAGTTTTATGGAGCTGCCCGGGACCGGGGGGGCTGGCGCGGGAGTGCATCGCGTGCCGCTTGCAGGGCGACCGTCTCTAGCGCTATGGGAGACCCCGCCCCGCCCCCTTCCACCTCCAGCCCCGTCACACCCCGTCCCGGCGGACACCACGCCCTTGCGGAACTCCCAGGATTGTAAGAGGCTTGCACGAGGGCAGTTTTGGCGACGGGTAATAGATTCGCTCGCCTTCTTCATTCTTTATTGTCCTGCTTGTGGAGAAAGGAACGACGTATGTACTTCCCTTGAGCTTCTAATCCAATAACAACTTCAAAAGAAGTTGGCAGCATTTGGATAAGATAACACTTATTCGGGTCTAGAAAAAGAGCAAACTGAGCTACTCGGGTCTTCAAAAAGTCCTTTCCATTGACTTTCTTATGCAGTCATATTTTTCAAAGCTATTGCGATATTTTGAGGAATTTTTGGTAATATGAAAATTTACGGCGATACATGTATTAGGAATATACTGAAAATTAGAAATGAAGGGTTATTGCAGAAAAAATAGTTGCCTCAAAACGTGTGTTTCTAATGAAATCTCGAAAAATGATTTTAGGCTGCATTACATAACTTTCTCAATACCTTCTACGTATATTGGTACGTACTACATACGTACGTGTACGAGAAAGTCAAAAGGGATACTAAGGTACTGGCAAGTTAATCCTTTCAATTCCAAATTATGAAGAAAATTTTAAAACTTAATTTTGAGTTATAATTGAAGCAACTTCGCCATTTTTCAAATATCTTCAAATTTTAGAAAATTCTACATGTTGCTCTCAGGCAACATTGGGGTTTAAACGGCAGTTGGTAGGTGATTGCAAGCAAGTGCATACAAATGCGAAATTTGTAATTTATTTAAAAATAACTTGATAAAAACTTACAATTGAACTTTCATTTAGTGTGAAAATCACGAAAATAAGTTTTAGTAGTAGTTAAGCACAAATTCAGAACATTTAAAGAATGGTGTAGGCCTCATTTTTTATTGAAAACTCATATTTTTCGAAAATTGTAAAAATTCAAAATTTGTTCGGCGTCTTCCTACAACTACACTGGCTACAACTACACGTGCTATTTTAGCACCGCTACTTTCACTTTCTTCTCCATGTTTTCCTCGCTTAGATCATCATCGACACTTTCACGAAAAAAAATTACACATAAGTAATTTTTCTATATTAAAAGTATGCAATTAATTTCTAAAGAATCTTCGAAAAATATTTTTTTTTTCCTTTATAAAAAGTTAATAAATTTAAAAACTGTGTAACAAAATAAGAAAATATTACTGAAAATGGTTAGTAACTAATGTAAAATTTATTCCCACCGAGCATTGCACCTACAACCTTAAGAGAACTGGCGTCCTTACTATATGAGATATAAAGACGTATGTATTGTGACATACCAATATGTCACTGAATATTGCACAATATTTATTATAAATGGCGTCAATTAAAGGGGATAAATTATGTGAATATGCTAGCATAGCAACGGTAAGCGAGCCGTCGTCAAGGTCAACATATTCATGCAGTGACAATCGCGGAGACGGCTAGTTCATTCTGTATAGAATTCAGGGATTGGCCGAAAAAGCAGTGACAGTCGTGAAGATGACTAGTTCGTTTTGCAAGAAATTTAGGGATTGGCTAGGTACGAAGTGTTATCTGCAAATAAACAATCGAAAAATGGAGCGAGCTTTGCAGGGCTGAAAAATACGAGAGACATTCATTCTGACTGATGCCGTGCTCATGAACGGATCGTGCTCCAATTAATGTTAGGAGTTTTTTCTTTGGGGACTTGTAAGCATCTACTAAGGAATGGATATTGAGAGAACATCAAAATTTGAATACTAAGTGTAACAGTGGAGTTTAAAATATTTCATGTGAACCAGTTGGAGGGACATTGAGGGCTTGGGCGAAGTTGTCAGTTATTGGACTGGAATGTTAGAAGCAAATAGTTTATTGATCTGATGAACGGTGATTGAAGTGTGCTTCCGAGAAAAGAAGAGAGAAGATGGTGTCTGGACCTGAGGACGGCGGCATCGGAGATGGATAAAGATGGTCCAAAAACGCGCGAAGACATAAGGTTGGAACGGTCATGACAAACGTTTAATTTTATATTGGGAAAAGGTATACAACACTAAAATTGTTTTAAATTGTTTAATAAATTTCCATGTTTTTGTGAAATGAATATATGATTTTTCATTGAGCCAATTCTAGCAATGAAGTAGCAAGATAGAAAGATATAGAAAGGTAAAAACGCTGAAGAAACTTGAAGATCGTACCAGAAAATTGTTTTCAGTTTGAAATTCTTCTGCTAATCCCGAGAGCGATGTCGTTTCTTCTTCTACCTCTGACGACATAATATCTTCAGTTTCGGAGACATTGCCTTCTTCAATCTCTTCCAAGATGTTCAAAATTTCTTCGTCATTCAATAAGCCTAGTTTTGTCCATTTTTAGATGGAGAAGCCCGCGAGTGACTTATCTGAACTCGCTCCATACGGTTACCAATCAACCCCACTGTTTCTTACAAAAAACATGTATTTACGGGGAATTTTACAGAAAGCCTAATGAATATTTATGCAAGAGGTATTAATTATATTAATTTAGGTAATGATATTAATTATAAATAATGAATATTTGAACAAATTTAAATTTGCCAAAAAAGACGCAAGTATAACAATGACAAAAATATAAATAATATAAAAATCATCCATTAGAAGGAAAAAGAAAAAAATCTCAATAGTACAGTACAATATATATATATATATATATATATATATATATAGAGAGAGAGAGAGAGAGAGAGAGAGAGATGAAGCGTCATTCAACGTGTCTCGGTCTCCTTGTGGGAAACAGACAATTGGTTTTTGCATCCATCTATTAGATCCACATACATTTCCAAAACCGTTTTTGCGAGTTTTTACGTTGCGATCTAGAGAGTATGCCAGCAATTAAACCAACGCCGCCTAAATAGATCCTGCGTGTGAAAGAAAGATAAAGAAGAAATAGTAAATATCAATCAATAAAAAAATGAAGTTATATTTTGACCAGTACCTGTTGTTGTTCCTTGAGAGGTTGGCTCACAGGCAGAAATGTCGCTGTCTCTGCAATGACTCCGACTAAAAAGCCCTAGAGTTCTAGTTCAGACGGATTTTCAGCATTAACTTGATAGCTAAGTCAAAATCAGCCGCTCTCTGGAAGAGAATTTTAGCGGCCGACTGCTCTGATCGGTGTGGCCCGTGGTTTCTGCAATCAATTCCAGTGTAATGCCGCAACAGTACCAAACAAACGGACCACGAGAGATCTTTCGTTCTCTTCCTCATACTACCCTATTCTCTACAGAAATAACTACATTTGCATGCACTGCACTTCCACACATACTGGGAGACCAGTCGTGAGCGTAGAGTGCCCGAACTGGGACGCTGCTTGAGGGGAGATACCTGTATGTGGAAATTCCCGCAAGCCACTGCATCGACGCCGGAACTCATCTCCATATCCCGGGATAAAATAGTCACTACACTAACGGACCATATTTGTTGCCAGGAAACATCAATAAATCAATCAATCAACAAAATTGAAACTTTTTCACTACTTTTACTTTCTCACGGTTAAGAAGGAACTTCTTAAGAAGAGAAATTTATATAATTCTGCGCGGAAAAACGGCAAATTTTTGGCAGAAAACTTCTTCTTACAGGGCACTGATAACGAATAAATTTAACACTTGCTAAATTAAGAGAAAAAATTCGTAATATGTGGAGTAGCCAGAATTTATATTTTGTGGGTCCTTGATTCCGAAAAAACAATTGAAAGGACAACGTCCGTCCGTCCGTCTGCGAACAACGCTAGGGGCTAAACCGTTCAGACGATTTTCTCCAAAATTAATATTCCCCAATATATCTGACTGATGTCGCCGTTCCTGGAATTTGAAAACGATATTTTAATTTTGAAGGGTACTTTACATGAAGCTCCTTGGACATTTTCAAAGTTTTCAAAAAAATGATGCCATCGATTTTGAAAAAAAATGTTGGAAAATAGTCTGGAGGACGTTTAAGAGAATGGCGTAGATCTCATGTTGTTGAAAACCGTGTTTTTTCGAAAATTGAAAAAATTCAAAATTTGTGGGCGTCTGCCTACAACTACAATTGTGAAGATACACATTTTTTTCTTAATGAAATATATTCATCCAAAACAGATATTGAAATGATTTCTTGTTAAATTATTCAAAAATATGGGTACTTTAAGAGTAATTGGACGTGAAACTGACTCGCCCGCTCTGAAAATCCTGGGCTTCGTGATCGTAATTTTTGTATATGTTCGTTTCTTACAGTGGAGCTTTCGTTATACGTTTACAAATCAGTCTTTTAAAACTTATTTAAAACCTATTTGAAATAAATATTGCTAGCCTTCACTTGACCGCTCCCAAGTTATAGTTGCAGTTGGATGCTACGTAAGTTAGGATTTGCGTGTTATTGCATATTTTGTTTTATTATTATTTATTATATTTCTGTTATTTAATATTAAATTGCGTCCCTTTATTGTGAAAATAAATGGATGATCATCAATTGTTGGTGTTATCACCCATTGTTGTAACGTCGCACTAATAACAGGAGGCGATAAGCCTCCTTAAATATGAGAAAATATAATCTTTGTCTCTCTCTATCTCTCTCTCTCTGTCTCTCTATCTCTATCTACCTCTATTTCTCTCTCTCTCTCTCTCTCTCTCTCTCTCTCTCTCACACACACACACACACACACACACAGACACACACACACAAACACACACATAACATAACTTGCCAATCTCATTTTAATTTTTATTACATTGACATTTAGACCTGAGGATGGTTCCTCCTGTAGTTACTGAAATTGTGTATAATCGCTCTTGAAAGGCAGAAATGCCGAACAATCTGAAATGCCGAAAGGAGGAGATAAGGAGGCCGCTGCCTTTCGTTTACGGCAATAATAAAGTAATACTCTTATATATTCGTACAATATTACAATGCCATAGTATTTAATAATTACAATTATGCTTTTTTGGATCAATTTGCATTTCTTTGCCAAGGCTTTCAGTATCGTACTATTTTTTAACTTTTATTAATTTTACTTTCTGGCATACTGCTTACGAAGAATATTGTAAGGCAAAAACCCATTCCATATATTCGTGAAAACACTGCATACCTTACACAATGAATTTAATGCTAGAAATATATTTTCATTTAAAGTTGTGAATAAAAAGTTTATTGTGTGAAACATTTTAATTTTCGCTTGAAACTATTCAATTTTCATTACTAATGGCGTAAAAGTACGATCGCATTTGGCACCACAAATTATATTTCCCTGAGTTTTTGAGTATTTAACGATACCATATAATCGTATCATAAGGCCAAAAGCAACATAATTTTCTTTCAGTTTCTACACACATTGAAATTTATTTACGTGGCCCAGGTGTTTTTGTATTTCACCCGAGTTCCTAAGAATCAAACACATTTAAAGACGCATCTTAGGTGGCCGGAGGCTACGTCGTTTTCTTTCAATTTCCGCGCGCATGGCAAGTTCTTCGTATAGTGTTAAATCCCTACTTGTGCGCGTCTCTGGGCCTATATATATTGAAACAAGCTGTTTAATTTGATTTTTTAAATTTAATATTTTCTCTGTCCGTCTAATATAATTAAATATTAATTCAACGTAACCCGTTCCAAATTTATAAAAGAATATGGGCGCCAGGAAAAGATTACGTTAATTCTATTATTAAAATTAATCTGCAACTGCTATTTCCAATAAAAAAATATCCGGCTAACTGGGTCGATGGGTCTCATACGAAATAATCGCTATTGCCTACTAATAGCCGATTATTCGATCTACCATCTGTACAGAGTGGCCGAGGAATCTGAAAAGCAAATATAAATTTCTAGCTACTCATTTGCTGGAATTGGCTAAATGAAAATCATTTTTTCTATTTACAGAAACTTGTAAGTTTATTCAATGTTCATTGGTAACAATACGAAACTTTCGGTCATGACCAGTCTCAAACCTTATATTGCAGTACCCGTCTTCGCGCGCTCTTGACCGATGTCGCCACGTAGAACCACTTTCAATCTTTCCCGGTGTCGATGGCTCCAGGTCCAAATGCCATCTTCTTTTCTTCCGTTCTGTCACAAGTGTACTCAAGTCACTGATCCTCACTGCCTCATAAGTTGATAAGACTTAATTATTTTTTCTTTTAAAAGTTCCCAGTTCTTTCTACGCGTATACTCAAAATATTAAAGTTCAGCAAACTATTCTCTGCTTCAAATACTCCCAGTCCTGTTGCCGACAAATTCACCTAAGTTCAAAATTTAAATTCTAGCTGCTGCACTCGAAATATTTCCAAGTTCCAATTTCCGCACATTACATCAATATTCTAAGTCCGACAACCATCGCTCCAAAGTAGATGTTCAAATTCCCAAACTCCCAACATCAATTGTCTATACACAATCCTCACAGCACCACAGCATAAGTCAGAATGCCTTCATATTCCCCTCTTTCAGCCCTTCAAAACTCGGTTCATACTTTCTACTGGTTCTTGTCAGAAAAAATTCGACCCGCTTCCATCGAACTACATTGTCATTTCATGCCTAGCCAATCCCTCAATTACTTACAAATTCAACTAGCCGCGCCCAAGACTGTCATTGCTTTCTCGGCGAATTCCCAAACAGTTTACTTTATCAACTAGCCGCGCCCCGTGGTTCAAAGCAATCAAGTTTGTTGACCTTGACAAAACTCGTCCACCGTTGCTAGGCCGCCATATTTACATATGTATATCCTTACCATTCACCATGTTTACAGTAAATGTGACGCAATACAATGTCCCACATATTGGTATGTCAGAATATACACATACATACATACATACACACACATATACTTCGCCTACGAGAAGAACATTTATTGAAGAAAATAGCTACTAACATTTAAAATTAATATTTGATCATGATGATAATTCAGTCGCAAGTAATATTTTTCTTTGGTTAATGAAACTGAGTGTGATATGTTTGGTTATCACAGAAGAAGCGGAACTGCAAAAGTAACCATCGGTAACCTAATGTTGTAGCTTAATTTAACATTTACTGTGCCATCAGTATTATTGATTATATCGATATATCAGTGATTATGTCGTTCGTGGACTGCATTTCTGACACAACTCAAAAAATAAAATGTTAAGGTAAATGAGTTTGAAGTTTTCACCGTGTATTGGATTGCATCTTTCTTGTTTTCACACGTTTCCCATTTGTTGGGGGAATACTGTACTGTAAGATATGCTGCTGTTGCAGGCAGGTAGACAAATCTGCAATTCTGGAGAGTGCAGTACTTAAAATTCGCATTTTTTGCGTTGTGTAACTATTGTAGTCCACGCGATATAAGTAAGAATGACTTTAAGTAATATAGTCTTTAATATTACAATAGAAAATTTCGTTGATCTTTTATTTACGACGATGTGTCCTTGAAGCTAATGAAGTCCTTATGCCAATAAAAATGTTCCAACAAATACAGATTATTTGCGCAATTCAGGATGTACTAAATGACTGAATTTTTCACATTAATTAACTGTTTCGGCCCTTTCTTACATTTGTACTTTTTCGGCTTACCACCTGCTGTATGTTGTAGAGAGAAAGTATTGCAAAGCTGCGGCAAAAATAAGCGATTTTTCACAGAAAAACTGTCGGTGCATGGTAACAAAAAAGAGAATAAATTGTGTTCCTTCATGTAATACATTGCTTCCTGTAACACGTTGTGTAGTCAGAATTTGTTTTGTGGGCCTTTGACACCTAAAAGCGACTCGCAGCGGGACGTTCTTTTGTCATCTAGTCTTGCGCCTGACCTGTTCAGACAAGTTTCTCGAAAACTGATATTCCTCGATTAATCTGAACGAACTCAAGGCACTCGGATTTAAAACGAATATTTTTGTTGGGAGGGGGGTTCTTACACAAAGCCTCGATAGAAAGGGCTCTAATTTTTTATTAAACTTTGGCCTTGAATAGCGTTAAGGGAGTTTAAACATAAGTCAGACCTCATTTCCGTTGAAATCTCTGAATTTTCGAAAATTGCAAGTGTTCAGAACTATACAGGCTACAACTTCATTATTAAAGATAATTTTTGTTTTGCTTTTTAAGATACGTTCTTTAAAGATAGATCCTGAAATAAATTAATGTAGTACAACTTTTCGAAAACATGTATATAATTTTGCTTGAAATATAAACATTTTTTACACCATTATTTTCTGAGAAAACGACTCGAACATCTATGTTTAATTGTTTCTCGGGTTGAATAAAGGATGAAAAAAGGTTCAGGTCTGATTCTCGTTTAACTTTCTCTATTTTCGAAAATTGTAAAAAATAGAAATAATGGATTAAGTTAGTGTTGTTGTAGCCACACTAGTTACTATTAGAAATTGTATATCATGAATGAAAAAAATGCATCTTTGTCTGTAACATTCACAGTCCTAAGAAACAAAACACAAGTGGAAATTCTAAGAATTATTTTATAAATTCCTATCTATTGTATCAGATGCTGTCATTTTGTCAAATATTAATCTAACCATAGTTTTAATTAATGGTTATTTATATTTATATGAAATGAGTATCTTCATTTAAAATAGAAATAGAGTAAATACGAACATGTATCATTTTGATTAGAAAAAAATTTCAATCTACATATAATTTTTTTTATTACATTTATTTATAGTCGCATCAACTGCGAGGTTATTAGCGACTATTCAGTAAGTTACAATAAGGGTTTTTATAGCTGGTTACATACTTCTTTACATTTTTACATTTTTGATCAGTGAATTACATTACAGTTTACATTGCACCAGTGGTTGGAAATATTTCACATGTTATGGTAATACACACAATACATACACTTTAAAAAACAGTATTACAGTTCGTGAGAGACATTAATTGATTTACAAAATTTTATAATTTTTTCTTGTTGGGTATTTGAATGAAGTAAAGCATCAACATTAAAGTTCTGTAAGATTGATTGGTGGGATTGGTTGTACTTAGGACATTCCTGAATAATGTGTAATATTGTTATTTGTACATTACATATATTGCAAATTGGGGGAGTATTCTTGTTTAATAAGTGGATGTGAGTAAGCTTCGTATTAATTCGGTGTTGTAACTTGATCTTTACGGCATATTTTTTTTTAAGTTTGTAGGTTGTAGAAGTTTTCTATCTTTTTATGAAGACTGCTAGCCTTACAAATCTTCCACTCTTGGCTCCATTTGGTTTTCATTTTTCTATGCAAGTATTTCCAGATATCACTTGTCGTACATATAATTTTATAAATAATTAATCAGACACATTTTTATAAATTTATGTATCATTTTGTTAACTTTTACATCATAATATAACTTCCTAAAAAATACATGAAGTTCATGGAATTCAAAATAAGGGACAAAATTAATTATGGAGATGTTCATTACAGTGGTAATAGTTTGAAGAAAACGACGATATTTGGATCACAGCGTTATGGCACTAGCGCACAATATGAATTTCGGAATCCATATTTCTACCAGATTTCCATCGCCTTGCTGCGGCGTCTTGGTTCGCGTTACTCGCACGGGAGGCGCGTGTGTAAGTGAGCAGGTGCGAATGAGGTGAAGGAGCTGTTCCTCCCTGCCCCCGCCCCGCCCCGCCCCACCCCCTCCCCGCCCCTCCCCGCCCCACCCCTTCCCCGCCCCGCCCCCGCCCCGCCCCGCGCCCCCGCCCCGCGCCGCCCCGCCCTGCCCTGCCCCCGCCCGGCCGCCCCGGCCCGCCCGCCCGCCCGCCCGCCCCGCCGCCCGCCCCGCCCGCCCCAGCCCGCCCCACCCCGCCCCGCCCCGCCCGCCCCGCCCCGGCCGCCCCGGCCGCCCGCCCGCCCTGCCCCGCCCCGCCCCAGCCCCGCCCCACCCCGCCCCGTCCCCGCCCGCGCCGCCCCCCGCCCCGCGCCACCCCGCCGCCCCTCAGTTCGTCTTTGCTTCGGGGCCGCCGAGGCGTATAACCGTGATCGTAAATTGAAATTCATCGCCGACCTCTAAAACCCCGCGCCCGGAACGGGTATTAACTGCATAACGAGGTAATGAATTTTAAAGCCTTTGTAGCGATGTACAAGCAAACAAGGCAAGCGAGCAGCCCCTGGAGAAGGACAGGGAGACAACTAAAAACTGGCCTATATTGGCTGTTTCGACGAAATTAAAAGTCTCTTTTTGTATCGGAAAGCGGGTTTACGTGTAAACGATGGAATTTTTGCAAGAACAAATTGCCTGCCAAGGAAAAACCTTTATTGGCAACGGTATCAACGTGTGGCGACCACTTTAAGCGTATTATTGACAGCATTTTTTATGCAATAAAGACTTTTGAATCACTTCAAATCAAGAAAATTCATAAACCTTTTCGAAAATGTAAATAAGAAGATGCAAAGAATTTTCAATTTTATTGATTGGAGAAATGTTACAATTGAAATGCTTACATTAACTGAGTTCATAATTATTTAAGCGTGTACATGTTTATTAGTTGCTGAAATGTTCATACTACTAAAAAATTCTTCATTTTAACATTGAATTCCCATAGTGGTGTATACTTTCTTTTATTAACAAAAATGCCCCGACTCACGCTATTACACAATGCTTGTCTTCAAATATGAAAGTTCAGTTCAATACTCGTATATCTAATTCCATCCTATTCAAGATTCTTAAATGATTGAAAAATATTCTTTATTGCAAAACATTATGTACTGATCCATAAAGTTCAATTTAATTATGCATTCAGTATTTAAACCAGTGATAGTACAACACATATTTTATTGCCTTATTTCTATCGGCTACGCGATATTATAATACTCCATGAACCTACAAATGTGTTTCCACCTACTGAATTCTTCATCGGTGGAGACTCTTACTCTGGTTTTGAGAGCTGGTTCGCCATTCACGTGACCACGTGTTTTTCATGCTTCAAAAAGTTGAACATTTGAATTAGAATTTTTCACAAATAAAGAGATTTTTCTTTACATTATTTGAATACCTTGAGGGGGAAATAGATTTCATTAAGGAAAATATTATCAACACTGTAGTTTGGTAATATTGATTTTTTGAAAATTTTGAAAATACAGAAAAATTGACTGAAAATGAGACCTGAACCATTTTTTTAAAAACGTGTCTAATGCTCTCTCCAAGAGTGATAAAAATAAAAAATTGGAACCATTTTCAGCCAGTTGTTGTTTAAAATTGCCTATATTTCATGGAAAATTAGGCGAAAATGACGTATTTTTGAAAAAAAAACTACATGACCTAACTTAAGTAAATCCTTTTCGATCAGATGTTATTAATGAAAACATTTCTATATTCAATATTAAAGTTATAGTAAGACGTCAAAATATTTGAACTTTTATAATTTTTGAAGATTTAGGAAATTAAACGAAAATGAAACCTGCGCCATTTCTAAGCATCCGTTGCATTATCTGAGGAAAAAAGTTGACTCAAAAAATTAGGAGCAATTTTTGAGAAATTTTTGAAAATGTTGAGTCTTCTTAAACTTTTTTGTGTTGAGCACTCCTCAAAAGTCAAAATACCTATTTCAAATTCACAGACCTTCAAGTTCGTCGATCTGAACGATTTAGGTGGTAGTTTTGTATTGACTACACAAAGATAAACGTTTTGACGTTAATAAGATTTTTGGGTATTAAGGACCAAAAAAAAATAAATTCTAGCAGCGCAAGTGTAGCATGAATTAAATTATTAAGTAGTATATTACTAAATTAGTATAGAAAAAATATGAATTCACTCTTTCGGCATGCCTTTTTTTGCAAAATGCGCTAATTTTTGCTGCAGCTTTACAACTCTTTCTATTTAGTAAATAAGTACTTAGTAGGGAAATAGAGTAAAAAAAACTTACTAATTACTTATTATGCGGGGAACGTTCCATAATTCTTACTTCTTTACACCACAGATCGGTCGAAATTTCCTAGAGGCTGAGAGTAGTTCGGTTTCGCAGCCGATTCCCTAATTTCCTATGATGTCAGGAGATTTCAAAATATGCCACATTGCCTGTTGTAACCATCTGCCCTAAAGTTTTATAAACATCTCTCAAAATTCTCCAATTATTTTTATTGATTAATGGAATTTTTCGTGCTTCCGAGCGCGTCAACTCCTTTGGTCATTAGCCTCGTAAGTGTAATGCATTTTTTCTCGTGTGATGGCGGCGGTGATCTTCCCCCGCTGGATGTCGAGATCCGGCGCCGACGTACCGTTCGCTAGTGGGGTTTCCCCCTAACCAGGACTCTCCCACCAGCGGGGCACCGCCTCAGACGGGACGATCTCTAAGCTCCGGGCCGGTCTCCAGGAATATGTGGTAGTGTAGTGCATGTTAGTGTAAGTGTGTGTGTAAGGAAAGAGGATAGAACAAAGAAGAGGAAGGAAAGATCGCGCGCGGTTCGTGGCCCGTTTGTTGGGGTACTGCTTCGGCATTCGCCTGGTGTTAATCGGAGAAGCCACGGAAAACTACCGATCAGAGCAGCCGTCCCCTAGAATTCTTCTCCAGACAACGACTGAATTCGACCTAGCTGAAAAGCTAGTGTCGAAAATCCTGCCACCGTGGGGAGTGGGAACCTTGGACCTCCCGGTGAGAAACGCTGTAGTGACATCAGTCGATGTACTGGGCGGTACGGCGAGGGGTGTGAATAGAGGGAGAGTGAAGTAGAATGGGTCCGAGGAGGAGAAGGTGAAGGCGGAGGCACTGACAGGAACAAAGCAAAGGGGACGTAGGAGGAGAAAGAAGAGGGCAGGAAGAAGAAAAAACGAAGGGCAGGGAGGGGGGGATCGGAAGAATGGGAAGAAGCGGAAGACGAGAGTCGCCACAAAATGCTTTTATATTTCTGCAACTTGCGAGTGCTGTGGGCAGGAGCATATTGAGTGTTCTCCGCTGTGGGGTCTGTGGTGGCCAGAGCACCGCACGTGGGCTGAGCGGCGCATGCGCAGACTACAGGGAAAACTTTCCCAAATTTTTTTTTATTTTCGTAAAAAAAAAAAAAAAAGGGGATTTTCAAAATTCTGTGATCCCTACACTAAGTCATATACTACTTAAATTTTGAATTTTGAAAGGGAGAAAAACAAACAAACAAAAACTCCCATGTAGTAAAATCTATTTTCAAGGATAAATAAGCAATAAATTTTGAATTTTGAACGGGAGAAAAAAAAAACTCCCATGTAATAAAATCTATTTTCAAGGATAAATAAGCAATAAATTTTGGCTCTTATTACTTCCTGCTGCGACACCATGGAAACGATAATTTGAATAATTGTATTTCCCACTGAATTCTAGAAGACGTGCACAGAAAATGAAGTTACATTTATGTCCAGAAGCAAAACAAGGGGCCATCTCAGCATTTGCTCAATGGATCAGGGAAACTGGACGAAAAACCTGATCGAGATGGGTTTATTTACAAAATGGGGATATTTACAAGGTAAATATTCACACCATTAATAGTAATAATAGCAGGACGTTTAAAATATTTAATTGTAATTATATTTTTTATTTTACGATGGAAATTGTTTATTAATAGTAAGTATTTAGTTATATAGAAAAAGTATTGTAATGAAAGAATTGTAATTATTATATAGTTATATTGAGAAAGTATAGCAATTGCCAACAAATTCGTTACAGAGATTTTGTTGGAAAATCTCATGTTGGTCGGTCCTAATATCGAAACAAAAATTTTCTTTCAAAAATCTTTGCGTCCGTCCATCCATCTGTCTGTACATATCAGCAGCTAAACCATTAACAAATTGTTTCACCAAAATTGACGTTTTTTTATCGATCTTGCGGTACTCTTGCAACATTTTATACGTTTTTAATATTTTAAAAATGTTATGAAGAATAGCTCCGACCTTTTCATTTTTGCTTGAAGAAAGCAAAATAATCTGATAAAAATCCTCCAGATTTGATTCTCAGTCAAATTACTCGAAGTTTTTGATCTGCAAAAGTTCAATATTTCTTCTTAATTGTCAATATATGTTTGCAAATAAAAGTATCCAAAGTTTTTTATGACAATCATTTATTTCAACAATTGCACAACGTTTCGTAACAAGTTTTGTTACATCATCAGGTGCTTAGTGAGGGAACTACTATCCCATTGAATTACCTCTGCAGTAGAACAATCGAGAAAACATTACGAAATTAACTCACTCTCACTCAGGTGATATCACATTTGTTGAAATAAATGATTGTCATAAAATACTTTGGATACTTTTATTCGCAAAAGTTCAACTTTCACTGACTTCCTCATCCAACTACATTGTTGAAGATAGATGTTTTTTTCTAAATGAAATGTATTCTCTAAAAATATCTCTCTCAATATACATGCCCGTATGCTCCATTTCGAACTGAAACTCCGTGGTGGTCGTGCGTTTCATATCTATTGACATACGGGGAAGAACGCAATACTCTACAAAGATAGAATATTCTGGATACAAAGTTCAGTAAACTAATTTTCTCTCAATTGTTTTTTTGATCGATTCTCCCAGGAGACTCAGGTGATCTTGGGGAAGGTCGCGACAGGAACAGTTAACATATTCTACGTTGCTTCTGAGAAAAAATCTATGAAGTTCTAATACTTTTGGTGAGTGAACCTAAGTAAAACATCACAATTTTAATCACAAGATTAATAAGGCAACACTAAAATATAATATATGAGGCGCTCAGGATAATAACGGCAGAATCCAACCTTCCTCGCATTTTCAGTTGGAGTATGATGGTAAACTCCTGCCAAATACCTATTATATATTGAAATATCAAATGAATAGGAATACGGCCAAAACTCTCAAATTCCATCATCAAAAATTGGACTGGAGTGTAAATGAAAGTGAATAAAAACAGGAAATGTCATTGTTATCAAAACCAAGTTCGGTTGGGATCTGCTATTATTATTATTATTATTATTATTATTATTATTATTATTATTATTATTATTCTCCCACGCGGGGGGGGGGAAACATTCACATGCCACAGATGTCATTGTGGCTAGGCTCACTCGTACGGCTCAGAGCAAGTAATGAGCAAGATCTTCATTTATTTCCAAGACCTCTAACACTACATATCAGGCACATCAGTGACAGTTTTTCTGACATTGTGATAGGTGTCTAGAATGACTGCTTTTTGTACTGTTCCTGGTATATGCTTTATATTCAATTCTTGCAGATGTTTGATGAGGGATTTTGGTATTATTCCGGTTGTAGAAATTGTCAGGGGACGGATCTGAACCTTTTTTACTTTCCAAATCTTCTTTAGCTCATCTGCTAGCTCTTGGTATTTTGTGACTTTGTTCGTGTATGCGGAGTGGAGATTATGTGACAGTGGTACCGTAATATCGATGATGGTGACGTCCTTCTTGGTTTTATTTAGCCCTATAATGTCTGGTCTATTTGAAGTGATGGTCTTATCTGTTTATTATTATTATTATTATTATTATTATTATTATTATTATTATTCACGATTATTCCCATTTAAAGAGAGCGTTTGAACTTGAATTCCTTTATGATGATTGTTTGTGTTTTCTCAGGGCCCATATTTTCTTCATGTGTTCACTATGTTGTTTCTTCCGCTCTGCTGTCCATTTACATCCTGGCCTCTTCTTGCTTTCGGTTTCAAATGTATGTTTTTTGATGGTGTTCCTGAATTCTTTTCTATATTCTGCATCATTTATTGTAATGTGTGCTTGTCTGAGATCCTCCTCGACTTCTTTAATCCATTTTGTTTTTCCCCTGCCTGAGTTGATGACTATGAGAATCCGTTTTGAAATTCTGTTTTCATTCATCCTATGAATATGTCCGTAGAACTGCATTCTTCTTTTTCTGAATGTGTCCGTAATCTTATCAGTGTGCTTATAAATTTCTAATGTGGGCCTCTTCATCCAAATCCCTTGCTCTTGTACCGGTCGAAAAATTTTTCTGAGAATTTTCCTTTCTTGTTTCTCTATTTCTTTTATTTTTAATTGACCACCGATTTGTGTCGTTTCAGCGGCATATAGTGCCTCAGCATTATTATTATTATTATTATTATTATTATTATTATTATTATTATTATTATTATTATTATGAGCGCCTCATATAAATTAGAGAGAGAGCTTAGAGAAGAGTTTCTTAGTAACTCCATGAGAAACCTGTCAACTGTATTTTGATAATTTCTGAGTTAACATGTTGTGGCCACGACCTCTGCGTTTGATGAGATGGGTGTTTATCCTTTCCCTTGTTCTTCACTTCCAGAATGTCTTCATATTTTCATTGAGCTGGCTCCTCTTTCCTCCTGACGAAGGTTTACTTTCTCTTCCCCAGCGCCTCAGGTAGCTCGGACGCGAGATTCCTCGGCGGCAGATTCTCTCCGAGCAGCCTCGCCCCGTCATCTCGAGGAGACTCGCGCGGGGGGAGGGGAGGGGGGGGGGGGGAGAGTTGCAGAAAGAGAAAAAGCGCCCCCCCCCTCCCCGCACCCGGCGCGCGGCCGCGAGCACAGCCGATGCAAATATTGACACAAGGCGGATGATTTATCGCTCTGGACGGAGGGAGACGGGAGAGTTTCTGCCAAAGTGAAACAAACAATCGAGTTTGAATCGATCGCCGCCACCGATGCCGCCCACGCCGCCGCCGCCGCATTCGTCCATCACCCGCGCGGGTCCTCGTGCCCACTGCGTTTTCCCACGGCCGTCGCTCGCTGCCGTCGCGACCGCTGTTGACGTCGCTATTTTATTTCTTTTAGTTCAGGTCGCTTCTACTTTTTCGCTTGATTGATTGATTTTTTTCGCGTTTCCGGGCGCGTCAACTGCTTTGGTCATTAGTCCCGTAAGTGTAATACACGTTTTTTCCTCGGGAGATGGCGGTGATCTTCCCCCGCTGGATGGCGAGATCCGGCGACGACCTACCGTCGGCTAGTGGGGTTTCCCCCTAACCAGAACTCTCCCACCAGAGGGGCACCGCCCCACCCGGGACAAGCTCTAAGCTCCCGACCTGTCTTCCGGAATGTGTGGTAGTGTAGTGCATGTTAGTGTAAGTGTGTGTGTGTAAAGGGAGAGGTTAAGTGAAGGAAGGGGAAGGAAAGATCGCGTGCGGTCCGTGGCCCGTTTGTTAGGGTACTGTGTCGGCATTCGCCTGGTGTTGATCGCAGAAACCACGGAAAACTACCGATCAGAGCAGCCGGCCGCTAGAATTCTCTTCCAGACACCGACTGAATTCAACCTACCTGAAAAGCTAGTGTCGAAACTTCTGCCGCCCCGTGGGGAGTGTGAATCTAGGACCTCCCGGTTAGAGGCGCTGCAGTGACGTCAGTGGATGCACTGAGCCACCGCTCCCGGTGGTGGTCTCTGTGGGAGCGCGTATTTCAACAGTGCAACGCCGCAGACCACCGACTTCCAATGCCGGCAACTAAGGAAACAAGTTCACTGTTGCCCTGCGAAGGTACGCGCAATAACGGTACAGTGATTATTTCACAGAAAATGAGTTGTGTAATGGTCAACGCCTTTAGCGAAATTGGTGCATTTCATGACCAAGACATTTGAAGCAGCCTTCTCAATTGCACCAATTTATTCTGCCTTCAGCCATGTAAATTGTAACTTTTGTAATTGTAACTTTCGTGTTAATATCCAGTGATTAAATAGTACGTGCAATGAAAATCTCAATAGAGTCAACCTCCGCTTCGTCCCTCAACCAGGGCCCTGTCTCCGCCCGGGCAGCTCAAACCCCGTCGCGGCGTAAGCTTTTTTTGTGCAGAGGAGATACCACTCAATCCACTCAAGCACGACCCTTTTTTATGTATTCTTCCCTTTCTGTGTACAGCGTTCATACAAACTCTTTAATTCCGAGGTCTCTTTCATTTAGTTTTTCAAAGGTGTTCGCCGTAATACGTAATCTAGAAGATTATTCCATTGAAACAACATCTAAAACGACACATCAGCCGTCACTCGCGTTGTTTTCTGCTGACGAAAAAGTGGATTCTGGTGATGGGAATCGTCGTCATTTTGCCTGGATATTTATTCATGATTCATTTGCCTACTACTCAGTAAACTGAGACTTTTTTCATCCCTTGTATATCCACCAACTCCAACGGGTTTTCACACCAAAAACTGTTGTTTTGCATGTAAGGTTGTTTAACTTTCATATCACTGACACTGGCTGTGCATCAAATGGATAAATGAAAGGGTTAATGAGTTGATTATGGATTTATTAACGTTCAAGAAATGTTGGAGGGCGGGCAAATATAGAAAACGCATCCGGGAAATCACTTATACACAACTTCAAGTTCAATTAGGCTCAGTATTGATCCCTTACAGTCAGAGGATGAAGCATACTTTTGATATGCTTTTTGGCTGCTTCAGATCGTCTAACACTGGTACGTTAATGATGATTAATTGTACTTCGATCACAGATGTTTATTCATAAAATCTACTAGCTAATGTTTATGTCCCCTTAAGTTGAAGAAATATTTTCTTACTACGATAGCCTTCAACGTGATGTCATTCATCTTCTTACCTTGACTCATCGGCGTCGTGCGCTCGCACTAAAGAAACCGACAGTGACATCTGATGCATTCATTAACGTCGAATATTAATTTATCAAAGTTTTCTTTGCAAAATAAACAATTATGTGATAATTAAATCTCCACGTTGGAAGACTCTAATATACTGATAGAAATAAAGCACAATTTTAAACAATTTAATAACTAATTTAAAGTAATTTAAAAAAAATGAATTTTCCAAAATTTCACAAAACAAATAGAATTTAAAAATATACTCTTCTATCTTGACGCGTTTCTTACCATGTATTATATAATATAAAAATGTATAAATTCCTAAAAATATGTAACTTTTTTGATGCACCCTCAATGTATAAACTTTTCGTACCTACTTCTGGGTGAAAACATGTCATTATTACATTAAAACATGTCCCGATTACATTTTCATTCAGTTTGCCTTAATTTTAGCTAAAATAGATAGCTTTGTTATAATTTATTGCTAATAAAACTAGAAGTGCCATTCACTGGAGGCGATACTCATTTCTGAAGAAAAAATCTTACGCTTTCAAGTTCCCATTTCTGCGTTAACAACCCCCACCTTTTTTTCGTCTAGTTCCACTCGATACATTGATCAAATGCTGAAATGACTCTGTTTTGATTGTGAACATAAATATTGCTCCACTGCGCGCACGTATTGTGGAGCTCTCTTTTGTTTGTTATGGTAGGAGTAGAGCCGAGGGAGTGAGACGATATTTTGTTAGCAATATTATGAACCAAATCTGTAGTTTATTTAACGATTCAAATATGCTTTACAATTATTCAGAAGCGAACATTTTTAGTTTTCAAATATTGTTGTTCAAACTTTGTTGGTACATTTATTCATCATTCATCTATGAATAGTAAACGGGTGAGATATGGATTCTGGTTCTCAGAAAATGTCATAACAGGAACGCGTATTTTGATAAAATAGAAAAAAGCTTCATATCAGAGCATTTTCAATTTCATGTTAAACTGGTAGTGACACTGAAACTATTTGTTTGGGTGTAAAATAAACAAAAACGTAAGGACATATTCTTAAACCTTCGTTTTCAATCAGGGAATGTAAAATACTTCTTTTTACATTTTTGAGTCAACAGGAAGGAGTCCACAAACGTTTCAAAACGTCAAAATATTCTGTGAATTGTAATCAAACTTAGAACTAAGTTTCCTCTATCACTCCTTGGACTTTTTTTTTTACGGGTTATTTTGATAAAATTAAGTGAGAGTAGAAGACAGAATTAAAGAGGCAATAGACCAGTGCAAAACAATTTGTTTTGTGTATAATTGTGTAACAGAATTTCTTAACAAAGAATACTCACATCGTAAGTCGTGAGTGAGCGCGCTATCCTCTTCTGAACTCGCACTGAGTATTTACTCGAATTTTCTCGCACTGAGTGTATGCATCAGTAAAATAATCAAGTTCCGTGCATTATTGGTATTTGAAATAACAGCCAGAAAGAACCACAGATCGTTAAAACAGTTAAACGCTGACTAATGGCTAATCAAATTTGAGAGCTACGCGCTACACTCACCCCTTGACCTACGGTGGGTTAATGTTCGTAACCATTTGACCGATTATCTAACGCCACGCCAAAGGCACTGCATGCATTTGTGTACAGCCAGGTGTAAGTGCTGTGGAGGAAGTCCAAGGGGGAAAAATGCGATTTCGACTTCGCGAGGGCTTCGTGTTTGTCACTGGGACATTGCTTGCCAAAGTGCTTTCTATCGACCCGGACAGTCGATATATTTTGTCCAAGGGGTCGATAAGCACTCAAAGGTCTCACAAGGGTTTTTGTCCTATTTTGATGAATCAACTTCAGAACTTCTTAATAAGAAAGAAGTGAGAAGAGTAGAAAAAAAACAGGAAACTAAAGAGTATGACGATAAGGTTGTATTGATGTAATTTAGAAGGGAAAGGACTAATGAATAAATCTATTATAAAAGGTGTGTGAAAGCTACGTGTTCGAGGACAGGGAAGAAACGAAGAAACGTATTGATGTTTTCAAGATATTTTTTAGCAAGAATCTGAAAAAAGTGATATATATTAAGGGGATATTAGCCCACTACAATGAAACATCTGAAAGTGATACATTAGTAGAGAAATATACATTTACACAGGAAGTAATCTCCTTTTTTTCTCGTCCCTGTAAATGGAAGATTGTCGGTCGTGAAGATGTGATATCCGATACAGTCTCTAATGCGAGCAAAATGAAGACAAAATAATATCCATATTTTACTGAAAGGGAACAGAGTTGGAGAAGACCACTGATTCAAGCGTAAATCTTCACTTCAAACTGCAAACCGCGATGTTCGGCCGTTACATAACTGTGATTGCAATCGGAAAAATGCGACCATTCATCCCCAACCCGAACCAGACGCATTATTTATTACGCTCCAATTATCGGTTCATAAATTTTATTTCGTTATACATGTGCTGGAGCTTCAGGAAGGAACAGTGCCGATTTACTGAATTTCACTGCACGGTTTCTGATATAAAACGCCGTTGCAAATGTGTTAATTAGCAGTTATTCAATAGAGACTCCATTTAAATATGTTCGAGATAATATTTTATTTTAGAATGTGCATTGTTCGTCATCATTCACAATCCACAATAATTTATATGAATATTTGTGATGCAGAGATCGTCATGACTGGTACTTCCTTTGGCTTATTTGCAATCAGTACATCCAACACAAATGCAACGTAAGGCAATATCACCTCACCTAGCTGATATACGTTGTCACAGAAAAATAGTGTATGCGATTCTTATGGAGAGATATTGTGGTAGATGATATCTTTAGTACTACAATTCAATGCAATAATTGCAATCTTTGGGAAACTATAATGCAATTTTGTGGAAACGTTTGTGTGTGGAAAATTTGACAGTTTCAATGAATAATGTGATGTTATAGTAGTTTTTATGTTAAAGAACAAAACAAGATCAAGTTGAATAGAAGAACGTAGTTATCTTAACCCAATAAAAATCACCTTTCAATAGCGAGAACTCAGGTCGCGCCGTCCAAAGAGTGAGATTCGAAAACGCAGGCATGGAAAATGGGAAATTTAAATTATAGCGAATAAAATGGGTTTCTGAATCATCAAACATTAAACTATTATTTCTTCGGAAAACAGCTCAACATAGTCTTCATCTTGCAGTTACGGACCATGTCTATTCATCAGTGGATGAAGATAGAAGACTGTTTTTAGGATGTCATAAGAAATTTCCGATGCAAACTTCTGTAAGTGTGGTACTGCTGGTAGTCAATTACCCACCAGTCATGAATCAAACAGGCTTGAGACGAAAAAAATTGAAGTTTAGCGACCATGACACAAGAACGGACAATTGCAACACACATTATAATGGCGAAATTATAATCGCACATTATAAACTCGTTGCGGTGCATCGCCCCCTGAAACTAGATTTTCGTGTCACTTTAGAAAGACAGGTGAAGCATGTCCGGCCACGAGTGTATGGGAACGGTTAGGTACAGGTGGTGCTCTTAGGGTCAGACGAGACACAGGTGGGGGCGGGTGAAGTGGGGACAGATGGAGGTCGAGGTAAGACTCTTGAGCAGTACTGTACAACTACTTTGCAGTTGGTCTGGGGGTGTATTTACAATCGATCTAAAGAATGCAATCGACGTTTCTGTAGGAGCAAATGGAAGACCGCAGTTTTTTTTGTTCGAAGACTAAGTGGTTTTAAATGTTTATCGAGTGAATATAAACGCATCGTATAAACGCCATCGTTTAAAACATGTTTTCCTTTACAAAAACTTTGGTGATTACTATTATATGTGATGCATTACGTTTTCTAATTAAGATGGATAGCAGTATTTTCTGTTCCAACAAAAATATGGCCATATGTTAGTAAATTAAAACATTTCAATTTATTTTCAGAAACGTATCAATCATTGTTTCACAGTGAATAATGATTGGATTGGTATACCTTCCTTACTTAATTTCTTTTATAGAATCATTATTGAAATGAAAATAAAATGGGCAGATTCCCATTATCCGTATAGTGCATGTGATGTACTCTTCTGTTGAGACGTCTCTATTTTTTGTGTGATGTAATCGGGAGGGTTCAGCTAGTACTCCTTGCAACAACTCAGCCCAGAATAGGAAAACATCCTTAGAGGCACAGAGTGTACGGCACCTCCGTGAGAGTGAGACTCGAAAGTAAGTAAGTAACCCCGTGTGGTCTACCACCTCCACACTCATACACTTCATCAGGGGGACAAGTCCCCGGGGTGGGCACCTATGCCTCTTGGGCTTTTATCCGCACCGCCGCCGACGCGTTAACGCCGACAGGCTGATGGCCGGATCCAGCCAGAACCCAGTTTACTGTCGCGGCAACCTCCCCATACCCTGCCTGGGTCGGGCCTCCCTTCCAGCTCAGAGCTCCTAGCTATCCAGGCTAGCACTGGAGTCTGGACAATGCGCCATTCACATGCGCCGGGAACAAGTTCCCTCCTCTTTGCCCAGAGCCTCGGGCCACTGCCACGACGAATTCGAGAACCCAACTGGGCGCCACCTGAACTAAGGTCCAGAGCCCACATCCCGTCTCCCCATTGCTTACTGACAGCTCACGACGTGGGTAACGCCGGTACCGAAGCAACCTGGCGGGTGGTAACCAGTTTCCCGTCGGACTTTAAAGTGGGATTCGGAGTACTTCGAAGAGCATCCTTCACCCAGGTTTGGTTTGGTTTGTTTTGTTTTTTTCGTGTTTCCGGGCGCGTCAACTGCTTTGGTCATTAGTCCCATTAGTGTAGTGCATGAGTTTTTTTCTCGGGAGATGGCGGTGATCTTTCCCCGCTGGATAGCGAGATCCAGCGCCGACCTACCGTCGGCTACTGGGGTTTCTCCCTAACCAGGACTCTCCCACCAGCGGGGCACCGCCCCAGCCGGGAAAAGCTCTAAGCTCCCGACCGACCTCCCAGATTATGTGGTAGTGTAGTGCATGTTAGTGTAAGTGTGAGTGTAAGGGGAGAGGATAGGTCAAGGAAGAGGAAGGACAGATCACGCGCGATCTGTGGCCCGTTTGGTAGGGTACTGCTCCGGCATTCGCCTGGTGTTGATCGGAGAAACCACGGAAAACTACCAATCATAGCAGCCGGCTGCTAGATTCAGCCAGGTCTGCTCCAAAGTCGACGCGCCATAGACCCAACTGGTGGGTGGCCGGTTGCCCAGGAGCTCAGCATCGCATGCACTTTCAGGCTAACGACGTGAGTGGCGCCGCGGGACTCAGGGGTCGGGTTGTCGTCAATGACTCTCCACCACAAGCCGCGACAACCTAGGTCATCGCCAACCCCCCCTCCCCCTGCGAAGAGAGAGACTCGAAAACTCGGATTGCGTTTTCGCGGGCGCAGAAGGAAGAAAGGGAAGGCTTCCTTTGCGGGACGCTCGCAATCAGGTGCGAGGCGGCGCCGGGGAATCGAAAGAGAGGCAGCAGAAGCTTCCGTTTCCGGCGGCGGCGGCGGAATTTATCGAGGACAGAAGGCGCGGGGCTTTGCATTCCGCGAAAACGAATTACTCCGTCACTTGGGATTTCGCCCGAATTCTAAATCGAAAGCGATGGCCTTCAGAGAGCTAGGTAGCGCGAAGGGCGACTGCTTCGTTAGGGACGAAAATGATGAGCATCTGGAGATTGAAGTTGGCGGTGAATGAGTGTGATTCTCCACTCCGGAGATGGAAGAAATCAAGACACGCTAAAATACGCGAAAACGTCATCAATTGTTATATTTATTCATTTCATACTGAACGAGTGACCGAATTCTAATACAGTTCGACGACATATACTGCAAAGGTTTTTTGTACTAACAAAGAACTATAATGAAGATCGGGTATTAGAAAAAGTTCTTGAAAAACAGTGAAACGGAAACTGAAATATCAGGCAGTGGAGGCATGTTGTGCAACAACAGCACTTATTTTTTCACATTATTTGTAATTTTTCCAAGTTTCGAAATTGCAGAGTGTTATCGCAGTCAAATGGAGGCGTTGTTTTGTAGTATTTGTTTATTTCAGTAGAAAGCTTTTTCGAGAGATCCTTTTGTGAGGCCAACTTCAGTGCTACAAATAATAATCATAATAATAATAATCATAATAATATTAATAATAATGATATAAATAATAATAGTATTAATAATAATAACATATAAATTACATTTTTAGAGTCAAATATGAGATATTATTATAATAAAATTAGAATTTAAAAATTAATTAGAATTTTAAAAAGGTTTTTGCTGAAATAAACACATACGACAAAACACCGCCTCAATTTCACTGCGATGTTGGAAATGTCGTGAACTCCACACCATTTCCTACCAATGCAGAGTGTTCAATGAAAATGAGTCCGCAGCCATTTTTTCAAGCATAATATTGGCTTAATTATTTAGAGACTATGTGTTGCAATCTTCCAGATACGTACATAAGAAGTATACCGTTAAACTAAATGGTTCCATTTTCGTAGAAAAATTATTATTATACCATACAAATTTTATTGCATTTTTTAATAGTAAAGAGATTCAAGCTATTGCCAAAAATGTGTTGGTGCAAACATATTTATCATACAATATTATTATACACCTTTCAGAAGCGAGTATCAATTCGTTTTTAGTACCTTAGGCTACCTGACGTACTGAGCAGCACGACGTTTCTGCAACGGCCAGTCATATCGATCTTCTGCGCATGAGCTCAAATGATGCTCACAAGTGATGCGAAAGCGATTGATATTACTGACGATTGCTGTATGATACACTGTACGTAAACTCTCTTAACTAATGTTTCATACTATTTTTGAATGTGTATCTATTCCCACACTTACCGGTAGCGGTAGCTCAGTGCATCAACTGATGTCACTGCAGTGCCTCTGACCGGGAGGTCCTAGGTTCGATTCCTGATGGCGGCAGGATTTTCGACACTAGTTTTTCGGCTAGGTCGAATTCAGTCATTGTCTGGAGAAGAATTCTAGCGGCCGGCTGCTCTGATCGGTAGTTTTCCGTGGTTTCCTGGCGCGTCAAATTGTGTGAGCATGTTAAGAGATTTTTCACATACGTATTTAAATATAAATATTTCTGACTCGCGTACGTGCCTATATCTCAGCGAAACTCTTAGACATCTGCATAGGGATGTTTTTACGAGAACCATTAGCACTTTAGGAAGGGGCGTGGCTGAACAGCTGTTGCGGCGGAGGGATACTTCTCTGAATTACATGTGATGTTCGCTTGTTACGCGAATTGTCACTTTGGCCCATCCTTAGGAAAGTCCTTCTATACATAATGCCCAAATATTGCTTTGAACTTTCACTGGTGGTGTTTATGGAGCTGTACCTACGTTGTAATTCTTGAGATGTATGAGCTCACCTGGTAAATGTCCTTTGTGGAGGCGAGGCAGGTTTTTGAATTTATTCGTTGGGTGTAATTGCTAACACAGTGACCATCTAAATAACGTATGTTGCACGTAAAACGTGAACATATTCTCGGCAGTAAGTTTGTCACTGTATTTTCTATTGAATTTTGAAAGCTACTAGTCGTAAATCTGATTATACAATCACTTCACATGATTACATGTGAAGCATGTCACGACATGTCTTTCAATGATACTGTAAGAATTTATGTTTAACTGTTTCTAGCAAGTTAATTGATGCTTCACGCACTTCTTTGCCAGTTGTAGTTTGCTATAATTGGTGCACAATATTATATAACAATCTTCCCTAGAGCGTTTCGTAATGCTTGTGCCTAGATTTAACTACATACCAGCCATCTTATGCTTTAAGTGTACTTTTGGGCAATTCATTTGGCAATTTATTTGAATAGGAAGTCTTGAATTCAGTATATATTAAATAGTTTTACTTCGCTTTGGGTTATCATGTTTCTGTGTTACATGGTAAATCATTGACTATTAATGAAATTATATTAATAATTATTATTATCATTGATTATTATTATTATTATTATTATTATTATTATTATTATTATTATTATTATTATTGAACATTGTTTTAATGCTGCTCTGAATGATGTTTAATGATGATTTTTTTTACTTTGTTACATACCATTTTTCAGTATTTGCAATTAAACAGTTCAATTTCAAACGATTTAAATTTTAATTTCAAATTATTCATTTATGAGTCGTTGAATGCTCACTCTTGTAAGCATTTAATTAAACAAAGTACATCGTATTATACTATAATTTTCATGGCAATTTCTAATGTTATATTTTAAGTTCTGTTTAAAGGAAATATTACTTAAGTACAAGCCGTAATTGCAATGAATGAATTGTTTCTATATGCAGAATTTTTATTTTTTTGTGTCTTTCATAATTGTTATTAAACTTCATTTATCATTGGAAAAAATCCATTTGAATATTGTAATCCGTAAATTATTTTAAGTCCTTGTATTGGCAGGTTCCCTTTATGTTAATTACGGCTGGCATTTCGCAGAGCTGTACAGTTGTAGTATAGCTCTAAGAAATTATTTAAACATTATTAAATTTCTCTATTATTGAATTACAAATTGGCTCGATTACTCATGTGCATGCAGAAATATCGCTTCCTATATTATTTCCGTAGTATACATACCTTTCGCGGTTCTGAATCGCAACCAATATTTATAAATGATGTCGCTAACGAAAGAGAATTTCAGCGAGACGTAACGAATTTCGCGTTTACTTTAAAAATATTAAGGATTTGTTTAAAAAACGCATCTAAATATTCAAATCAAATGCAACCTGCAACACTCTGCCGGATTTCGGAATCTATATTTTTAAATAACTCCTAAACTAAGGGTTTATTCAACATTTTAAGGCTAAAGGGCTCAAAGAAACGTTCCTCACACCGTATTCTAAAGGACTAGATCTTCCTGAACATTCTATTACATTTGTGCTTCTTGATATAACCCCACCTGTTCAGAGGCTATAGAATCTGCATCTGTATGTGAAATTAAACTAATTACTTGATGTTCTACGCGTTTAAATTACGTAGGTGCACTTCTCTTTTTGGTAATAACGTTAAATAAGAGTAGTTTGTATTGACAGGAGTGTATTGCATTGTTATGAATTAAGAGGAGGTCTTGAAGAAAAGAAGATATATTACAGACTGAATGTGAATATGGAAAAATAGGAAGAGTGTGGGGTTTAACACGCGAGTGCACTAGCACGGGTACACTAGTAAATAAGAAATGTTAATAATGGTGGGTTAGTAAAGGGTAAATA
This sequence comes from Teleogryllus oceanicus, assembly GCA_964035755.1. NCBI lineage: Eukaryota > Metazoa > Arthropoda > Insecta > Orthoptera > Gryllidae > Teleogryllus > Teleogryllus oceanicus. The sequence continues at coordinate 5,281,670 of CAXIVR010000007.1, forward strand.
GTACAGTGTTTTCAGTATGTTCTTATCGAATATTAATATAATTACCAATTACTATCCATGTTATTCCCTCCAGGAAATGTTTTCCGCCCGGAAGTTCCCAATGCAGGTACTAAAAGGCAATCAAGTCTCGACGGTTTCCACTATATTCAAATTAGTAGCGAAAATACGTCCCTGTGAATATAAAATGAACGAATCGGCGTCGAGTCTATTGTGCACCCACTACGTTATGAAACTGTGGCCATGTTTACCAAATGAACCCTCATAGAGTGGGTAGGCCGGGCGTGCGGGAGGGTTCGGAAATACACCGACGCGACGCGACGGGCGCGGCGCGGCGCGGCGCGTCGCGACGCCGCTATTCCGAAACGGCGCCCCGCGCGTGTGGCGTCGGGTCGCGCCGAGTGCGCTGGATAATTAAATGATGATGCACTGCGGCCGTAAATTAATGGCCGTGACGTGGGCGCCCCTGGCGGTCACATGTCGAAGTAAACAATGTGTCGAACAGAAGACGGAGAGCACCCTCTGGAACCGACGAGCACGGCCGTATATCTTGTCACGGCTCTTTAATTGATATGATTTTGCACGGCGTTATTCGTCTATCCATTGCGTGGAGATCACTCCTGCTTCTATGAATTTCAATTTGCTGGCAGTAGAGGCTACTTGATAGTCCTGAACTAGTACACTTACCCAATTGAATCTATGAGATCGTACATTTTTTATATGAAATGCTGTGATGTTTCTCTAGTTTCGTTGGAACGTTGTTTGAAATGATAGATAATCATTCAGGTGTTGGAATTCAATTTGAAAGCAAGGGGAAAGAATAAGTCGAGTGGTTCTGTAATTAGGGATAAAATGAATGGATGCCTTACATTTTATCTAGTAATGTAGTTAAAATTGAATCATTTTCCGTATGTATATTCCTCAGTGTTGAAAAATCTGTATTTAAATTGACATTTTCATTAAAACAATAATTCAACGGTTCTGAAGCAATTACGAATAAACCATACTTTATTATTTCATTAGGTAAATTGCGAGTTAAAACGGACGTATTAAATAAGTGTGCTTTACCGTTTATATGAACAAAACAACAAAATAATTTACAGATTTCTTTCTCCGTTGACGCTCCAGGAAACTGGCTATGTAGTAATTACCTACCTGTTTTAACAAAGATTCTGACCCTTCTTTGTTCTCTATTTCTAAAGTCTTCTATGACGCCTACAGAAGACTTTCGTACTCAGTACGACCGGAGTCGTGAACCCGGTTTTACCATTGGCGACATTTTTACGCTTTTCGATCAATTTGAATTTGAAGAATGAAAAGCGCACAGTTCAGTCTGCACTGTTTCTGACTCTGAACGGTCTCGCCCATTTTTTATTATTTTCGTAAAGAAAGCACACCTTAGTGACTTCGGTACCCCTAGTCAGCTTCATTCAATAAATGAATTTCTGGTTTTCTGGTTAGGTCCGATTCATACGATTTTGTTGTGGTGCAATGCATATTGCAGGAAAGATACCACACTTCCTGTTTATGTCGCTCTTTAATAATGAAATAAAAATATGGGGCATCCCGCACAGAAATCCATAAAGTATTTTGGATACTGCAATTCATCTTTTCCATCAAACGTTTCTAGCAATGTCTTGTGAAAACTCGAACAGGAATTGTATATTCTCCTACAAACACGTCTTCGTCTTCGTGGACTTCTGATTTACATTCTTATAGTGTCCGTATAGTATCTCTAAACAAAATGCCTGTAAAATGTATAGAGCAGTGTAACACTAAGTATAGGTATAGGGTCGACTGCCTGTTCAGTTTTCCATGGGACGGAAGGATTGAACATCTTTTGTTTAAAATGCTGATGTGGCGTTCGTATGAAGTCAATTGAAGAAACATACGCAAGCCACCGATCATTGTAATCGTTCCTGACAATTGTCGTTCAGAAGATAGTGTAGTAATTCAACCCAGCCACTTGTTTTGAGGCGACAATACGCCTCTGAATTGGACGAAATGTTAGTTGCGGACCCGGTTCTTTTCAAACGCAAACGCATAGGACATCCGTAAAGCCATTTCTTATATATTATGTTTTTCTCCTTTTTTAAAAAAAATCGGGTTCATTTACAGCTACTTACTTAATTACCCTCTCCAGGACTACCTCACCTGAAAGCGGTTACAATTTTGAACCACCCCATTATTTAAGTGGAAGACCTTGCCCAACATTGGGATCAGTGGCTTTCTTCTTCTTCTTCTTCTTCTTCTTCTTCTTCTTCTTCTTCTTCCTTCTTCTTCCTAATCAGACTCGAATTATCCGAATTGATCTGGGGAGAAAAATTAAACATTTTGAGAATATATACAACTTGCCGAATGGCAACAAGTTATTTACTTTAAGCTGCGAACTTGCTTATATTTCTAAACTAAAATAGAGTACATACATATTTTGTTAATAAGAAGCTTTAATACATATATATATATATATATATATATATATATATATAATATATTGTGTGTGTGTGTGTGTGTGTTGTGTGTGTGAAGAGAGAAACATTCATCATTTAATTTGTTATCTTCATTTTAACTGTTTTTGTAATGTCTTTTCTTAATGGCTTTCTAAATTCCATAATCTGAATTTTCATATATCCGAATTGCTCCTATCTCCTTTGTATTGTGATAATTAAATTTCTATTGTACCCTGTATGAATCTGATTTATGTTGACTATAACCTCGCAAACTTTGGAAACTCATTGAAACTTTTGAAAAAACAAAACAAAAAACCATTGGAAACGCGTCACATTTCCCATCGCCTACACGGTATTTCACTCAAAAAGTCGTATTAAAATGTTTTCCCACAAAATTACAGATTTATTATCGAAATAAACCCGAATGATCATTTACTTCGTTATACAACCTTAACAAAGCCATTTCGGGCCAGAATAGTTTATAAAATTCTAATTCAATGCCTCGTGATATGTTCGCATCGCAATTCAGATCTGTTGCCCGTTTAGCAACACAAAACTCACAGCCTGGCTTCCCGCACATCAAACTCACGGGGATGTGATTGCATTGAGACTTTCCGCTGTATCAAAGCGACAGATGCCTCAGGGCGGAGTATTCGGTTGCCAACGTCCAAGTGCGCGACCTGCCTTGCGGGATATCGTGCGTGAAGAATTGCAATGCGCTATTTCATGAAGAAGCATTACAGGAATATGAAGGCTCGGCGCCGTTTGAACCATTGGACACAACGATGTTTTACGGGTGAAGGAATATCTAAATGGAGGAAACGAAGCGTGTGGAGTGCGAAGAGAAGTGAAATACGGAATGACGGGAGAGGAAAGGAAATTAATCTTTTCATACAATTGTCTGAAAATCAATGCTACAAACTTCTAGGACATTTAGAGGGGGTCGCAAATCTTCACTTGTTACCAATACAGTGGGTAATTTCATGAAAGGAATTTACACATGTGAATTTACTCCTCATTTGCAGGCAATCCATTACGCACTGTTGTTTCGTGCGTCACGTTCTGACTCAGTCAAGGGGATTTCAAACGCTGACAACCGTGTGCAGAGGCGCTGCCTAACAATTCCGGGGAGGGGGGATGTGTACCTGCGATTTATGAAATTTCCCACTATAGCTTTTGTGCATTGACAAAAGGAAACCCGTCTATGCCATACATGTTTGTAATATTTATTCTGAAACACACGTTTTAGCTTGGAGTGTATTTTAGGTAATCAATAAGTTCTTCAAAACATGACAAATAGTTGTTGGACAAGTTAGTCTTAAAAACTTATGGTTGGTTTGGTGCCCTTACTGGTAAAAGTATTTTTTCTACATGCTATTTATATTTCTTCATTGTCATTGTTGGGTTAGTTGTAATGTGACCCTCTTAAGCCTTCAGTAGTCGCTGGATTACAATTGTAATGTAGTCGTATTCATTCTCTATTTACAGCGAGAGTTGAACAATTTTTGATATGACTTTTCAGTACCTTTCGTAGGAGGCCTCAGCTATCGAATTATAGCAAAATACGACTCAAGTGATAACTGCTGCACCAGTGATAAGCGTTTCAGTGATAAGCGTTCAGTGAATACGGTGTTCAGGAATACGGCGACTGCGCCACGGACTGGTATATCTCCTGGTACAACTACGATATGAACTTAGTTATTTCTAATGGTGAATTGTAAACTGGCAGGCTTATGGTACGATTTCAATAGTGGAAGTTGTACTCATTTGATTGAATAAAGTATTGTTTTTTTGTTTATTCCTGTTTTTGGACATGATAACAATCAATTGTTTTCTGCTATGTGTTAAAATATTTTCGGTTTTTGAGGTATGGCAGAGTTGTGACTATTTTGAACATTTACTCTACTTCTGTTCCTTTCCACAGAAACAGAATGTGCAACATGACAAAAGCCCTGCCATTTTTTAATAACTAGTAGAACAATTACTTTGTTGCTACAAATACACATCAGTTTTCTTTATTGACATATAATAAAATAAGGTAGCAACGAGTAGGTTGAGGCCTGGCTGGTAAACGTATGTCAGTGTTGATTTTCAAGATACTATTACGCATAGCGACGGTTTCAAACAGTTGTGAAAACATCCAATAAGCGTTGAAAGACGAAATGCTCTGTTAGGGTTAGGGAATGTTCAAATAATAACAGCTCCAAATTATGAAAGAGTAATTGCTCACTTCGGCAAAGATAAACTAGTGGTGCTCTATAATGGACTTTCTCGTAGTAATGTTTTCTAATTCTGTTTCGTCTGGGCTAGCATTACATTTCTGCCCCATCCTTTTGCCAGCCTCCATCTATCGCCACCAAGCGTACATTTTTTCAACATTTTCTCAACTTTTCAGTTTCCTAACGGTAGAATCGAAATATTACTTCAGGAATATTGAAGAATAGTAAAACTTTGACGTCTAAGGAAATTTTTTTGAAAAATGTGGAGCCTATTTTAAGAAAATTGCGTTAAAGACTGGAAATGTGAATTTAAAAAAATCTTTTGAGTTTTAAAAAAATTTAAAATAAAAAAAAAAATTTAAAAAAGTGTAGTATTTGAAAAAAAAAAAGAATACAGAAAAACGAATTGAATGTCATCTTAAACAGTTCAATTAGCACTATCCGTACGAACAGATTGAAGGAAAAATTGGAACTGATTTTAAGGAAATGGCGTTGATCGTTTCTGAAAAGGCGTAATTTATAGCTCGTTTTCACAGAAAACTTTATTATGTAATATAGTTTCTCGTTTTCGAGAAACTATATTACATCCTTAAAAACGCATGTACTCGTAAATGCAATAATGCGAACAAGTAGCCTGGAATGTAAATATTAAGGATGTGAGAAGGTAGTCAATTACATTTGTTTGTAATTTTTGAAGAAAAACGATTAGAGCGTTTATCTCATCTTGTAGAACACATTTAGCTCTATCCCTAATAAAAGTTTGAAGAAAAAATTTGGAGCTGTTTTTGGAAAAACCTTTCTTTTGTATGTCTTGATGAAAGGAATGAATGAATGTTTTCAAAAGAAAGCAATTACTGCAGAGTATGCAATACGTTGACTTGCCATTGATGTGTTATATTTTTAACGTAACGAGGCATCATCGGTATTTTTCAATTCATGTCTACCCAAATGTTCATGTTTCACTTTGCCTATTTATGTAACAACTATAAGTTTTTACATAGTTTCATAATTTATTAAACAATTTTTGTGGTGAACCCTACTGAACATGAATTTTGTCGAACGTTTTCACATCGCAATATATTTAAGAGCACATGGCGTATTTTTGACAATACACGTGTTGTAACATCAATCGTTTCACTTCCTGTTACCATATTGTATTTACGCTTTTCTGAAAAATATTTAGCATTGTCAATAGTTCTATTACCATTCTTCATAACAAAATTATTTGTTAAAATATTATATTATGTTAATTATATTAATATATTTCATATAAACTGTAAAGCATTCATTTATTATATGATTTTAAATTTTAATTAAGGTATTTCAAGAGAATTATGATCATTGTATTTGTTAAAATTATTTTAACACGTGTTCTTCTAATTTTTAATTAAAAATGTATTTAATGTATATTATTAAAAATCTGGAAAAAGATATAAATTTGTACAAGGATATACACACATTTTAATTTTTAAATAATTAAGACAATAATATGTAAAAGCAAAATGGGGAACAAATTATTGAAACATTGGTAATAATCAATTGCAATGAACAAATTCCCTTTAGTCCAGCGTGTTCACACATACAGAGCTGTTTTAATTGTAAATACAACTCCAAATGCTATATTCGCAAATGATCATCATATTATTAAAACTAAGCCTCGCAGCTACATTTTACGATCCCTTTCAAAATCCTGTGTATTTCGCTTTATTAAAAACGTTTACGTAGACACAGAAAAATCGCACAAAGCTTTGCATAGAATAACCAGCCGTTAAGCTGGTTATTAAGCTGCTGATTATTATCAATGTTTCAATAATTTGTTCGCAATTTTGCTTTTACATATTAATGTTTCTTAATTATTTAAAAATTAAAATGTGTATTTATCCTTGTTCAAATTTATAATTTTTCCAGATTTTTTAACTGTATATATTAAATACATTTATAATTAAAAATTAGAAGAACACGTGTTAAAATAATTTTAACAAAAACAATGATCATAATTCTCTTGAAATACCATGTAGGGGCCTCTAAACATTATTAAAGTTTGTAAAAATCATACAATAAATGTATGCTTTACAATTTATAGGAAATATATTAATACAATTAACATAATATAATATTTTAACAAATAATTAATAAACTATTTTTTCCTAACGAAAAAGCAGTAGTTGCTTGACAACGACAGTCTATAATAGCAACGAGAGGAATATTTGTTATGAATAAAAAGCAGTCTAAAATAAGGGTTCCGCAGTATATCCCCGGTACTACTAAACAGTTTTATATTACAAACGACTTATTTTACTAGTAAATAAACAAAACCTCGTTCAAAGAGAATAGCATAGTTTAATGATACAATACAATTGCTTTTATGTTGAACTATTTACAGGATTGTTAGTTTTGGAGAGACTCTCTCCCAAAAGTCAAGTATAAATTTCCCAAATTTTCAGCTTAAAAAATGGGGTGGGAAAATCAGGAATTGATATTTGCGGAATTTTTTTTATTACTTAGATATACGGGGCACCTCTCAAAATATTCAGGGCCACAGGGGCCCCTGCTCCCCTCTCCGTGAACCCGTCTTTCCTTGGGGACACAGATGGCAATGACCTTTTTGAAATTTTTCAGTCAACATCTACGCTGTTCCTCCGATTCCCCAACTGATCTCTGTATGGACAAATTCTAAAATAACTGTTAACGTATTTACGGACAGGCCTGTCCATAAACGAAGGTCTAGAAGATGTTTCCATCGATGTCTTGGTGACGGTTTCAATTCTTTTTTGAACATCCGAGTAGCCACGAGAGGCGAAACTAACGCCAGCAGTTGATTAAGAAAGGTTGTAATAATAAAAATACTTAACGATGAAGCAGTAACTCTTCACCAAAACAAGGATAATATAAGTAACGATACCAAACAAAGATAGTACAGAACCTACGTTGGGGCCCATCGTTAACTACCCCTCCCCAGTTGCTTGCTTACTCGCTTGTTTGCTTGATTAGTGATTTCAGGCGCGTCTGATAAGATCATTAGTCTCGTAAGTGTAATGCATGTTTCCATCCCGGGAGATGGCGATGTGATCTTCCCCCACTGGCTGGCGAGATCGGGGCTGAAGTAGATCGGATTTCGCAATCGAGTATATTCCCACACCGGGGCATCTTCCCAGCCGGAACGAGCTTTGAGCGCACGACTGGTCTCCCGCCAAGTGTGATAGTGTAATACATGTGAGTGTAAGTGTATGTAAGGGGGAGAATAGGACAAGGAAGTGAAATTGAAATGATTGAAGGCGTTGTCATTGTCAACAATACTATTTATGAAAGAAATAGTATTGATTATTGAAATAAATAGTATTGTTGACAATGACAACGCCTTCAATCATTTCAGTTATGTAAATGTCAACTACAACTCACCACTAAACCAATATACAAGGAAGTGAAAGGCAATACGGTGCATTTGTTAGCGTGCTGTTTCTGCACGCACCTGTGTTGATCACAAAAACTACCAATGAGGGCAGCGGTCGCTGGAATTCTCCTCCATATGGAGGCTGAATTCGACTAAACTGTCAAGTTAGTCTCGAATATCTATTCAAATTCGGGACTGGAAGCCTAGACCCGCCCGGTCAGAGGCAGTGCAGTGGCATCAGTTGCTTTGCTGAGTCCCCTTTTCCGCCTCCCTATCCTTGCATTGCGACAGTTAAACATCCTGAGCCTGCTCCCGGGGCACAATGGTCGCTGCGCAGGCAGACGGCGTGGGGGTGCGGGGGCGTTCGCACGCTCGGCCCGGGCGGCGGCGGCGGCGGCGGCCGGGAACGCGTGCGGCGCGGAATTCGCGCCAATTTCCGGCCAGAGCCCGTTAACGGCCCGATTATCCTGCATTACCTCGCGCTTTGACGTCACAATGAGGCGGTTGTGCGTTAATGCCACGACATCGCGCCCTGCTTTCAACGTGCGCGGAGCGGAAGTGGAAGAAACACGCGGAAATGTTGGCTGGCGGGGAGTCTTTTGGGGCACAAAGTACACGCGAGAGGTGCCAGGCTGCACCTCGTGCGGGTGGGATGGACAGAGAGGGGCGGTTGCTCCGAAGCGCATCCGATAATACCGGTTTTGAAGTCGAGATGAATGCAGAGTAATGGAAGGGAGATACCACGCGAAGCGATTATGATGTTTGATGGTGGATTAATTGATTGATTTTAACGGGTGCGCCAACTGCTTTGGTCATTAGTCCCGTTAGTGTAGTGCATGTTTTTTTCTCGGGAGATGGCGATCTTCCCTCACTGGATGGTGAGATCCGGCGCCGACCTACTGTCGGCTAGTGGGGTTTCCCCCTGACCAGGACTCTCCACCGGCGGCAGGGCACCGCCCCAGCCGGGACAAGTTCTAAGCTCCCGACCGAGCTCCCGGAATGTGTGGTAGTGTAGTGCATGTTAGTGTAAGTGTGTATGTAAGGGGAAGATAGGACTAGGAAGAGGAAGGAAAGATCGCGCACCGTCCGTGGCCCGTTTGGTAGGGTACTGCTCCGGCATTCGCCTGGTGTTGACCGGAGTAACCACGGAAAACTACCGTTCAGAGAAGCCGGCCTCTAGAATTCTCCTTCAGACAGCGACTGAATTGGACGTAGCTGAAAAGCTAGTGTCGAAAATCCTGCCACCGTGGGGAGTGGGAACCTAGGACCTCGTGGTCAGAGGCGCTGCAGTGACATCAGTTGATGCACTGAGCTACCGCTCCCCGTCCCGGCCATTTCATTCATTTGACGACATTTGATTTGGGTGGATATGCAGTGCGCAGATGTTGTTTACTTGTTGACAAGCTTCTTCCGCGTCCTGAAATTTCACATCCGGTCCTGCCGGCAGCCTGGTCAGCGCGTCTGCATTTGCATGCCGTGCTATGGGCCGAAAATGTATCTGGTAATTATAATCCGAGAGCAACAAAGCCCACCTCTTTTACCGTCCCTTCTGGCAGTTTCTTATCAACGTGGAAAATTTACACCTCTGGTTAATGGTCTGTGATGATGTGGAACTTTGGAACACATATTCAATAATATTTTACCTCCAAAACTATCGTCAAACATTCCTTTTCGATTTTGAAATAATTCTATTGATATTTATTTAAAGACTGGGACGTAAAGGGTATGGTCTCTTCACACCATTCTCATATTTTTGCGATAATACTGCTATCACTGCATAATCCGAAGCATCTGTGGCTACTGTACTAGATCTTCCTGAAATATAATGATTCCTCCCTTCAATTGTAGCACCTTTTCACAATATTAGGTCAAAGAAACTTTCTTCTTCACAAACAAAACTCCTTTTTTCTTCAGCGCATTCGCGGGCTGCTATGCTGATGCCATACCTACTTGACACTTGCCCTAAAAAATATGACCTGTTCCTTAATGAATTTACATTTACTCAAGTTAAAGTCCACTGTAACTTTCAATAATTTCCGAAAAAATTATACATGTTCTGACGGTATGTGCCTGGTATATTTTTACTTATTCTGCCTAAATTTGCTTTTAATCATTCACCGAACAGTTGCCCGAAGGGTGTACCAAAGCTGCTCCGGCATGATAAAGTTCATCAGTGGGTCCAATAGACAGTCTACAGATATTTGGTAATGACAAATGTACGTAAGTTAATTTTGTTTCTCTTCACGTGGGATTGGGAACTCTTTTCATTACTATCCAGGAATGCTAATACTTACTTCAAATTAACATCCATCTGTATTCAAAACACAACACACACACACACACACACACATACACACGGTAGTGGTATAGATACCGTAGTAGTATATATACAGGTGGCAGTAGCTCAGTGCATCAACTGATGTCACTGCAGCGCCTCTGACCGGGAGGTCCTAGGTTTGAGTCCTTACAGTGGCAGGATTTTCGACACTAGCCATTCCCATTAAAGACTGCAAATTATGGCGCATGATTTTTTTAGTTATGAAATATTCGGTTGGTTCTCATTTCTCTCTCTCGTAGTTGGGGGGTGAGTTTCAAAATTTTGAGTAGTGGCCCATAGAAAAACCAGAATTCAATGGTTTAGATCATGCAAAAAATTTTGAATTTTCAGTAAGTCGGGGTAGTAATTTAACTTCCACCTATTTTGTAATCTTAAATTGGGAGGTTTTAGGGTATGAGAATAATGTTTTTGGTGGCACTGAAGAGCCCAAACTTAGCCGAAAACTATGGCGCAAAATTTTTGAGTTTTGAGGATTTGGGTGGTATTGATTTTTGGTTTTCTTATTTAGGGGTGAGTTTCGGAATTTCTAAAAGTGCGTTGGGGAGCCCAAAATTCACTAATTCAGACCGTACAAAAATTTCAATTTTCAGGAAGTGGGGTGCTAGCTTTACCACCCATTATTTTGAATCCTTCATTTCGGGGGTAGTGGGGTACAAAAATAATGTTTTGGTATCCCTGAAGAGCCCAAACTTAGCCGAAAACTATGGCGCATGATTTTTTTAGTTATAAAATATTCGGGTGGTTCTCATTTCTCTCTCTCGTAGATAGGGGTGAGTTTCGGAATTTCGCAAAGTGGCGCACGGGAGCCCAAAATTCACTTGTTTCAGGCGTACAAAAATTTTTGAATTTTGAGTAAGTGGGGGTGCTAGCTTTGCCAGCCTTAATTTGAAATTTTAATTTCGGGGTGTTGGGATGTAGCCCAAAATTTTTGAATGGGGCTCAAATTAGCCCAAAATTATGGCGAAAAATTTTCAGTTTTTGAAAGTGGGGTGCTAGCTTTACCGACGTAAAATCCCCAATACTAGTAGTAGTATTAGAATGCAATAGTAAGTAGAATGCAAAGTACTTGCGATTCGCCAGCAAGGAACCGATCAAGATGGCTGCGCTCAGGGCGTCGCGTCATTGAAGTCGGCCGCTGCCAGTGAGGATGAAACGCGTGGAAACACGCTTTTCTTTAAGCCACGGGCCAGTGGCTCGGAAAGTAACACCGAAAGCCGTGGTGCGTTTAACCCAAATCTAGCGCCACTAGCAGCGTCCTTGTGCCCGCGGTGGGCGGCGGCACGTGGGAAGCGATGAGTGGGGCAGGGCGAGCAGGGCTGGGCGAGCAGGGGCGGGGCGAGTGGAGGCTGGGCGAGTGGAGGTAGGGCGAGTGGAGGCTGGGCGAGTGGAGGCGGTGCGAGTGGAGGCGGTGCGAGTGAGAATGTGCGAGTGGGGTTGTGGGGCGAGTGGGGCGGGGCGAGTGGGGGCGGGGCGAGCAGGGGGGAGGCACGGTGGGCGGCGGCGCGGCGCTAGCACTATCCGTCAATATTTGCAGCAGCCGCCGGCGCATTGTGGGGGGTAATTGGGGCCGTGTCCCCCGTAATGGCTTCGCAGGCCGGCGCGCGCAGCGGCACCGGCGAAGGCGGCTTCGGTGATGTTGCCGGCAGTGTTGTGGTAGTTGCAGAGGTGGCACATGCGGTTAGGGAGTTGGCGACGCACTGCCGGGTGTTGTGTGCGGTCGCTGTCAGAGGCGACTTCGGAACGCATGCGCTATGCAAAAGACTGCCAAAGCAAATGGGGTTTTGCATTCTTGATGGCTGTAATGTGAATGAGGCGGTGGTCAATCACTCATCTTTGGACAATGGGTTCAAATCCTCGCCGAACACTATGGACTTTGTAGGTGGAGAAGGAGGGTTTGCTGTACGTTTGCTTGCAGTTTTGCCTGCTTTTGATAAGTTTTTCTTAATAATTCAAATACATATGTACCTCATAATCATCAACCAGACATCAATCAATATTAATGATTTAACTCAATGTCTACATACTTCCTACGGCCTAATTTTTTACAATCACAAACATTACGTCTGTGGTAGTCAACAATACTAATATTCAATGTATTAGTACAAACTGTACAATCTTCAAACTCGTGGTGCTTTTGATAGAGCTCATACTTGCTCAAATTATTTATAACTTTTGAAATTTTCGAAAATTCAAATAGCCAAGTGGAAATCAGTCCTGTGACAGTTTTTAATCGCCTTTTGCTCTCTCCGAAGAAAAAAATAAAGAAACTATTTGCTGCCGTTTTTGAGAATATTTTTAATATGTTATCTTTCCTTCAACAAAAATTACAGCAAAATCAATAGTTTTTGTCATAAAACTGTACATGACCAATTTAAAGATCTAAGTTTTTAGAATTAATATATTAAAGAAAACATCACTACAATCAATATTGCTGTTTGGCAATGTTAATGTTTGCATTTTCGAAAAAAGAGAATTCACATAAAATTGGACCTCCGCCATTCTTATAACCGTTCTTTAGTTTATTGGGTGTTTGAAAAATTTATTTCTAAAAAATTATTGCACAAAACTTCGCTACTTTTACTCATATTTCTAAAACTAGTTTGTTTTTATTTAAATATCTGAGTTTGAAGAACAATTTTTTATTCAAGCGAAAAATATATTTATTAATATAATTGTTCGAAGACGCCAAGAATATTGAACTTTTGCAATTTTCGACAATTTAGATGTATCAGAGTATAAGTCTTGAGGAGCTTCTTTCAACATCCTTTGCACTTTAAGAAGAAACGTTTGTTAAAAAATTGTTGAGCTTTTTTAAAATCAAATTAGAAAGTACTCTTAAACAATCAAATTATCCTTTAAAACTCATATGGCTTCTGTTAGCCCAGATCGATTGAAAAATTGTTGAAAAAAATTGTGGGAATGCTTAAAGCACTAGCGTTGACCACAGACACAGACGTTATGCCCGCAATTAATTTTTGGGTGTTAGGAACCCATAAAGCATGGAATCTGACCTCAAAAGTATTAGATGAAGTAATTTCCTGCATACAGTAAAAAGATTTATCAACTTTTACTATGCCAAGCCCCTGTAATGGAAGATTTTCTCTAAAAAGAATTGCTGATTTCTGCCACAGCATTACATTCCTCTTTATTACGTAAGCGCCTAGTAAATGGAGAAAATAAAATAAAATACTATACTGCTTTTAGGAGGAGAGAAGGTATAGCGCGCCACGTAGCACCTTGCTGGTAAGAGGGCTAGCAGCAGAAATTATGTTGGTAGCACGAGCTGCAGCTTATAAAAAGTAAATTTTTTATTCCCACAATCCCAACAGATGATGGAAATGTCCCCTTCACTTGTTTTCCCAGAGATCTGGTTGCTACCAACATAAATGCAATTTTTAATACGTGACTCGGCTCGTTGTGGAGAGACTTTCCGGTTCCTGCACTCTGTTTAATAACTAAATATTCGCATTTACTTCGTTATATATTTACTAGTTAAGTGTGGCGTCGACGATGCTGTGAACTGTTTAAAAAGCATTTTCATGTGTTGAACATTTTCTTTCATACTTCATCTCTTTCATTACTAGCTGTGTTCCAATACGTTCTTACAGTATCTGGCATTGGACCTATCAATGAATCGTAGTAGCTGTTAATGTAATAATTCCTTTCAAAAACTCCCAACATCTAATGGCCTTGTTTGTTACCTCCATACGGGATATGAACAGGTAATATTGCAATTTCAAAATTATAATCACCGTAAAATATACTTGCAGGTATGAAAGACGTGAATACTTAAAACTGTACAGGTATATATTTTAAGTTACTATCTCTATTTTTATTGAGCCCGTACGGACGAATTATGTACTGATTCATTCTCGTTTTATTGCATGTATCATACCGATGGACTTGGAATGCGATGAAGCAATAAGACTGTACAAATATAAATTGTCTGAATTGCTATTTTCGGTTTTTATATGAACATGTTTTTAATTACTCTAATTTTAACTTTCATTTGAGTCTTGATTACATAAACGGGACTCGACATTCCAAGTCATCTCAACCATATTTAATTGTTCACATCAACGTCCCTTAAAATATTCCATTATTGCTATACTCGCGCCCTTTACTAATGTGTTCTTGAGTTGAAATTCAATTTCTAATAGTATGCTAGTCCATTACAACGTCCATTACGATACCCTACGTTTCCAAACGATGACCTCTTTCATCACGCACCGCGGTGTATGACACTTTCCTGTCGGCGAGTGAATGATTATTTCTCATAAACTAACCATTACGTCCTATCCACCTCATACTCAGCAGAATTGTCAGTGTCCTCTATTATATCATACAATTTTATACGTGAAGAAATATAAGGATTCATTCTAACAGAAGTGAAAATAATAATATTTCAAACGACCTTTAATGAGCAAAAAACCAAAAACCCAGTCGTGTAGACGGAGCACTTTCATTGTTAGAAACATTCAATAATGGAAAATTAATAAGACTGATTCCGAGATCAGGTGCGTGGCAAACGCAGATGCAAAAATCGACCAAAAACCCACTCGTGTAGACGGAGCACTTTCATTGTTAGAAACATTCAATAATGGAAAATGAATAAGACTGATTCCGAGATCAGGTGCGTGGCAACCGCAGATGCAAAAATCGATGCAACTCCCTCTCTTCGATAGCCACGCGATAAGTGGCTTCGTGTGCGTGGGAGTGGCCGACAGGGCGCGGACGTGCCCGGGCAAGGCCGGCGCCCACCACTCGCGCGCTGTCCCGCTGTCCCATCTCGCTCCCGCCCCGACCTTCTCCGACCTCCCCCTCCCGCTGGCACCTCTCGCCGACCGCGTGTGCGGGCTACACCTCCGTCGCCACTCTCCCTTTGACGCGCCGCCCGCCGCCGCCCCTTCGCCCCGGGGCGTGCCCGGCTGCCCGGCGCTGTGGGCGGGGACAGGGTGGGGCGGGGCAGGCGAGGCTCGGGGTGCAGAGTGGTGGCGGGGCGGGGCGGAAGCGCGGCGGGGCAGGCCAGGGCAGGGGCGGTGTGATGGGCGGAACGGGGCGGGCGCACGGCGGACGGGGCGGGCGGGGCGGAGCGGGGCGGGGCGGGACGGAGCGGAACGGGGACGTGGCGGGGCAGGGCCGGACGGAGCGGGGCGGGGCGGGTGGGCTGGGGCGGGGCGGGGACGGGGCGGGGCGGGGCGGAGGCGGGGGCAGGGGCCGGGGCGGGGGCGAGGGAGGGCACCGCGTGCGGTTGACGCGAGTGTTTTATGGGCCTCCTCGTGGCCATCGATCGCCCGCGCCGCCCGAATCGGACGCGGCAGGTGACAGGCGGCCGCAGGCGGGCGACACGCCACCCCCCCGCCCCCGCCCCCGCCCCCTTCCGAGGGCGTGCGCCACGCGGAAGGCGATACGCCGGGAGGGGCGAGATGCGTGACGGGGCGCGGGGAGGCATGGGAATGCATTTCACGAGAATGAATGAATGCATGCCTTATTTTACGTGGCCAGACTCAGGCCATGAGGCCTGCTCTTCCGTCTGACCACACAAATTTCGTCACGCTCCTTTCACCTACTACAGGAGAGAGAAGGTATTATTTGGGCGACGAAACAGGCAATCCCAATTTTGCTCATAGGCTTGAGGATCTTTTACATGCAGTCAATCTACATGGGACAGGAGGCTTTACTTCCGCTCTCTATGAAGGATTTGTTTCGCCCTTAAAAGTCCACGGCTTCGATCCAGTATGAACCCACTAAACTATAACAGTCCAATACGCTAACCGTTCCACCATCGCCGCCACGAGAGGCGATGGACGGGTTGCTCACGTTTTAGTGCGACGCCACACTGGGAGGCGGAGTCTGCGAGTGGTGCGCATAGCGGTTTGGCTTACTGCCGGAAAAAATGTAGGTCAGGTAGGCAGGTGAGCGGGCGGGGATATGTGGGTAAGAAGTTCCTGTAGTGGGGTGGGAAGGCGAGAGGCGATGGACGGGCTGCTGACATTGAAGTGTGACGCCACACGTGGAGGCGGAAGTTGCAAGAGGTACGCGTTCCGGTTGGGCAACTACGCAAAAAATGTACGTCAGGCAGACAGCGTGTAAGCGGGTCAGGTCGTGAGCGTGTAAGCGAACTGGCAACTTATGGGGAATGCTGACTGCATGAGGGTAAACTGGAATGCGTGCTGGTGATTTTAGGTGATTGACAATTAAAAATGTGATTTACGCCTTCCTTCGGAGGGGAAGTAAAGCCGGCTGTCCCGTGTTAGTAGATTTACTGCATGTAAAAGACCCTCTAGCGTCTGTGAGCAATATTCAAATTGTCTGTTTCGTCGCCCAAGTCATACTTTCTTTCTCCCATGATTGGTGAAAGGAGTGTAACGAAATTTGCGTGGTCAGACGGAATAGCAGGCCTCATGGCCTGAGTTGCGCCACGTAAAATATGGCATTCATTCATTCATTCATTCATTCATTTACAGCCAAAATGCGGGTGAGGTGAAGGAGACAATAGAAGTGAGGAGTAAGCGATGGAGTATTGGAGCTGTGTTGGGTTCCTGAAATGCATGGTAGTAATTTCAATGGGTGATGGCGTGAGGTCGCGTAGGCGATGGTCGTACGACGGGCGAGTGTTCGGGAGTGGTGTCATGGAAGTCTATTTCACATGAATTGTGGAAAGTGTAAGTGTATGTATGGTTATTGTGTATAAGTGTGTGTATACATGTATGTGTGTGGGGAGAGGGTTGTTATTTCGTCGGTAACTTCGTAAATTATACTCTCAGCCCCTGTAGTGCCCGAACTAAGTGCTAGCCCTATGAAAGCAGTAGATTAAGTGGTGCTGTAGATGCGTCGAGTGAAGGCGATAGTTTGGGTTGGCTGTTAGCTGAAAGTGACAGGAAACGAGATGCAGTCGGAAAGCTTGCTGGTTACATTTCACTCGGAGTTAATGTTGATGTGGCGACAGGAGGGCCATCAGCAGAAGCTGCGATGATAATGAAGTGAGAGGGGCGCCATTGATGCTAAGGGGCAGGGAATTACAGAGTTTACATTTTACAAAACATATTGGGTGGCAAAATTAGACGGAAATATTCCCATTAAAGCCATGGTAGCAGGGGAAGTAAGGGCATGGTAAGGGAGATTATGCAATACTAAGAATTAACTAATTGAAATAGATCCACGATTGACTGATTTTTTTTCGTGTTTCCAGACGCATCAATTGCTTTGGTCGTTAGTCACGTTAGTGTAGTGCATGATTTTTCTCGAGAGATGGCGGTGATCTTCACCCGCTGAATGGCGAGATCCGGCGCCGACCTACCGTCGGCTAGTGGGGTTCCCCTAACCGGGACTCTCCCACCAGCGGGCACCGCCAGTCGGGACAAGCTCTAAGCTCCCGACCAGTCTCCCAGAATATGTGATAGTGTAGTGCATGTTAGAGAGTGTGTGTGTGTAAGGGGAGAGGATAGGACAAGGAAGAGGAAGGAATGATCGCGCGTTGTCCGCGGCCCGTTTGTTAGGGTACTGTTCCGGCATTCGCCTGGTGTTGATCGGAAAAAACTTGGAAAACTACCGATCAGAGCCGCCGTCCGCTAGAATTCTTCTCCAGACAGCGGCTGAAATCGACCTAGCTGAAAAGCTATTGTCGAAAATCCTGCCATCGTGGGAGTGTAACCTAGGACCTCCCGGTCAGAGGTGCTGCAATGACATCAGTTGATGCGCTGAGCCACCGCTCCCGGTGCAATGCCTTGCCATAGGTATTGCTTGCATGCGGGAGTGCTTCGAAGTGGCGGGAGCGCTTGCGTGTGGGAGGGAGGTTGCAAGGAAGGGGGGTTAGCGGGGGGGGGCGGTGGACAAGCGGAATGATGTGCCGACGGGGGGGGGAGGGGGCGGGGGGCGGGGCCATTTCCCGCGCCGCGCGCAGTTTCCTGCCGCCCTGAAAGCTCTGCGTTTCCACGTGGGAAGCCTCCGACGGCGCCCGGCGCGCCCCTAAATCACTCGCCTATCAGCCCCCGCCCCCGGCCCCGCCTCCCCCCCGCGCCGCCCGCTGGGCACCCTGCCGGTGGAACCCGTCGTTAACGCCTGGCGCACGCACTGTCTTCTTCCAACTGCCACCGAGATCGGTAGCTCAGTGCATCAACTGATGCCACTGCAGCGCTTCTGACTGGGAGGTCCTAGGTTACACTCCCCACGATGACAGGATTTTCGTCACTTTCTTTTCAGCTAGGTCGAATTCAGCCGCTGTCTGGAGGAGAATTCTAGCGGACGGCGGCTCTGATCGGTAGTTTTCCGTGGTTTCTCCGACCAACACCAAGCGAATGCCGGAGCAGTACCCTAACAAACGGGCCACGGACCGCGGGCGATGTTTCCTTCCTCTTCCTTGTCCTATTCTTCCTTTTACACACACACACTTACACTAGCATGCAATACACTACCATATATTTCGGGAGACCGGTTGGGAGCTTAGAGCTTGTCCGGCTGGGACGGTGCCCCGCTGGTGGGAGAGTTCTGGTTGGGGGGAAATCCCACTAGCCGACAGTAGGTCGGCGCCGGATCTCGCCATCCAGCGGAGGAAGATCACCGCCATCTCCCGAGAAAAGAATGCACTACACTTACGGGGCGTAATGTACTGAACGTTCATTAGCTTTGAAGACTTCACAAAAAGTTACTACTCCTGTAATAAAGCTTTTATTGAAAATTAAGTGATTGTGGTTGGGTGGCCGACAATCCATCTGGTCCCTTCTTATTTCTTTTTGGTATTTAAGAGCAAGTGATGTGGAATGAAAGAAAGGTGCCAGAAAACACAATCGCTTTTTCTCAGTGTCAAAAGTAGCTTTTAAATTAAACAAAAATTACAAAATATTCCAAAATTTGTTATTATTCCCAAAATTGGTTTAAACGGTCAGAGTAGGCCTGAACCAGGAACACATGGAGCCTTCCACTTCTATAATGTGCAACAACTATTTTTATTACTAATACTTAAACTTTTATTTCGCATACATATACAAATATATTAATAAACGAAAATGTTCATGTGTTTCTGTTAAAGTCCTATAATACTTATATTAAGTTAAAAAATATTCCAACTTAAGATATTTAGCACAATGAATTCTGAGTTTCCATGTGCGTGAAATATTTGTCTCGAAAATGACGGGAAAAAAACATCACATACTTCATTATATGATAAAGATTTAAGAAACCGACTAAGAAATTAAAAGTCACACAAAGCTTTTTAAAAAGTAAATGAAAAAAGGAAATACAAATAGTTTATTAATTAATATTAGTGCTTTAATTATATTGAATGAAAGTGTAATAATAAAATTTTATTTATTTTAAATTTTTGTTACTTTTTCTGCAAGATGTTTATCTCAAGAGCAGCTCTGCAACGTTACGCGGTATGAAACTGGCTCGTGAAACCATTGGAGTTGGCCGGACCTGGTTACAAAATAGAATGATGGCCACAAAACTTCTTTCTCTTCAATTGTATCCCATTTTCATGATTTGAATTCAAACTAATTTAAAAAAATATTTATGATATAAACGGGCAAGTTCTCTCAAAGTGGAGACTAACATTGCTTTTTATTTCTTGCAATTTTTACTTTTCTGATTTTGATTGAATGTTTCTGGGCGCTTCCACTGCTAAGGTTATTCGTCCCGTAAGAGTAGTGCACTTTTTATCCCGGGGATCTTTCGCCAATGGGTTGCGAAATTCGGCGCAGATCTGCACATCAGCTTGCGGGGTTTTCCACAACCAGGTATTTCCCACCAGCGGGTACCACCCTAGCCGAAGCAAGTTCTAAGCTACCGACTGACCTCCAGATATGTTCGATGTCCTTATGGTAGTGTAGTACAAGTTAGTGTAAATGTGTATAAATAAAGGGTGAGGGTAGAACAAGGAAGAGGAAGAAAAATTGAGCTAGTTCATTGGCCCGTTTGTTAAGGTACTGATCCGGCATTCGCCTGGTATTGATCGTAGAAACCACGGAAAATTCCCAATCAGTGCAACCGTCCGGTCTAATTCTCCTCCAGACAGTGACTGAATTCGACATAGCTGGAAAGCTGGTGTCGAAAATCCTGCCGCCGTGGAGAGTGAGAACCTAGGACCTCCCGGTGAGAGACGCTGTAGTGACATCAGTTAATGCCCTGAGCCCTATAAGCCGGTACCCTCCTGCAATTGACAAAACAATCACAATTAAATCATATTTTGAAAGGCACTTTTATTTGTAAAACGGATTCGTCACTGATACAAAATTTCTATTGCTTTGGGTTTATGGTCTTCGTTTTATTTTGGTATGAGATGCGAGAGACAAAATCCAATTTTTAAATACGTATGTAAATGGTGTTGAATGGGTAGGCCAGATACTTCTGGATATTGAACTAAAATGTTGACTGAATCTATCCCCTGTAACGCGTCTAGGCACGAATTGTTGGAAGGCAATGAAAACAATTCCTCTAACAATTGTAAATTTGCTCGGTGCGAATTCCTGGAATTGGGTATTCTAACGAGGCGCTTATTCAAAGAGCTTTGAAGCGAACGTCACAAACCCAGCACCGGCACACATACACACACACACGTACACACACACACCCGCGCGCGCTCGCGGTCGTTAGCAGATCCTTTTTTGCACGCAAAATCCCTTTGTTTGCAGGGGTAAATATTAATAATACTGCATGAATTGTACTCGACCTATTGTGAAAACTCGTACGTTTAATTGAAATATACGTTTCTCCTTGGCGGTACGGTAAAAATGACGTGTTAGTGGAATTGTATATTATGATGAATTAGTTGTACGCAAACTATATTCAGCCTGGGTAAATGCAACAGTATAGTTCGAGCTAGAATTTTTACAGAGTGATTGATCGAAATAATATGCAGAGAAATAAAATACAATAAGAAGTCGAAACTATCGTATACAAAACTCGAAATTTTATTTTATACTAACGGTTTTATAGGTCTCGAGAGCATTGTAATTGGATTTCTAATTGTTCCGAATAATAACCAAAAACGTCTAACAATAAACAATTAAATACTTATAACAAGAACCACCTACCTTCTAACAAAACCAAAAGCTGAAAGTACAAATATATTAAAATAGAATTTGGAGTATATCAGCGTTCAGTTTGAACTAAGAAAAGTTATTCAGCATGAGGATAGAAGTGTTCGTTACAAAATCTTACTGTAGGCATAATTAATTAACTACCGTCTTATTTATCAAAAGAGTAAACGAAATGCGATGCGTGCTCAGCGTAATGATCATATTTTTTTCGTCTGTGTAGCAGGTTGATCCCAAGCCGATGTGTAACAGTGGAATAAATAATTATCTCATTTAATTGCATCTTATCCTGAAAACAATGACGGACTTCAGCCATTCGCTGTTGTTCGTATACAAGCAAAATAGCCGTCATATTATGTCGCCGTGTTGATACGATGTAGTTATGTTATTAAATGCATTATTAGAATTTCAGACGTGTGGGATATCAAGTCTGTCAAAGTCAATTTTTGTCGTTAAAGAAAAAAATATATTTTTCAAAAACTAAAGTACTTAACAGCGAATTTAAATTTCTACGGTGGTTACCACGCTTTATTTTTTTCAATTTCAAATAATACGTTGTACATTTTAGACAAGTGTATTTAACAAGGTTATTTTCAACTACATTTAACAAACTTGCGTATTAAATTTTGTTCTTAAGGTCAAATGCATTTAAATGAAAAATTACTTAGTAAAAAAATTAAAGTAAATTAATTCTTCAATTTGAGATATTTTACCTAAAATATTTATAACATTAATACTTCAATTATAAATTAATTGCTTTTCATTTTTTATATTTTTCTGTTAATAATGAATATCTATGAACGATACATCCCTTAGATTTTTCGATTTTTTCTGGGTCAGAAAAATAATACCCTTCTGCTCAGCTCTACCGGATATTTTCATGGTTATTAAATGCTATTTGGACTGTTGGAAATATCTAATTTGGTAATAGAAATGTTTTCAGAGTACCAATTTGTATCAATTGTTAATATTTTTATATATCTTCATTTAAACATTGTGATAACCACTTATAATAGTTGTAAACAAATCTGGCGTCGTATTCCACGCGATCTCTGTGGAGGACGAGCAGATACCCAGATTCTTTATTTAGTGTTTCTGAGCGCATTAAATACCTCATAAGTGTAGTGCATGTAATTCATGTGGTCATGCTAGTCACGGGAGGTAGCGGTAATCTTTGCCGCTGGAATCTGAGATCCGACGCCGGCTTACTGGTCTGCTTGCGAGATATCCCCCTCAATCTGCCCCAGCGAGACACCGTCCAATCCGGGACAAGGCCAATGCTCCCGTGACATACGGTAGTGTAGTGCACGTAAATGTGTGTGTGCTTTGATTGATTGATTTTTTCGTGTTTCCGAGCGCGTCAACGGCTTTGGTCATTAGTCCCGTAAGTGTGGTGCATAATTTTTCTCGCTGAGATGGCGGTGAAATTCCCCCGTTGGATGGCGAGATCCGGCGCCGACCTACCGTCGGCTAGCGAGGTCTCCCCCTAACCAAGATTCTATCACCAGTGAGGCACCGCCCCGGCCGAGACAAGCTCTAAGCTCCGACCGGTCTCCTGGGATATGTGGTAGTGTAGTACATGTTAGTGTGTGTAAGGGGAGAGGATAGAACAAGGAAGAGGACAGAAAGATCGCGCGCGGTCCGTGGCCCGTTTGATAGGGTACTGCTCCGGCATTCGCCTGGTGTTGATCGGAGAAACCACGGAAAACTACCGATCAGAGCAGCTGGTCGCTACAATTCTCCTCCAGAGAGTGACTGAATTCGAGCTAGCTGGAAAGCTAGAGTCGAAAATCCTGCCGCCGTGGGGAGTGGGAACCTAGGACCTCCCGGTGTGAGGCGCTGCAGTGGCATCAGTTGATGCACTGAGCTACCGCTACCGGTGTGTGTGCAAGGGGGAAGGGGGACAAGGTTAGGGAAGAAATGTTCGCACTCGGTCCGTGGTTCGTTTATTAAGGTATGGCTCTGGCATTCGTCTGGTATTGTCCAGAGAATCCACGGAAAATTGCCGATCAGAGTAGCTGGCAAGTTGAATTCTAATCCGGACAGTAGTTGTATTCGATTAAGCTATGTAGCCTCGAACATACTTCATTGCTACAACTCGAACCTAGCACCGAAAGGTCAGTGACGCTTGAGATACAAAGACAATTGACGCAAAAGATACATTAAACCTTCGAGAAATGTGAACATTTTGTATTGTGGTTCCCTGGAGTGTGTCGCAAAATTACAGACGAATGAATTTATGTCTTTTGCTTTACTGGAGTGTGTCGCAAAATAACAGACGAATGAATTTATGTCTTTCGCTTTACCTCATCAAGGATTTCAGGACGAATCGGGTTGATTGGACACTATTGACGATTTCTTCTTTTAGAGAGTTTTGAATAGTTGAAGAACAATTTGTCAGTTGTCACGTTTCTTCCTTGATTTAGAAATGGGTTCATAAGTCGTACAATAACAATTCATCCAATAATTGTTTATTTTGTCAAGCATCCACTTTACCAAATCAGGGAAAGGCGTTGTATACGAACTTAGTTGTTACATCAACAGCGATTCAGAACTTCAGTTCTTAATGGTTGGGTTTATTTGACATTAACCGGATATAACTGAACCAAGTTTTGCTTGGAAGAAATTGTTCATCGATTGATATATTTTCACCTGAGAGATAGCAACGAACGTAATTCTCTACAAATCTCTCCCACATTCCTGACACTAGAGTAAACTTCTCTACAGAAAGCGTTCAACTCTGGTTGATTTGTCGTTAAAACTAAGAAATTTGAAAAGCTCACGAAATCTGACCATTGGCATTGTGTCCTTTAAAAATATTGATCCTCATAAACAAGACCAAAGATCATCTGACGCACCATTTGCACAAAACACCACGTGCATACATGATGCCGATTATGGTCTCAACGCTTGTAGAGGAATATCCAGATTTTGTTTTTCAGTTCCTTTTGTCCTTCTAATTCGTTGTGTCCCTTTATGAGGTAAAGCATTGATTCATCAAATATTAAACGGGAGGAACTTATCCCTGATGCCTTGTTCTTTCAAGCCATTCACAGAATCTCTACTTCCAGCTGACGAGGAGTTGGTATTGGTGACTATACACTCGGTTCCTTTTCGGGCAATCATTTTCACTGTCTGCTGGTTCTTGAGATTGGGTCACAAAAGAAAAAGACATTTTTTTACATTGCCGACGTTTCGGCCGTATATTTGGCCTTCATCAGGGCTAGAGAACAGATAAAATTTATATACAAAGATATGTACAGTAGTTACATCACTTAATCTATATTTGCAGTTGAATAATGTTTATGAACATAATAATTATTGTATTAATTTACCTGTAGTGTTCTTAGTTATACATACTAAACATCCTATTGCCTATTTTTTCAAAGGAAAACCCAATACATAGTCAAATTATAATTTAGACATAAAATCATTGGATGTAGTGATGCCAACTTATGAAAATGAATTGTGAACTATATGAGTATAACATACAGTATACACATTCACACACACACAAAAAGGAAAACCCAATACATAGTCAAATTATAATTTAGACATAAAATCAAATAAATTAAAATTAAAATAATACAATTAAAAACACAAACAAACAATTAATATATCAATAATTAAATAAGAGGGTGCAATTGGTATTATGAGGCAAGGCTATTGTTGTTGATAATATTAGCATATATACTGCTCAATCCTTCTATGTCAGTTTTGTGATTACATGTTCTATTTTGAATTTCTGTATGTATAGCATTTCCTTGGTAATTTCTTTTTAGATGATGCTCTTTATCAAGAATGGAAGCACTGTCAAAATCAAATGTGTGCTTCTCATTTATAGCATGTTTAGCTAGTGCACACAATGATGTCTGATTTTTTATATCATTTTTGTGCTGTGTAATTCTTTTCTTGAATTTTTGTTTGGTCTGTCCAATGTAAATGTGGTCACAGTCACTGCAAGGAATATTGTATATAATATTGGTTTGTTCCATTTTTTCTGTTTTATGTTTAGTGTTACTAAATACCAATCTACCAAGGTTGTTCTGGTTTTGTAAGTAATTTTAGTGTTATTATTATCCAATGTTTTGCCTAGAGATTCTGAAAGACCCTTGATGTAAGTAATAGACCTGAACTCTTTATTGTTTGACTGTTGACTATTGTTATTTGCAATATTATGAATGATTTTATCTTTGTATTTACTGTTGAATAATATATTGTTGACTAATTTATGAGGGAATGAATTTTGTAAAAGGATGCTTTTTATAATTTGGAGATTCTTTTTGTGAAATTCCGGATTGCTCAAATTAAGAGCTCGATGTTTTAGAGCAAGTGCAGTATTTATTTTTGGCTCAGTGGGTGGTGAGATTTGAAATTCAGATATATGTCTGACCTAATGGGTTTTCTGTACCAGTCAGTTTTGATTGTACCATTTTTATTCTTAATTACAAGAGTATCTAAAAAGGGGATTTTTTGGTTAGTTGCATATTCTATGGTGAATTTTATCTTTTGGTGGTATGAATTGAATATATTTAATAAGGTGTCACCTTTATTATTTGGTATGGCTAAAAGTAAGTCATCCACATACTTGAAAATGAATGGGATGTGAAAATCAATTTTCTGGAGAGTTTCATCTAGTAACTTGTTCATCACTATGTCAGCGATAATAGGTGCACAGGGTGAGCCCATTGCGATACCATCCACCATACTATAAAACTGGTTATTATATATAAAATATCCTTCTTGACAACACAATTTATACATTTCCATAAATTCACCCTTGTTCATATTACAATGTAGTTTGATTTTGTTCCATTCTGTAGAAATAATGTCTATAGCAAGTTGCATGGGTATATTAGTAAATAATGAGCTGACATCTAAAGAGAAATAGGGCATTATATAGGGGCAATATATATTATATATCATAATATATCATAATACCAAATTATATCATAAAGAGAACAGAAAAATTAGGAAAAGCCACAATGTTCCAAAGATAACACTTTTTGAATTCATTATTGAAGAATCCACACATGGGATTGCCGCTGAGCGAAGATATCTGGTCAAAGGCAATCGCAATCTGGTTGTCCAAGAACCGCAGACAGGTAAATCACAGGTTAGCGGTTCCAAGCGGCATCTGAACGGCACTAACTCAAGTCGGCGGTTGCAACATTCAACATACTTAAACATTCTCCCTGTATTTTAAGCAATAACCTTTTGCTAATTTGCTATAACCGACAACAACATTTAAAAATAAATCTCACCATTAATTTGGTCTGACGGATGAGGTCTATTGAAATACGTGTGTGTTGTCTTCGAAATCTCTCGGGCCTTCTTCCTATTGTTCTTGAACGGTGAATTGTGCGATTTATTTTCAATACACACAGCGCACCTTAAATAACCTGGTTCTAGCTGCTCAGATAGGCAACTCAATAATTAACTTGTACACAATATATCCAGATAATTGAAATTGCTAATATGCGATGCAATTTTTCTTTCGGAGTTATATTTTTTATTACAAACAACTGCGTATGTGTATTAATTCGTCATATATCCGGTTAATTTAAAAATATAGCTATTATTCTATTTTTGCTGTCATACATTTTGAAAAATTACCTTTAGACTTAATTGCATGATTTTTTTTATTTTATAATGTTTATGACATTTGAAAAACTAATTCAATATGAACCCATTTCTTTGACAAAGAACATAATTTGATACAACTTCTGATTCATAATTATTAAGTGGAAAGAATGTAGTTACGTTGCTAGCTTCAGTAGTCTTTAGAACTCGACCATTACCAACGTTGATATGGGCTGGCGCTTCAGTGTAATAGAATCTAATTAATAATTTCCAGAGGATATTTTTTATAAATTTAGCAACTGGATTTATCCACGTTTTCGTTACCAGAGGCCGGCAATAACAGTCTTTCTGACGAAAATTCGACGTTTTCGGTCGAACAAGTGCATAACTTTTCTTCTTACGAAGCATTCGCAAGGCGAAAAATAACAAGATTTTCTTAAACCTGCTTCAATTTTTTCATTTAACATTTTTAGAGACAAAGTGCTCTGTAACAAATTACATAAACATCATTTCGCTGTATTCTTGTGGTTTTCAAAAAATACTCAAATATATTTTTTTAAATATTTCTTTCACGTCGTTCGTAAAACCATTACCGGCGATTGTTATTCATTATGGAATTTGTAAGTACAAGGGTTTTAAATTATGTATGAAGTTTCTGGAATACTCCAAGGTTTTCAGTAAAAATGAGCTTGAAAATGCGTAGTTTTAGAAATGCTCAAACGACATTTTTTAAAATGTGTTTTTAAATTCTCCGTTGAAAATGTGTATTGAGGACCAGATTTTACTCTTCTGTAATATTTTTATAGTAATAATTCAATTTTCCTATTTGGGATATGAAAGCTTGAGAAAACAAAGAAATAAAAGATCGGTGCATATAGATTGCAGCTAAGAAGACGGCAGTGCAAAACCGAAAAGGTAGTCCAGACTGAAGAGTAAGGAAAGTAACTAGAACGTGAAAGTTTGAGCCATTGTGCAGTCTAGTTTAGTTCATTTATCATCGTTTCAAAATCATCGAAGAAAATATTTACGAGGTAAGGGAAGTTCGAATAGTTTTTTAACATAATTCCTTCGAGCTTATTTCTACACACAATCTGAAAAGCAATTGATTCGTTTATATACAAATCATGAAACTTCATTATTTCTTTATGTTTAATTTCACTCTCATATTCTACTTGATTATTAGCTATGGTACCATTCCATAGTTTGTAACTTTAATATACTACCGGGATGAAAAAGTCGTCATTCTGTATGAAAGATGCCATTTTTGTAATTAAGTCATTCTTGTTTTCGTAAATAAACAACTCACATTTAAATTTCAAATGTCCATAAAACAGCGGACTGCAACCATGTTAAATAAATCAGGATTTTTTGAACTTCTCTTAAAACATTGGTTTATTCATATTTGAGACAGCCTTGCATGTTTGGATTGAGTGGACTGCATTTTCTGGACTGTGGACTATAGCTCGTGGAGTTTTGACGGCTACAGGTCCAGGAAATGTTTTCGGTTTCAAACAGAAAGAGATGAATTTCACAATAACATTTTTATTACCATCAAGGTGGGATGATTGGTACAATACACACCAATACAGTTTGTGGTTCACTTACACTTGAACATTTCAATGGATGTGATAAGCTGTACGGTTTACGCAATTTAATAACTCACGATATACAATTTAACACTTAGTGTGCGAGTGATTATATTAATGTTCCGCGAGAACATTAGATAATTAGAAGCTGAATGCTATGAATGATATGCATGATATGAATGATATGAATGATATGCTAAAGCTGAAGCTAATGCTAAAGTGATTGTCGTAAGGGAAATTTGGCATCCTCACGGAATTTGAGACTGCGAGTACAAGACGTGTGCTTTATGCTGAGGTTTTTACCGAGCTACCTCTCAGCACAGTGGCATTATGGCACGGGTTTTCGAGTCTTCTCTGTCGTGCCCCTAGCTGTCGCATGCTCGCGACCGTATCTAGCAGTGCTGCAGTTAAAGCGACTCTAGTGGAAAACCGGACCACATGAATCACTATAATTATAACTACTGAAAAGTATTTGCAAAGGGACACATGTGTCAGACGATGCCAGTACATCGCATTTATTTAAATACCCTTACTAACCTTTGCATTTAAAACAGTCACTCTTTGAAGATAAAACACTGGTTCTTCGTGTTGTTTTGTATATATAGTTGGCCATGAAAATAACATAATAAACAAATGACACCAGATAAACGTTAATTCTATTAATTCCAATACTTTACTAAAATGAAGTGTTAATAAGAGAAGGTTATAAGAACAGATACACATTAATAGAGATAAGGTTAATAAGAACAGACACAGGGTCCACTTCCTTTCATAACGTCTTTTGGGGTGACTTTGTACCAGGTTTTTGTATTTGTGATACCAAAATATTTTTTTTCAATATTTTTATAATCTTTTACAAATGTTAGGTATATTTTTACATGCAAGTCGTTTATTTAACACGTATTTTATTTGGTAAGAGAAGGTGTTTGGATGATACAATGTCACCTTGCTGAGTGACATTGTACAGCACATTGTCCGCTTCCGTCTTTCTGAGAATGTAGGAAAATTTGAAAGGATTAAGGAGAAGAGGGTCTTTATACCATGGGTAAAAATTTAACCATGAGTATTTACCAATTTTAATTGTCTTTTACAAGTACAAAATAACGATAACCTAAACACTCAATACCATTTATTATCTACCCAGGCACCATTGAGACTTGTATTATTAATATAAATAAGCTTTCTCTTACGCATGATGTTTTTTTAAACATTAATAAGGAAAGCTGTTCCCAACCAGGAATCCCAACTCTGTAAGATAGTTAACTTAGAGAAGATAGTCACTTCTTCCTGATCACTAAGCGCTTTCTGATCGCCAATGTGGTACCACAGTGTTTACCTTGCAAGTTATTTCTTCTGGTAGATCGTACAATTTAGTAAAGAGCTGCGGAATTTCCCTCGAAAAGTTTACCTGTTCACATATCTTCAATACATTCTAATCAATTTTCATCAGAAGGTATTCTGATAGGAACCTTCCAAACGATAATAAAGTTCCCGTCATCATAAATGATAAGTCTGAATTACTTTAATAAGCAATAAATAACACGTTTTGTTTGTAAAAGAACACCAGAGTGACTTTGTACCATATCTGAAATTTTGTTCTGCTTGGTACAGTCGCTCTTGTTTTGAAATTATGATCTGGTACAATAAATAATTTATGTTAAATAGTATGAGTAAATTGTAAATAATTATTATACAATCAACACTTCAATAAAAGGTATTAAGTCCATAACAAAAATTGTGAGAGTCACTCTCCCGCAAAAAACATGTAAAAAATTGAATAATTTTTCTGTTCAAGTCGAAATAATCAACAGCACGAGCAGACCGGTACTGCCGTTTGGTGTGTTCATCTGCCTAGAAACGACTAATTCTTAAATCAACCGAAAATACACACGCTAAGATTCATTTTAACAGACATTATTTAAAGAGATGTGTGGTGCAAAGCCACCCTCCGTGGTCTAAAGTTACCCCAAAACACTGTATGTAATTTCACTACTCGTTTGGAAACTTACGAGCTAGCGAGTCACGACTTATCAGAGCTTACTCATCAGAGAAGTTTTTTTACCATGAGTGGAATTTGGTTAGACTCTTTCCCGAACAAAAGTCATAATTCGAATAAATAATATGAACATAATGTAAAAAATAGGAAAAATATTTTCTGGTGGGTTGAATCAGACGCTCTTTTCATTACAACATTTTCCGTCTTGGAAATAATATTCCTTTATTTTCCAAATGAACATCATCTGCCACACCAATAAGTGCACCAGTGAACTATTTGTTTTGGGCGTCTGGGATTGATTCGTAACCTTTATAAAAAGCTATTGGTTGGATTAAAACTAATAACTCATGAGTAAAATAATTTAAAGAAAACAAATCAGAAAATTTGTTTTAGGGAGAAAATCAACTTCATTTTTAAACGAAAATCCTTGATGTTTAAGAAAACATTTTTTGTGTCATTATTGTGAGTATTTATGTTTTACTATTATGTGTTTAATTTTATTTTCTAGAGCGTTTTTAGTCCGTGATTAAATAATCATATTATTTAATTTCTGGGCGCTCATTGCATTTCGAATGTTATACCACTGATTGAGGGAACAAGGTTTGACTGTAATTAGTTATTCCATTGTGATAATATGTGTTTGTATTCATTGCGTGATTCTCCTGCACATTAATACCCTAGTAATGTTCATACTAAACTATTAGGTTATAGGTGTGTGAAAATATTACTGCAATCACTACAAATGGAGAGTTTATTATGAATTGTGCGTGTATACATATATTCTGACGATCATCCTCGCCCAGCAATTCCTAGGCGCCTGTCGGGAATTCGTAGATATCATGCTCTTGCGAGCTTCGTGATATCTCAGGGCAGTGGGATCTTTGTGGGAGTCGAGAGGAAATCCAAACAAGTACACATAACTCAATTGAACTGGGTTTAATATTCTGAAACCCTTTTAAATGGTTACACTGAACACACACAAACAATACACAGAAGAACAAGAATCAATGGTACCTTTCTCTTGTAATGCATGAAACTTTCATTTATTTCTTTCACATATTTAACCTGGGAATTCTCGTCGATCAGTTTACACCTGAAATTTACTCCAATTTCTTTTTAACCTGCCCAATGACGTCGGGTTCACATTTACCATATTTAGCCTCAAAACAAATTTAACATCGACTTGACAACATTAATAATACTCTCAAATAATTTATCGTCACTGTGAATAACATAAACCAAACACAATTAAAAAAAATTATTGGCAAATTACTTAAAATGACAGAAACTTTTAGTTTCTCTGCTATCTCCGCTAGTTTTTATCTCTCCTTATCCACGTTCTCTTTTAAAGTTCTCCCCGGTCGCGGGGCGTTGACCTATATTTCAGCGTTTTGCGCTGTTCGCCGTTACCTTCGTCGCTCCCGCCCGCAGCGCGCCTTTGTCCTTGGAGTGACGGCGGCGCACGCCGGTGGTTGTGCGCCGGCGTTCGAGACGCCTTCTGATGCCAGCTGCACTCGG
The DNA here is from genome assembly GCA_964035755.1 of Teleogryllus oceanicus. Lineage (NCBI taxonomy): Eukaryota > Metazoa > Arthropoda > Insecta > Orthoptera > Gryllidae > Teleogryllus > Teleogryllus oceanicus. The sequence goes on from CAXIVR010000007.1 coordinate 5,313,781, forward strand.
CTGCGGGGCGTGCCCTTTCGCCTCACATCCTCGTCTGGCAATTCCTAGGCACCTTCGCCGCTCCAGTCTTCTTCCCTCTTTTTCTCACTGCATCTCACGTCCTCGTCTGCTTCTTTCTTGCCCCGTCATCTCGTTCACACCCGCGTGCGAATGCCATTTGCACGTCGCAACTGATTGAATAATTGCGTATTTGCTTACTTAGGGCGCACGCATTGCACCAGGTATCACAGTCTACTCAGCACCTCTAATCGAAACTAACTGCGTCTTTACCATGGAAATTACCGTCCCTTCTTTGCTGACCACCGAATCATTTTTAACTGATTAATTTCAATCACTTGCTCCCGTCCTCGACAGACGACAAATTATCCTTTGGCAAAAGTTCTAATGACTTCGTCTATAATCGTCGAATCGTCGTAATCTATACGTCTCTCTGACGTCCAAAAACTCCTACTTAATCCCTCGTTGAATTTTTAGGTCGAATTTGCCGCTGGAACGGCGATCGGAACCAGAAAGAAAAGAATGTTCGGTCGCCCGTCCCCTTTATATGTCCGCCCTCCTCGTAGGGGTAGTGGCACGTCACCTCCCTCTCCCCAGTGTGACCGCTAATACGTCTCCTGGCTCGCGCCATACCGCATTGCGCGCAACAGTCTTGGAGACGCGCCCTTTGAATGGCGCCGCGCTTGCTAACCACGTCTACAGCCGTCGTCTGCATGTTGCGTGGGCGAGTGGGACCAATTTCGTCACAACATATATACACACTCGACGCTACTATATATGTATATAGTATATACTTTATAGTATATAAGAACGAGGCGTGAAAGTACTGGACTTTGTTAGGTTTAATTAAATGTTTATGGTTTATACCAGAGGTGTCCAACTTGCAAGGCCTCAAGAGCCACAACTAACCCTTTTAATATGGTTGTGGACTATACTTTCATTACTCAGGGGATCCACACCTAACTTCCCCGTATTGTTGATATTGTCGGTTTGTCAGGTTGCTTTGTAACGTGCGAGGGGAATGGAACCATGCGTGATATCATGCCTTATCCGGCTCGACGCAATGAAACACATTGGAATGATTTTAGATTTCTGATTTTACTAGAAAAAATGCTAACCCTTCAGTAGTCGCGTGGATTACTATTGTAATCCAGTCGTATTCATTGTCTGTTTATAGCGAGAGTTGACAAACTTTTGGCACGGACTTTTCAGTACTTTTCGTAGGAGGCCTCAGCTACCGAATTGTAGCGAAATATGATTCAAGTGATAAGTGCTGCAGTAGTTACTAATGGGAACTGTGAATGCTCCTACAAGAATTTTTGTCAGTACTCTCTGCGTAGTAGGAGCGTTTACAGTCCCCATTAGTAACTCTCATCGAAATCTATTGCAATTCTCATCCTATACAACTTTCATGTATTTTAGTTCACCATTTTATCAATAACTATTGGCGGTTTGTAATATTTCTTTCATTCTAAATTCATCACATAAAATATGTTTCAACATAATACGAACTATTAAGGTCAATTCTTTCATGCAATTCCTGTAAACTGACATATTGTTTAAGTCCTGATGATGGAGGCACAACTCGACCTCTGAAACGTCACGCTACGAGTATTTGTAGTAAATGTAATTTGGACTGTCTGTAAAAAGAAATTATTGGAACTTTTATTTAGAAAAAATGGATTACAATTGTAATCCACGCGTTCCAATTCTGTGCGCGACCACTGAAGCGCTAACCCTTGATTTTATGCACATTGAAGGGGGCGTGGCCGCGGCAGAGCGCGTGGTCTAGGTGCTGAAAGTTCTCGCCCCTCGTCATGGACGCAGAGACGTCCACTTTTGACTAGAAACCTTTCGCGGGACACAACAAATGGCCCGCGGGCCGCATTCGGCCCACGGACCCCCAGTTGGACAACCCTGCTTTACACCGTCTCTTCTCCTGATTTGTCAGCTCAGCTTGTTAGGTGGTAGGAGTAGCAGAAATGCACCACTCAGATGGCAACCTGCCGATCACATTCTGACATGAACGGAAGTATATAAAGAATAGGAATAGAAAATGTATGTAGTTCAATTTTTTGTTACTGTATAACTGTGTAGTAACATTTTACTGTGTGGTAAATGTATATAGCACGTTTCTGTTACTGTGTGTGAAAAATATATGTACTCGTTAAAGCATTACATTTATTTTTACCACTGAGGAAGCTTGAGTAAGAGAAGGGTTGGATGATGTAAATAACTCAGTAATATAATCTTTTATTTTTATGAAGACACATTACACAATACATGTTAAATTGTTGATGAAGCACTATGTTGTGAACAGTGCATTTCGCCCTGAAGAATGTCGCAGAATGGCGGCCGAAACGGTGGCAAGTGTGCCTGGGATCTGTTTTATTTTTATGAAGACACATTACACAATACATGTTAAATTGTTGATGAAGCACTATGTTGTGAACAGTGCATTTTGCCCTGAAGAAGGTCGCAGAATGGCGGCCGAAACGGTGGCTGGGATCTGTTGTGAACACTTAGTTACTCTGTGCGTGTGTGTTTGCAGACTCGCTCCACGCCGATGAAATCTACGTGAGCGGCCGCGGCGGCGGCGAGGGAAGCGGCGGCGGGGGCGGCGGCGAGGGGGAGGAGGAGGGCGACGCCGCGAGCGCCGCACGCGGGCCCTACTTCGACGCCAGCGCCTCCAAGAACGTGACGGCGCTCGTCGGCAAGACGGCCTACCTCAACTGCCGCATCCGCAACCTGGGAAATCGAACAGTAAGTGAAATCGTGGCAGCTTTCATTGGCTGATTGGTTGATTAGTGATTCCGGGCGCGTCAATTACTAAAGTCATTAGTAGAGACCGGAAAAATCTGTAGTATTAAACGTCAAAATATGCACATAAATATGTAATGAAAACAGTAAGAAAATGTAATGAATATGTAAAATCGGATGAAATATGTAATATTAAAATTCACTAATTATAAAACACATTTACATAATACGAAATTACATTTATAAAACATTACCTAAACAAATTTTAAAAATATTTAAACGTCTCAAAAATCATTTGGAGAGCATCTGTTGCTATTCAGGACTGTTGTTTTGCACCCCCATTAGACGCAATAGAAGACATCCTACAAACTAGCGATATCTACGACCAGCAAACTTCACTGCACTGTATGTTACACTTGGCGATCGCCAATGTTTCTCCAAAATTAAGGTTAAAAGTCACGATCCGATACATCAGTGATACTTTTCACACCTAAAGCTGAAAATGATCTCAGTCGCTGACGCGCACTTCCCGCTGCTGAGATAACTGAACCAGACGCGCGGGACTGTGAGAACATCACGCGTCTTCACATGGGCTACCTGAAGGAGACAGCAAGCTGTAATATTGTTTGAAAAAATGCATGTAAAGTTAAGATATTCTTAGTCTTCTAAGTCTTACGACACTTAATTGCAGAATTAACAATAAATCTAAAAAAATATAATCAAATTGAAGAAAATAAATATAATAAAAAATATTTCGTGAAAATATCAAAATATGTAAAATATGTAAAATAGGGCCAAATATGTAAAACATGTAACGAAAAAATTGAATAATGTGTTAGGACAGGGACGATTCGCCAAGATTACAAATTTGGGAACGGTAAGTAGAAAGACAAAAAAATGTAATTACATAAAAATAAGGTGTCTAGTAATTAGTCCCGTAAGTGTAGAGCATGTTTTTTCGCGGAAGGTGGTGGTGATCTTCCTCGCTGGTTGGCGCGATCCAGCGCCGACCTATCCTTCGACTTGCGAGGTTATTCCCCACACAGATATCTCCCACCAGCGGGTCATCTCCCTTGCCGGGACAAGCTCTAAGCTCCCGACTAGTTTCCAGGCATGTGCGGTAGAGTAGTACATGTAAATGTCTCTGTGAGTAATGAACGAGAAAAGGACAACGAAGGGGAAGGAAAGATCCGGTCCGTTTATCAAGGTACTTCTGAGGCAATCGCTTGGTGTTGACCCAAAATGAATTAAACTTTACAAAATTCTTGTTCTGATTTATTAATACTTCTCCATTTGTGACATTTAATTTCTGTATGCTTTGTCGTCAAATACTAGCATTTAGATCTCCTCCAACAGCAACATATTTATTTTTATTTATGTAATCAATCAAAATTTGTATAATTTTGTAAAAGAAGAAATTAAAGAGGCCAACTTCGTCAACATATTATTTGTTGATTTGACAATAATCTGTTAACGTGCTAAAAAATTGTTTTATAGTTAATTGAATGAAATATTGTGATCAATAGATTTGACCTAGTTTAGCGTCGTGAACTAGTTAGATGTTTTTCTATTATTCACGAGAGGCAGATCGCGAGAAATAAATGATTAAACAATACTCGTAACATAAATTTATGTACTCACTGATCTCGGTTAGCAATACAAATTTGACTGGTTGGTTGCAAAGCAAACAAAGAGTGGTTATGAAAGTCAAGACATAGTGAAAGATTCACAATGCATGCCAACTTGTGCATTTAATTTATGGGTAATTTTTGTAAAAAGAAAACTGATTTTTAAGAAATCGTAAGTGCAAGGTATCATGAGATAGCAGATAGAAAGTTGTCTATTGAATTTAAAGATAGATTTGATGAGTTGTATTGTTAGCACTTGTACAAATTGCTTACTTCACATTTCTTACTCAGTGGACATTTTTCTGTGGTTATGTATTTAAACGATATATAAAATGGACAATGAATGATTTTCCTTTTGTGTTTTTCTCTAGACTATTGTTGAATGCTTGCTGTTTGTTTGCGTTTTTGTTATTTGAATAGCAATGGTATTGTCACCCTGTATTTTTTTGTTTGAGACAATTGTCCAATTACGTCGTGTTCTGTGGTCAGGACTTTATGTTTTTTCAAAATCTTCAGAAGAGCCACTATCCTACAAGAATTCCCCCAACCAAAATTTTGATCGGTCTCTCTCTCTTTCTTGAAAACTTTAGACAGTATTATTGATACTTTGTGTAAAGTAACCTCAAAAATGGAAATATCCATTTCAAACTCAAATGGCGGCGAGTGTTGAAACCCATTGAAGGGTATTCATTTTGGAAAAAATCGCCTCAACGGTTTAGGAGCAAGCATGTTTACACATGGACTGGCAGACGGAGGGACTTAAGTCATATGTTTTGCAGTCAATCAATCCTTCGGTATCAAGGACATTCAAAACGTGAATTCTAACAAAACATCGTGTTAGAGGAAGAAATTTATTACACACGGGATCAATATTTTCCTGCTTCTTTCTTACCAGGGTCCCACAATACGAGTTTTTCTGTCGATAAATCGCCGATTTCCGCCGCCGCATTACAATCCTTTCTCTGTGCTACGTACGTATCAAAGTGAGGAAGTAAAAACGTGTGTAGAAGAGCAGAGTTCTGATGGAAGTTAATTCCCAATTTTGCACGTCACCTCTCTTCTTATGAATGTACCGCCTTCGCGCGGCTGTTGACGCTTTGTGTATCGAAGTTGTGTGTGCAGAGGATATTGATCAGAAGCAGAGACCGTACCGTGCGGGATTAGGTATCGGATCCATAATGCATGGTCGCTATTGCACTTCACACATGTGGAACCGCTTTGTGTTTCCAGACATTGTCTATTCAGTATTGTCGAGAACTAAATCATGTCTGTAGATTATTCATGCTATGTGAGGAAAAGTGATTTGTATCGATTACACAAGCACTAATAAGGGTTGATATCAGCCAGGTTTGTCACAATACGTAAATTATACGTACTTCTTTATTCTTGCACGTAGTATGTTAAAATATTTATAGTAAGAAATTTTTATCTTGAGATTTTATGGAAAACGTTTGTTTTCTAAATCATGCCAATCAGAGAGACTGCCATCTGTCAGTTAACCTTGCTGTGAGCTTGACTCCACCAGTGCCTAAGAATGATAGTAGTTCGTTAACCGTAAAATCTACTTTCAAATACTAGTGCTACTACATCACGTACTTTCTAGTGTTATTTTCATCGATGGTGGTGATTTTCCCTTGCTGGATGGCGAGATCCGGCGCCGACCTACCGACGGCTACTGGGTTTCCCTAACCAGGACTCTCCCACCAGCGGGGCACCGCCCCGGCCGGACAAGCTCTAAGCTCCCGACCGGTCTCCCGGAATATGTGGTAGTGTAGTGCATGTTAGTGTAAGTGTGTGTGTAAGGGGAGAGGATAGGACAAGGAAGAGGAAGAGGAAGGACAGATCGCGCGCGGTCCGTGGCCCGTTTGGTAGGGTACTGCTCCGGCATTCGCCTGGTGTTGATCGGAGAAACCACGGAAAACTACCGATCAGAGCAACCGGCCGCTTCTCCTCCACACAGCGACTGAATTCGACATAGCTGAAAAGCTAGTGTCGAAAATCCTGCCGCCGTCAGGACTCCAACCTAGGACCTCCCGGTCAGAGGCGCTGCTGTAGCACCACTGAGCTACCGCTCCCGGTTGGAAATTTTAAGAGCTTTCAGAAAATCTTATTTTCAAAATTGCCTTTATTTCATATAAAATTAATCAAAACTGTTCATATTTTTGAATAAAATGCACAAAATCTTATTTTAATGTCTAATTTGAAGAATAACTTTCTGTTTTAAATATTGTAGATGAATAAAAACCCAGGAAAAATTCCAGATTTCATTTGGAATTTTAAATATTTAGAGAATCCCACGAAAATTAGATGTGGGCGACTTTTATGAGCGCACTTTGCTCTATCACATTAAAAAAGGAACACGTTTGGAGTCATTAAAAAAATTGAAAATTGCCTTGATGCTTCCTCTAAAGTATCCCCAGAAACCAAATACACATTTCGAATTCAATGGGCCGCAACATCAGCCAGGTCGATCGGGGAGAATAAATTTTGTGAAAATTTCTGTCCAGTCTGAAAATTCTGTCCGGTCCTGCTGTTCGGACGGACGGACAGACGGGTGAACGGAGAGAAATTTGGTTGTAAACCAACTCACCGGTATCAAGAACCTACAGAGCGTAGATTTTGATTACACCATCTATTAGATAAACTTAATTTACAGGAATAAGAGAATTATAAACTTGTTTAGCATCACAAACCTGAAATACCTTTTTTGAATGAAATAATTGAAGTCGTCACAGTCAACAGCTTACTTAGAGAGGCCACTTCCGACGGCTTTGTCGTCACAATGAGTCTAAAAATGTGCATATACCTTACTTCACGTTAACCTTCAAAATAATGAATAAGAAGATAATAAAATTAATACAAATAATGAAATTAACATATGAACTACATTTAAAAATTGTTTTCCGTAAGTAATGTAAATTAAAAAATGAAATAAAAGTAAAAAGATAATAAAAATAATGAAATTAAAACACATTTTAAAAACTCAAATGAAATTTCAAGAAGTGAAAGAAAATAAGTTGTGCGGCTTACCTCGCTGTATGTGGTGAATGCCGGTGCGTAGAGGTAACGGAATTTAAATGTTTCTGAGGCTGCGGGTGAGGCGCCGGAGGTGTATTATATTTGACAGAAACGCTTTGTTTCTGCACGTAAGTTTCTTGACGATTTCGTTTCTCAAAGTCTGGAAGGTTGAGCTTAATGTCAATGAAAGCGCTATATTTCTAGCCCAAGAAAAATCTGCCGACCTGGATGGCCGAGGTGCCTAAGAGCGAGTTCCGACTCAGCGCTTCGTTCCGAAGGGTCGCGGGTTCGAGTCCCGCCCTGGGCATGGTTGTTTGTCCCTTGTCTTTGTATGTATGTGTTGTCGCGGAGGGCCTCGCGTTCTGCTGACCCCAGATCAGAGGAGCCTGCAAGTGTGTTGGTGTCTAGTGTATGGTCGAATATGCGTCCCATCGGGACGTAAAGGGTAACCGGCTGTCGGCAGGATAAAAATCCTAGAAAGAGAAAAATCTACTTTTCCGGGTACAAATGACAAAAAATATGCCAATTTTATAATTGGCGTATTAATGTCCTTATTACGACGAGCTGTATCGCATGCAACTCAACATGTCCGTGCGCGACTTCCAAACAGCTGGCCGTCAATATTGCACAGCATTCGCTGTTTGCTAATGATAGCAATTGGTAATGATAGCAAGATTGATAGATAATGAGTCTACATCGGCGCTTTTAGGCTTGGAAATTCTCATGAATCCCGCTGACGGTTCTCTATGACGATATTCTCATATCACACCGAACATATTTTAACGGAATACATACTTCTGAAGACAAAGCGAGCAAGGAATTATTTATTGCTAGTGTATGGAAAACATGCTGGTGTATTGTTTACCTGAAATGACTGCAGTGTATTCTTGTTAACTGAAATTTTGTTTTTAATATAAAAAATATAAAACAAAGGCGTATGACAGATTTTTCTCTCTACATGTAAGGCCCAAAAACAAAACAAAGAAATATCTCAATATGTGATGTAAGGGTCAAGAAAAACGAGTACAAAAAACAATCTAAATAAGGGTCATCGCTTTAGAAGAATGTATTATATAAAAGTGAATGTTGTTGAAACAGTACCTGGATTCGCGCCGTGATTAAAAGGCGGAAATTCGCGGAATTCGCGACGTATGCGAGTTCTCTTTGTTACCTTCTTAACTAGTATGTGAATTTTCTTAATGAGAGATTTGGCCACTTTGGATCAGATGGGACAGGCACACATTAGCGTGGGACGAATGATTGTAATATATATTAGTTTGGCAGTATAAATATGTAGAGGAGATTTATAGTTAATAATAAAGTGAAGTTTTTTTTTTTTAAAAATATGTACTCGTATATTCCATGTAAGCTTTGTATCTAAGAAGAGACCAAGGTATTTGATAGGTGAGTTTAGAGGAAAGCCATGGGAGTTTTGAATAGGAAAATTTGGAAAGGAGCCTGACAGCAGTCTTAACAGTTTAAACCGGTCGGCCCAATCGCTTAGGGATGCTGGAGCTTATAGCGTTTTCCATTCGTCGCACTAGTGCGCATCCAGTGTGCACTCAGGGCAGCTTTCGTGTTCCATTCCACCGCTAGGGCGCGCCGGTGCAAAGAACTGCGTGTTCCATTCGCACATCGACACGGACCCTGGACGCCCTAAACTGCACTGACGATTGCGTCAGTGCAGTCCAGTGCACCGGGCCATTGTGAGGTTAGGTACGGAATTTATCCATACTGATTTAGATTCGTGGTGAAATTGTGAAGGCAATTGAGGATCTTCTGTCACGCAGGGATACTTCGAATGATGGAGTATATTATGTTTTGCAAGAAATGTCTTAAAAAAATTTTTGTGATTTACACGAAATTCGGAAAATCAGATTTTGGTCTTCGAAAATTTAACCTTGAATAACTTCATTTTAACAAATCCAGTGCTATTTAGAAATCAAAGTGTTTTAGGTAAGACTCAATTTTGAAACGCTAATACAGTGAAAATGAAAATAGTGACCCTTACAAAATCATTCAAATATATATGCCAAGAAATGTTTCTCGCACGCCCTTGCATATACCAGCAGAAATGTTCATGTTAATATTTTTATTGTTTCCAGTAATCAAACAATTCTACAGAAGCCTTTCGGTTCAAAATCTTGTGTACTATATCGATCACTGGCAAATCTCAAAAAATGAAATTATTACTCATACGCATTTGAAGTTTTCGTAGTTATTAAAAAAGAAATCACACGTTAATAATTTATGAATTAAGAAGTAAGAATTACCAAAAGACTTCATAAAAATTATAAAAATGATCATAATTCAAAATTATTATTTTTCGAGTTCCATCAGTGCAACAGAGCAAGAACAGCTGTGTATAACCTCAATGCGTAGCGCACACGCACTGACTCAGTTCCGGAATCCGTTTCATTCGTAGCTGCCCTTCACGCGTGTGGGGCAGCACTGTTTCGGAGAGGTGACGTTTCTGCCCTGCACTAGGGTGGGTTTCAGTGCAACGAATGGAAAACGCTATTAGATTTTTCCCGGAAGGAAATTAGATGTGTAAGGTAGTTTTGAAAGCCTAGCCACTTTCACTAATAATTTTCAACGATCATGCGCAGAGGTTTGGTACGGGCAAAGGTAGACCCCACTTCGACATCATTTGTTCAAACAAAACGAATGGCAGGCAACCTGGGCGGTGAATGAGTAGGAGAAAGAGGCTATGGAGTTAGAAGAGCAGAGATATAGATTTATTTAGATCAATGCATATATAGGAAAAGACAAAGTCCATTTGTTTGTTTATATTTATTTTTTATATATTATTATTTTATTTGTAATTGTAATTTGGCATTCTGCCACCGAGCAGAACCTAAACCTTCCATCTGGCGGATTCCAGTGGCCACTTCGTCTTCTAAGAGAGTACGGCTCCTGCCGTGGCCACTGAGCTCTTCCGCATTTATACAACATTTACTACATTAATTAAGATCCAGAAAGTGTGAATCTTCCTTTGAAATGCATGTATGTGATACCTTTGCTCTTTCCGCATCCCACGAAGGCATAAAGGTAAATAGATGTAACTTCATTTTCTGTGCACGTCTTCTAGAATTCAGTGGGAAATACAATTATTCAAATTATCGTTTCCATGTTGTCGCGGCAGGAAGTAATAAGAGCCCAAATTTATTGCTTATTTATCCTTGAAAATAGATTTTATTACATGGGAGTTTTTTTCTTTTTTTTCTCCCTTTCAAAATTCAAAATTTATTGCTTATTTATCCTTGAAAATAGATTTTATTACATGGGAAGTATTTTTTCTCCCTTTCAAAATTCAAAATTTAAGTAGTATATGACTTAGTGTAGGGATCACAGAATTTTGAAAATGTGCACACAATTCACTTTTCCCCGTAGCACGTCATACGCAGTTTTTAACTGTTTTTTTGACGTAAAATAAATAAATAAATAATTGTGAAATTAATTAATAATAATCCTTTGTCGTCACGGAGGGGGGATTATTACAATGTATATGTAGTAAGTTCCACAAAAGCTTTTGAACTACTTGAACGAATTGTTTTACGAAGCCATTTGAGCAACCGAGAACCAACTTAGAGTTGCAATTCAAATTATTACCACAAAATATTGTTCCTTTTTTGCATGTTATTTACGTTGTGTAGAGAAAGCAGCAATAAAAGGCGAATTTTGAACAGAAAATTTCTTATTGTGTTACCTTGATATCCAAAACTGAATAAAAAATGTTCCTATATGTAGTAAATTATTTATTATAACACGTTGTGTTGTGAATTCGTGTTTTGTGTGTCTTTGCTACCGAAAAATTGGTTGGTGACAAAACGATGTCAACGTTAATGCCTAAATCGTTATTATGATTTTCTCCAAAATTTATATTCCTATTTCAATCTCGCTGAACTCAAATCCAGGCGAATTTGAAACGGATATTTTGATTTAGTGGCGGTACTTTTCATAAAGCTTTAATAACATTTCGGAAGTTTTCCAAAAAAAGACGCAAAATATTTGTTATTATACTTTGTTCGGGATAGCGTAATGAATGCTTAAAAGAATGGGTCTGAGTTACGCTGAACTCTGAATTTTCCAAAAATTGCAAACGTTCAATGCCTTTATGTCATCTCCTTACAACAACAATATTTTAAATAGAGAAGTTTTTCTAAAACAAATCTGTTCTTCATAGACGTATGAAATGAAGACATGTACAGTCTATCTTTTTTTTTTAAGTTCGATCGGTTTTTGCGTAATTTTAAGTGAAATGTAGGGATATTATTCACATCCGTTTTCTCAAAAAACGGCTCCAATTCTTTCTTTATTTTTTTGTAGAATAGATCAAAGAATGTATAAAACTGGCGGTGGTTTCACTTACAGTAAACTCTCTGTATCCTCCATAGTTTAAAAAATGGAAATTATTTCTTTAATAAAATCGTCTTCGAAATTAGTCCTTTACATAAATTCAAGTAAATTATTCTTCTAGAAGAAAAAGGAATTTATAATTTTTCTCAAAAAAAGGTCCGTACGGCACTTAAAAATAGATCAAATCTCATTTTCATTAAAATTTCTGAATCTTTGAAAATTGCAAAAGTTAGAGATATCGTAAAAAAATACGTGCTGTTGTAGCACCAACATATTGTTTTAAAAACTAAATTCGATATGGGTGTTGCAATTCTCAGTGCATTGTGGCCGGGCGACGGAACAAGTGTTGAGGCAAAGTGAGGGAATCACTTGGCGGATGACATATGGGCGAAACGTTTGGTTTGTTTTGGTTCTTTCGTGTTTCCGGGCGCGTCAACTGCTTTGGTCGTTAGTCCCGTTAGTGTACTGCATGTTTGTTTCTCGGGAAATGGCGGTGGTCTTCCCTAGTTGAATGGCGAGATCCGACGCCGACCTACCGTCGGCTTGTGGGGTCCCTAACCAGGACTCTCCCACCAGCGGGGCACCGCCCCAGCCGGACAAGCTCTAAGCTCCCGACCGATCTCCCGGGATATGTGGTAGTGTAGAGCATTTTAGTGTGTGTGTGTAAGGGGAGAGTATAGGACAGGGAAGAGGAAGGACAGATCTCGCGCGGTCCGTGGCCCGTTTGGTAGGGTACTGCTCCGGCATTCGCCTGGTGTTGATCGGAGAAACCACGGAAAACTACCGATCAGAGCAGCCGGCCGCTAGAATTCTCCTCCAGGCAGCGACTGAATTCGACCTAGCTGAAAAGCTAGTGTCAAAAATCCTGCTGCCGTGGGGAGTGGGAACCTAGGACCTCCCGGTCAGAGGCGCTGCAGTGACATCAGTTGATGCACTGAGCTCCAGCTCCCGGTTGGGCGAAACGTATGTTGTGAGTGGATGGAAACCGGCCACATATGTTTACAGGTGTCGTGGGTGCGTCACCGGGACATCCACCTGCTGACGGTGGGCAGATACACGTACACGAGCGACCAGCGCTTCCAGTCCATCCACTCGCCGCAGACGGAGGACTGGATGCTGCAGATCCGCTACCCGCAGCACCGCGACTCGGGGCTGTACGAGTGCCAGGTCAGCACCACGCCGCCCATCGGACACGCCATGTACCTGTCCGTCGTGGGTGAGTATTCTTAGAGAAACACCTAGTTCCTGGAATCCCTACGCTCTGCTGGTTAAAACGCAGCTGATTCACTACAAGAATGTTTCGAGACTATTGGTTGAAAGCGAATGGCTACTCAGATGACGCCGCGTCGAAGAGAGTGATGCCGTCTTTTCGTGGTCTTCCTCACTATTGAAGAGAGCCAGAATAGCCGACGCCAGAGTTTATAGCACTGATAGATAGTCTACCAAAAGATAGTGACTAGGAGGCTAGTTAATCAATCGAAATGTGAGTATCACAACCTTCGAGGCGGAGTCACCCGGTGCAATGTGTCTACCCAGGAAGCCTACGACTTCATTATAGGTGTTGACATCTTGACATCAATTTTCTTAACACTTGATTTAGAAATGACTGATTCATATATTCACATTTTAGAGCAGAAGTCAATAATATATCATAATTACCACGTTTAATCAAGAAAATATTATTTCTCACCTTTTTCGTGATTGTTTTATGAAAAACAATTATTCTAATTATTTTTTACCGTCTTATTTCATGTTGCAAACTGTTACAAGACTAATGAATATAAATGATTCTGATAATGAAAGTCCACAAGAGTAAGTTACATATAACAATAAATACGCTAATCTTCTTCCGCGCTTATTGCGAATACTCCTTTTGAACGCATTTGCGAAAGATATTACCCACACGTTTCGCGTAGTTTCGCGTACGCTTCGTAATGTTTCGCTCCCCTTTACGTAGAATGACAATATTAGTTGTTTCCCACACGAAAAACAAGCACGAATGTCTGTGTTTAGCGAACGCCGCATTAAGGAAATATTTACAAAAACCTGTACGTCATGGTCGCTATCAACAAGAAATCTCGTATCGATGTTATGTAGTATGAACAATATTTGTTGATCAGTTCGGAGCATTAGGTGAGCTCGAAACCGTGAATATTTGCAATTCAGTGCTTCAGAAAAGGATTAATAAAATATTTTTGACTACCGGTTAGAATAAATTGTTTTTTAACTAATTCATGTATGCATTTGATAGAAGGAATATAACGTATCACTTGATTCAGAGTAACTAATAAAATTGTATATTTCTTCCTTAGAAAACATTCACTTATCACACAATCAGAGATCTCCAAAATCCTCTGAGTCTTGTTTTATTTCCTAGATGGGCACTAAACTCCTCTCGGCATTGGTAACAAAACAACAATCTTGTAAAGATATCAAGTAATATTTTCTGTTATTTATTACGGTCCCTGAATTAACTCGAATAAAAGTCAAAACACAATTTTATTGAAAACACAATTTTATTCATAAACCAGATGTCACACGTATCCATGAAATATAATTATAATTGAAGGCCGCTTTCGAAAACGTAAGCAGCGTGGACGAAATGCGTGGAGAAAAAACACCTAATACACAGCCAAGAGCACAAAACAGAATGGGGACGAAGCGAGCGTTTACTGTTGAGAGGCGGGTTGCTCTCCGCTCGTTCCTGATACTGTCGATTTATTGGTACTTTGATAGAGATCTCTGATACACTTCTACTCCATATTAAGATAATCATTCCGAAAATAAATCTTTCAAGTTCAATTCTTCAAACATGATGGAATACACATTTATGAATAGCGTCTGAAACCTCGCGTTCCATTCGAAAAAGGCTTCACCAGATATGTGTCTCAGAATAAGTGTTTGTCGGTCCCGTGGCTGAGATCGTTAAGGCAGTAGTGTCGTAGTGATCTCGGACCCCGAAGGGTCGCGGGTTCTGCCTTGGACATGGTTGTATTTGTGTTCGTCCTTTCACCCCTTATCATTTCGTTTCATCTTCATAGTTACCATAACGTTAACTCCAATAGTGCTCACTAATGATCTAGATGTTGATGCGACCTTTAATAAAAAAAGGGTTTTAATTTTTAAAACATGTGGAGAAGTCGAGGTTAATAACTTTTCATTAGTGAACATGTTGTGGAAAATTACGTAGTACACATTTTAAAATGTAGCATTTGCTACATCTCAATGATCAGAGCGTCACAGTCAAGCTTTTATCGACCTTCCGTCGATAGCTTCTTCTTTGAGAAATAATGAACTTTCTTCACAACAAAATAAATGATTTAAAATTCAAGACTTCTGTCTACAGTTCACAATTTACAACTTCCTAAACTCTTAGAAGTTTTTACTGTTACTGTTCCTAGCATTACATGCATACATTTGCATTAACCCACATTCTCGCGGATTTGAGAATCTTTCGAATTTCATTCCACGACCTCGCAAATCATTATGATAGTTTATTTAGTCTTCTATTATAATACCCTTTCGTTAGGAGAAAACAACTTGCAACGATAATCCGCAGCCCCTTAACATGACACTCGTTGTTTAGAGACAACGGTACCGCGTTACGTTACACCTGATTGTCAAGCATCTATTTATGAACAGGTGTTCGGCAGATCACTTTGTGCCAGAGCACAAACAAGGAGATTTCATGTATATTTCGATCATCTAAGCTTATGGAGGTGCTCACCAGTCAGAAGAAAATACCAAAGAAATAATTCCATTTCATAAAATGTAGCACTACACTTTCTTTGGCAAAAAGTGATCATTTTACATATGACCCCTCTACATGCCCGAGAAGACTGTTAGTTAGTTAGTTTTGTTAGTTAGTTAGTTAATGCCTTATTTTACGTGGCGAGACTCGGGCCATCAGGCCCGCTCTTCCGTCTAACCACGCAAATTTCGCTACGCTCCTTTCACCACCTAGCGGAGAAAGGAGGTATTATCTTGGGCGACGAAACTGGCGGGTCTCAATTTTGATCAGAGGCTTCATTTAGGCTTGAGGATCTTTTACATGCAGTAAATCTACTACATGGGACAACCGGCTTTACTTCCCCTCCGAAGGAAGGCGTACGAAGGATTTTTTCGCCCTTAAAAATCCACGGCTTCGATCGGGTTTGAACCCGCAAACTCGGGTACAACAGTCCGATACGCTAACCGTTACATTCATTCTGTTACTGTAACATTCATTCTGAGACACCTGTATAATACGTTTCCCGAAATGAATTCCGCCGGCGCTCGCTGCCTGGGCTGCGAGCGGGGAAAGGCTCGGCTCTTTCCTGAACGCATCGCCCCCCCGGGCATCGGATAAAATACACGTGACTGCACGCGGGGGCGGGGCGCCAGACGGATCTCCGCGCACGGCACGGCCCTGGCCCCTGGGGTACGCCCGGCCGCCCGCCCGGCCTCTAATTGCTGGCACCTCCTGTTTTATTCGACAGCTCTTTTTGTCGGAAAGGAATGGCTCTATTTCACAGCTCCCTGCGGGCCGGTGGAAGCTATGCCCCGAGCGGGGATTAACGTTTTATAACGGGAATTAAACATCGATTGCTGCGGTCATTGGTTTCGGTGTGTGTAGACACATCGATTTAGTAATTACATGCGAAGTAGGAGGAACAGAATATTAGAGAATGTGAAGTTAACTTTTGTTCAATATGACTGCAATAAAGAATTGTTAAATTCAATTGTGTAGGGAAACTGCAAAATAACATTAATGGTGCTATGAAGGTTTTTTTCTTTTCATTCCCTTTGAACAAACACAAGTCACTAATATAATGCAAGTAGAACACAGACGAATAAACTGTAATTTGGGTCTCTTGATCTGCATATTTCTCCATATATCACTATACATTTTAGGGAATATATCAAATATGCATTGTTTATTATCATGTTTATGGATCGTTTAGAATTGAGAACATTCAAATGTTATATTTTTTGTTTTATCGATAAAGAAGTAACGCATACAATGTTGCTGCTACATTAGACAAAGAAAATAAAAAGTATGACCCCAGAGATAAACACATAGAAATTCTTGAAAACATTGCCTCTGCCGAAACTCTTCAACAAAATTTATATTTTTGAACTTTTAAAAATAACTATAATATTACCTGTTATTTTAAAAATATGTTTTATAAATAATTATCACATGCATAATTATGTGATGCAAATTTAATATTCTTTACTTTCAATTCTGTAGTATCCATTTGCGTGGGGTAATCTTATGCACATTTATCACTTCACAGCTTGACACATAATATTTCCTTTCTGTCCCAGTAGAGCCTGTGACTCTCATAATCGGTGAGCCGGACATGTACATCTACAAGGGCAGCACCATCAACCTCACGTGCGTCGTCAAACACAGCCCGGAGCCCCCGCCGGCCATCTACTGGACGCACAACTCTGAGGTAAGGTGGAAAAACAGCACCATCAACCTTACGTTCTTGTCAAACACTGCTAAGAGCTACCACGGAGCATCCTGACGCACACCGAGGAAGGTGGAGGCGTTCTTGTCAAACACTGCTAAGAGCTACCACGGAGCATCTACTGGACCACAACTCTGAGGTAAGGCGGAAGGACAGCACCGTAAACCTTACGTTCTTGTCAAACACTGCCCAGAGCCCCGCAGCCATCTACTGAAAGCAAAACGCCGAGGTAAGGTATGAGGGCGGCACTACCACGTGCTTGTCAAATTCCGGCTACTGGACGCAAAACTCTGATGTAAGGTTCAAGGGCAATAATCAACTTCATGTGCATCGCCAAATACAGTCCGGAGACCCCGTACTGGTCGCACAACTTCGAAATGATTCATCAATTTTTTTGTCACAGTCAATTTGTCGTAAATTGAAAAGACATGCAACCGAACACTATGATTTTTATTGGTGATATAGGACCTATATTTGCTTCCAACATGTCCAACGCCTGTCGTAGAATTTTTGGATTGATAGAGATGTCTCATATGGGGGATGTAGAACATGATAGGAGTAGGGATTAGATGCGGAAGGTAGTTCTACTGATTAAGGTTCTTGTATTCTCCTGGCACTAGGAGAAAGTCACTGAATAAATAAGTCGGTCTTTAGTCATAAATCGGCTTCGGTTTGCGTCGAAAATCGGCGTCCTCCATGACTCAAACATAGGACCTCTCGGTTCACTAATATTCATTTCTAGCTCACAACTAGTCAACACTATCATTTTGATTTGTAATTAAGGAAAACCTAAAATTAAAATATTGTTAGATTGGATTTCTGTAATGTAATACTTTCATTGATCTCTAATCAGATATTCAATTGTACACTGTTTCTATCGTACTAATTAAACGCTATAATATATTAGTTACATAATAATCTAACACGTGCCTTTATCATATTTTGCAGCTCCAATTTATTTTACAAGTATAACACGTTCGTTAATAGAGGCTACACAAAGTGCTCTCGAAATCTAGGAGCAAAATACCAGATCATCAGCGCGGTTTATCATTTGAGTAGAAAACTGTTGAAAAAACTAATTATGTTATTTTTTGCTGAAATAGAGATTTGATTTATTTAGCCTTCTCGGTTATTTGTGATGCATTAAATACATATTTACATACACTTGTTTTCATTCGAAGGTATGCTATATTAAATAATTACATATTTAATTTTCTATTTTCACTTATTTTATAAGTTTATTTAAATTACTTATTTTTATTATGTTCTTTTGTTTCTTAATTTTTTATTTCTAACATCACTTACGAAAACATTCAAGTTCTTCATCAAATAACCTGTCTTTTTTTGGAACAGTTTTACTTAAGTTAATGACTATATTTTGTGGTTTATTATACTTCTTTTGTTGTGTTGTCTTTTAATTTATCTAGTTTGTTTACGAAATTTCATATCTGATATTTCTTTAATTTATTGTTGAAAATTAGCGCCATGTAATATAGGTCATATTGACAAATTTCAGAGTCACTGTCATATCTAACATTTGTAGTGTATATACGGCAGTGGATTATCACCCTCATCGGTCTAATTTTTTGAAACTGCAATTTCTTAACTTCAGATTTATTGGTTCTATTTAATACTAGAATAGGAAGTTAAATATTTGTATATTAAGTATCTTGGAATTTTTTAAAATTAATAATTTTTATGCTTGTTGTCTACATACTCTATTTTTATATTATCTTCAAAATTTCACATTCAATTCATAATTACTTCAGAATATTGCATTTTGTATACCTGTTTCATTTATTTCATGTCAATAGTAAATAATTTATTGTATCTTACTTATCTTCTATGAACATTCCTTTTTTAATAACATAAAATGTCTTTTTAGTATTCTTTATTAATTTGTTTCCAAATTTTTTTTAATTTGCATTGCATTTTCTATATCCGTTTGATTCTTATCATGTCGCATTAAGTTTTAGTTTCTTTTATTTCTATACACTTTCCTCTTTTTAAAATCATAAATTAAAT
Organism: Teleogryllus oceanicus; assembly: GCA_964035755.1. Lineage (NCBI taxonomy): Eukaryota > Metazoa > Arthropoda > Insecta > Orthoptera > Gryllidae > Teleogryllus > Teleogryllus oceanicus. The sequence continues at coordinate 5,333,027 of CAXIVR010000007.1, forward strand.
CTTCTCAATATTCATTATTAATTTGTTTAGTGTTAACTATTTTGCGTTGCAAAAAATACATTCTAAAGTTTCACTTCAATTTTCACTTGTTTCTCCAATTACAAATAGTGAAGTGTCATCAGTAAATAGCGTAATTTCACAATAGTTCCTAAACACGTTTCTCTTGTTTCTTTAATTCATTTATACAAGTGATGAGCAATATTTAACACAACTTGACCCTTGCGGTGTACCTAAGTCAATATTAATTGCATCTGAAATAACATTATTAACTTTACTTTTTGATTTCAAGTCTTAAGATAAACAATAAACCACTTTTTACGTCTCCTTTTAGTCCAGGTTTATCCATTTTCCTATGAAGAATTGCTACATCGAGTGTCTGCAAAATACTGATAAAAAGTCCGCGAAGAACAGAATACAAGGTAGAGTAAGCCAGAAAATTAATACTACCCAGAGAAACACGAAGTGTTTGTCGTGTCTCGTATACAATGCAGTGTGTTTGTCCATAAAAACATTGTTTCGTTCTGTACTAACCTTGGTTTATTTTTCCATCACCAATTACTATTCTGGTGAACAAAACCTTGTGTAATACAGATTTTTAATTCTGCCAAGAGTGAGTTCAGTTATTTGCTAATAAATATTATTTTGCTGCAGGAGATCAACTACGACTCTCCGAGGGGCGGCGTGAGCGTCATCACGGAAAAAGGCGACGTGACGACGTCGTACCTGCTCATCCAACGCGCCAACACGCCCGACTCGGGCAAGTACTCCTGCAATCCTTCGAACGCCAACGTCAAGTCAGTTGTCGTTCATGTTCTGAATGGTAAGAATTATTTGGGATGAGCATTCAAAGGTATTCAGGATAATGCAGTAAATCTCAAATATAATATCTAAGTAAGTTTGTGTTTTATTACAATCGACAAATTAATGATGTGTCAATGAATACAGGAGGTTATAAATAAACGCTAGAAAGTTCTAGGGCATGTAGGAGTTCAAAGATGATGCCTTTCTGCCAATGAACGCATGGAAAATGTCTTATAACGAAGTTACAAACGAGAAATTACTGACATTGCGACAATGATTGGTAGGATACTTTTCCCGGACTGAAAAATCGTCCCTACGATCTCACATCGCTGGTATATACGTTATAGTATGTCCTGAAACCAGTAAAGCGTTTTTTGGATCCACTCAATGTACAACAGACGTTTTTTAGGTCACCTTGTACAATTAAATTATTAAAGATGTTAAAATAAAATTTATTTTCCACAATTGGTTGTTTAGTTAAGGTTATGTACTACATTAAAAAATATTAGTAGTTTTGTCTCACTTTGAGTGAAATATAAGCAATTCAAAACTGTTGAAAAATGAACTGTTCAATAATAGTTCTCTTTAAAATGTTCGTATGTATCCGATGAATAGTTGGCATAAACGACACTCTGATACATCCATTTAATTCATCAAAACTTACTCAAATGTAAGTTTGTTGACATCTCTTACGAATAAATATTTAAATTATAAGTGATTTTAATACTTTATTGTATTTGTGTGTAAAAGTGCCTAAACTGATTTGCAAGGAAGTTTCACGAAAACTTAAAAGATTTCAGTGAAAATGAGTTCAAAATTTCGCATTTTCTGAAATGTCTCCATTTTTATCGAAATTCGAAATTAGCCTCTTTTAGGATATTCAGTCGTATTTCAATTCTACTATTAAGGGACTGAAATGTTGACAAAATGGGAAAAAATGTACGTAATTTTTGATAAAACACTGTTTCCTCAATTCAAATATTACATGAAAGTAAACTAAACTTGTCTCTTATTTGAATGTGCTGTAATTATTATATTGTACACTTTTTACTAGAGTTTAAAATCCATATAAGGCGTCCATTTAATTTGTTTTAGTAGCGGGGTAATGGGCATTCCGGGTACCCATTTTGTTATGCCTTTACCTCATTCTTTCCGTGATCTCTTGGTCTGGTAGGCATTTGTGTGAACTCTGAGTGTAGTTGATCATGTGCGATTGATGCGTGCTTAAGAGACCGGATTTATACGCAATAGGAATCTTTGGAATAGCCAGGAAAATCTTCACAAAATGCACTTTAATATGCCCTATAAAGTGCCTTATCCACTTATAACTCTATTTTTCATAAGGTTTACGCACATTAACACGGCACTTTACTCTTACTTTAATGCTATATGAAATTTCCGTGAGCAGAACTAGGTAATAATATTAGTTTTCACAGATGTCTGTCGATAAATACTCGTACATTTCACAATTAGGATTAGAACCAGAACATTTTGAAACAAATTCTAAGAACTCCCTAGTAACTGCCTTCCTACCATATCTGGTAGTGCTACAGAATGGTACTGACTTTCTCGTACTAGTTGGTTTACTAATTTTTTTGGTCGGGTCTAGATTGTCGGGTGTGCCCCATCCTCTTTACAGCTGCCATCTATCGCTGCCTATTTATCACTTCGTCTTATTTGCTCAATTTTTCGTTTTCTTAATGGCAGAAACGGAAAATTACTACAAGAATACCATAGGATAGTAAACAAAGCATACGATAGGAGAGTAAAACCTCATCCTAAATCAAATTGCATTGAAGAATTTGGAGCAATTTTTATGAAAATATCGTTTAAGAGTTATTGTAAATGCAAAACTTGAAGCTTGTTTTTTTTTTTACAGAGAACGATTGAGTACTCGAAAACATTTATTGGAAGTTATTTAAAGAGCTTCTACTCACAAATGCAATAATGTATACAAATTGCTGAAAATATGCATATTAAAGGCCCAAGAGAGATAAAAAATACAAACAAACCAACAAACAAAAAACATTTGTGTAATTTTTGAAAAATCAAATGAATACAGAAAAATTAATTTTAGATTATCTTAAAAATGCAATTAACCTTATCCGTTAAGTGGGAAGAAGAAAATGGAACCTTTTTTAAAAACTGATATTTGAGCGTTTCTGAAAATGCAAAAATTCGAGTTCGTTTTCACAGAAAACTCCAGTGTGCTCGAGAAGTTTTATATGAGATTATTTAAGCACATGAACTCATATATGTAATAATGTACACAAATTGACGATATTGTAAATGTTAACATGAGAGTCTAGACATTTTTTTGTAATTTTTGTAAAACCAAGAGAATAGGGTAAAATGGCGTTTATGTCATCTAATACTGTACATTTAGACATTTAGCACTATCCCTAGCAAAATCTTTTCTTAAAGAAAAGGTGCTAAAAAAAAGAGCGGTTTTTAAGTAAAACTTGTGTTTGTTATTTTTTAAAATTGCACAAATTATTAATTGTATTATGTAATATTGTGCGAAAAATACTAAAAGTTTTAAAAAAATACTAAATATATTAAAAATATAGTTTATATATACTTGACCGTAATGATAGAACTAAATATGGACAACAAATTACATTTTAAAAAAAATCTCTATTTTTAATTTTGTGGTCATAGGAAGGCGCAGAAAAAAATTTGCAATTTGGAAAATTCAGAGTTAGCCGTGAAAATCGGACCTATGCTACTTTTATAATTGTATTTTACTCTATTCTTCAAGAAATTTAAAGATAGAATTTGTAGCTGTTTTTGAGAAACTTTTGAAAATGTCTCAGGGGCGTCATGTAAAGTACCCCCAAATTTTAAAGATTGATTTTAAAAACTCATATCTCAACTCAAGCCAAATGGACAGGGTTTTTTCAATTTGGAAAAATTTATACGTACGGTTTAGGCGCTAGTCTGTTCACAGACAGACGGATCGACGTTTTGCCGTCTATTGGTTTTTCGGTATCAAGGAGCCACAAACAAGGGATTATGGCACCAACACGTGTAAGTGGAATTTTTGCTTAATTTGCTTAACTACATCCACGTTTTATTATTCACTTTTTCGTTATCAAGGCCCGAAAATAATTTTTTCTGCCAAAAATCTGACTTTTTTTTTCCGCGCAGCTTTTTTCAAAAATATAATAATGATGAAAAAATAGAAAAATATGAAATCTATCACGTATTTATGCATGGTTTCATCTGTTTATTCTGCATAAGTTTCTGAACTAACTAACTTCATCTTTAAAAAATTACATAACTTTCCAACTGTATCATCCCCCACTTTTCAAATCTGCATTTTAACGTTTCTAGGCCTTAAAAAAAATACTCAGAATATGTTTGTAAAATGGTTAAAAATGCTTTTTTGACCTCAGACTCCACAGAAACTTTTCTTTCCAGGTTTTTCTTCAGCTTTGATAAGTGGTAGACGTCGCTGGGTGTTTAATCTGGAAAGAAGTATGAGTAGTTCAACTATTTAAATACATAGTCCTTCACAATATTCTAAGCAATCTGAATAGGAAGCTTTGTTTGAAAAAGCTAAACACCATGAGATTTCACGAACCGCATCCAACTCAGTACCTCTCTCCACAAAACTAAGAGAGATTACGGCTGCCAATTTATTGCATTACATTTAAAGATAAGACTTTAAACTGCTCAGAAGGTTTTTTCATTAATGAGCGGTATCTTGCTCAGGCCGGATATCATAAAAAATCCTACGTAGTTGCAATTTGCGTGTTTCATGCAGGTATCTAGCACACTTTCTGGGTAGAGAGAAAATAAGCATTTGCTTTGAAATCCGGTCTCTAGAATTGAAGAATTGGCTCCCTTTCCCTATAACAATGGCACAAGTTTCGAGATGAGACCAAGGAATACCGAGGGCAATTATGTAAAACTATGAGGCCAAGATATGTTTTTGTGGAATTGATCTTCCGCAGAGCGATAGGTACTGTGAGACCCCCGGGGGGAGGGGGTCTTTTAGGCAATTATAAATTTGAGGTGGGAAGAGGGTGGTATGAAACCAATCAATTGTCCCAGGCTCAAGAAAATAGGAAACTAAGCAGTACGAGAAAGTCTGTGCCATTCTTTAGCGCCAGTAGGCGCTAAAGAATGACTTTGACTATTGATTTCAATATGAAATTAACTAAACATGAAATTTATTAATGATTAATTTATTAATGATTAAATATGAAATTAACTAACACGTGTAAAATTTACCACTAAGAAAAAACCGAGCATGCGTGCCCTCCTAAATGCTCGAGATGTTGATTAAATTTATTCTTTACAACTTTTATGTAAATGTACTTATATAATAAGTAAATTTTTAATATAAACTAATATTGATATACTTTATCCTGCAGGTGAACACCCTGCAGCCATGCAGCACGGGGGGCAACTGCGACTGCAGAACCCAGCGGGATTATTCCTGTTTAGTGTGGTGGTAGTGCTGCTAGGGTCGTGAGTCTTCGCTTAACCACTGAACTTGGGCACTTTCACCTGCCTGATACGGAGTGTGAAGAAATATATGTTTTTTTGAGAACGTGCGAGTGACTTTCAGAAAGCGGGGGTGTGGAATTACTACGTGAAATGGACACTCATGACACCTCGTTGGTAATTTTTCAGCGTGTTGTCTTGTATGGTGCAGTGTGTTTGGCTGTCAATAAGAACATTATTTCATTCTGTAATATAAAGTGTTTTTCTTTTTGAATCAGACTTTTGAGATGATAAATATATGAGATATAATTACTGTTGGATATTTGTGACGTATTAGTACATTATCCTTACACAGTGTTCCATTGCTTTTGAACTTCCTGTCCAAACATTCCTGTCATTAATGATTACAATATTAACATTATGTGACATTAATAATAATAATAATAATAATAATAATAATAATAATAATATTAAGCCGGCCCCGTGGCGCTACGGTTACGGCACCTGTTGTCTGCGTCGACGAGGCTGCAGGTTCGAGTCATGCGTAGGCATGGTTGCATTTGTGATTGTCCTATCACCCTTCATCATCCTATCACCTCATAATTCACAATTGAAGGCGTAACAACCTTGCCATACTACTATGGGACACAACCTAAAAAACTACCGGGAGCGGTAGTCAGTGCATCAACTGAGGTCACTGCAGAGTGGGAGAGTCCTGGTTAGGGGGAAACCCCACTGGCCGGCGTTATGTCGGCGCCGGATCTTTAAACTCAAACTTTAAAATCTGTAAACTCTAAAAAACATGTATTTACATGGAAATCCGTTCCCTATTTATCACATTCTCTTTTAGACAGGAAAGGAATGATTAATTGATAGAGATTCCGGGCGCGTTAACTACTACGGTCATTAGTCCTGTAAATGTAGTGCATGTTTTTTATTGGGAGAGGGCGGTGGTCTTCTCCCGTTGGATGGACAGATCCGGCTCCAACCTAACGTTGGCTAACGGGGTTTTCCCTATCCAGGTATCTTTCACCAGTGGGGCACCGCCCCAGCCGCGATAACTTCTTCGTCTCCGACCGGTCGCTGGAGAAGTGTGGTAGTGTAGTGCGTCTTAGTGTAAGTGTGTAAGAGGTGAGGATAGGACAAAGAACAGGAAGGAAAGATCGCGCGCGATCCGTGACCCGTTTGTTGACTACGTAACCAAGGTAGTTAAGAATAAAAATTATGAGCTTGTGGTTCTTGTAGATAGTCTGAGATTGTTACTTTCTGCCAATAAATAAGTGCTGAAACATTTCGTATAATGGTGAGACACACTCGACTGACCTCGCGCCGCCTCTTCCATTCTCCCTATCCACCCTACTCCTTCCCGTAGAGGTCTCGTCTCGCCTTGCCCTCGCCCGCTCCACCCCTCCTCCATGCCCCCTGCTCCTCGGGGGCGTCCCCCCCTCCCCCTCCCTCATCTGCCCCTCCCCCTCACCACCACCCCTTCGCATTGTCCATCCTGTTCCTTTGCGTACAGATTACGTCCCACCCGGCGCTGCCCCGTCCCACTTCTCCTCCCTGTTCACCCGGCTCCTTCCAGTACGACTGACCCTGCCACCCTGCTCCTTCCAGTACGTCTGACCCTGCCACCCTGCTCCTTCCAGTACGTCTGATCCTGCCACCCTGCTCCTTCCAGTACCCCGTACGTCGGCTCCTTCCAGTACGTCTGACCCTGCCACCTTGCTCCTTCCAGTACGTCTGACCCTGCCACCCTGCTCCTTCCAGTACGTCTGACCCTGCCACCCTGCTCCTTTCCAGTACGTCTGACCCTGCCACCCTGCTCCTTCCAGTACGTCTGACCCTGCCACCCTGCTCCTTCCAGTACGTCTGACCCTGCCACCCTGCTCCTTCCAGTACGTCTGACCCTGCCACCCTGCTTCTTCCAGTACGTCTGACCCTGCCACCCTGCTCCTTCCAGTACGTCTGACCCTGCCACCCTGCTCCTTTCAGTACGTCTAACTCTGCCACCCTGCTCCTTCCAGTACGTCTGACCATGCCACCCTGCTCCTTCTAGTACGTCTGACCCTGCCACCCTGCTCCTTCCAGTACGTCTGACCCTGCCACCCTGCTCCTTCCAGTACAGGCCCCGTACGTCGGCTCCTTCCAGTACGTCTGACCCTGCCACCCTGCTCCTTCCAGTACGTCTGACCCTGCCACCCTGCTCCTTCCAGTACGTCTGACCCTGCCACCCTGCTCCTTCCAGTACAGGCCCCGTACGTCGGCTCCTTCCAGTACGTCTGACCCTGCCACCCTGCTCCTTCCAGTACGTCTGACCCTGCCACCCTGCTTCTTCCAGTACGTCTGACCCTGCCACCCTGCTCCTTCCAGTACGTCTGACCCTGCCACCCTGCTCCTTCCAGTACGGGCCCCGTACGTCGGCTCCTTCAAGTACGTCTGACCCTGCCACCCTGCTCCTTCCAGTACGTCTGACCCTGCCACCCTGCTCCTTCCAGTACGTCTGACCCTGCCACCCTGCTTCTTCCAGTACGTCTGACCCTGCCACCCTGCTCCTTCCAGTACGTCTGACCCTACCACCCTGCTTCTTCCAGTACGTCTGACCCTGCCAATCTGCTCCTTCCAGTACGTCTGACCCTGCCACTCTGCTCCTTCCAGTACGTCTGACCCTGCCACCCTGCTCCTTCCAGTACGTCTGACCCTGCCACCCTGCTCCTTCCAGTACGTCTGATCCTGCCACCCTGCTCCTTCCAGTACGTCTGACCCTGCCACCCTGCTCCTTCCAGTACGTCTGACCCTGCCACCCTGCTCCTTTCAGTACGTCTAACTCTGCCACCCTGCTCCTTCCAGTACGTCTGACCCTGCCACCCTGCTCCTTCCAGTACGTCTGACCCTGCCACCCTGCTCCTTCCTGTACGTCTGATCCTGCCACCCTGCTCCTTTCAGTACGTCTAACCCTGCCACCCTGCTCCTTCCAGTACGTCTGACTCTGCTCTGCCCCACCGCACAAGGCCTGTGCCACGTGGGTTGCTCACTCCTGCTGCCGTGTTTTAGAGCACATTTCGTGGAACGACCGGCACGTTTTGGACTGTGCAGAATTCGCATTCGAACAGAAATAATGAATCCGCCCAATAAAATAGTTTTATTTAAAAAGAATCTTCGCCTACTTATTTAATAAGATATACACCTGTAATAACAACAATTTAACTAATGTGATGTGGAAACATTAGAATGTGTAAATAGAGCAACCGTTTATAAACATATTTCCATGAGGCAATCATGTATTGAGAAGTGTGTAAAATATCACAGAAAAACAGAGGTAATTAACATAAAAATATATAAATATCCGAGTTGGATAAATAGATTTCATTTGCAGATTGCAAGACTATCATTCAAAATTTATGAACGTCGTGCTTGGTCAGCTGGGTCACCCGACCTTTCTCAGGTGTCGTGAAGGTCATGCCGAACGATCACACCACATTTCATGCACCGTTTTGGCGAAAAACGCTCAGTTGGATGATATACTTCCCTGCATCGCATGAAGGGCCGGAGAGGAGGTAAGTGATGATTTTGTCAATGCTTGCTGTAGTTATTAACGTCATAAGACCCACTAAGTGCCACAAAAACAGGTCTGTTATTTGTGTTGCTTGCCGCATGTGTTCATTTCTCTTTGTAATAGAATCTTCTTATATGAAAAATTCATATAAAGAAGAAATACATTTTCTTAGATTATATAGATATATTTCTTAGATAGTCATATTTTGCGACAATTCATTTGTTTCGATTGCTCTTATCGGACGGCAGATTGTCAAATATTTAACACTGGATTAGGTGACACATGGTATCATTATTGATGCCACTGCAGTCAACTTTCTGATTTCCTTCAACTAGGTTCGTAGTTTTCGTAGAGGTTCTAGGGTTCGAGTCCCGACGGTGGCAAGATTTTAGATACTAGCTAGCTTCATGGCTAGGTAGAATTCAGCCGCAGTCTGGGGGAGAATTCTAGCGGCTGGCTGCTCTGATCGGTAGTTTTCCGTGGTTTCTCCGATCAACACCAGGCGAATGTCGGAGCAGAACCTGAACAAATGGGCCACGGACTGCGCGCGATCTTTCCATCCTCTTCCTTATCCTAGACTCACCCTTACATGACGGATTATGAACAACGATCGACACCAACTTAGACATTATAAGGGATGCTGTGACACCAACATGATGGGAGATTACTCATCAAGTCAGAGATTTATCATCGATATAGTCAGCAAACGGCGCATAGGGAAAAAAGATCTATCAGGGGCTTGAAAGAAAAGTGACAAAAATATACGTCAATGGACACGTAAAACCTTTGCAGAATTTAATATAAAAAATATCAAGCCATCTTTTATGTTTAAATAAAGATCTTGGGTGGGTGGGTGTGCAAAATTCTTCAATACTCGTACATAGAAAGCAGTGGACCAAATATTTTGTTCTGATCAATTCTACTTTAAAAAAAGAAAATAAGCGTTGATGCAAAACATCATTTCATTTACCTGTCTTCACTGATGTTGGTTGTGATGTTATCCAAAAAGGTTTCAATTATTTACCAAAAATTGGTGAATTTAATTGGGCATTGTGAGGGCGAAGCAGAGGGGGTCAAACACTAGAAAGGAATTGCGCCCTCGTCTAGGCGCGCTGGTCGGAACCTCGTCGCAATCAGCAGAGCCTTTCGATTTTCCCCAATTTGGTGTATGGTGAATGCAAGAAAATGAGGAGAATTAATTACATTTAAGATGTTGAAATTTAATGCATATCGCACTGTTGTTGCATTGAGAAAGAATAAAAATTATAACCCTTGAATGATGAAATATATATTAACTCAAAACGGGAGGAAATAAACTCTTGAATTTACTTGGATAATAAAATTATAATAACTTAATATTAATGATAATTATAAGAACTAATTGAAATTGATCATTAATACCTATATTTTAGTAGTATGATACTGATTGATTAACATAGTTTGCTTTGCTTAGATTTGTATTTTTGATATCAGAATTGTTTATTAGATTAATACTTTAATGTTCATTTGGCACTAGTAGACACAATGAAGTTACACACACAAACTGTTGATTTAGATTCAACTTTTGATTTAGATTTAACTTTTGGAAATCAAATATTTTGTTCTGAACTGGCTAGACCTGTTTGACGTTATTGGTTTAGTGGTGAGTTGTAGTTGACATTTACATAATTGAAATGATTGAAGGCGTTGTCATTGTCAACAATAGCATTTATTTCAATAAGACAAAATAATTTATTTCAATTACTGCTTGACTTTAATTTGACATTAGTTTGCATGGTGTTGATGAAACGATCGTGTACTTCGCTCTGGAAGCCAATGTTGCGGGCACCTCACAGCTGCACGAAGACAGGCGATGTGACGTAACAGGGAACCCCGTCTGCCGTGGCAAAATGGCGGCGCCTCGTAATAAGACTCGTTGCTTCAATTAGACTTCAATAGCAGTTCCTTGATTAGTAGTTGACCTTGTTCACATTGGTATAGTTTCAGTTGGATGCGAGTTCCATGAATTCTACCGTTCATTCGTGACTGTACTGATTAGCAATAATTTTGAGCTGTCGCGTATTGCAGGCAACGCGATAACTTTCACTTGCGAATACACTAATTATCAATAGTTTTGAGCTTCCGCGTGCTGCAGAAAACGAGCTTTCAATGAAGTTTAGTCGCGAATACCCGGCCGCGCGATCTCGCCAGAAAAGCCCCGTTGTCGATCGTTGCGGGAGCAGACTGACCTCAACGAGATTCGCAGCCTCTCTTCAGAGGCGCAAGGGATCGAAAGACTAGCCAATTTGATGACGTTAAACGGCGGGCATCGTTTAAAATTTATCAACAATATTTTAGGTAATGAATCTTCCACATGGTAATGTTGCTAGAAGTCTGTGAAGATCTAGAAATACTAGCGCCTTCACCACGCATTCTTATCGCGTAAATGCAATAATTAGCTGCTTGAGTCTACATCACTGAACTGTACGAAATGAAGGTTTGCTTGCTTGCTTGATTTTTTCGTGTTTCCGGGCGCGTCAACTGCTTAGGTCATTAATCCCGTAGGTGTAGTGTATGTGTTTCCTCGGGAGATGGTGGTGATCTTCCCCCGCTGGATAGCGAGATCCGGCGCCGACCTACCGTCGGCTAGTGGGGTTTCCCCCTAACCAGGACTCTCCCACCAGCGGGGCACCACCCCAGCCGGGACAAGCTCTAAGCTCACGACCGGTCCCCCGGAATATGTGGTAGTGTAGTGCATGTTAGTGTAAGTGTGTGCGTAAGGGAAGAGGATAGGACAAGGAAGAGGAAGGAAAGATCGCGCGCGGTCCGCGGCCCGTTAGTTATGGTACTGCTCCGACATTCGCCTGGTGTTGATCGAAGAAACAACGGAAAACTACAGATCAGAGCATCCGACCGTTAGAATTCTCCTCCAGACGGCGACTGAAATCGAACTAGCTGAAAAGGTAGTGTCGAAAATTCTGCCGCCGTCAGGAATCGAACCTAGGCCCTCCCGGTCAGAAGCGCTGCAGTGACATCAGTTGATGCACTGAGCTACCGCTCCCAGTACGAAAAGGTGATTACACTTGTTAACTTTGAGTGTGTGGAAATAATGAGTTTATTTTTATTTCATCAATTTATAATTAGTTAGCGGTTTTATGAAATGAGTGCTAGGTTTCAAAAAAAGGAAACGTTGGCCCACTTCAGTGTCTAGCAACGATTAATAAACAATAAAAACTTGTACGTTCCATGGGCTGGTTCTAATGATCTTGACTTAAAAAAAAAAAAAAAAAAAATGGAGCCAAAGGCCCTTGGGGTTATAGTTTTCTCTCGATCTTTAGAACCCTAATAACTCCCTTGGTGCATAAATAACTATTAATGGCAAAAGAAATGCAGAAGAGGCAAGAAATTGGTTGGCAGGCAAGACGGGTAATTGGAGGGAGGCAAGAAGTTAGACCCACATCTGGTTTTCGGCTGTGCACGGCTGTTTTCAAATCAAAGGGGCCTGGATTTCCTGCAAAATACGATTTTGAAATAAAACTTGGAGACTCTCATTTAAAATTGCAAAGTAATTCGTTTTTTCCATTTTTGTGTGTTCGAATATGAACCAAAACACTACCTGAAGACGTATGAACGAATTCTAACGGAGCTGAGATCGCCTTTTTACTAAAATGGAAATTGAGCAAACGTTAATATTTCGTCAAAAATAGCGTGTCTATTCATGCACTAACTCTTGTGGTATCGTTTTCGGTTACATGCCCTTCAATTCACTTTTATTTGAATGGATTAATGCTTTATGATGTATTGACCACTATGCAACAATCATTTTCTGCAAGTTTCTGTTAAAATAATTTAATTTTTGAAGTATAAAAAGGCATATAAGTTTTGAAATTTGTTTTTATTTACGTTCTATCCCCAAGGATACAGATGGACGGCAATGACCTTTATCTCAAGAACTAATTCAACATTTTCAATATTATTTTAATAACACAACTGTTAGCTACATCAACAGATAGTAAAAATAAATTGTATCCTACTTATTTGCAGGTCTGATTGTAAGAGAACTCCGGCGTTTTTGTGAAGCAATTTCGCTAGGTGACTGTTTCGATTTTTTCCCCAAACATTTAGCAAGCGTTGGAAGGTGAAACTATCACTATGCTTTAAGAAAGACATTATTATTAATAATAATAATAATAATAATACGAAGAAGAAGAAGAAGTTCTAAACACTTAAAAAGTAATTCCTTTCCTAACCCCCAAGAAAAATAAAAAAACTACGCTTGGGTCACCACCCATTTCCTCCTATGCGACTGTAAAACCTCTAAGATAGCCCAGGGTTTTTTTTTGATAAATGAAACAAGTCAGTTTTATAATAAGAACTATGACATTCTTCTTCTTCTTCTACTTCTTCTTTTTCTTCTTCTTTTCCTTCTTCTTACTATTAAAGTGCTCTAATGATCCATGACTTTGTAACGATATCAATTAAATACCTTTCTTTGGACGAATAGTCATATATCAACGAAATTATAATTTATTGGAATTATTAGAAAGTGCACAAAAAATTATATATATATATATATATATATATATATATATATATATATATATATATATTTGAGACGAGCTCTGATATGCGCCCCAGCAGAAGCAGAACCCTGGCAGAAACGCCCAAGATAAATCGCGGTGTTTACCACTTTGAACGTGGCGCGTTGGTACGTCATCATCTGACGTCAGCGCGGCTGAAGTCGGACGTAACGAGTGGTCGCCAATGATTTCCCGGGGCGATAAGCGTTGGAAAATTAAATCCTGCGATTGGCCCGTTGACAGAAAAACGGGGGAACAGTCTCCGAGGGGAAGGGTTCCGAAAACCGGACAGTCGGAGAAAGGCCGCCGGAGTTTTGATAGCAATCGCGACACATTCTGAGAAAACCGCCGAACAGTCTGATAGAGATCGCCGAAGGGTCGAGTAGACGATCATTACGTCGCAACTACGCCGCATCGCCAAAGCGGAAGGCTGAGGCGACATTCCGGTGCAACACAGCCAAAGAAGCAAGTTTGTTGGAAACGGAAGACGGGCGTAGAGGCACGGCCGTTCTGCGGGACGACCGGAGAAAATTGTCTACTTCACGGGCGCAGCGCGGAAGGAGCAGCGCGGACCGGCGAGCGTGTAGCGCAGCGAGGGCGAGGTCGAGCGTCACTGCGGCGCGAGCGCCGTTCGCAGCGACCAGCAGCTGAGGTCAGTCACTGCGTTGGCCGAGGTCTGGGTTACGTGTTCCCAATCGCCGAAGCGTGAGTACCCGTGCGACATTCAGACCGCGAGGTCGTAATATTTCCAAGGTGTGATTAAAAGGTATAACTAGGAAGTGTTCTTGCCGAACGCATAACACGGGAATTCAGTTCAATCCAACATAGTGGAACGAACAGACTGAAAGAACATTTTAGTGCTAAGATCAGTAGGTTTGCATAAACCATTAAATTGCCGAGTATTGTAATTAGCGGGCAAGATATGATTTTTGAGTATTTAAGGTGGAGGTTATTGTTTATTTGCACAAGATGGAGCAAGAATGTTAATCCGAATTAGGATTATAATTACCATAAAAATAGGATTGCAATTTGTTTATTATAATCTAGTGTGTATGTGTATGTGCCTCTGGAAAAGTTTCAGAATACATGCCTAATTTTTACCAGAGCCATCCAAGTGTTTCATTAAATTCGATCCATCCTGATTCTATCCATTGCGCTACCCCTTATTTGCCTCTCACAGGCAAGACGAACGAACAACCTGACAGGCCTGGCGTCGGAGCGACAGTAGGCTGCCGCACGGCGCTGGTAACGCCCGAGCGGTGCTTCACACCCTCAGGGCTAACGACCCTGGTCAAAGACAAGGTTGCATTGTGTGCGGCGCGCCGGATGATCCACGGCGTGTGTTTTCCGTCACATAATTTGGCGCCGAACAGGGACCCGCATATGTTGGCATTTACTACGGAGCGCGATAGACGTGCATCCATACGCCCACGCGGGTATTACCTTATCAGTAGTTTTTTTGTTTCTACGCGTGTTTCGTCAGTCATTTAGCGGACGCGCAGGCGCACATTTTGGAGGAGATTTCTTATCTTATTATTTTCAAGACCTGGATTTTTCCTCAATGAAATTGTGTCAACCAGTTAAATTTATTCCTATCTAATTGCAAAATTGGTAACATTTTACCATTCCAATAAACAGATATTGGGTAGAATACAGGAAGGTCACGATTCAAAGCGGTAAACACCTTACATTGTTGTACCGCATTGTGAAATTGTTTTTGTTTTGCAGTGAATTATTGTATTTATTCAGTGTAGTGATATGTTGTGATTTTGTTATTTTTAAAAGTGTATAGCATGCAGTGATTCATTTGTTTATTCAGTGCAGTGTTGTCTTGTGATTTCGTTTTGCTTAAAGTGTGTCATGCATTCATAGTGTTTTGCAGGTAACATTGTGATTCCTTCACTGATATTTCTTTCTGTACATTGTGGAGGTGTTAGGGTACTTGGTGAACAACTAATTTATTGTGGAAATATTTATTACTTGTAAACGGGTACTCAACTTCTCGCGATGGCAGATAGTTTTATGGAATCTAGGGCTAGTGGGAGAAAATCCTGTAGCAGTGATTCAGATCAGGATTCGGAAGGACGGACCGCGGAGTAGGGGCGTCGCCGCAGGAAGAGAACGCCGATTGAAGCGGATCGTAGAACCGAGAATCCAGAAACATCATTGAACGTGCAGGGATGGAATCACCAGTCAATCCGAATGACCCCATGCTAAACCTAATGAGGGCATTATTGGTAATTTCCATACAACCCTTACTAATAAAATCGAGAATATTCAACAACAGAACCACGCCATAGCTGCAGAGTTAAAGCAAGAAATAAAACAAGAAATTCAACAAGTACAAGAAAGTATTCAGCAAGAGTTAAAACAAGAAATTCAACATGTACAAAAAAATATTCAACAAGTACAAGAAAATATTCAGCAAGAAATAAAACAAGAAATTCAACAACAAAACCAGGCGTTAGCTGGAGTTGACGACCAAAATAAATACCGTCAACGACAAGGTCGAAGCTTTTTCAGCGCGCGCAGGAAACCTGGGCGGCCGAATTGAAGAATGAAGTTGATAAAAATTTGAAGCACAAGCGGAGAAATTGGAAAAACAGGCGGAGAAAATAGAAACTGTACAAAAGAAGTGTGAAGAAATGAACACTAGAATAGATGGTAATCGACTTCGTCGAAGCCGCGCGAAACAACATGAAGACAAGGTCGTACAAGAATTGAGTAATTTCAGATCGGGTGGAAGAAGGCGCGCAAGAACGTTTAGAAGTGCAAGCGAAACTAAACGACTTACAAGCAACAGTGAATACCATGCCTGTCGCCGTAGGTTCAACGCACCCGTTAAACGTAAATGTGCCGCCTACTTTGAAGTTTTCGGATCTCCGAAGAACATCCGTATTCTTTCTTAAAGGCACTAGACAGTTTTATGGCTTTTAGTCGTCTGCCGGAGCAATATAAAACTCATTTGTTATATCAGATTTTACAAAAAAACGCGAGAACTTGGTTAGAAACTCTTGAACCGTTTCCTCAAACAATCCAAGAATTTAAAGTAAAATTTTTAAATAGATATTGGAGCGAGGAAATTCAACTCAACCACAAGATGACAGTCATGAACGCGTACTACAAGCCGACGCGCAGCATGCGCGATTATGCTGCAGGAAAATCGCCGCACTTAAGTTATGTTCGCCACCTATGGAAGACAAAGAAATTATTTGTTTGTTGACCAGACATTTTCCATATGGCATACAAAACTTAATAAGAAGTATTGCTCCACGTGACATCGAGGCATTTCAGCGATTGTTAAGTAATTACGATATTACGGCAGATAATATTGTAAAGGGAGGTAAAGCTACCGCGACGACCAATGCTATCATTACGTGCGTGGGAGGTTCAGAGGCGAAATCAACCAAACCGGGTGACCAACCAAACAAGAAAAGAATGATCGAGGTGCGGAGGAAATAACTTCGAAATGAAACGAAGACCGTACTTGAAACATCGAGGGGAAAAAGCTAATAGAAGCTATCCACAAAACAAACGCAAGAATAAGGAGGAAGAAAATAATGAAGAATTAGGTGACAAACACCAACATCAGCCATCAACATCGGGAAACTGCCACAGTTCGATGTGAGCGGGGACCCCATATCGAACAACGTTCAAGCAGAATACAACGTGGTTCCTATAATTTCTGTAGGGGATCCACCAATGGGTGTCGTGTGGAATATGGCCATGACGAACGACTACCCGTACCGCTGCCCAGTAATTGAAGTACGCTGTGGTAACATGACGATGAAGGCGTTAGTGGACACCGGCTCCATGGCAACCATCATGGATGAAGACACCTACAATGCGCTAACGGACTCGAAGATCGAAATACTTCAATTGCCAATCAGGAGTACGCGAATTACAACTGCAGTTGGAAACAAGTCAAGCCCAATAAGAAAGCAAATATATGCACCGTTGGAAATAGGAGGCAAGGTCTATGACACGCCATGTCTCGTCGTAAGAGGACTTACGTATGCACTAATTCTAGGCATCGATTTTCTCGTTGAAAATGATGTAATTGTAGATTCAAGAGCCGCAATGATTCTGATAGGTCATGGAAATGCAAAAATTAACACAACGATGAAATCAAATGAAAAAAAAGTGATTGAAACTAATGATGAAATAGATTTATGTTCATCTGAAATAAATGACTTGAATAAAATGATTGAAGAAAAAGTTAATTTAGCTTCCCTCCTAGACGACGAACAAAAGGCCAAGTTATCGAGATTACTCATCAGCGCCAAGAAGGTGTTCGAAAAAAATCGAGAGCCAGTAAAAATTACGTGTTTCGTATCCAACTCACGGACGAGACGCCGTTTAAAGGACGCAGCTACCCTATACCAGTGGCGTACCAGAAGAAATTTCAAAACAAATTGAAGAAATGTTACAAGAAGGCATAATAAAAGGGCAACGACAGCTTACGTAAATCCAATCGTAATTGTGAAAAGCAGAACGGCACATTGCGCTTATGCTTAGACGCGCGGCACTTGAACTCGCTGACAGTTCCGTTTAGAGATGTACCGCCTAAAATTGATGAAATATTGTTACAATTCGCCAATAAAGGATACTTCTCGTCAACTGACTTCAGCAAGGCATACTATCAAATGAGGTTACATCCAAGAGATCGAAGTACAGGATTCGTCTACAGGGGACGAAGCTATGTTTTCAACGTGTTCCGTTCGGATTGCGCAACAGTGGTGCCGCGCTGGTTCAATGTTTGGACGAAATCCATGAACAATGCTGGGTTACGAGACACTACCATTTACGTAGATGACGTCATCGTTCATTCAATAGATATTGAACGACACCTTGAAGCATTGGGAAGATTGTTATCACTATTAATCAAAAATAACCTGGTATTGAATCTCGAGAAATCGCATTTTGCGTACCACAGATCAAATTTCTCGGTATGAAATCATGAAAAATGGAATCAAAAGAGAAAGGATAGAAGAGGGTCTGTTACAAGATTGTTTTCCATTACCTTGTTAAGTCCAAGATTGCGGAAAAAATCTTACTGGTTGGGGCAATGAGACGAGTCTGATATGCGCCCAAGCGAGGAAGCAGAACCCTGGCAGAAACGCCCAAGATAAATCGCGGGTGTTTACCACTTTGAACGTGGCGCGTTGGTACGTCATCATCTGACGTCAGCCGCGGCTGAAGTCGGACGTAACGAGTGGTCGCCAATGATTTCCGGGGCGATAAGCGTTGGAAAATTAAATCCTGCGATTGGCCCGTTGACAGAAAAACGAGGGAACAGTCTCCGAGGGGAAGGGTTCCGAGAACCGGACAGTCGGAAAAAGGCCGCCGGAGAGTTTTGATAGCAATCGCGACACATTCTGAGAAAAACCGCCGAACAGTCTGATAGAGATCGCCGAAGGGTCGAGTAGACGATCATTACGTCGCAACTACGCCGCATCGCCAAAGCGGAAGGCTGAGGCGACATTCCTGGTGCAACACAGCCAAAGAAGCAAGTTTGTTGGAAACGGAAGACGGGCGTAGAGGCACGGCCGTTCTGCGGACGACCGGAGAAATTGTACTACTTCACGGGCGCAGCGCGGAAGGAGCAGCGCGGACCGGCGAGCGTGAGCGCAGCGAGGGGGGAGGTCGAGCGTCACTGCGGCGCGAGCAGCCGTTCGCAGCGACCAGCAGGCTGAGGCCAGTCACTGCGTTGGCCGAGGTCTGGGTTACGTGTTCCCCAATCGCCGAAGCGTGAGTACCCGTGCGACATTCAGACCGCGAGGTCGTAATATTTCCAAAGGTGTGATTAAAAAGGTATAACTAGGAAGTGTTCTTGCCGAACGCATAACACGGGAATTCAGTTCAATCCAACATAGTGGAACGAACAGACTGAAAGAACATTTTAGTGCTAAGATCAGTAGGTTTGCATAACCATTAAATTGCCAGTATTGTAATTAGCGGGCAAGATATGATTTTGAGTATTTAAGGTAGGGAGGTTATTGTTTATTTGCACAAGATGGAGCAAGAATGTTAATCCCGAATTAGGATTATAATTATCATAAAAATAGGATTGCAATTTGTTTATTATAATCTAGTGTGTATGTGTATGTGCCTCTGGAAAAGTTTCAGAATACATGCCTAATTTTACCAGAGCCATCCAAGTGTTTCATTAGAATTTGATCCGCCCTGATTCTATCCATTGCAAGCTACCCCTTATTTGCCTCTCACAGGCAAGACGAACGAACAACCTGACAGGCCTGGCATCGGAGCGACAGTAGGCTGCCGCACCGCGCCGGGAACGCCCGAGCGGTGCCACACCTCAGGGCTAACGACCCCCGGTCAAAGACAAGGTTGCATTGTGTGCGGGCGCCGGAGGCCAGTCCACGGCTGTGTGTTCCGTCACAATATATATATATATATATATATATATATATATATATATATATATATATATATATATATATATAATATTTGTGACGTACTTTCCTTCGTTCCCAAATTAGGGGTCCAAAATACCTGGGCTATATATTGATATGCTATATATTCAAGAATTATTAAGGACAAGGGATCGTTCTAGAGGGAGCGCTTTTACTAGGATAATGTTGGTTTTGTTTTTGTTACTTTTTTTAACGGATTCATTATGCATTGATTTACTTATACAATTATTTATTAATTCACAAAAACAAGAATGCTTAATAAATACTGTGACTGTGGGCGAACAAACGGTAGATTGATTGACTGATCGATTTTTTCGTGGTTCCGGGCACGCCAACTGCTTCGGTCATTATTCTCGTTAGTGTAGTGCATGTTATTTTTCCTCGGGAGATGACGGTGATCTTCCCCCGCTGAATGGCGAGATCCGGAACCGACCGTCCGTCGGCTAGTGGGGTTTCCCCCTAACCAGGACTCTCCCACCAGCGGGGCACAGCCCCAGTCGGGACAAGCTCTAAGCTCCCGACCGGTCTCCCGGAATATGTGATAGTGTAGTGCATGTTAGTGTAAGTGTGTGTGTAAGAAGAGGATAGGACAAGGAAGAGGAAGGACTGATCGCGCGCGGTCCGTGGCCCGTTTGGTAGGTACTGCTCCGGCATCGTCTGGTGTTGATCGGAGAAACCACGGAAAACTACCGATCAGAACAGCCGGCCTCCAGAATTCTCGTCCAGACAGCGACAGAATTGACCTAGCTGAAAAGCTAGTGTCGAAAATCCTGCCGCCGTGGGGAGTGTTAACCTAGAACCTCCTGGTCAGAGGCGCTACAGTGACATCAGTTGATGCACTGAGCTACCGCTACCGGTACAAACGGTAGAAAAAGTAGATAGAGTGTAACGTACGAGCATTGTAATCCAATGCAAGCATTAACTGTTGACTGTTTGGAACAATTTATGGGGGACAAGAACATACGGTGTGATAGTTGAAACATCCAGGCCTCGAATTGCATCACATCAAGGGGAAGCCGGCTGGCAGCCGAGGCAGTTGCTTGTTGAAGATGATTGCGGTGTAAAGGTGATTGTCGGACAGTGTCCTAGTATCGCCGAAGACCGGCCAACAAGTGTTGTCGCAGTGGCGGATATTGAATCAAGTGGCAATATCGCCCGCGGATATTTTGGGAAAAGATTTATTTTCTCTGGTGATTGCGGCTGGCGGGCCGAACAACCCAAGCGACGCCGGACACGGCCGAGGAACTACAGTACTTGACAGCCACCGCAGGTACAATATTCGAGGATCAGGTTTCTGGTAACATGTTAAGATATTGTACTTAGTGTTACTGAATTGGTACCAAAATAGGAGTAACTAAAGAAGTAAAGTCATGTATAGAGAATATTGTAATAAAGTGTTTTTGTTTTTGTGTTACGTCTTTTTATGTTTTGTGTAAATCCCAGAGCCCATTCAGAGGAAGAACACCTGTTCCCTTTAAAATTAATATTGTTGTAATGCACCAAAATCTGGTTCATCGTCAGATAATACTACATTGCTTTATCCGTGCTTAAGTTACTTTATCTGTGCCGCTCCATCTTATACCAAAATTCGCTGGCCATCGATGTAACAGAATCGTTTGATAATTCTCTAGTAAATATCTTACAACAAATATTTCGTAAATAATTTGTTTTTCGTCTTAAAATTCAACTTATTAAACTGGCAGAGAAGCTGTGTGGGTAATATAAATTATTAAATATATTTCAACATTTCACACCTCTTCGTCTTGAGACATTCCCTTAAAGTCCCATCTTACTACGCTAACCGACTTTCGAGAGGTTCAGTACTTCAAAATAATCACATTTCATGAAGAGAACTCTGGAAATTGTCTTAGCCTTGAGGGTACAATAGCATTAACAAGTTTTGCCATGATGACATCAAACTGAAGTTTTCATTTTCATGGCAGTTTTATACAGTGTAATTTGATGTTTTCTAACGGAATGTAAAAATACATTATTTTCGCAATATTCTTTATTAAATATCTTAACAAATGCAGATTTTTGCCCTGCCATAATTTGTTCTCTAATTCTGTAGATGATAGTTTTAGGCTGCATTTGCTCATTTCCCTTTAATAGAGAATTCACAGTATTATTGACCAACCTTTTTATTATTACAATTTAAAAAAGGAAAAGTCGGATTTTGTAAATGTGGATATGAATTATCACGTTAGAACAAACATTCCTTTACTCTTGCATACATACGTTTCTTTGCTTGTCATTTTCTATTTTTCTTTTTCTTTCTTTTCATAGGGTTTTTGACAGACCTTTATTACTATTATTTCTTGAAATGTTTTCTTTAAGAATTTAGAGATTAATATGCACGCCACTTCAATAATACCGTATTCTGGAAAAATGCTAAATGTATCTTCCTTTTCTCCGAGGAAAGTGTATTGGTTGACGTATAAGTTCAATAAATTTCACGTACGTTCCTGGTTTGTATGAGTGTGTGAAATGACCTGATTCGATCATTATGTCCAGCAATTCAACAAAAAAACTAAATATTTCTCCCTTTCCCGTGGAACAAACCTCTCCGAAACCGAAACCAAAAGTTCAAACTGGCTACACCGCCGGAAGTGAAGCGAGAGGTGCAATGATCAGCTTGCACATCGGTTCGTATCGTAATCTCAAAACGACGCGATCGTCAATCCCAAGCGACCGAATTTCCCAGCGAAGTTTACGCGCCAAATGTTTGCTCGAATGGGTGCCGGCCCGGGGGCAGGGAGCGTGGAGCGTGGAGCGTGGGGCGTTTTTATGCGGACGCGTCGGGAGATGTGCAGCGTAATTCTCGATCTGAAAATCCGCACCTCATCTCGCGACTCGGGGTTGAGGCCGGTGAAGCGGGGGGCTCCAGGCCTTTGCCGAAGTCAATCGTTGTGATAAAGTTTTAGAATCAAAAGCGGGTGCGGGTCGAATGTTGGTCGGCTACCAAAACGAATATGGAGAAGAAATAAGTATGAAACACGAAGTCGATTTTTACTTTCTCGCTACCGCTTATGCAGTAGAGAGAACGTTATGTAATGCTGCGCGAAAAAATGCAAATTTTCGGCCAAAATACCCTTTTAACACGGCCCTGGCAACAAAAACGGGGATAAATCCTGTAGCTAATTTTGAAAAAAGTCTTGAATTCGTGGTGTAGCCAGAATCCCTGTTTTGTGAGTCCTTGATACTGAAAAATCGATTGACGGCAAAACGTCTGTCTGTCCGTCCGTCCGTCCACAATGCTAGCGGCTAAACCGTTCAGCCGATTTTCTCCAAAATTAATATTCCGGAATCGATCTGGCTAGTTTCTCGGACTTTTGATTTTCAAACCGATGTTTTAATTTTTAGGGTTCTTTGCATGAAGCTTTTGGAACATTTTCATAATTTTCAAAAAAATTGTTTCATCGTTTTTCATTTTCTTGTTGGATAGTGTAAAGAACGTTGAATGATATATGTATGTCTCATTTTCATTGAAAACTAATTTTTCGAAAATTGCAAAAATTCAAAATATTTTTGGGCGTCTACCTACAACTACAATTATGATAATAGAGATTCTTCCCCTTAATGAAATCTGTTTCTTAAAGATAGATTTTGAAATAAGATTATGTACAATTTTTCAAAAATGTAGTACTTTTCGCGTAATTTTCAAGAAAGTACGTGTTGTTTGAGCATTACTAGTTTTTTCATACGCACAAGTTTCATTTATATTCAAAATAAATCATGGATGGATTGAGGTAGTTAATAATTTATTTTTCTGTTCATGAGAGGAAACTTGTATTCACCTTCAGTGCTTTGTTAATTGGAAAATGTACCTTGCGGTACACGTCTGGCAAAATTCACTATCGTTTGGTTCCATAAAGAAGACTAGTGCTGCTAAAACAGCACGTACTTTCTCGCATTTAGTAATAGTTATGTAATATTATTTATACCTCAATTTCTCTCCGAATCTCTCCGAACATCTCAGTCATCATTTTTTGTGAAACTCAATACAAGTCGTACACCATTTGATGAAAAAAATCAATATTTTGAAGTAAATATCAACAGAAATTTGCCAATTATACAGCTAAATCATTCCCTAATAATGAGACGTAATTTACAGAAATGCTGCTGCCGATTCGCGGTGTGGAGTGTCATTGTTGATTTTCAAACTGATATTCCCTTGAGGCTAACAATGATTATTTCATATACCTCAAATAGGTTTCAAATACTTTCTAGGGCATGAATGTGTAAATCTAAAATAAAAGGTCGAATGTAAGAAACAAAGAAATACGATATAATACACTAATCGCTCACTTTTTCTTGATACTCCACAGCAGGGGGAGCGGGATCTGTCTCCGTCACGGCAGTACATGGCTGCCAACTTTATTGACAGAATACTCGGCGTAATAACTCGTTTTGGCCTAGATAGCTATGAAAAACTACGGAATTTTTTTAAATTATAAAGAAATAATTAATAAATATAGAAATAACTGAGTAACAACAAGAAGGAACATAGTACGCACAGGTTGATAAAAAGAGAGACCGAAAACTAGGAAGTCGGGATTGGAAAGGAAGAAGGTGGGCAGCGCTGCAAACTGAGCCGTGACGTTGCGAGTGGAGCTCATATTTTCTACCGGGCCGTGCTATGCCGGGCTGAGCGAGGACTAGGGAGATGGAGGATCAAGAAAATGTGCGCGCATAGTACAAATTCTAATTTATGAAGTATCCAACTGCGTGGAGTTACGTTCAGTAAATTCAAAGAGGGCAAATATTTTGTCGCCAAATGAAACAAAAAAAAAATATGTTTTTGATAAACATATTTCATTAAGGCAAAAAAATTGTGTCTTCAAATTTTCGTAAGATCAGGCACTTCAACGAACATGAGACTTACACTATTCTTTTACGCGTTATTTACGTTATCTGGGGTCAATTACGATATTTAAATTTAATTTTAAAAAATTGTGCCATTTTTAAGTGAAAATGGTTTAAAGAAAATAAAAATTGCCTTTGTTTAATACAAAATTACGCAAAAAAAATTAATCTTAGGAAAACATGTTTATCTTCATAATAGAAGTTGTAGGAAGACGCCAAAAAAATTAATTTCTTCAATTGTCGAAAATCAAAGTTTTCAACGATCATGAGACCAGCGCCATACTCTTAAACATTCTTCACACTCTTCAATAATAAAGTTAATTAAAAAACGTTGGAGTCATTTTTCGAAAATTTTTAAAAAAATTCCAGGGCCTTCATGTAAAATTAAAGTATTGGTTTCAAAATCAAGTGGTCGTGAAATGTCACGATTGATTGGGGAATTAGTCAGATTGATTGGGGAATATTAATTTTGGAGAAAATTGGCGGAACGGTTTAGCCGTTAGTTTACAGATAGACGGGTAAACGTTTTTCCATCAATCGATTTTTCGGTATCAAGGACCCACCAAACATGGATTCTAGCTACATGACTTGTTACAGGATATTTTTTAACTTAGCAACTGGACTCAATATCTTTTTCGTTCCAGGGTCCTTTAATAAGAGGTTTTTCTGGCGAAAATTTGACGTTTTTCGCGCAGCAATACATAACTTTCTCTCTACAGCGGTAGCGGTAGCGAGAAAATAAAATGCTCATATTAAAACAACTGAGTAGTGTAAATTAAACAAAACACTGGGGCTCTATGAATCAATATGGCTGAACCTCGCTTATTAGAGTATCATCCCAAGAGTAATATTTGCAAGTTTCCATAAATCTGTACTATTAAATAATGTATGTATTAGGTAACTCTTACAAATGCGTCTTAGTACTCATTTCAAAATGTCGAACTCTGGTTCTTTCGGCACTTCATTTCATTCGTACGCCAAACACTGACTGTACAAATTACGTAAATAACTATGAATTTTTTGTAATTGGATCATCGCCAGAAGTAAAACATGTTTATCCACAATTCGGACGCCGTATGTTTTCGGCTTTTATCAGACATTTCTTTTATGTTGACCAGAAGACGATGAAGTCGGTGGCGTCATATGCCGGTTGCGAAGAAGATTCAGGGTTCACTTCCCCCCGCACGGAACCCCTGTACTGATTGATGGAGGTGAGTGAGAAGGTAAGATTGCACTCGGTTTATGGCTCGTTTCTACAGGATACACACGCTCAGCATTCGTCTGGATAGGAAATCGCCGACCCGAGAAGTCCACATACACAGATATCTCGGTCGAGGACACAAAGTCTTTGCAGTTCTTTGAGCACGTATCTGGCACTCGGACGGAACCAAACCCGCCTCCAGTAGCCGGCATTCTCAACAGACAGGCGCGGTCTTTTCCATTGCATGTGAGTGAAGTAATGAAGTTGCATAAAATGCTAGAGAAACTCAAAAAGTTCAGTTTTTCAATGGTCTTTCAATGTAAACCATTGGTAGTGCGAATAATATATTGTATAAACACACTATATTCAAGTTCTGTTCATGCTCGGCGTAATTTCTCATCTGCCACTAAAAAACTAGAATAAATGATACGACGTTATAACATATGAAAATTGTTCACGTCAGTATCATATATGCAGTCGCTCGGAAACTCCCATACGAAAATGTCCAGGGAGATGACGTTGGGGAATTTGCTGAGCCGAGAGTGGGTCGTCCGCATCTTAACCAGTAATTCGAGGATTTCGTACATGAAATTCTCGAATCTCTGTAGATCAATGAGGTGGAGCTCTATCATGCTGAAAAATAATGTTGGGTTCAAAGTTTTCTACCTGATGTGTTTCTCACTGCTCCAGCATGTCTAATTACACTTCACCGTTCACTGAGTTTTCTGCAATGCAAAAGTGTCCACCCATCCTACTTGCATGAGTACAAACCAGGCATTCAATTTTGGGCTATCTCTAGCACGTTCCATGACAAGGTGTGAATGTTTTGAGCACCAAATCCAAATATAATTCCGAAAAACCGTTCCTTATACGGGATATTGCCTAATCTGATGACAAGCACCTCGACAGAAAGCTGTTATTCACATCAATAAGCAGTCAAGTGTCCGAAGCAAATTCTTCTCGGCATCGTTTGTCGTTCGGCGTAAGCTGTTGAAGAATTTGAAGTTTGTAATCAGATAAACATATATATCTTGTGCACTAGAGGGTGCAAATGTTCAAGTGCACATTTAATGGTCTCGATAAATGGACATACGAGGCCTTGGGTCAAGCGTCTCTCCATTTCCATCTTTCTCTTCCGATACACCATAGCGAATCCCTGAAACATCAGAACACTTACAGAACCTGAAACTTCGGATACCATTCCTTAATTGTTTTTACGTCAGGTGGATTCTCCATAAAAACGACGACACCGTAATATTTGTTTTGTTTTGCAAACCACACTACTTGCTGTTGTGGAGTTGCCATTTTCACTTTATATGATTCTGGCGCACCATGGCGGTAATATTCAAGATGTTTATCGCTGGAGTATAAATTGAGTACGTCTAGCATATTGTAGAATTTCATTATCACTTCTTTAGCAGTTTATTTCCTACGTTATCTTAAAATGTGGGAGATTTGAAAAGCACACATGTATATTTCTAAAATAAATAGACTGTGATAATAGACTTCCATATGGTTCCTAGAAATATATGCCCGTCTTTTTGGAGCACTCCCAAGTTGGAAACCACCACATCAAAATTTGTGGAAACAAAACTGAAAACATTCCCCCCCGAGCTCCGTCTTACCGTGTTCGCTTAAAAGAACCAAAGGCTTTGCATTTTTCACCGGGTTTTCAATCGAGCGGTGCGAGCACAAATGTGTGCGTCACTCTTAAACATAATCTTAACTACGATGCGTTCTTCTCCGCTTCAAAAAACAACGGCCGACGGCAATCGGTCGGTGACTTTCGACATGGCAAAAAGTGAAAGGGGATTAAATACGAAGATGCTTTTGAGGAAACCTGACTGCTGGATACAATCGGATGACTCCTTTTGCTTCCGAGCCATCTTCAGTCGTACTGTTCTAATTATTTCCCGTTTTACCTCGCAGCCCCAAACATGTTCCTGTCGCGTGCTTCCCCAGGGCTTCCTGCCCATTTCCGTGCGCTCAGTGGGCGGGCGTGGGTGGAGGTGAAACCGATTAGTCTGTCATTACAATCTTCGCCCGGGGCTATGCGCCAATGAAGGGGTTCTCGGAATCGATTCCCCTTCAATGAGCACCAATTACCGATGGCAACAAGCTCCCGCTCGACTCCCGCTCCGCCCTGGATGGACGAGCCAGCAGGAGGGAGGGCATAACATCAGCAGGTGGACACAGCTGTCACTTCTCCGCTTTAAACTCTACGAATTGGTGCAACTTTCTTTTTGCAAGCTGTTTTTACAGAGAATATGAGAATAATTTTAAAGTTTCTGTCCTAGAACGTGATAATGATTTTTGTTTTTCAATTCGTTTAACTATTTTCCAATTTTTAAATTCATTTATCACCACATGTTTTTACTTTTTTTAAAATTTAGTTATGAAATGTATAATAATTTTTTGAGTATTTGCTGATAGTCAACATTTGCATCAACTCCAAGAAGTGTTTCGAAAACAAATTGTTTGCATTCTTTTGTTGATTTGAGATATATCTGCGAAGTAATAATAATTCAAAAAATGGAACTTTTGCAAATTTTGAAAATTGGGACATTTCTAAGCAAATGAACCTGATACTGTATTTAGGATTTATTTACGCTTTATTCTTTTGTTTTTTTTCAAAAATCTCCCCTTTTTCAGAAACGGTCTTAAAGAACGGCTCCAAATGTTTTCCTCAAATTTTTTGTAAGTTTAGTGCTAAATAGACTGTATAAAATGATAAAAAAATTAGATTAGTGTCTTCTTTTGTTTTGTTTTTCAAAATTTACGAAATTTATTATTTTAAAATATCTCTCACGGCGATAATATGCACATTTACAACGATTTGTATACATTATTTCATTGGTGAGTAGAAATATTGGAAATTACTTTCCACGAGGTTGTTAGAAATCCCAATTTATGTTAAAAAGAGCGTTAAATTTCTCATTAACACAAACGCTTAAATGACATTTTCTCTACATCGGCTTCAAATTTTTCAACGAACATTGCCACATACAACGAGGTTTTACTCTTCTATAATATGCTGAAAGTCATGTTTTGATTGATTGTTATTGATTCCGGGCAAGTCAACTACTGAGGTCATTAGTCCCGTAAGTGTGATGCATGCTTTTTATCGGGATGTTGCGATTATCTTCCCGCGCTGGCTGGCGAGATCCGGCGCCGACCTACCGTCGACTAGCGGAGTTTTCCTCAACCTGGTATCTCCCACTAGCACCACCCCAGCCGGGACAAGCTCTAAGCCCCTGACCGAACTCCCGGTATATATAGTGTTGTAGTGGGAGTGTGTGTGTAAGGGATGGGGATAGGTCAAGGAAACGGAAGGAAGATTGCGCTAGAAATCACATGTTAATATATGCGTTTTAACACCTTACCGGAGATGATGCTATGTTCCAACAACATATTCAACAACGTATTAAAATTTGAACCCGTAAAACAGAAAATCAGCTATGATTTACATAGCTATGCTTACGAGAATCCATAGTACCGTAATTATTGCTTAGTGTTAAAGTGTAACTAAGTCCAACAAGTTGAATTATACGAAATGCAATTACGAACATGCCACACCTTCCCTCCCTGCCAAGCCCGGACATGAAGTGAGCGAACGATAGGAGAAAAATATTTCTGCTTTCGTTGTTTTCCGCCAGTTCGTGATTTTAGGCATTCAATTATAGATTTACCTAAAATGCATGAGTTAGAATCACGAAATAAAAAAAATTAATTAATAAGAAAATTGTTTTTTATTTTATAGACTTTTAAGGAAGGACCAAATAAGAATTTGAAACAATTATTCTAGAATATTTTGTTTGAGTGCGAAGTTTGTGACTTATCAAGAAGCGGGCTAGCAGGCACTCTCCATCATGTGTCATCACCTAGTGGCAATTAATGGTTCTTTTTGTAGCTACTCGTTCATAGCCAGGGTGGCCAGTAAGACATTATAATTCAACACTTGCAGTGCGGTTTTTTAATTCTACGCAGCTCAACGATATGCCTAAAAAACAATTCTGTGGAGTAATTTGACAAAATATTAATACAAATAGGCTTGTATAATCATTCGATTATAATGCCAGACATTTATGAAATGTATTAAAATATTAAGCCCAAACAGTGTGAGATGGACTACACAACATGACATCGATGCCACTTTGATGTATTTTGTTTGTTTTTTTAATTATACAAACGAATTTTTTAAAAATATTTGTCACATCGTTAGAATTTATATTATCAGTAAATTATATAAATTGTTGTAGTTGTGAATACAAGTACTTTCAAAATTGTTGATGAATTTTTTCGAATGTTTTAGGTAAAACAGCTTCTGAGTGCGCAGTTCCAGAAAAACTCAAACAGCATTATCTAAAAACAACAACAACAACAATAACAAAAACTGCTCCAATATTTTCAATGAAAAGTTCCGTATGGGCCAAGATTTAACTTCTCTGTAATATTTTTAGTCTTACCATTAGATGACCGAAAAATTGAAAGAATCTTAAAAATATATTTTGGGCGGCGATAGATGGCAGCTAGAAAGATGATGGGGACAGATCAAAAAGTTGCTCAGATAAACTAGTATAAGAATGTCTGTGCCAATCTACAGTAGTTCTAGTGTCTTTAATTTTTTTTTCATATGTGTAAAAAACAGGTAAAGCATTGATGTTGGCTCAATTTTTGGAGAAAACTTAGTTTTGAAAATTGCATTGTAAAATATTCACATTGCAAAAGTTCAATGTGGATGATGAAAAAGTGTGACGAAATCTGTTCTAAAAAATTATATCTTTAAATAAGGACTTGTACTGCATTTTTTAAAGAGAGTAGTTTTCACGTAATTTCTTCTTAAAAATAATACAATTAAAACAAATTTCAAAAACTGCTTTAATTTTTTCATTAATTTTTTCCACGGGTAGGGCAAAGGATGCTTAAAAATAGCGCAAATCTCATTTACTCTCGGGTTGGGGCTCATCGTACTTCTCCATCGAGTCTCATCTAATGATGGGTCGATACCTGCATTTCTCGATACTCGATACCGTTACCTGTCTGAGAGCTTCGATACTCAATACCATGCTACTTAAAAGACTCAACAACAAAAGTGGTTCAATCAGAATTGGAAGGATATATTTTGTACTTCATACATACATGCATTTGCTACTTTTATATTTAAAACTATTTAGATGAGCATACATTTTAAAATTTTTTAAAGGTTCTTATTAAGAAAAACTAACATTCTAACTCTTTCTGTATCCATTCTATTTCTTTTTTTGTCAATTATCAATCCAGCTATACTGAAAAGTCTCTCCGAAAACACTGTAGCTGGTGGAATGCACAGGTATCGAACAGCACTTTTTTTTTAAAATTATGGAGTCACTTTGTTTTTTTCAGTAAAATAGTACATTTGCATCAGGAAGAAGCAAATCCTTGCTTAGATACACATTTAATTCATCATCTTGTGTTGTGACTTCGAGTATACAGCATGTTTCGTGGTCGCTCTTAAGAATATTCCTATAAAGAGATCACATGCCATGCATTTTCGGGGGTTCAGTAGTTGAGGATGCCTATGAAATAAATTAATTGAATTAAAAATTTTAACAATAAATGCTTGTCTTTAATATGATATTACTAATGCAGATACTGAAAATGAGTTATTCGAAATTATGTACAGTGACTTTAATTGTTTGAAATATCGGAGAATCGATATCGTGATGAAAAAATAGGGTCGTTTAAAATTAAAATTAGAAATCAGAAACTCTTACCCTACCGTTTGAAACCCCTGGATGTTCTTCCTGACTTACAAGATTCAATAATCTCTTTCTGGCCGTCTCGAACACAGCACTCTCGCAGAAAACTCGAAAATTTTGAATTCACGGAAAACGCGAAAACTCTGTCTAGGATCCAACAATGAAGCAATGGAACATATTCCGTTTAGTTCTATACCTTCCTTTTAAAAATTATAGCAAGGTCTTTCTCGCAGCAGCAAGTCCTGAAACAACATCATTTGGCTTTTCGAGTTCATAAATTCTACTATTTACAATAGGAATAACTTCAGATACTGAACATTGGGCGAACTCATCGATAGTGTTGCTTCGTCAAAAAACTATAAAGTCTTAATGAATTGATCAATAAGTTCCCACTGCTCAGTTGAGAGAGGAACTGGCAATTTGAAGTCGTAATTGAAATGATTGAAGGCGTTGTCATTGTCAACAATACTATTTATTTCAATAAAAGCAGCTTTCGATGGTTTAGCCATCATCATCAGTTTACATACCAATATACAATAATTTGACGTTGGCAGAAGCGTAAACAATAGCCTTCTTCTCTTACTGAAGTCTTTGAAGCATGTGGAGAGTTGAGTTTCATCATGTCGGCTCGTCTTAAATGAAAAAATGTGGAGGTACAGAAAGATGTTTCTGGGCCGTTTTGAGCACTTTGGTGGATATAGAGGAATGTTTGAAACTCCCCCAAGTTTTCGACACAAAGCAGTAATGTCCTGAATTTTAGTTTTGGTCAAGAGTCCCTCTTTCACCCCGAGTGGCAAAGTATGAGCTAAATATGAAATATGCGGAAAACTTCCATCGATCATTGCTCTTACTACATTACGAGAATTGTCGAAAGAAATTAGAGCCATAACATACATAGCTCATGCTATGACTCAGCGACAGTTCGAGTGAGTCCTGAGGGCAGGTTGACTCTAGGTTTCAGATGTTCAGATGAATTCCCCTCGAGATCCAGTTGTCCTCAACAATAATTGAAGCAGTTGAATATCTTTTGTCATATCCTTAACACCAATTTTTAGTATTGCTTTCATAATTTTTCTCCTGGTTGAAATTTGTTCTTGGTAAGAAAGTGATTCGAAGAAGAGATTTGCGTATGGAACTCCTGGCTGACGTTGTCGGCAAGATTCTCGATAGCAGAGGAGAAGTTAAATCTGTTCAAAAAGCATTACATACATATAATGACTCACAGTGAGCGTCGCAAACCGAATCAAATCAGTGGTGATTACAACTCTCTCGGCTTCCTGGATTTGACCTCTGGATTTGTTCTCCACTTCTTCAAATAACTGAGGGACATAGTGATTCGCTAAATATTGTCTTGTGAGCATAGTGTATCTAGGTTCAAAATGTTTAATTAATTCCTTGAATCCATTGTCTTCAACAATACTGAACGGTTGATTATCTTTGCATAACATGTAAGCAACTTTTCTTATTATTGCTTTTGAACGGTGTTTTCCTCGTTGAAATTTGTTCTTTGTGTCAAAAAAAAACAAAACAAAAAAAAAAAACAAGAAATATTGCTTGATTGGTGTTAAAACTTGAGGATCTTGACAGGACGGGCCATGGGTCATTTACTTCTACCACTTCACTTGTGGGATCTGTGACATTTCCAACGTCCGGTGCAACATTAGTTGGCTTGGCCTTCTTGCGTTCTGTGAAGACCAAACGATATGGTGATAAGGGGTGAAAGAACGAATACAAATACAACCATGCCCGAGACGGGACTCGAATCCACGACCCTTCGGTCCGAGATCGCTACGACACTACTGCCTTAGCGATCTCTAGCCGATGTATTGATGTAACCTTATTTTTTAAATTACTAGTATTGTGTGATTTTCCACCACGCGAAAACGCGTTTTTTTACGTATTCTACAAATATCACTATTTTCATCTTTCGAGACGTCTTCAAAATAATTCCACCCTTCAATTTACTCATTATGTGTATGGAATGCACTAATCCAGTCGTCTTTCGGTCACACTGAAACGCAGAATTGAATTCCCGAGCTCCCTTAGATGCCTCCACGCTAGGCTAAGGGGGGGGGGAGTATCCCGGGAAGAAAGTCAGTCATACAGCATTGGTTTTCGTGCCTGTCATCAATAGATTGCCGGGAGTTCACAAGGAAGAGATTCCCAAAGCCAAATTGGTCGAGTATTGCGGGTTATCTCAAGAGATGGTGACAGGCGCGAGTGCGTTAAAGAGTGGGTCACGGCGCCTGGACGTTGCAACGTTGGCTAAATTCAACAACTGTTTGCCAACCCCAACACACTGACACTTACTTGTTCCGGACAGAAGAAAAATACAAGAGAGAGGAATGTGAAGAAGATAGTTATTCTGTAAATTCAGAACAGATGGGAATTGCCATAAAAAATTGAAAGTATCGATACATTTCCCGAAAGTATCGATTGCTATCGATAACACTCTAGTATCGAAGGTACTGAGGTATCGTAAGTATCGAAGACCCATCACTAGACTCATCACATTGAAGATTTTTAAGCGTCGGAAAATTGACTCAGCATCAGGACGACTGCGTGTGCAGTGGTAAAGTCCTTGATCTTAATTATCTTTACGTCCTCCAATTCGATTCCCGGAAGAGAGAGTTAAGTTTCGTTGGTAGGAATCATTTTTGCACGTTCGTGTAGTAGGATAATATTGCATATCCGTTATAAATATTGCCAAAAAGTAAGACTAACTAATGCCCAAATCAGTTGACGCGCCCGGAAACACGAAAACAATCAATCAATCAAGCAAGCAAGCAACGTGTACTGTCATACGACACAATCTTTTCCTTTGCTCCTCCGCCGTCATTCATTTTTCTTCTTCAAACGTTTTCGCCGAAATAGTGTAGAGCGCATCGCGGCGCTTTCGACTGGAAAACACTCAAGTAATTTCATCGCGGTGCACTAAATTCCGCGCCAGCCTCCCGCGTCGTAGACAAAGGGGTTGGCGGGGGGGGGGGCGAGACAGCACTGGAGCAACGGATGCCGATTTGAGAACGTGACGTAACTCACAATGGCCGCCGCTGCATTCAGGAGAGATCCTAACGCAACGACATTGCCGTGCGTGACGTGTTTGGGGAACGAAAGACTAGCGAGGAAACGCCCCCTGCCCCCTCGCAACTTTATTTCTTTTGTGCAATGACATCTTTTTCACTCAGGACTCGATTTCTTATTCTTTTAGTGCCAACTGGGAGACAGTAAATAAGAATAGTGTTCCGTTTATTTAACGACCGTGGCTACCAATCGGTGCAGTGTTTTGTATGTGAAATATTGTTGTGCTTCTCCGTGATTGGTACGCAAAAATTGGTATAGAAAATAAAATTACCATTTTGAAAAAGCGATAAATTCTTATTCGCTTGCATAACGATAGCTAATAAACTCGAAAGCTGGGGGATGAATACAAATAAAAAGTCGAAATATTTTAATTCACAACAAGAATTTTTTTAAAACTGTAAGTTGTTTTACCGATACAATTTCAGTCATTCTACAAATCTATCTCTTGTAGTACATCTGCGAATAGGTCTTGCAGAAATGTATGATTCTGTCTAGCGAGTGTCGAAATTCTTAAATTCTTCTTATTTTTAAAACAAAATTAAACTCATTATTTTCTTAAATAAATGCAAACAAGAAACATGAAAAACATAGGTTATAAAAACGGGTTGCATGTCTCAGTATAAAATGTATTGGAATTTATTCATATATTAGGGCGTGTTACAGATTATTGGTAGATAATAGATGTTTGATCTATTTAGGGCTTATCACCCGGTGGTATATTTCTAAGAAGTAATATTATTTATATAAAACAAACTCTATTACATAAAATCACATTAACAGAAAAGGGATACAATGCAAGGCGTGCAATACGAGAACAACTTCTTATGCTGAAAATATTAATTCATATTGATACACATACAACTTATCATTTACAGATATGCATACTTAGAAAGCACTACCCAACATTACACATCAACATTTGCCCAATGGAAACTCTATTAGCTCCACATCAAGAACATTCATTATGCCATTCTGCCCCCAGTACACTCCCCCATTCACACATATGCATACATGCACATTGGTTATCTCAATGCCTTTCATCTACCTACATGTCTCATCAAGTAACGCCTACAGCCATAGTGTCCCCTCGCAGTCACCAACTTGGGCTAATGTACCTCGTAAACGTTCTTGCGCACACACGGACGGATTCGTGCCGTTGTGTTAGCCACCCTGAGAAATATCTCCCAACGCCCTAGGAGCGACTTCGGGCGCGCCACAAGCGATGGGTAGGCGCGAAAATCCCGCCCCGCCCACGCCCCGCCCACGCCCCGCCCACGCCCCGCCCACGCCCCGCCCACGCCCCGCCACGCTCCGCCCACGCCCCGCCCACGCCCGCCCACGCCCCGCCCACGCCCCGCCCACGCCCCGCCCACGGCCCGCCCACGCCCCGCCCACGCCCACGGCGCTGTCCACACCGCCGCCTCCGCCGTCGAACGCCGGCCACTTCGTTGCGGACCCTCCCCTACCGCTCCCCCGCCCCGTCCCCGCCTTGCCCCTCCCGCCCCGCACTCTCCCCGCCCAACCCCAGCCCCGCACTTCCCCCGCCCCGACCTGTCCCTGTCCCGCCTCGCACTGCCACCGCCAGCTCCGAACGCCGCCATCGCCGCGGGGTTATTACATTTTTGAAATAACTTGTAGAGGCGACTCGATCACGGGAGGAGTTGTGGGGTCCTCGGCTTCCGGCGTGTCAAGATGTCTGCGGCACGCCCTAAAGAATGTCAGCATCCATAGAATTCGGGATATGGAGAGACACAATGATGTTGTTAAATCGAATAGTAGTACACTAAACATGCTACATAGGAGGATATCCGGTCGGCTATAAAGTGTTGCGACAGTTTTTATATGAAATTCCACCAAATTCCAAATTTTTAAAATATTCTTTAGAATTCTGAAAGGATTTATGGCAAAGGAATGTGGGTAATTCTTTGTAAAGCTCTTAGAAAAACAAGAAACTGATGGAAAAGAAACCAATGTTGTAAACAGTTATTGAGTCCATTAGAATCATAAATAACAAATACGATTATTCTAATTAATTACCAAATAATTGAATATAAATAAATTGACAAACATAATATATAAAATATTCAATCAATTTTAACAACCAAATAAAATTTCATATCTTTACGAAATTTCAGGCAAACACTTACATGACACTTAAAATAAGCTAATTTGTTTTTTAATTAATTATATGAAACATGGAGAGACATTTACATTGTTAGTTACAAGAACAATACACTCGAATTATTCAACGAGGAAAGAAAATTAATAAAAAATGCGTTAGAATTTAATAAAAATAAATGACATGCACCATAAAGTTATAAAATCAGCAATAAGAAATGCACAAGTAATGGTAAGAATAAACGAAATACGCAAACATCAAGCATACATATTTTAATCATTTTCTGTTTGAGGATCATTTGTAGCTGTTGACAATGAAGAACTTTTCAAAAGTTTATATTCTTACATTCACCTGTTTATTTCAGATGTTTTCAGAATAGACAGTTTCCCTTCTACTGCTGATACAAGTGCCACTATTTGCCTACGATCGGTGGGGCGGCAGGCAAATGCTGACCAAAGCTCTTTCAAATCTCGTCAGCATTACCAATGTTGTTACTCCCCTCTACCAAAAATTGATCCGTCCAATCTTATCCTATGCTTCTCCTATCTGGGCATCAGCCAGCAAGTCAAATATAAAAAAATGCAAATTTTCCAAAACAAATTTTTCCGCACAATTACAAAAAAATTACAAGAGCTCCCTGGTTTGTAATTAACTCCCAGTTATATAATGAACTCGGCATTACTCCGATCTCCATCTATTTCTCCCTCCTATCCTCTCGCTTCTATTCCAAACTTCCCCAGATTCCCTCAGCCGTACATTTCAAAATCGGAAAACAAAATCCTCATAAAGTACCCGATGTGACTTCGCACATTGAATCTGCATGAACTCAATGTAATTCATCTGCCAATACTGTTTCTTAAACAATGCTAACATAATTCAATGTACCTTCAATGTATCGTACTCGGCTGCTGAGGGCCTACGAGCTAAGCAGAAATAAATGAAAAAAAAAGAAAAATCTCGCGGGCTGGCTAAATTGCAAATGCATATTTCTGTTACTTTGTACTATATTTCCTGTTGTGTTGGTGTGTCGTCGATATAAAGCACAGCTAAAACAAAAGTGAATTTTTGAATGTGAGAGTAACAGTAACAAGTACGATGACTCATTTGCAAGACTAAGGTTGGAAACTAAGAATTTATGGGAACAAAGTTGAATCGCATTGAATTGACTCCTAATTTTACGTGGCGAGACTCAGGTCATGAGGCCTGCTCTTCCATCCAATCATGCAAATTTTGCTACGCTCCATTCATCAAAGAGGGGAGAAAGAAAGTATGACTTGGGCGACGAAACAGGCAATTTGAATTTACTAACATGGGACAGCCGGCTTTACTTAACTTACTTAACATTTTTTTCGCCCTTAAAAATCCACGGTTTCGAATGGGTTTGAACCCTCGAACTTGGGTATAACATTCCCATATACTAACCGTTACACCATCGCCACCGCGAGATAAAAAAAATTTGTTCATGATATTAATCATAGAAACAAAATATTTACGAAAGCAGAATGAAATGCAAGATTAACAAGAGAGAAGGTTTGGCGCCCTTCCTTTGAACCTTTCGTTTGAAATCCCACAAAAAAGTTGTTCATGATATTATTAATAGAAACAAAATATTTTCGAAACCACGTAAAACTACCGATCAGAGCAGCCGGACCCTAGAATTCTCCTCCAGACAGCGACTGAATTCGACCTAGCTGAAAAGCTAGTGTTGAAAATCCTGCCGCCGTCAGGACTCTATCCTAGGGCCTTCCGGTCAGAGGGGCTGCAGTGACATCATGACATCAGTTGATGCACTGAGCTACTGCTCTCGGAGTGTATTCCTACAAGAACGGACCGTCTAGAATGGTACGGTATAGAATAGGAGCTTGCAAATATTCAATTGCATTTCAATTGCACTGGAACACAATAAGCCGGAGTTTAATATTTAATTCGAATTATTCATAGATAATTTTTCACGTACTTCATCCAAGGATGAAACATCAGACACGTTTAAATATGGTAAAACCATGTATGTTTAATTAATAAATCATTAATTTTTATACATATTAAAAAGGTTTTAAAACAGTTTTAAGCGTCGGCATTCAGCTAGTTTTCAGTAATTCAGATCCTTCCTATAAGAATTCACATCCTATGAACACTGTGATATACTGCAAATATCGATCATTGTACCAGTTAAAGCACTTCTCTTTATCTATTATTACAAACTGTTCACTAGCTTTCATAATAAACAATAAAGCATGGAATGTAATTTTCCTTTGCTTCGATTTTAAAAGTTACATTTGTACTACACATAACATCTATAATTACTTATATTTACTTGATAAGATTTTAGATGTTTTACTTTCTCGCCCTTACGATGGTACTTCATAAGAAAAAGGTGGGCCCCGGAAAACTGCGAATTTTCACCAGAAAACGTTTATTACCGGGTAACAAAAAGTGGATAATCCTGTTGCTATAGTACATTACTTGCTCTAGACATGTCAGAATCCATGTTTTGTCGGTCTTCTAAAATTCGATTGACGAGAAAACATCTGTCTTCGTCCGTTTACTAGCACCTAAATCCTTCAACCCATTTTCTCCAAAACTGAACTAACGATTTGAACGAACTGGAGGTTTAGGAGTATCAACTGGATATTTTGACTTTTGAGAGTATAAAGCACAAAGTACAGTAGCCTCAAAAACATTTTCAAACGTTTCTCAAAAATGTCTCCAATCTTTTTGCTTAAACGAGTAGCGTAAAGGATGCTTCAAAGAATGGTGCTGGTCTAATGTTCGTTGAAATCCCAGATTTTTCGAAAATTGCAAAGGTGCAATTATTGGCGTCTTACTACCTAATACTGAAGATAAAGATTTTTCCTTAATAAAATATGTTCTTTAAAGATAGATCTTGAAATAAGGTTTAATTTCTGGAAAACAAATAGTTAACGAGTAATTTTCGCGAAATACAAACAATTTAAATTTTTGGAATAATATTTTTGCTCAAAACGTTCTCTCCAATGTTCTCTCCAATGTTTCTCTACAATTTCTCATCATATGTGTCAAGGGACGGTAAAACGTATGGTCCCATTTTGGCGAACTCTCCGTCGTTTCGAAAGTTGCCAAAAGTTAACACATCAAAACTCGTAGAGAACTTTTTGTCGTAGAGAAAATGTAAAAGATCGGTTCTTTGAAAAATGGAATGTACATTTTTTTAAAATAAACGAGTATGTATTGCGTAGTTTGTGATTGGATTAATGCAATAAAAAAAACGTTTCCTTGAACGAAATTTTGAAAATTGCAAAATTTAAAATGATGCGAGAAAGTTCATTGTATGAGCAGCTGTACTAGTTTGATATATTTTTACTATATTTCAAACTACAAGGTAATTGTTTATATTTGTTTCATCTAAACTTCCATTAAAGTACAGGCGGGTAGGATGGGTGTGTAGTGAGAGGTGGGTAGTGAGGGGCGGGTAGTGAGGGGCGGGTAGTGAGGGGCGGGTAGTGAGGGGCGGGTAGTGAGGGGCGGGTAGTGAGGGGCCCGAGTGGGGAATAGGGGTGCGGTGGGAGGGGAGGAGGGTGGGGGTTAGGGGTAAGGTTGTGTTTGTGGAAATGAGGGGTGTGGGGATTAAAGGGGCGAGATGGGCGAGGGGAGTGTGGAGGAGGAGGGGCGGGCGCGAAAATATTGGCAGCGCGATAAAAATAATAAACGCGCTGCCCGCTATCGGCGCCCGCTGCGATGTCGAGGGTCGGGGAATCCCCGGTGCGATTTACAGGGCGAGCGGCCTACGCGGCCCGATGGCAGATAGCGCGCCGCTCGCCCGCCCACCGCCAGCACCAGCGCCGCCCGAAAACGCTGGCACCGCACTGCGTAGCCCCGCCCCCGCCGCTGCTGACCACCTCCTTCCGGCCGTGTTCTTCTCACACCCACGCCATCACACTCGCTCCATAACGAGCAGACTCTAAACATTAGCCTAACCCTATTTGCACACGCCGCGATGCCATAAAGAGGGGCATTTGTCATCGTGAATTTGCTTCGTCTCTTTTGATTCTAGGTTTTGACCTAAAAGTAGAACATTAACATTATGTTCATATATTTGGAAGAAGCGACAGAAAAAACTTTATTAATTTACTAGCTTTACTACTAAATAATATATAATAACCAATTTCTTGGCGTTAAAATTTTAATGCTGTATCTTCATTTGTAACAGTCATAAGTATATGATACTAATGTTATGCTAATGTGATTTATGATACTAATGTTAACCCTTCAGTGCACTTATTAGGCTTCAGAAGCCCGGCTATGTTTCTTAATGCTGTAAATATTTTTCCGTTAACATTACAAATGTGTCCTTTCATGATACCCTCTGTTGTTATGCATCTTTTCTGATGCCAAAGAATGATCCAGATAGCCATGCAATTTTTCCATATTTTTCACCTTTTGTTGTGCTGTTCACCAAGTGGGTCTTCAGAGCCCGGTAGTTTTCCCTTACGGATCTTTTTTAACGCCTAAGAAACCCCTTTCTATTGTAGGAATTTAATTCTTATCATTCCAGACGTAGTTTTTGACTTGCTAAGAGACCAAATCATGACCACATTAACATGGAATAAATTGGTTCTAGTGGTGAGATTAGAGAAGAGTTGCAAAAAATACTACGGAAAAGTGAAATATGAACAACTACTATCACAATATGAACTGTTGCAAAAGAAAAATATAAATATATAAAAACATATAAATTAAAATTCATTTCTGTCATTGAATTCATTGTATTAGGTATGAAGTGTGTTCACGAACATATCGGATGAGTTTTTTAGTTACAATATTCTTCACAAGCAGTATGCGAGAAAGTAAAATAATTAAACGTTAGTAAATAATACGTTACTAACAGCGTTAGCAAATAAATGCAAATAGATCGACAAATATATTATAATAATTATTAAACACCAAGGTATTTTAATATTATAACATACAAATACATAAAATATTAGTTTTTATATTACTGCGAACGAAATGCAGCCGTCATTTCGCCTTCTATCATCAGTGCAGCGTTGCAACAATGGGTTACAACGAATAACAATGACCGCTCACCTATTCGTTTTCACATTTAACACAAAGGACGCAATTTTAAAATGAAATAAAACACACTCACACTGACAGACACACACACACACACCCATATATATATATATATATATATATATATATATATATTCAATATATGTGTATATAATAATATCATACTAGTATATAATAAATTAATATATATAATATTTTAATTTAAATTTCATGTGGATTTTGAAAAAAAATATTTCCTAATGTATGCATTTTAAAAGAAATGTTAAACGAAATCCTGAAAAAATAATAGAAAACTGCAAATAGTTTAAAGTCAGTATTTTTGTACAAATATACAAGTTTAATATCTTATATACATAAGAAATATTTAAAATAAATTTTAAATATTTCTTGAGTATAATGAACATTTTAAAAGAAATGTTAAACGAAATCCTGAAAGCATGCTCTCAATAAGTGGTTATAGAAATAATATCATTTAATGACATTCTAGAAACCGAATAAATTCGGACCGGGAGCGGTAGCTCAGTGCATCCACTGATGTCACTGCAGCGCCTCTGACCGGGAGGTCCTACGTTCGAGTCCCGATGGCGGCAGGATGTTCGACACTAGTTTTTCAGTTAGGTGGAAATCAGTTGCTGTCTGGAGGAGAATTCTAGCGGCCAGCTGCCCTGATCGGTAGTTTTCCGTGGTTTCTCTGATCAACATCAGGCGAATGCCGAGGCAGAATCCCTACCAAACGGGTCACGGACCGCGCGCGATCTTTCCTTCCTTGTCCTATCCTCTCCCCTTACACGCACACACTTACAGATGGGCAGACGAATTCAAAAAAGAAGCTGGCAACACCTGAACACGTACAGCTCGCAACAGACCCACTTGGAAGTACCTTGAATCGCGCAGGGCCCAAATCACTACTGCAAACGACCGCTAGGTTTGAATACATGATCCAGAAAGCCAACAGTCAAGAAGCCAACAACCTGTCCTGCATGCAGGAGGCCTTTGCCCTTAATGGGATTAAACCAGCCTAATAATAATGATAATAATAATAATAATAATAATAATAATAATAATAAGTAAATAAATATAATAATGAATTTTACAAGTATCTGGGGATACAACAAAATAAAATGATTATATATAGTCAGATAAAAGGGAAGTTAAAAACTGAGTTCACCAACAGATTCAATACCATACTCAAGACCTCCCTCAACTCTCGTAATCTTACAACAGCAATTAATACATATGCCATTCTTGTAATTACTTACTTATTAGGCATTATAAAATGACCAAAACTGATTTTTATTCACTGGAGAGGATTATCAGGGTCCAAATGACTCGTTTCAAATATCACCATCGAAAACGTTCTATCCAATGAATAACATAACCAAGGAAATTACGGGGTTGGGGCATCTTAAATATTGGTAATCTCCATGCAAAACTGATAACGGAAATGAGAGAGCCTTGTCATTTCAGCAATACAGAGTAATACAGCAAGTAGATCCATACACCACTCAATCTTAAACAAAAAAATATATTACACGAACAATCGACACAACCCGAGGACTTAGACAATGGAAACAAAAAGATCCATGGTAGATATCATACAAAATAGCAAATAAAACGCGTGTGTCTTAAAATAGGATATCTCTACCCCGAGACTGAAGGATTCTTGATAGCAATCCAGGACCAGGTAATTGCAACACAAAATTATCTCAAGCACATTATTCAAGACACCAAAGTGCCTTCTGACATCTGCCGGAATTGTGGTGTAGGTCAAGAAACGATCCAGCACAATCGGTTAAACGGTTTATGCGCTAGCGTTTATCACCGCGGAAGGTCGGGCTTGCGGACAGACAGACGATTCCCGCCTATCGATTTTTCGATAACCAGGCTTCACATTACAAAGATTACACCAGGTGTTTGAGAAAGTAACTTAACATATTCAGCAACAACATTTACTCACTTTTTCGTTACCAAGGCCTACCAATAATAGTTTTTGTGCAGAAAATTCTCTGTTTTGCGTAGGTTACTGCGAGAAAGTGAATTCAACGACGTGTAACCGACATCGATTCTATAAAAAGTATCGTATGAATAGATATGACATTTTTTTAGGATTTTTTGTAGTGTCATTGCAAAGTTTGGTAAAGACTAACACAACCCAAAGGCGGAAAATAACTAATTTTAAAAAATGTTTGTAGATGCACCACGACCATTTTTCCCCCTCGCTTAGAGCACGTGATTCCTAATATATTCCGCTAGAGGTCAGAAGTGCTGCAGCAAAACTGGAACCTAATTTATTTGCTAGAGGTGCATACGATTAGAAAAATTTAACCTAATAGCAATGTGTTGTAAAATAAAATGAAAGAAAATTATAGTACATGTTTTCTTAAAATTTCAACCAATTGCTATAAAAAAATAATTTAAACACTGTGGTTTATATAAAAATCATCTTTTCCCTCTTCGCAAGGATTGAATATGAAGAAAGCCCAGGCAACGCCGGGTATTTTGCTAGTATATTATAAAATAGTGATATGAACTATCACTGTTGTGTAGGGAAGTAGGATGACTCTGTAGGTTCTGGGTGGAAAACATGTTTAGCAGTTTCTGAGCAGCAGTATGTGCCCAAGAGCGGCGGGTGGGGGCGGCGCAGGCTAGCAACTTGAAGGGTCGCAGGTGTGGAGGGGGAAAAGGAGGGGAAGGGTTAGATAGGCAAAGGGAGGACTCAAAGGTGGGAGTGGACGAGGCTGGAATTTTCTGAGACGCACATTAGTCGGATCTTAGCTGTGGGAAAGAGGGTTCTGGGATTTCCTGGAAGAAGCAAACCACATTTGGTTGTAGAGGTTATTGTGTACACA
The DNA here is from genome assembly GCA_964035755.1 of Teleogryllus oceanicus. Classification (NCBI taxonomy): domain Eukaryota; kingdom Metazoa; phylum Arthropoda; class Insecta; order Orthoptera; family Gryllidae; genus Teleogryllus; species Teleogryllus oceanicus. The sequence continues at coordinate 5,377,741 of CAXIVR010000007.1, forward strand.
AAGAATTCTAACAAATATGTGCGACCGGGAGCGATAGCTCAGTGCATCAACTGATGTCACTGCAGCGCCTTTGACCGGGAGGTCCTAGGTTCCCACTCCCCACGCCGGCAGGGTTTTCGACACTAGCTTTTCAGCGAGGTCGAATTCAGCTGCTGTCTGGTGGAGAATTCTAGCGGCCGGCTGCTCTGATCGGTAGTTTTCCGTCGTTTCTCCGACAACACCAGGCGAATGCCGGAGCAAACGGGCCACGGACGCGTGCGATCACTCCTTCCTCTTTCTATCCTCTCCCTTTCACCACACAATTACACTAACATGCACTACACTACCACATATCCCGGGAGACTGATCGGGTGCTTAGAGCTTGTCCCGGCTGGCGGACCGCTGGTGGAGAGTCCTGGTAGCCGACTGTAGGTCGGTGCCGGATCTGCCATCCAGCGGGGAAGATCACTGCCTTCTCCGAGAAAAACATGCACTACACTAACGGGACTAATGACCAGAGCAGTTAACGCGCCCGGAAACACGAAAAAAATCAATCAATCAATTAATATATATTATATGATTGTTACTTACTGATCCACTATCTCTGTTATTACCTTCGATTCAGAGCTCGCCCGTATCATGATCAAGAGGATCGTGGTTACAAGGCAACTACGAAAACAGTTGAATGCTACATGTTCTCTTACGGAGGGAATTATGAAGTTATGACGAAGTTATGAAAGGGAATTACGAGAGGGAAATGTGAAAAAACAAACCGAGTGAAGCTCACATCTTGTTATTTAGTAAATAAGTAAATGTAAGAGCAGAGGTGTTGGTGCGAACGATCTTCTGTGGCGCTGTTTGTTTTCAGGTGCTGAGGAGGCCATACACTGGAAGGAGAATGCGCGACCCCCGCGCCAAATAAATAAATAGATTTTTTAAAATCAGATAGATTAGCATGTACTCGGCTTCTGACGGCAGGTTTTTCCGCCTTCAGGTTTTTTTTCCTCAGCCGTACCTTATGGTCTCTTTTCGGCAGCATTGATGTGATGGAGAGACCATTTGGGGTGAATACCAGAACTCGAAAGGTTAGAACGCGGTAGAATGTAGGTATTGTAATGGCTTAAAAGCCTTTGGCGTAGCCACTTAGCATCAAGTTTTCTAATTTGTATATAATAATTACCTATTAAATAAAAAAAATTGAATAATTAAAACAACTTAAAAAATAAGATCTTTTTGTATATTTTGTATATTGTACTGGTCCCAATGATTTGAGAACCTCAGCCTTACCACTGTTCGATCATTAGAACTCATGATTTTCTTGGTCCCTAAATAACTATTTCTTAATCTGCGTTTATTGTGTGTGAGGTTACCTGTGAATTGCTATATTTTTCCAAATCTCTTCATTCTTTGATTCTCCGTGTGAATTTTCGTTTTTTTGTCCTAGATGTACGGCGTTACAGTTGTTGTTACAAGTGATGGAATAGGGCGTGCATGAGGAGGCACGTATGATTGAGTTTTTAGTGTCAGCGCTTTCGGTAGCGGTGCAAGGCAGCTAATGAAACTGATCGCTTTTTATCCCTGGCGACGTTGGACTCAACGCGCGGAATATAAAGTGACGTGATGCTAGAAACTGAATTTGCGGCGGCGATGGTGTAACGGGTAGCGTATCGGGCTGTTATATCCAAGTTCGCGGACTCAAACCCGATCGAAGCCGTCAATTTTTAAGGGCGAACAAATCCTTCGTACGCCTTCCTTCGGAGGGGAAGTAAAGCCGGCCGGCCCATGTTAGTAGATTTACTGCATGTAAGAGATCCTCAAGCCATTGAGACGCAGGACGTGAGCGTAGTTTCGTGGAGACGGAGAGCAGGCCTCATGGCCTGAGTCCCGCCACGTAAAATAATCAATTCAATTGTGTCCCACGCAGGACGTGAGCGTAGTTTCGTAGTGACACTGAGAGAAATAAGGTCATCAGCAAGGTCTACATTCCGGGTCCGCTACCTTCACCTTAAGGGAAACTTCTTCAATTTCGACCTTTGGCATTAGATATTTTTTCCAGCTGCCTAGTGTTGGAATTTCGGGCACTGAAGCGACATATTCCTTTGCAGGCGGGGATTAATATCCAGGACGTTGTATTTCCTACGTTCACTGTAGCCGAGGTTCAGGTTCACTATAACCGAAACTTCTTATGCTTATTTGTGATGTAAGTGAAACGGGACCAGTGACTTCAGTTCTCAATAAGGAAGGGTTCACTATATTCGTGTTCACTATAACCGAAGTCGACTGTAGTTTGTGTTTTTGTTATACCACATTGAAATGGATCCCTTTCATCCTTATTAGTTAATTATAAAGATGAGCTTTTAGTTCGGAAAGAGTCTGTAGCTAGCAATATATTGTAACGAATATTGCGTCATCCCCCGGCGCCACTCCGAGGTGCCTGCGGGTTACGTCATCTGCCGGCGACAACGAGCTGCCCGTGAGCGGGGGGGTTGCATCACCTGCCGGCGGATTACTCCAGAACAGTCGCGGTGTCCGGAAGGTTCTGGATTGTCTTACAGGTATAAATACGCGACGGCCGGCGACCGCGAGTTTCTGTGACCAGTGCATCGAACTGTGATCAGTGCAGTGAACTTCGGCCAGTGCTGAGGACTGTTCGAGTGTGCAAGAGGAGTGTAGTGTAAATAAAGCAAGAGAAGTGTAGTGTAAATAACTGAAGAGAAGTGTAGTGTAAATAAATAATCAAGTATTTTCAGTGATTGTGTTAAGTAACAAAATAAACGTTTTTGTTAAAATAATACGAGACTTTTAATTCACCACCTAGAAACGTAACAATATATTCCACGAATAAACTAACGTTGTTCCTGACACCTCAGTATAACAGAACATCTCCCCACAGCATTTCATGAAAATAACATTCAATACTCATATCACTCGACTTTTCACAGGCATTCGATAGAGTATGGTACCATGCACTAATGTACAAACCGAACAAAATCGGCCCTTCACAGTACATCACCTCAATAATCCAAAACTACTTATCCAAGAGAACCTTTGCAGTACTCATCAATAATCATCACTCAAATCTCAGATTAATCAAAGCAGGATTACTACTAGGTTCCCCCAATATTAACCCCCCTATTTCACGCAAACTATTTAATCTGTATGTATCAGACATCCCCAAGCATTCAACAGTTAAAGCAGTTTGAAGATGATACAATTATTTTTGCATTCAACAAATTACTAATCAGCACTAAAAACAACATACAATTGTATCTAAATCTAATGGACAGCTAAGTAAATGTAAACCCAAATAAAGCAACAATTTTTTTCTACTAAAGCCATACACTCCACCAACCACTTTAACTTAACATTAAATAACAAGCTCATTTCAACTTACTCCGAAAATACACCCCTTAAATATTTAGGAATGTACATGGACACCAAAATGAACTGGAAACAAAATATATACACCAAAATAATACAAACTGAAACAAACTGCATTGGCTAAAAGCACTAATAAATAGGAATCAATACCTCTCATATTACACAGCAATAATATAGTCAAACCGACACGTGTCTACGCCTGCCCAATATGGATGGATTCTGCAAAAACCAACATAAACAAAATCCAAATATTACAGGACTAATTCCAACTCCAAGTTCATTTAAGAAACTTTCTTAAAAAATAGCAAAGAATGCTTAAAATAGTTACATCGATGCTGGTAATGTCATTTTAGTTGATGTTTCCACAAGTTTAAAATGTTTTCGACATTTTTGTACAACTACAAAGACAGTTATTAAAGACAGGTATTTTTCCTTATTAAAATTTGTTGTTCAAAGAGAGGCCATGTACATTTTTTTGGAGATGGAGGGTAGCTTTAGCATGATGTATAAGCAATTTTTAAAGAATATATCTAAAAAACGATCCCTATTTTCTGAAATTTTTTCTCGAATACAGTAAAGTATTATAAAAATGACACAGGTCCCATTTCCGGTAATGTTTCTGTATTTTCAAAAACTGTGAAAAATTAACTTAACAAAAAGAAACTATTGCTCAAGGAGAATGTGTGCTTTAATAAAATATGTTCTAAAAATCATATCTTTAAATAATAATGATACTAATAATATATAATATTATATAATATTATTATATAATATTATTATATAATATTATTATATAATAATATTAATATTAATAATAATAATGATAAATAAGAAATAAGTAACTATGATTTAAACATCTCTACCCCCCGGTCGAACTTTAATGAATGGAAACAACAAGAAATACATGGAAGATACCAAAACTCTTGTTTCGAGATGATGTAGACAGACGTTCCTCGGTGGAGTGGCTTTTGGAGAAACAAATATATCCTGAGACCGAGGGTTTTATAATATCAATTCAAGACAGAGTATCAAGACCAGAAACTATCAAAAGTATTGTTTAAAAGAAGATGTGGTGGATAAATGTAGGAAGTGTGGAGCAGTAGGAGAAACTATAGAACACATCACAGCTGCATGCTCTTCCCTCTCAGACAGTGCTTACTTAGGAAGGCATAATCAAGTTGCGAAAATCGTGCACAGGGCAATTGCAATAGAGCATAAATTATTGGATGAATCAACACCGCCATTCTATAAGTACACCCCTCCTCCAGTGCTGGAAACAAGTTCCACCCTTTTGTACTGGGACAGACCAGTTTTAACTGATCGTACTGTCGATTACAATAGGCCAGATATTCTCCTTATAGATAAAAAAAGAAAGAAGGAGTAATAATAGACATCGCAGTACCACTATCCACAATATCAAGCAGAAAGAAATAGAAAAAATTCGAAATATGAAAACTTATCTTATGAACTAAAACATATTTGGAAATTAAATTCTACCAAAACATACCCACTCGTGATATCGGCGGAAGGCCTGGTCAGTAAAAACTTTCTTAAAAACTTAACAGAACTTAAACTACCTAAAAACGTTCTGAACATGGGACAGCGCGCAGTTTTGTTGCAAACTGCCCATATCGTAAGAAAATTTTATCTTAGGTCCAGATATAAGATGAAGTTCTTCTTCTGTGACCGAACCTGTCCCCAAAACAACTCCGGGAAGGTGAGCATTTCTACCAGCAAAATAGCTGAGAAAACATAGGATAATAATAATAATAATAATAATAATAAATAATAATAATAATAATAATAATAATATAACAAGTCCACCTAGGAGTACGTGGCCTTGACGTTGGTGGTGGAGCTTGAGAACTCGGCGGTAGCGGTAGCCGGCGGTAGCGTAGCTACTATTGGGGCCTCTCTTGCCGGACAGGAGGAAGGGGAGTGTCAGACCAAGAAGTACTCCAGAAGGAGATGAAGACGTCATCAACAACATCAGAAGAGGATCTACAGAAGAGACAGTCCCCAGAAGACATAACCATGGCTTCGAAGTGCCCCTTCTCCTCGAAGGTTGATAAAGGGAGCCCACACGGAGAGAAATATTATGGTACATGGTACAATACATGTTTAGTAAGCATTCATACGGTAAATACAATTATTCGTGTAGTAAAATTTGCTTAACAGTCCGTTGGACAAAACAGCCATTTCGTGAAGGCCAATAAGCACTTTGTTCTACGAAAATTTACTAAACCGTTTAGTTCGGTGTACTACGTAATTAATATCGTGAACTAAACATTTCTCTCCGTGCATGCCCGGGATAACAGGGGCAAAGTCTTCAACGGCCAAATATGGACGGAAGAAGCAACCCTTCATGTGGGGTTAATAGGTAATGGCCGGTGTAAATGCAATGAGATAGCAGCCCTATCAGACCACTCCCATGTTGAAATGGAGAGGTCATTGGATATTTGCATCGAAAGCCTCTGCCAGGGCGCAGACGGAACTAGCGCTGTCTGTGGCAGCATTCGAACCGCTAGTGGGGTGACGCTGAACGGGCGGACTCACATCCAGATACTCGAAATTACTGCAGCCGATGGAAGCAGTACGGAAGATCTGTTAACTGCACCTAAGCACAATGCTTCCCAGAGTTCACTTGTGATCGCTTTGGCAGGCCTGCCACGACGGAGAGTGCAATGGACTAATGACATGAACGAAAAAAACATTATGTTGTATTTTCGTATAACCCTTTGCGATACAATTTGTATAGGATAGAGGCAGGAATTGCAACACGAAATGTTTTATTCAACAGTAATGATATTTATCCCACCTCATTGAGCAGAACATCGCAAATCAAAGATAGCTGATGAGTAAAACCGGCAAATATATCTCACGTGCTGGACAAAATGAGATTTAAGAAGAAGTACAAAACTTTTTAGTACAAGAACTCCCATACCACAAGTTCATATCTCACCACAAGGCTTGCAAAATACACTGTTCATTGAGCTTCCAAATCAATATATGCCTAGAGATTATCTACATGAAGACCTTGAATCACAAAATCGACAGGTAATTATCGAATATGGAGGGATAGATCCTCATCTGAAATCGAGAATCTCAAAACAGAACAGTTCAAAGAAACTGGCAATGCAGCAAATGCAATGTAGCAAATGAAAAAAATGTTAATGAGACCTTAAATTTCATGACCTATGACTATCTCTACTCTACAATATACTGAATGGCAGTTGCAATCGTGAGAATGAATAGGTGGAAAATATCTGAAATCCAATCAACTCGGAGTGCCCAGCAACCGCAAAAAGATCCCCCAAGGAAAATACGGTTTCGAAAACGGATCGAACGCCACAGATCAGATATTGCTATATTGGAAGTTTTCCGGAGAGGAGATAGAAATAAATATCTGAGAAATAAAATTGTATACATTAGGAGGAAACACCGCATCCACTCACATCACAATATCCACAATGCAGGTCTTCTCGATTTTATCGAAACCATAAAACTGATAATCTATAGCCAACGTATACGCAGATATACGAAAAGCCTAAAGCGGAAAACACAACAAAGAATTTCTCAGGAGTTAAAAGAACTACAGAAGAGTAGGAAAAGGGAACAGAGAATTGAACATCTTGCTAGACAAAGCCGCTGTACAAGACGTCTGGAGCGATATATGGTCGACTGAAAGTCACTTTAATGTTAAGGCATCCTGGCTAGAACAGATGAGAGGTGCTGCGACGCGTATCACAGAAATAACAACCTCTCAAATCCCTCAAGATATATGACAGAAAGTTATACAGAGGCTTCAATAAAAAATGCCCGGGGTTATATGGAATACCAATTGGTACAAAAAATTCATTAGTCTCCACGGGAGGATCCTAAAATTTATTAACTACCTGACTTATCACGAAGAAATGCCACATTATCTATGTAAATGTGTCACATTTATGAAGTCCAAAACTAGCGATACTCTAGATGCTGCAAAATACCGGCATATCACATGCTTTAAATCGTTTTATAATATCATCACAAGTTGTCTATCGATGATTATCGAATATCACTATAGAGCGAATTCTATCCTGGCTGAAACTCAAAGACGTTGCAGCAAAGGTTCCCTCAAATGTAAAGAAGAACTTATCATTGACAGTGTCATCATGTTTCATACATGTAAGAAGAGACGCCACTTGCTTTTCACTTGTTTTATTGACTATAAAAAGGCCTATGACATGGTTCAACATGTTTGTCTGCCCTACATACTGTCACTGTACCGTATTAATCCAACGATAGTGAACTTCCTCAAAATCACCATGAACAAATGGAAGACCACTATCCGTGTCGCGGCAAAAAATGAAACAACGATTACCAGTAAAATAAACATAAGGCGTGGCATTTTCCAAGGTGACAGTCTGAGCCCGTACTGGTTTTGTCTGGCCATGAACTAACCCACACTGCTCTTGGAAGGCCTACAAACAGGATACGAACTGAAGGGTACTCAGAAGATCCAGATAACGCACTTAGCCTATATGGACATCAAATGCTACTCATGTATAACGTGTGGCCTAGACATAAGAATAAAAACCACTAAAGAATTTTTCAGAGACATCGATATGCACTTGGGGATTGATAAATGCAAAATTCAAGACATACAGAAGGGTAAACTCGCCAATGGAGCTTGATACGAGACTGAAAGTGGGGAGGTAATATCCGCTCTGGAAGCCGATACAAATATCTTGGCATACAGCAGGGATGTATGATAGCACATCACAAGCTGAAGGGAACACTAGAAAGTGAGATCACGGACCGACTCAATGCAGTTCTAAGTACTTCCCTCAATTCTAGAAACCTCACAGTTGCCATCAACACATACGCTCTTCCCATTGCCACTTTTTAGATCGGTATTCTCAAATGGTTCTCAAAATATCTAGAGGAAAGACAAAGACAGGTGCAAGTTCAAATGAGGCGTGTTGGTTGCCTCCTCCCAAGAAGAGCTATTCAGAGGATGACTCGACCTCGTCGACTGGGAGGGCGTGGTAAGGTAAAGTTGACAAATGAACACGATAAGCAGATAATAGCAATGTGAAATTATTTGCAGAAAAGTTGAATACTTGTCGACTTTACAAAGCGCTCGTTCAGCCTGATGACAAATATACGCCTCTCAATATAAAACAACAACAACAATATATATATATATATATATATATATATATATATATATATATATATATATATATCCAACAGTCATCTTTTAAACAAGAAAAACGATTCCTGGAAACAGAAAGCCCTTCACGATGCATATCCTGCTGCAGTTACCAATCCAAATGTCCACGAGGAAATGTATAAATGGCTCAGCATAGGATAATTGTACCCAGAGACTAAAGGTCTTACGATGTCAATCCAAGATCAGGTTGTCCCAACGAAGAATTACATTCAATAGATAATCAAAGACCCATAAACACATGGAGATGAGTGCCGAATTTGTGAGCGTGATCATGAAACTATCCAGCATATCATCTCGGGTTGCAGTGCACTATCCCCAACAAACTACAAAATGAGACACGATCTAGTGAGCCGGATCATCCATGCCAAGATTGCTAATAAATACAGACTCCGGCGAGACATTGAAACACTGTACTACCAATGTCATCAAGAAACTGTGCTTGAAAGCGAGTCCCGTAAGTTGAACTGGGACCGCAGTATTACGACAGACAGAACAATCCAGCACAATAGACGCGATGACTCTGGACTGAATCTGCCAGGAGAGTTTGGCTTATCGACTTTGCAGTTGTCAATTCCAGCATCATGATGATAACATATCAGGCAAAAGTAGATAAACACCGAGAGCTAGCATATGCAGTGAGAGAATAGTGACATGTTGCAGACGTCAAAACTGTTCCAATTGTCTTATTAGCAACTGAAGTCGTACCAAAACTTCTTAGCAGATCGTTAGCCCACTCAGGTATGGATAAGAGTATTTTAATTGCTCATCAATAATCAGTCATCATCAGTACGGGCTCATTGGCTAGGAGGTTAATAACATACATAATAACATAATACTAACATAACAATTATATATTAATATAAATAATTTAAAGTTATTTTATATTGTATTATATTAATTATAGAATATTGTAACGGTTAAAATATCAGTTACTAATCTTTGATGTGGTAGCTGTGCAAGACCAATAATTTGTCTGAAAATGGAATAATAATAATAATAATAATAATAATAATAATAATAATAATAAGTGCATAGGGAGGTGGCAACCCCATCGCCCGCAGTGATCTGTCGGAGGACAGAGTCTGTGCAATCAGCTCTGTTTTCCCTACCTACAAAGGGGCGTCGATCGCTGACCTACCCTAGACCTACTCTCTTTGACATTCCGCCCTCCCCCTTCCAGCAGGAGTAAGTGGGTGGATTGAGCAGCTCACTTTCTCCTGTTTCCCAAACAAACTATTGCCTCGCCTATAAAGTTTTCCTAATCAGATTATTCCTTTCTTAATCTACCCAATATCGACTCTTTTGAACAACACTAAATGTGGCTATAGATTGAATACGAAACAAACGAAAGGACTAACTCATTTACTGTACATCGCTATCTTAAGGTCTTCGCCGAAACGCATGATAAATTACAATCGCTTGTAAGTGTAGCAAGAATGTTCTGCGATGACATCAGGATGAAGTTCTGTCTTGATAAATGTGGTATAATAAATATTCATAAATGAAATGTACAAAACACAAAACACATCGTCTGGATCATAATCGTGTCAAAAAGGAACTTCGAATAAAGTATCAAAAGCGACTAACAAAGTTGTTAAACTCTTACTTATCAGGGGATATATCTGAGGATATTTCAGGGATTCAGGGAAATATCAGGGGATATTTCAGCTATCAATATATGGGCTCTGCCGGTCCTAACCTACTTGTTTGGTATTGTGGACTGAATTTGACCTGGAGGAGCTTGACAGATCAACGAGAAGACTGTTACATAAATTCCGCTGTCTTCATCCAAACTCCTCAGCAAAAAGATTACATCTACATCGAACGATGGGAGGCAGAGGGTTAGTTGATATAAAAACGCTTTGCCTGTGGCAAGAGGAAAAAGTGCGGCAGGTCCTCTTAAACTCCGCCGACATATTAATGAAAATAACTGTTAATGAGGAGGGGGCTTCACTCCGTTGAACCTCTATGAAGGAAATTATGAAATAAACATCTCTACCCACCAATTGAATTTTAATGAGTGAAAACAACAAGAAATTCATGGAAGATGACCAAAACTCATGTTTCGAGATGATGCAGACAGACGTTCTTCGGTGGAGTGGCTTTTGAAGAAACAAATATATCTTGAGATCGAGGGCTTTATAATATCAATTCAAGACACAGTTATCAAAACAAGAAATTATCGAAATCATTGTTTAAAAGAATATGTGGTGGATAAATGTAGGAAATGTGGAGCTGTAGGGGAAACTATAGAACACATCACAGCTGCATGTTCTTCCTTCTCGGACAGTGCTTACTTAGGAAGGCATAATCAAATTGTGAAAATCTTGCACAGGGCATAGAGCATAACAGAGCATAAATTAATGGATGAATCGACATCGACATTCTATAAGTACACACCTCCTCCAGTCCTGGAAACAAGTTCCACACTTTGGTACTGTGACAAAGCAATCCTAACTGATCGTATTGCCGATCACAATAGGCCAGATATTCTCCTTATACATGAAAAGAAGGAAGGAGTAATAATGGACATCGCAGTACCATTATCCCACAACATCAAACTGAAAGAAAAAAAATTTCGAAACATGAAAACTCATCTTATAAACTAAAATATATTCGTGAATTAAATGCTACCAAAACATACCCACTCTGATATCGGCGGAATCCCTGGTCAGTAAAACCTTCCTAAAACCTTAACAGAACTTAAACTAGCCAAAAACGTCCTGATCATGGGACAGCGCGCAGTTTTGTTGCTAACAGCCCATACCGTTAGAAAATGTTTATCAAAACAACTTTGGGGAAGGTGAGCATTTTTACCAGCAAAAATAGCTGAGAAAAAGTAGGATAATAGTAATAATAATAATAATAATAATAATAATAATAATAATAAAATAGTAATAATAATGTCTTTATTAATTGTCAGGCTCAGGTCATAGGGTCTTCCCTTCAGTCTTATCACTAATAGTATGTCCTACATTTGTTTTTGAAAACTGGCTCCAATTTGTCTTCAAATGTTTTCCTGTGACAAAGAAAAGGAGGCAGAAAATGACGCTGGACTAATTTTTGTTGAACTCTGAATTTTGAAAATTGCAAAAGTTGTAAATAATGCTAGAAAGTATGTGCTGTTGTAGGAACAAAAAAAATAAAATCAATTATAGTACCTTGGTGCAGAATAGTAAATCTTCATAAGTGACTAGGGTAAAATGAATGAAAATAGTCTATATGGCGGTGAATGTCTTTATATTTGATGTTCATTTATAGCACTTTCCCTGCTCACCGCCGTCCTCCAATGGCACTTGGCACCACGGCGTCAACACACACAAATCCGACGACGGCATCGCCGGGCCGCGATCAGAACGCTGCTTTAGCGTGCGCAAAAGGCGAAGACTGCGTGGGGGGTATAAAAATTCCCACTCCCAAGCCCAGCCCCAGCCCCCACACCCGCCCCCGCCCCCTGGACCCCGCTCCCCACCCACGCCTCCGCCACCATCTTCGTTTCTCCCTGGCCCGCATTGTCGTACCCCCCTCCCTCATTCCCCACACGCCCTTCCCCGCTCTCGCCCCAGCACCACCTTCGTTTCTCCCTGCCCCCGTTTCGTCTTCCCCACCTCGTTTCCACACGCACGTCCCGCCCTCCTCCCCGCTCCTGCCACGCTCCCCTCCCCGCCTGTCGCACCTGCCCTCAAGCCGTCACTCGGCACAAGGGGAGGCTAATTCTGTTTGCGGCGACCGCATCGACAGTGCATACACAGCCAGCACGGCCGACTTCCTCGATGACAATGACAATATTGATTGGCTCTCAGGAGAGGAGGCATCGGACGAGGAATCTCGCCTCTCTTTGTGTGGAATGTCCGAGATGTTTGGAGATACACAGCGCGTGAGGAAGCTAAACAGGTCGGTAAGGAAACATAATTTACACGTCCAGTGAATTGAGTTAATATTGATTTTCAAGGCAAGTTGAATTGTGTGTTTGAAATTCTGAATTGTTGTGTAGTAGAGTAACACAATAAAAAAGAGGAATATTTGAGGATGGTTATGAATAAAACAATCAATGTATCGACTAATTTTATTTTTCATGTATTTGTTGCGCGTTCTGTGATCATTCTCTGTACTGTACCTCCGTTATAATCGGTCGCATTTTATTTCAACAATCTTTATTTACTCGGCAACTCACATTTCTCCCGGCTTTCTAGACATGAGTGTACTATTTCACTATCAATGCACTGAACTTATCTTCCGTCGCAACACACTTGTTATTCGTTCACCTTTACATGCTGATTACCCAGTTTTTTCAATATTTACGTCTTACTTTTAAAACTCACCGGACCTGGAGCGGGAGCTCAGTGCATCAACTGATGGGACTGCAGCGCCTCTGACCAGGAGGTCCTAGGTTCGAGTTTTGACGGAAGAGGTATTTTCGACACTAGCTTTTCAGCTAGGTCGAATTCAGTCACTATCTTGAGGAGAATTCTAGCGTCTGACTGCTCTGATCGGTAGTTTTGCGTGGTTTCTCCGATCCAGGCCAGGCGAATGCCGGAGCAGTACCCTACCAAATGGGCCACGGTCCGCGTGCGATCTATACTTCCTCTTTCTTGAACTTCTCCCCTTACACACACACACACACACACACACGCTTACACTGACATGCACTACACTACCACATATTCCGGGAGACCGGTCGGGGGCTTAGAGCTTGTCCCGGCTGGGGCGGTGCCCTGCTGGTGGGAGAGTCCTGGTTAGAGGGAAACTCCACTAGCCGACGGTAGGTCGGCGCCAGATCTCGCTATCCAGCGAGGGAAGATCATCGCCATCTCCAGAGTAAAACATTCACTACACTTACGGGACTAATAAGCTAAACAGTTGACGCGCTCGAAATCACTAACCATCCAACCAAAGCAAAAACTCAGCGAGATTTTGGTGATGTGTTCTCTCTCATCTTAAAGTCAAGTAGTAACCATAAATTAACTATTCTACAAATTATATAAATTACTATGAAGTAAAAGAGGATTTCAAATTAATACGAAGAGAACACACATTGTGAGATGACATAACAAACCTGTAATTTGTTTTACAAAATTAGTAAAATCCACCCATGAACAGTATTTGAAGTCGAGGTGACTCACTCAAAAGTACTCTTTTACGGCACCATACATTTCAGTATTGTAGTGGCTAGATTCATGAATTTGGGAGATAAGAGCAGAAGCTGGTTGGCACAACAGAAATACGTTTGCACATAACTGCTTTATTGTTAATCAGGAATCCAATACCAGTTTCGAGAAGAAAATACCTTGAAATAGCAAAAATAAAAATAGTGTGTCATACTTACATTTTATTTTGCATTAATTGTGACTAGAAGAATTTAAGGGTTATTTGTAACCAACATTTTCGGCAGCAGGAAATGTAAAAGAAGTTACTTTGTATCAATTATAAGAACAATCTTGCTAAGTATTAACCAACAGAATATTCATAAAATGCAACAATATCATTTGTACGAAAAAAACTGTTCAAAAACTGTGTCAAAATAAACTACTGAATACCCATACGATACCCTACTTGAATAATTTCTCACATTTAGTAAACACTATATTGTTACGACTAAGGAGCTGAAAATATGGCTGCAGCAAGAAAATAAACATTACTAATTATATCTAATTTCATCTAATTTCATCTAATTTCATCTAATTTCATCTAATTTCATCTAATTTCATCTAATTTCATCTAATACTCAACCACGTTAACATAATTTACACTTGTGCACACTTTAATGACATGTTACAGACAAAATAATATATGACTAATTTGCATCTCAGAGTAAATTACGAAAGAAAAAACAGTTTCAGCATCAGATTCAGTCTAATAGATTCAGTTGCAGAAGTGTTCGTAATGAAAATTACGGGAATAAATCTTCTAAGGAAAATAAATCTTCAAGACCACTGAGTTGAAAAATATACTGTTTTTGTACTCAACACGAATGACCTACTCAGAGAAGATGCATGTCCCCATCCATTGAGATATATGAACTCGACACCTTCCGCTGGGGACTAGCGAATACTCCAAGGATGTTCGATTGAGTCGTCGCAGACACAGATTTGCAAGGTGTGGCGTGATAACGAATCATAGATGAAGCAGTCTGAAAATTTAACAGGTATTCCTGAAAGTAAATCCAGTAGACTTGTATTAAAGGGAGCACTGAACAAATTAGGTATTCGTTTATGACAACGCACGTTCGCAAAGTAGTGCCCAGGAATTACCGCCCTGAGAGTACAATCCGCGCGAACTAACCGCAAGCTGCACCTGAACTCAACACTGCCCCATACCCTCCTGCGTCGCCCTGCGGCCACTGCCTGACGCCCGCACAAGCAAACAAAGGCAGCCGCGGGGCAGGGGCGGTGAAGGAAGGCCATAAAACACGGCCGTCACCGGTCCGACGGCCCCTCCACGTCACCGCTGCGGGCAGCTGACGGGACAGGCTCCGCCAGACACAGCTGCAGCCCCACCCCGCTTCAGCCAACTCGCCCCCCCCAGGCCAGCCACGCTGCACATCTACCCGCCCCGCTCTCCTAGCCAGGACTAACTAAGCCAGCCACTCCCCGCTCCTACCCGCCCCGCCCACCCAGGCAGCACTCAACCAGGCCAGCCACGCTGCACATCTACCCGCCCCGCTCTCCTAGCCAGGACTAACTAAGCCAGCCACTCCCCGCTCCTACCCGCCCCGCCCACCTAGCCAGCACTAACCAGGCCAACCCCTCCCCGCTGACCACGCAGGTCTCTCCGGTCCCGCCTCACCTCTCTTTCCTCCCTTCACATCATAGAACCGGCCCTCCCACATCCGCCCCGCTTCAGCAGCACAGCGCGGCCGGGGTGATACCGGCCTTTCGACTTCTCACCCTTTCCCCGCCTCACTGCGGCAGTTCCATCTGGGCGAGACCCACCTTGGAGAACCCATGCCTCCAAAACCTGCCCCGTCTGAGTGAGTTCCACCTTGCACAGCCCCCCCTCGGACACTTGCCCGAGCCTCATCTCGCCGGCACTACCCGGGAGAGACCCTCCCGTACATCCGCCTGCCTCATCACGCCAGCCATGCCCGGGCAAGTCCTGTCTTGCACACCCCACACCTTCTGGACTTACCACGCCTATCCCGCTCGGAGGAACCCGCCTTACTCAGCCTCGCACCTGCCACACCCACCCCGCATCCTCACCGCTCCCACCCACCCCGGGTGAGACCCGCCCTGCTATTCCCTCCCCACCTTGTCACGTCCGCTTGCGCGAACCCCGGCCGCCTCGCCGCGACTGGTGGCGCCGCCTCATCCTTGCCTGCCTTATCCAACCTGCACAGTCGCGCCCTCCCCTCGCTCCCCGCCACGCCACAACTCGCCAGATCCGCCTCGAAACCCCGCCGCCTCGCGCGGCCGGCCGGCGGCAGCAGGTGGAAGTGCGCCGCCCCATCCTGCCACGCTCCACGCGCCACGCCTGCACCGGTGGGATCTGGCCGGACTCACCTGCCGCTGCGGCAGCCACCCCTCGCGTCGCCCCCGCGCCGCCCCCGCGCCGCTCCCATGCCCCCCCACGCCGCCCGCCGCGCCGCTCCCGCCCCCACGATGCCCCCGCGCCGCTTGCATGCCACCCTCACGCCGGCCCGCCGCGCTTTCCCCGCCGCATCCGCGTCGCCCAACGCCGCCCCCGCCTCGCCTCGCGCCCGCCCCGCGCCTACGCGCCACCCTCGCGACCCCGCACGCCGCCCCCGCCGCCCCACGCCGCCCCACGCCGCCCCCGCGCCCCCGCCGCCCCACGCCCACGCGCCCCGCCGACCCCCGCCGCCCCCCAGCCGCCCACGCCGACCCCACGCCGCCCCACGCCGCCCCCGCCGACCCACGCCGCCCCGCCGCCCCACGCCGCCACCACGCCGCCCCACGCCGCCCACCCGCCACCAGCCGCCCCCGCCCCCACGCCGACCCCACGCCGCCCCGCCGCCACGCCGCCCCGCCGCCCCACGCCGCCCCACGCCGCCCCACGCCGCCCCACCCTGCCGCCCCACGCCGCCCCACGCCGCCCCGCCGAGCCCCGCCGCCACGCCGACCCCACGCCGACCCCCACGCCCCCGCCGACCACGCCGCCCCCGGGCCGGCCCCACGCCCACGCCACCCCACGCCGCCCCACGCCGCCCCACGCCGCCCCACGCCGCCCCACGCCGACCCGCCGCCCCACGCCGACCCCACGCCGCCCCAGCCGCCCCAGCCGCCACGCCCCATCCCATGAGCCGCCACGCCCCCACGCGGCCCCGCCGCCCCGCCCCCCACGCCGCACCCGCCGCCCCACGCCCCACGCCGCCCCGCCGCCCCACGCCGCCCACGCCGCCCCCGCCGCCCCACGCGCCCCCGCCGCCCCACGCCCCACGCCGCCCCGCCGCCCCGCCGCCCCACGCCGCCCCGCCCGCCGCCCCACGCCGCCCCACGCCGCCCACGCCGCCATCACGCCCCCACACGCCGCCCCCGCCGCCCCACGCCGCCCCCTATTACTCACGCCGCCATACCACCCCGCCGCCTTACTCTATACAAGCCGCCTACGCCACCCCAGCCCCACGCCGCCACGCCGCCGCCACGCCCTGCCGCCCCACGCCGCCCCCACGCCGCCACGCCGCCCCGCCCCCCCGCCGCCCCACGCCGCCCCACGCCGCCCCACGCCGCCCCGCCGCCCCACGCCGGCCCCACGCCGCCACGCCCTACGCCACCCGCCCCCCACGCCCCCCGCCGCCCCACCCGCCCCACGCCGCCCCAGCCAACCCGCCACGCCGCTCCACGCCGCCCCACGCCGCCCCGCCGCCCTCAGCCAGCCCCCGCCGCCGCCGCCACGCCGCCCCGCCGCCCCGCCGCCCACGCCGCCACTGCCGCCCACTGCCGCCAGCCGCCTCACGCCACCACGCCGCCCCGCCGCCACGCCGCCCCACCCGCTCCCACCCGCCCCCAGCCGCCCCACGGCCTGCCACCCCGGCGCCGCCCTGCCGCCCCGCCGCCCCACGCCCCCGCCGCCCACGCCGCCCCACACCGCCCCACGCCGCCCACGCCGCCCCACGCCCCCCCACGCCGCCCCACGCCGCCCCACGCCGCCCCACGCCGCCCAGCCGCCCCTACGCCCCACGCCGCCCCCCCCACGCCGCCACTACGCCGCCCCCGCCCGCCCCCGCCCTACGCCGCCACGCCGCCCCGCCGCCGCCGCCCCACGCCGCCCACGCCGCCACCGCCGCCCACGCCGCCCGCCGCCCCCGCCGCCCCACGCCGCCCCCACGCCGCCCACGCCGCCCACGCCGCCCCCGACCCGCCGCCCCTACGCCCCCCCCACGCGCCTCCACGCCGCCCCACGCCCCCCACGCCGCCCCCACGCCGCCCCACGCCGGCCCCACGCCGGCCCCCTGCGCCCCTGCTCATCCTGGCGCCGCATCTCCCCGCCGCCCCGCCGCCCCAGCCGCCCCACGCCGCTCCCACACCGCCCCACGCCGCCGCCGCCCCACCGCCCCCGCCGCCCCACCTCCCGCCTCCGCCGCCCACGCCCCCCACCCCCACGCCGCCCGCCGCCCCACGCCGCCCGCCGCCACGCCGCCCCACCCCCCGCCCCACGCCGCCCCCACGCCGCCCCCCGCCCCACGCCGCCCCACGCCCCCACGCCGCCCCACCCCACGCCGCCCCGCCGCCCCACGCCGCCCCACGCCGCCCCACGCCGCCCACCGTGACGGAAGCTGCTGGCAGAGAGCGCGGAAGGATGCCCCCATGCCGTTCCCGCGCCGCCCCGGCGCCCACGCTCTGACGAATGTGACGGAAGCTGCTGGCAGAGAGCGCGGAAGGCGCCCGGGGCTTGGTCATAGCGGAGCACGCCCTTCGCCGCTGAGCCACGCACATTGTCGCCTTCACCACAGGGCTCTGCGAAGCAAACGCCTGCAAAAATATGAATACTCTTTTCATTCAATTCTTCTGGCCTCTCGGCGATGCCTCAGGGTTATTTTAGAGGCCTCAAGATTACTAGCAATATTACAGTTACATTTTCGCCTGCCTCTGCCAATACATTCTACAGCATCTCTTCTCGACACAATTTCTTGCATTCTACTCACATAGTAGAGGAGAGAAAACATGATAATGCGGCAAAGAAAGGTTATTTTTCACTGAAAAAGTCATATTGTGAGCCCTTGATAATGAGAGTGTGGAGACATCGTTTGTGAGTGTGGAGGCAATATGATGTAATCACTTCTCCCAACACCTTGTTTTATCAGGATTCCCATTTGTGGGTTCTTGGTACTAAAAATATATATTATGACGAAACGTGAGTTAAACCGTCTCTGAGAAATGCAACCTCAGGCACAATTTTCACAAAACTTAATGTTCCCAATCCATCGAGCTTGATGACATGGCTTGAATTTAAAACATATATTTTTGTTTTGGAAGATACTTTACATGAACTCTGAACATTTTGAATTTTTTCAAAAATATTGCACATTTGTCATTTTCTTCTTGGGTAGAACAGAAAATGCAAATGAAAACGGGACATTCTCATGTATGTTGAATTGAGCAACGTGTAAAAGTTCAATTTTTTGACGTCTTCCTACAACTACTGAGATGAAGATATAGAAGTTTTCTTCTTTTGAAATTTGTTCTCTATAATTAGCTCTTTAACAAACCAGGCACATTTTAGGTAAATATTAATATTTTCGGTAAAATAATGAGTAATACATGGGCAATATTAAAACTTTTTCAAAATCTGCTCCAAATTTTTCTTAATTATTTGTATGAATAGTACTAAATCCACTGATTAATATGACATAATCACAATTTTGATATATTATCTTCATTCTTCAAGAATTTCAGCAATGAAGCTAATGTTTTCAAATATTCGAATCTCTTACATCGTGAATTCAAAAAAAGTTAAAAGTTATTATAAAAAAAGTTTAATGTGCAAATGAACTCTAATTTGTAAACTGGGTTTTTGTCAGTTAACTCAATCAAAAGCTGAACTCATTCAAAAGTGTTACCAAATGTTGCTCAAAATTACTTATTCCATGATTGGTTGAGCGAACGAGCTATACTGGCTGCTAAAAACACTGATGTAAATGATTTAAATTTCAAAATTCAAGATTCCATTCCTGGCGAAATGAGGACATATAAATCAGTTGATACGGCAACTAATGAAGATGATGTCGTGAACTATCCACTGCAATTTTTAAACTCACTAGATTTGCCACAATTGCCGCCTCACAATCTTCAATTAAAGGTACGATCTGTAGCTATAATTTTGCGAAATATTAACCAACCGCGACTTTGTAACGGCACACGATTAGTGATAAAAAATTACTGAATAACGTAATAGAAGCAATCATATTGAAAGGAAAGTATAAAGGAGAAAACGTTTTGATACCCCGCATTCCAATGATTCTGACTGACGTACCATTCCAGTTTAAACGTCTGCAGTTTCCAGTACGGCTTGCTTGCGCTATGACTATAAACAAATCCCAGGGGCAGTCATTAAGTGTTTGTGGTATTAATTTAGAAAACCCATGTTTCTCGCATGGTCAATTGTATGTTGCCTGTTCCCGTGTTGGAAAACCTTATGTCCTATTTGTTTACGCGCCAGTAATCAAACAAAAAATATCGTGTATCATAAAGTACTACCACAAAAGAACCTAATTTTGAATAAGTAAAAATAAAATGAAATAAAATAAGTATGTATCATAATAGAAAATGTGAAATTGTAATTTTTATTGTGATTTTTTATTGACTATTAAAATAATTTTAGGCGTTGTATAATTTTTATTTTTTGACATAATGTAATTGTTAACTTATTAACTTCCTTTTTTTGTCTAACAAGCTGACCCGGCCTCCCGAATAGCATAATAAGTATTAAACAAACTAAAAAATTAAAGAATTGATTGTTAGGCGGTACAAAGTTCGCCGGGTGAGCTAGTAATAATAATAATATTATTGATAATAATAACCATAATAATAATAATAATAATAATAATAATAATAATAATAATAATAATAATAATAATAATAATAACTAACTCTAGTAGTATTAACTACATTCTATGGCTGACCTCCACAGTTATTTTAAACTATTAAACACAAGACGACACGACTTTTTAATTACACTTCACTTTCACTTCACTTCACATTATTTGCAATTCACTTCTCATTCTACTTCTATTCTGCACTACACTGCACAACACGTCACCACACTTCAATACAATACTATTTTGAATAAAATTATGTATTTAATAAATCAACGTATTTAATAGTATTTAACACAATAATAATAATAGCAATAAAAATAAAAATACAATCAAATATCTGTTATAAGTCTATCTTACTAAATTAATAAAGTTTACAAAGATCATTAGTTAATATATTTTTAAGTCTTTGAACACCTAGAGGAAAGGGTTCCAAGGCTGTCGGAGGTAACTTATTCCAGTCCGATATTGTTCTACTTGTAAAGGAAAATTTTCCACCATTTGTCCCCTGTTGCAATACCAAATATTCTATTGACGGAAAAATTGACTGTCTGCGCCTGTTCTTCTATGGTCAATGCAAGAGCCATAATCCTTAAATCGTGTTCGTGGATTGTGACGCTCCAATGTTCGTTGGAATTCCAGATATTTTGCAAAGTGCCAAAATGCAAACAATTTTTTAGCATCTTCCTACAAGTATAACGTTAAAGTTCGAAATATTTTACTTAATGAAATCAGTTTCTTACAGGCAGATCTTTAAATAAGTTCAAGTTCAATTATTAAAGAATATGAATAGTTTTCGTGAAATTTGCCGAGAAATAGAGACAATAAAAATATTAACATTTTTTTCTCAAAAACTGCTTCAACATATTTCATTAATTCCTATTCCACGGAGAGAAGGATGGTTGATTGAAAGGATGGGATGGGTCTCGTTTTTGTTGAACTCTCAGAATTTCAGAAAATCGCAAATTTAAAAATAACGCGAAAAAGTATGTGCTGTTAAATCGCCTCTTCTTTCACATTAATTGGAATACCATGTTTATTTAAAGAAACATGTTCCATTTTTCATCAGCAAATGTCGCATATGACATGCCAAATACTTTCCATCCAATGATCAATCATATTAAAATATTCTCATTCATCACAACCCATAAGGGATACACCAATATTGCCTTCCTGCTGGTATACATATTGGTATAGTTTACTGTAACCGCCCATATGTCGGTTCCATTGACTGTTTGAGAAGCACCCGAGAACGTCAAGACACGACAAGATGCAATTATAGTGTTACCGAATTGCAAAAGATCGCGCTAGCAGTAAATGGTATCCCTTGCGAGACTTTATTAAAGTTTCTGAACGCACTCGCGTAGAATGGAACGACAACCAATGAAAAATCACCCTTGAAAATATCAGTCCTAGCGCAAAGCTCTGTCTTTTGCTCCCGACCGCCGATCTGGACGCACCGAAATTGTTCGTGTTGGACGGAGAGGAGAATTCGCCGTATTTTGACGATAAGAAGCTCGAAAAAGCTTTTTTTTCTCTTTCGTCTTGGCTTACCACGCAAGAAATTCATTACGCGGAGATATTGCAGTCATATTGTATAAAATTCGAAGGACTGTGGTAGCGATTCACCAGAGGACGTGTTCACCGAAGCAAGGGGTTGCCACGACCTTGAAAGGATCTGGGTCGCCGTCGCCGCTCCAAGCTGTGGAAATATTCCTTGGAGACGACGTGTCGTGAGTCTTCTTTCGTGAAACTTCACTAGAAATTCTCAAAAAAAAAAAAACTGTTTAAAGATGCAAGAATTATTCTACAGAGATAGAACTCACCTTACTTACAGACGTAGACAGTCCAGTAATTATATTAAAATCATTTAAACGTAATCTTTTACAATATTGCAGTCGTAAAAGGAAGCCAGAGAGCTAATTCCTGTAAAGAATTGTAAAAACCTATTTTTTCATTTTTCTATTAACGATGGTATTTGTTCTTTTAGTGTATGTTTTCAATTTATTGTTTAATCGTTTTCAAATTGCTCAAAACCAATAATTAGTAAACGAGTTATTATTAATTGCACGTTCATTGCATAACGATAATTTTTTTCTTTGCTGGCTAAATTGGATAAAGTAATAATCTACGTGAAAGTGAAACAACGTCTTGTATATATATCATTCACTATTCAAGTGACAATTTCTTTGAAAGTGTATGTAAAGGGTATTTTGATATGTGATTATTTTTCAGTATTTTGTGTTTCCATGTATTATTGTCTTGTGTAAGTTATTTTCTTGTTTTTTTGTGAAGTGAAGGGTAATGTAATTTTATGTAAAGTGTTTATGCGAGTGTTAAAACGCAACTGCAGTTATTAGGTAATCACGAAATTGCTAAAGGTAGAGCAAGTAATAGAATTTTTCAATGCAATGTGTAAATGCTAAATAAAATTATATTCAAATATTTAACGGAATATATCTAGAACTCTGTTCATAGTTAAAATATTAACTTGCCTATGTTTCTTTTATTACAAAAGCAGGTTAAAAGACGAACCCACTCCTGTAGGGCAGTTAGGACATATAAAACCATTCCTAATTTTTAGTGTGACATTGTCATAACATGTCACAGGTCAAGTAATACTACTAGGTTTCTTGAGTGACCCGCTGTAGGCTTTTTAGTGAATAAAGTGAAAAGGCAGAGCGGTCACATTACACAGTTTTTTCGCTTTGTTATGTTTCTTTGAGAAAAGCGCTATTAGCCATTAAAAGGGAATGTATCTCCGTATTATTGGTTTGAATACAAAGCGGTAATAACGTCAGCAGCTTGGGGGAGAAAACGAATGCGGCGGCCGAGGAGCGTGCTAACGAGACCGCGGCGGGTGGAAGCGAGGGAGCGGGGGGGGGGGGACACCTGGCTAAACCTCCTTATCGCCGTGGGCGTGGGGGGGGGGCGGGGCTGCAAAGGCCGCGACCTCCATCAGCGTGGGCCGGCCGCCTGATCCGGATGAGCAGGTGCAGCGCCCGGAGGCCTCGTGCCGAACACGCCCCAATTAGCAGGCGGCGCCGAAGCAGCCTCCCCCCGCCCCCGCCCCCCGGCCGTCTCCCGGACACCGCCACGCCCACTGCGCCCTCCGCCGCCCCTCGCCCCCGCCGCTGACCGGAACGCCCTAGGGTTTTCAACACTACCACCGGCAGCGGTAGCTCAGTGATGTCACTGCAGCGCTTCTGCCCGGGAGGTCCTAGGTTCGAGTCCGGAGGATTTTCGACACTGGCTTTTCAGCTAGGTCGAGTACAGTCGCTGTCTGGAGGAGAATTCTAGCGGCAGGCTACTCTGATCGGTAGTTTTCCGTGGTTTCTCCGATCAACATCAGGCGAATGCCGGAGCAGTACCCTACCAAACGGGTCACGGACCGCGCGCGATCTCTCCTTCCCATCCCTTGTCCTATTCTCTCCCCTTACACACACATTTACACGAACATGCACTACACTATCACATATTCCGGGAGATCGGTCGGGAACTTAGAGCTTGTCCCGGTTGGGGCGGTGCCCCGCTGGTGGGAGAGTCCTGGTTAGGGGGAAACCCCGCTAGTCGACGGTAGGTCCGCGCCAGATGTCGCCATCCAGCGGGGTAGATCACTGCCATCTCCCGAGAAAAAATATTCAGTACACTTACGGAACTAATGACCAAAGCAGTTGACGCGCCCGGAAACACGAAAAAATCAATCTATCAATCAATCAATTCACTACACTCCTGCTCGTCAGCCTTTCACCGCGCTCATTCTTCGATTACTTTCATTGTCACGGTTAACGCAACTTCACCTCCCCGCCTTCTCTTCCGCTACCACTTTCTTCTTTTGCTCTCTCTGCCTCCTCTCTCTCCTCCAGACAGTGCTCTACTGTCGCTCTCTCATCTACCAGCTTGCCAGTCACTTGATGTCCTCTGCTCACCCCTATCCTTCAGGGCACCTTTCCAGCCACGAATCCCTTTTCTTGTCCCCTGCTCCAACCGATGTCCAGTTCAACCTCACCACCCACTTCTAGGCACTTCTCTGCCGTCGCCTTTATCGCTAGGAGCTTTCTTTGTCCTTCTTTTTCTTTGACCTTAACACCATGGGCCTCCTTTTTCGTGTGCACTTTGTTGCTCATTCACTGCCCTTCGGACTGGCAATTACCTAACACGGCCTGATTCTAAATTATTATAAAACTCTGAAATTATGGTGTTTCGCTATATTTTAAGGGATTGGTGACATCCTATTCTTACGAAAACTTAAGCATATCTTCAGAGTGAAGAAAAATGACGAGCCTTGCGATACTCGCTGTTCATAATTCTGTCAGAAGGGCGCTTGACGTCTAGAAAGCCAGGCTTTTTAACTCATGTATATAGTTTCCTTTAGCAACAGAATTGCAACATGTTAATGGTCAATGCCAAACGTACATTCTATTATACGTCACTATTTTAGAAGTCCCTCACTCTTCCTGTCCATAATCTTTCCTAGATAATTTCAAAACAACAGTGATTTGAAAATGTCTTTTCGCAGGACTGGAATCACCATTAGTAACAATATCTGGATATCGTAGATTCTAATGCAATTTTGAATCACATTCTATTAAATTGTTTTCATCTCAGCTTCTCACCTTTTCACCTCTCCATAATAGTCCCCCATTGATACGCTACTATCTGCCTCCCTTTTACTCTGCCTCGTTTCGTTGCAGCCCGCCGATCCTATTCGTCGCAGCGCCTTCGTGCCCGTTCCACTCTCCTCTTCAGACCATCCTCATCCGGCGGCTTCAAATGTCGGGATAACACCGCTCGCCTCCCACCACTCAGTACCGAGATTCGAATCCCAGTCGATCGATACACAATTCGTGGTGGACAAATCAAGTTACCGGTAGGTTTTCTCGATGTCCTCTCGATTTCCCATACCGGGAGCAGTAGCTCAGTGCAATCACCGCAGCTCCTCTGACCTGGAGGTGCTAGGTTCGAATTCTGATGACGGCCGGATTTTCGATACTAGCTTTTCAGCTAGGTAGTTTCATTCAGTCGCTATCTGGAGGAGAATTATAACGGCCGGCTGCTCTGATCGGTAGTTTTCCGTTGTTTCTCCGATCAGCACCAGGCGAATGCCGAGCAGTACCTACCAAACGGGCACGGACGCGCGTGATCTTTCCTTCTCTTCCCTACACACACACTTACACTGACATGCACTACACTACTACATATTTCGGGAGACCGGTCGGGAGCTTAGAACTTGTCCCGGCTGTGGCGCACAGTAGTTGATTTCCAAAATCTAGCGGAATTTAAATCAGAAATGCATATGCTCAAAATGAATGAAAGTCTACGTGAAAGGGTTCATTATAGTCTTGCCTGAACTGTAATAATCGCCATAAGTGCAACATTCATTTCTAAAAGAATGGTGGTGTGTTTGTTGAGGGAAGAGTGGGTTCGGTAAGGAAATTTTGAATGTTGAATATGAGCGAGAATTTGGAAAGTATGTTCTTTAAAACGCACTAATTTTTAATAGAAAATTTTACATATTTGGTTGTATTTTTTATGCAAAAGTATTACCATGCTTTTGAGACTGGTTAAATGATCAAAAATTTAAACAGAGTTATTTTGAGTTTCCAGCAACTGCCAAGAATGTTCTTTGCATGAAAATATTCCCTAAACTTTGTGCAACAAAATGGTGAAAAACATTTCTGCTCGAATTTGCTCCATTACGAAAAAATCGATTTTTTTTCAGATGTCTGTACAGTCACTTGACGGGAACTAGTCGTGCTCTTGCGTCAGGGTGAACTGACTCGTGCAAAATATTTACGTAATAGAGAAATGCTAATGGAGTATGTTTCCCACAAAGGTAGTTTCCCACAAAATATTCTCTCTTTCGCCGCTTCTCCGTTGTCTTACAAGCATTGAGGAGCTGGTATGATGTGAATGTTGAAGCTTTAAGAAAATACGCAATTGAAAGAGAAGAAGAGTTCATCAACTTATACGGATGGTATTTCATGCCTGTAACAATGCACAAAATACTATTCCATGGCGCTGATGTCATTAACGAAATGATTGTCCCAATTGGACAACTGTTCGAAGACGCGCAGGAAGCCCGACACAAAGTCATGCCGAGAAAGAACTACTCAAAAATCATCAAGGATACGTGGCAATGAAGATATGCCTGATTTTCTTTTGATTTCTTCCGGCTCAGTCATAACAAGTATTCGGCCAGTATCAACTTAGAAAATTGAACAGCTACCGAGTTCTGGGGTTGTCTCGTGTTCCTGAAGCTGGTGTTCCACCTGAAGGCAGAATAGTAGATTCACAGAGTGACTAATGCCAAATATTGTAAGTTCTTAATTTTTTCTAATTATTTTAATTGCTCAATTAAATATCAGTACGAATCACTATATTACATTCTGAGTTAGTGTCTCATGAACCTTTAGTAGGAAATTGCCTGCACAATCAATTTAGTAGTTCCCATATTGATAATTTGGTAAACCTTATCAAGCCTCTAGGAAAATGAATGTATTATTATAGTATTTCACTACAATATAATATAATAAAAAACAACACATAGAATAGTTCTGACCGTTTCAACACCGTCGGCTCTACCGTTCTCTTGAAAATATTTTAATACTGCTAAATGAAGAAAACCAACCACCGTAGGGCGGAGCCCCGCTGGTGGGAGAGTAGTTAGGGGGAAACCCCACTAGCCGACGGTAGGTCGGCGCCGGTTCTCGCAATCAAGCGGGGGAGGATCGCCGCCATCTCCCGAGAAAAACATGCACTACAATAACGGGACTAATGACCAAAGCAGTTGACGCGTCCGGAAACACCAAAAAAATCAATCAATGGATCGATTTCCCAGTCTCTCATTCCACCGTAGCTCCACCATCATTAGTATTATAAGATAATCATCTCAGGTACGGGCATAAAGGGTAGGGAGTAAGGAATTTGAAAATAAAGAATACTCCCTTTGCTCCACCTTTTGAAGTCGCCACGTTCTGTCCCTTTCTATATTCAACCCTTCTCGTTCCCTGGTGGTACTTCTGCTCGGCTGCCTACCCCTGACGGGGTTCTTCAGCTGGGGTAAATCTGTGATGAAGCGGTTCTTTAGCTGCCGTTGCCACCTCCACTCCCCCGTACAGAGACGGGGATTGGGAGGCTGGATGGGAATAATGTAGGGTTGGTTTGTGGTGGATAAATTTTTTTTTTAGGTGTTGAGATAGAGGTAGGAATAGGGATAGGGAAAGGATAGGGATGGGGAAAAATATTTCATTTTATATATATTTTTTTATTTTTTTTATTTTTTTTATTTTATTATTATTATTATTATTATTATTATTATTATTTTTTTTTTTAATTTTTTTTTATTTTCTCGGTTCTCGCTGCCGCCGCCGCAGCGCGCCTGCGCCCCCGCTGCCACGCCCCCCCGCCCCCCCCCCGGGCAGGCGCCGCGAAGTCGTCACCTCCGATTAAGAAGTTCGACTCTCTCATCATCGGTCTCAACGAGCGGCCTCCAGCAGCAAAAACGCTGCTGTCCAGTGTGTGGAAAATGCAGCAGCGCAAATCGGTTGTTCTGAAACGGCACTCGTGAATTCTGAAACTTTTTCCTTCATCGTCTCATGGCAGCAACAATGTTGTAAAAAGGGACGCACTGAGCAAGGGAATATAGTCGCAACATAAGGTATGACAAATTGCGGATAAACATAATAAAATATTTATATTTTTTCAATCAAACTCGAAACTGTCAGTGTTTTTGTAAAGTATTGATATCTCTAAAAATAATATGGACGAAGTTTGCTTACTTCTTCGCCAATTTAAGCGTATATTTGAAGTTATTAATGTAGATTGCAAACTATAACTTATTTCTCTCCCTTTTGTGCTTTTTATCTCCGTTTACACCTTTTTTCTCCCTCGCTATTCCTTTTTATTAAGCTTAGACCTCACTATTATTTATTTTTTATTCTAATTTCTCTTCAGTCTGTTTTTTTACTGTCTCTCTGATAGTATTTGAAATATCTGTATGAAACGATCATAGGAAATGAAAGTACATTCATAAAACTTACGTTGTTTCCATTCTGGCGAATTATTATAGAAAAACGTTATATAGTTTTTTCGGCAATAATACATTATTTCTGATATTTCGATTTGAAATCTCGATCTTCATTTCCTTCTCTCAAAATAACAACTTCTTTGATAAAACACGGATTCTATCACAGCCCTTTCAATCAATATTATCACATCCCAATATATCCTCCATATAAATAGTATCTCAGGAAAGGCGTTTCTGTTTGAAGCTGTGTGTGCAAGCTGTTCGAACGAGTTCTGAACATAAAACATTTCGCGATCTGTCAGTAGAACGCTCATGTTATCACTCTTTTCTTTGCTCTCCCGATATTTTTCATTATTATTTCACAGGTATATCTTCCACAAACATAAACGTTTTTCTATCTTTACTTTAGGTTCGTAGAAACACTGCAAGCAAATCACTGCCAGTTCCACGTTTCTTGTTGACATTTCCTTGAATAACCTCCGGCAATACAGTTCACAGCCCACGCGTGTCCATGTCGTTTATTCCCAGTGGAAGAAATGTCACTTTCTCGTTGAATCAAAGACTATATTGGAAAGATATTATATAGTCTGATACTAATACAGAATAAAATTACAGAATATATGTGGATAAAACTTCAATAATAAAGGAGTAAGATGACATGTTTATGATGTTTCAGAATGGGACAGACTTTCTCGCACTAGGTCGTTTCCTATTCTCTTCAGTCAGGGTTGGATTTTCTGTACCGCTCCTCTCTTTACCCAGCTGTTGCAATTGCCGCATAAAATACTTATCAGAGCATTTAGCGACTTCTACCGCTCCTCTGGGAACATTCCCGGTGAAGAACATCTTCACCCTCCCCGAATATCACACGTTATAGCCTCTGTCGATATTTACACATTCACCTACGAATTCCTAGGCACCATCTCGTTGCTTGTAACATTTTTTCGGGGCATAGGGATATAGTTCTTCAATTTCAAACAGATTCCACACAGTTGCCTGTCAGGTCAAAAGATTATGAATGGTTTGGTGTAAACACACTACGAATAAAACGTTTATATCTTACCCGTGTTTATAACGTACAGTCTTAATTACCACATTCTCATGTTCACAGACGCAATGTAAATAAACGTAATTGAGCATTAAATTTTCAATTTACATTTAATAATGAAATTTAGTTTCCAAATTAACTGACTTATTCAAAATATTGTAGTATTTTTGGACAGCTAATAGTAGGAGAGTTTCTTTTAGAGCGGGCGTAATGTGCGAAAAGTACATTTTTAAGTACTACTGTGAGACGTTGTTGAAGTGTTCAGATGAATATGTGAATAAAATAAAATAAAATAAAAATTAATTAAAAAAAGTCTAACCGCATCAGGTGCTAATGACCTTCATGTATCATTAACTTCCTTGAATACATGAATTAAAATAAAATGAAAGTCAGTAACGGTTTTTGTTGAGTCTGCGAATATAGCTTGAGTTTTTTGTGAGAGCTTCTGCAGATGTTTTGTGTTGAAAACGAGACACTATCGCCTTTTAAACTTTTGACACCAGGAAAATTCTGAAAACCCAGTATATAAGAACTATTAGTTTACCTCATCGTAAGAATTACTGAGTATTGAAAAAGTTGTCAGTGTTTCAAAATGAAGATGTCAAAATTTTAAATTAGGGTATAAATTAGTTTAAAATTAGTAAAAAATTGAGATACTTTTAATTTTTTATTTCATGTGTTTTTCTTGTGTGGGTATGCTAACTCAACGTTAAAGTTAGCACTCGTATACGTTGTTTATTTTGATGTTGTGCATTGGTTCAAAATTTTTAATTTTGGGTATAAATTAGTTCATAATTAGTACAATATTCTGAAATATTCTCCGTTTGATTTCTGATAAGTGGGTATGTCAACTATACGGTCATGTAAACGATATGCCCTCAACGATTCGAAACAGAAGAATAAGTTCTCTTTGCGAATGATACGAATATTCTTTGCA
The DNA here is from genome assembly GCA_964035755.1 of Teleogryllus oceanicus. Lineage (NCBI taxonomy): Eukaryota > Metazoa > Arthropoda > Insecta > Orthoptera > Gryllidae > Teleogryllus > Teleogryllus oceanicus. Next base: position 5,408,322 of record CAXIVR010000007.1, read on the forward strand.
ATAAAGAAACCGTAAATAGTACATCAGATTATCAAATTCCGTAACAAAAAATTAATAGTAAATGAAAGGAAAACGGTTTTGATGCAGTTTTCCATTTCAAATAAAGAATTCTGTACTCCATTGCAAATGAACGGTGTACCATTGACTGATGTTAAGGTACGAAAAAAAATTAGGTCTTGCAATTCAGTCAAACCTTAAATGGAACGTCCATTTAAATATATTCACAAAAGTATGTAGTTTATGCTACGCGTTTAGAATTCTTTAAAATTCAGACACCCTTCATATTGCTTCTTGTGTATATTTCGCGAATGTTCATTCTCACCTAAGGAAATGGCATAATTATCTGGGGAAATATATCTTAGAGCTCCTAGACTTTTAGCTTGTAAAAGCAAATTGTTCAAATAATAACTAAATCCCACCCACGTGATTCTCCTAAACCTCTCTTTCTTAATCTAGGAATGTTGCCATTACCTTGTCTGTTGATTAACGAATCGGTGGTGTTTGTCAAAAATGACTTGCTCAAGGCCGGGAATATATTTTCAGAAAACGCCGATGTCTATACCTATAACACTCGACGTAGAAATCATATTCATCAGTTGACATTATCAACAGCTCATTATAAAAATTGCATATACAATACATGTACTACATTATTTTACAACCCTTTGCTATATGACATTAAACGATTAAATTCGATAGAGAAGTTTAAATGCCCAGTAAAATAGTTTCTGCTGCATAACTATTTCTATACAATTAGAGAAAATATCCAGCATCAAGAGGAAAGTAACTTTAATTTTAACAATGATATTTCATGTACCATTTGGTGTTTCGTGTACCATTTGGACTGTATAATTCTAAACAACCTGTAAGGCGTATTGGACCACTGCTTCTGGGTAAATGATCCCCGTCATGGGGGTCATTCAAGTCAAACAGGTTTTTCGTCCTGTTTCCCTGATCGTTTGAGCAAATGCTGAGATGGCCCTTTTTTTGCTCCTAGACATAAATGTAACTTCTGCACGTCTTCTAGAATTCAGTGGGAAATGTACTCAAATAATCGTTCCCCATGTTGTCGTGGCAAAAGTATTATTCCTTCACAAAGAACACAATAAGGGATAAGGGTTTAAACTTACAGCTAATTTACCTTTGAAAATAGATTTTATTACATTGGAGCGAATGAATATTTGGTTAACAATCATTGCAAAAGAAAAACGCTCGTTTCTTTCTCTATTCAAAATTCAAGTAGTATATCGTATATTTTAGGGTAGGGATCAGAATTACGAAAATTAGTACAGAAGTCACTTCTCCCGTCACACAGTTTTTAACTGATTTTAACAAAAATAAATAATAAATAAATAAATTCCCTAAAGCATATTGAATGCAAATTTAAATCAACACAAGAAACACCTAAAATAACTAAAAACTAAATATTAAATGTTAGAAAATAAGAAAAAAGAACTAAAAACTATTTTTTAAATATACATTAGTCACATTAACAAAGGTTGTGGAAAAATTTATTAAACTTTTTTTTATCATGAATAAGAAAAATTATATGTTGATAGTTTTACCTTGCAATATAGATTAGAAAATTTTGACACAAAAACCTGTCTTTAAAACTGAAAATATGATTTTTACAGCATTCTCAATTTTGGAGAATGATTATCTTTTAAAAATTGCAGCACTTAACACGAGTCTTTATGCAATATTATTGCAGTTTTAATGTTTTCTATGCTGCTTAATATTAAAAGCAAATCTATCGGAAACATTGAAAATAACGAAAAAACTAAATGTAAATAGGGTGTCCAGATGTTTACTATTTGAGTGAACTGTTCACCATTTCTATTTCTGATTAAAAATGAAAGTAGTGAACACGTAAAAAGATCTATGTAATAACGAAAAAAACAACTTACTGTAGGAGTGAACAAGTGTTGCTGGATCTTTTTGTGCTTATTTTGACAGTTTTTAATCTCGATTAGAGCTGACTTTACTCTGATATCAATCGTAGCTATTGAGCAGGCCCATGAAATTGTCGTCTTAGTTTGCTAACTATTTGAAATACATACTTGCATGTCTATGTTTACGTGCACTGCATTGCCAATGTACGCTAAAAGTGTTTTTTATAAATACTTTTTATGTACACTACTTTCACCAACTCCTGATGAGTGCTGGCCCTAATGTATACAGATAATTTATTTGAAGATTGGAACTAATGTATAAAATATTTAATCCATTTTATGCAACAGCAAAGATCGACTTCAATCTTGGCAGTGTTTTAAACAATAAATAGAAAGTATCATTATTATTCAAAGTCCCTCCGTTCATTATTTTCTGAAAACATTTGTGGCAACCCTAAATGTGAAGTTAGAAAACTAGTTTATTTCCATAAAAAACTTTGTAAGCGTGATCAAAGGAGGTCCATCTAAAATTTACATTCTTGGAATAACATGAACAAGAGAAAAACTATTTTAAAGGAAAAATATTATTCAATAATACTATTCATTAGTTACTATACAATATAGAATATGTTTGTATACCTGAATCTGATAGAAAATTACTACATAACTTAAGAAATATTTTTCACTTTGCGTTCTCTTATGGGAACATTTTCTAACATATAGATTGATAACTGGAAAAAAACTTTCTTGATTTGGATGAGTATGCATATGAAGGGGAAAATAAATTTGCTCTATTATTGTTGACTCTAGTTCGTCTTTGCATCAATCACAAAGTGAAAACTCTTGCTCGTAGAGAAAGATTAACTTTGTTGGTGAGATTTTTATTTCGTGTCTAACCTCTTCCGGTTCGTTCTCCTACCCCACATCTCTTTTGCTCATTCCATATCCTTCACCTATGCCATAGAGTAAATAATTATAGGCTTATACGTAGGAGGTATAGGCTTATACATCCACATGTTTTTTACTTACTTCCACTGTAATCGAAACTTCACTCCTCCAGCAGCAATATCGAGAAGGAAAATACTAGCAAAAACACATCCAACTTTATTATACAAAACATATAATTTGGTTCCAAATGCGCAATCTTTATGACAAATAAGAAGTATATTTGAAATGCGCGTAACAAAACAAAATCTGTGATTGACATTATTAAACTATCGGTGGTGCTACAACACATACTTTCTCGCACTATAGCAAATAATTACGTAATATTGAAATATTGCAATATCTGTGTAACTAGGTACCTCAGCTGTAATTTGAAATCCAATTCGACGAATTCAATGGAGCGCCACTGGCGTATATCTGCATTTATTTCGATTGCCAGGAAGTGAACTCATTTCTTACTTTTTCAAATGAAACAAACGTTAATAATTTAACTGCTACGGTATTTGACGCAGATAATACTGAAACATACCCCAACTGCTACAATTATTGGGCGATTCGTCGTAATCCGTTTCCAAATTTCTAATAACATGGGCGCCAGGAAAAAGGGTACGATAGTATTTTAACTATTATTACTCTGATAAAAAACTGAATATTATCCCGCTAGCTGGGTCGATGGGTCACGTCAGAAATAATCGCTATTATCTATTAATAGCCGATTACCCGATCTGCCATCTATACAGAATGGCGAGGAATCTGAAAACAGAGATTATTTGATCTAGCTACTTATTAGCTTGAATTGGCCAATGAAAATCATTTTATCTTTCTTTCAAGAGAAACTTAATGTTTATTTCTTATCAATGCAGCAAATCAAAATGAAAAAAATGTACATTGAGAAACTTTCTTAGTCATGACTTGGTTCGAACCTTATACGGCGATTCTGGTCTTCGCGTGCTCTTCATTGGTGCTCGAAGAAACGCCTTCCCTTCTTGTATTTGAAGCTCCGAAGTCCCGAAGTCCAATTACCACGAATCTTCTTCTCTTCTTAAACAAAAACGAACACCGCCGATTCACCGCTTCGCACTCTCGAATATTTGTTCCAGCTCCACTATATTATGTCTGATACCCGTTCTCACCGTATAAATATCCAGTGCTTTTATGATTACACAGCAAAACAAATCTCTCAGTTCTATCTTCAAGCAAGAAAATATGCAAAGTCTGGTATCGTTTGTGAACCGCATACATTTATAAGTTCAAGAATGATTAGAGTTCACTCGCGAAAAAAACTCCAAGTCTTATTTTTATGCACAGCAAAATATTCAGAACTCAACACGTTCCCAAAATCTTAGAAGTATCACAAGTTCACTTCTGGTTCTCCCAAAATATTCAGAGTCCGAATATGTCCCTCAAGTCCGATTCTTGCTCTACCACACGAAAATATTTCAAGGTTTCAACACGTATTGTAGACCCCCGAAATTTTTATAAGTCCTAACATGCACAAATTAATCTATTCACGAGCGAACATTCACCGTCACGACATGCGACGGAATGAATTTTTCCTCCCTTTTAAAACCCACAATGCCTCGCCTTTCTTTTATTTCGACAAAATGCCCAAACTTCCGTTTTAATAATCAGTCGACGCCTCCTCAACCAATCCCAAATCTCTTATATTTCCTCCTACTCACGCCGTCACCTCAGGTCAGATGAATGTTTGTTTATCCTGACAACAACCACGACGTCGTTACTAAGGCGCCATATTGCCTATTATTTGCTCTTACCATTTCGCCCATTAACGAAAATATTCTGTAAATAAACATGTCCCCATATTGGTATGTCACAATACAGAAAAACAAGCCATTTCACTCAAGCCTACCTTGATTACTTTGAAGTGAGCTTTCTATTTTTGAATACTTTAACAGCGATCAAAACTTCTTAAAGTAAAGAAGTGTGTTTGTTAGTTCTAAGTTAAATTTATTTCCTTACTTCAATCGATTTCCTTTACTGTAATGTTATCTACATCATAACTCATCACGACCGACGACAAAGAGATAATTTGGAGGAATGTTGAAACCTCTGTGTTGCAATTTTGTGAAATGACACGCGTCAAACGAAGCATGCGAATTTCGAATTTTCAATTCCAAATTTATTGCAATGTTTGAAAACACAGAATGTGCGCCGAAAATGGGACATCACCACTATCTTATCAGATCTTTGCTGTAAATGAGGAAAAAGTTTAAAGAAAACATTTGGAACCGTTTCTGAAAAAAAAAGTTTAAAATTTAAAAATTGCCTATTTGACGCAAAATTACGCAAAAAATACTTATGTTTTCGAAAAATTGAACATGACTTTATTTCAACAAACGTATTATTCGCCAAACACGCCAAATTCGCCAAAGGCGCCAAACAAATTTTCAGATCTTGCAATTTTTAAAAAATCCAGAATTTCAACAAAACTGAGACCTGGACCACTCACATAAATGTTTTTACGCTAACCAAATTAAAAATTTAATAAAAATGTTTCATGCCATTTTTTGAAAATTTGGAAATGTTTCAGCGGCTTCATGTGCAGTATCTCCCAAATCTCGCAAGGATTCGTCTAAGGCCTTTACTATTTCTTATGTGCATAAATGATATGGATTTACAGATAAAACAAACATAATCATTAAAGGAAAGCCACCACTATCATTAGGAATAGACGCCCATAAAATCTTGCATATGCTAGTAAAATGGTTTTAAGACAATAAACAAATAATAATACCAGTAAAAGAGTCTTTCTATTTTTTTTAATCTCCGACTCAAAGAAACATTATTCTCACAGCATTTACATATAATAATAACCCAGTAACAATAACCATAAAACTACCTTTCTCGATCTATCAAGAAGAAAAAATAATCAAGAAATCGGAAGCCATTTTTAAGAAAATGTTTAGTTGTTAATGATTCAAAATCCCAAAAATCAAAATTTTCGTTTCAAATTATCTGAGCCTTTCAGATATTTTGTGGCGAATTTGCGGCAGATAAATCGTGAGTACCAAGTTCTTGAGCAAAAGCAACTCCTCTACCCGTTATGAGTAACGTCTACATTCATTAATCTGATCCAATAAATAGATTTTTTCTGGGAACCGTCAAAATAGGTTTTACCACCGAAAACTCCCACTCGACTATTTTAACCGAATACAATCCTTTGCCGGTTACTGAGAATAACCGAGGAAACGTAATAAATACAAAAATTGCCCGTTCATCTTGAAGAAATGAACACGCATGAACGTGCGACAAAATGGGCGATTAGGGCGTACGAGCGTATGTACTGACTGGATAAGCGTGTATTTTTAGCGTGAGTTTGGGAAAATGAAAATGATGGCAGAAATGAGCGGCAGGAGCAATTAAATGACGGCGAGGATTCTGCAGTTTTAGTAGGATATTTGCATTGTCGTTGTTTAGTAAATTTAGAAAACCACAATTATTGTAATGATACAATTATGGCGTAAACATTTCAAAACAATAACAACCAAAGAACAAAATATTCGCTGTACATGAGACACATATTTACATTAATGAAGATTTAATACGATTTGAGGTCTGCAATCTGTCTCTCTCTTCTCTGTCTGTCCCCTACCAGTTTTCCCTCTTTTCCTTGTTTAATTAATCTTCACAAACCATTTTTTGTAAACAATATTTTGCGCCTTGAAATGTTCGGCCCGCAATTCACTCTGTTGGATAGTTTTGCGTAATTAATCTCAGGGCTGTTCCATTTACATGGGCCAGGAAAATGCTCTGTGGATATGAAAACTAAGCAGGAAAATTATTATATTGTAAAGAATCCCTGGATTCCACTGCCAATAAAAATACGCCATTCAAACATACGTAGCTGAGCTACAATGGTGTCGTAATATTTATTTATGATAACTTTTTACCGATTTCTTTTGTTCATGACACTACACATTTAAACAAACAGAATCCAAACAATAAGTAACACATTTCTTTAAAAACTACTTTTAACAATAAATACAATAAAAACACTTTCACACCAAGAAAATAACACACATTCATACTTGAAAGACTTCAGATAATGTCTGTTCATTATTCCCTTATCCATGCAAATGAGTAGCCATCTTTATTTACTTGACAGTCTTATTGAAATACAGCAATCTTGGACCTACACTTTTAAAATGTTTTTAAAGTTGTTGTTGGAAACCTAAATGCAATCGGCCAAGTTTAATGGCGTTAAAGAATTTCAAAATGATAAAAAAGTCTACGATCGGCAGAAAGCTGAGCTTCCAAACTTTTAGGGAATTATCTTTGTCCGAAGCTCACCAAAGATTCATTATCCCTTACCTCAGTCTACCAATATGTTAACTTGCCAATTTGACAATAAATGTCTCCTCACAAAGCCAAAAAGTCAATTCGAGGCAGACTAGAAACTATATACTTTTGGTGTCAAAAGGTATATTTAAAATACGACAAATTGTACAAACATCAACATAGAAGCATACAAACCTAGAAAATTAATGAAATTATATTTCGTATAAAAAACGAAATATGAATTATAAGTTCAGCATGTACAATGTTCAGCATGTTCAACAAATCTCAGATAATTACATTAAACTTTTCAGTATAAATTTTCCACTGATAAACGACTTTAAAGTAATTACAAATCTTATAGCTTTAAAATAAAATTGTATAACTTGTAGCCATGTTCGCAGCCTCAAGAGGGTTGTAACATTTCAATGATGGCTTTTGGGTGTTTAAATAATTTAGATACCCAAATTCATCGCCGTTATTAATAATTATTATTAATAACAGCAATGGATTTTGGTCTATTGAACGAGTAAACATATAAACTCGCCTTTGCCAACCCATTTTAAGTTTAGCGATTATTGGGTCCCATTTGGTCCAATGAATACAATTAAAACATTTAAACATTTAATACGAAAAACCTTCGATCGACTTGGAAAATGAGTGTGGCTCAAAGATTTCACAAAACACGAATCAATCAGTTAAACAACCACAAATGAATTAAAAACAATTACTATTTGAAACATTTACATTTTACAGCCGAAGACCATTCACAGTTTTAAATTTAATTGATAATGAAAAATCTAACCTCAATTTCTAAAGTTCTGTATAACAGTAAGAATTGGAGTTTTTCCATATATGATGCGATTCCGTAGACAGCGGCTAGGTTGTTCAATATGTTGCGCTGGTGGCGAGGTTTTAACTGAAACAATGTTCCTACGCGCACACAGCCAAACAAGACTGAGATGAGGATTGCCTCGGGGTCGTTGAAGTGAAGCAGTTAGGCGCCTTCAGTAGTTACAATCCTTCTCGCACACACCACTCATACTCCACAATGCGAGATACTATCTGGCGGTCCCCTTGACGACTTACGGACTATATGAAAGTAACGGAGGGTTACTCCTTAAGATAGTAACGCAGGATTACTTCTAACAAATAAGCGCTCAACGCCCAATGAGGATTACGAGACGCATTGCGTCACTACGAAGACTCAACAAATTAAAAAAATCCAACAATGATCAATCAATGAAGTTAATATTATAAGACAAAGTCAAAATAACATACCTCATCAGTGGACACTCTGAAAACGGTACAAGATTAATCCACTATTTCGTTACCAGGGCCCGGAAATAAGACTTTTTGATAAAAAATTCGCCGTTTTTCCCCTGCGGCATTATAATTCTTTCCCTAAACTGCTAAAACAGTAAGAAGAAATAGTAACAAAAATTCAAAAATTTAATTTTTGCTCTATTCTCTTAAAAATTGGGAAAAAGGAAGACGTTTGTGAAAAAACCTTATTTATACATTTTTTAAAATTTGGCACAATTCCATTCAAATTTTGGGAAAATTAATTAGATTTACACAAACTTATACATGACATTATTTAACGATATTTAAAATGTTCGTGAATCGGAAGAAATTAGGTTAAAAATAATCTCTACCTTTAAAACTTTAGTTTCAGAAGGAAATTCACATATTTTTTATTTTTGTAAATTTCAACTTCTTCATGCTGCTTATCTCATTTGGTATTAAGAACTGCGCTGTTACTGCAGTGCCTCTGACTGGGAGGTCAGAGTCCTAGGTTCGAGTCCTGACGGCGACAGGATTTTCGACACTAGCTTTTCAGCTAGGTCGAATTCAGTCGCTGTCTGAAGGAGAATTCTAGCGGCCGGCTACTCTGATCGGTAGTTTTGTGTGGTTTCTCCGATCAACACCAGGCGAATGCCGGAGCAGTACCAACCAAACAGGCTACGGACTGCACGCGATCTTTCCTTCCTCTTCCTCGTCCTATCCTCTTCCCTTACACAGACACTTACACTAACATGCACTACACTACCACGTATCCCGGGAGACCGGTCGGGAGCTTAGAGCTTGTCCCGGCTGGGGCGGTGCCCCTCTGGTGGGAGAGTCCTGGTTAGGAGGAAACCCCACTAGACGACGGTAGGTCGGCGCCAGATCTCGCCATCCAACGGGGGAAGATCACTGCCATCTCCCGAGAAAAACATGCACTACACTAACGGGACTAATGACCGAAGCAGTTGACGCGCCCGGAAACACGAAAAAATGAATCAAGAGCTGCGCACCCTAAAGAATCACTTGCTCCAGACGTGCGCAGCGACGACGAGTGCAGGGTTGCTCGTGGCCGCTCCAAGCGCCGCGCGCATCGCGTGCCATGACCTACGCTCCCCGAGCGGCTGTAGGCATCAAAGCCCCACATGACGACAGGGTAATGGGCTCCTTAATGGAGTGTGGTCGGAAATTGGGTCGAATGCGCCGCGACCGCCCTGCGGCGGCGACGCCCGTCGCTTCGCCTTTGTCTGGCGCCGGTGGAGCGCGGCGTGGCGCCAGCTATTAGGTTTGCGGGGTTTGGCCGCCCTGGCAAACAAAGGGGGAGACCCCGGCGCCTTGAGGGAGCGCACTACGCGCAGCCGGCTCTTCCAGCGCGAACTGAAATATTGTAGTTCGCATTCATTGTGGATTCGCTCGGAGAGGGTACACATTAATATCCAAATAAACCAGCGGTTTATGCAGGGTTGAGCGGAAATTAATTTATCACAATTACCTGTTCCTTGACCATCCAAACCGGGTGCGGTAGCTCAGTCACTGCAGCGCCTCTGACCGGTAGGCCCTGGGTTCCCACTCCCCACAGCGGCAGGATTATCGACACTAGCTTTTCAGCTAGGTCGAATTCAGTCGCTGTCTAGAAGACAATTCTAGCGGCCGGCTGCTCTGATGGGTAGTTTTCCGTGGTTTCTCCGATCAACACCAGACACATGCCGGAGTAGTACCCTACCAAACGGGCCACGGACCGCGCGCGATTTTTCCTTTCTCTTCCTTGTCCTATCCTCTTCTCTTACACACACACTTACACTAACATGCATTACACTACCACATATTCCGGGAGACCGGTTGGGAGCTTAGAGCTTGTCCCGGCTGGGGCGCTGTCCCGCTGGTGGGAGACTTCTGGTTAGGGGGAAACTCCACTAGCCGACGGAAGGTCGGCGCTGGATCTCGCCATTCAGCGGGGGAAGATCATCGGCATCTCCCGAGAAAAAAAACATGCAATATACTTACGGGACCAGTGGACAAAGCCGTTGATGCACCCGGAAACACGAAAAAAACAATGAATCAATAAAAAACACTTCTAAAAGCTGTGGTGAACATTGATGGGTTCATCCAACACCATCTAGACATACAGGCATTTATTCAAGAAGGCTATACAAACTGAAATGCGAAGTGAAATTGTGGTTACCAGATGAAAATATATAATTAATTACACTATCAAATAAGAGAAAAAGTCTACTTTCTCCAGCTGGGAGATTGTACATAAATATAAGTTTTTTTGCAGACGATACATGCCGCTCACACTTTCTATTAATACTGTTATCACAACTCACAGTACATGAAATCCTATCTGTTCTAATCTCAATATACTTTTGTTTTCAAAATATTTTGAAAGTCCTGATTTTAAATATATCTCATCTTTTAAGAGAGTCACTAATTTTTCACTCTCACTTATTTATGTAAATAATTGTTTCTTGTATACTTTAAAAATTCTTTTCACTATGTTCGAGTTGATGTTCTAAACCAAATGAAGAACACAATCTCTTAGTTGCAGTAGGAAGAGTATATTATAAACTTCAATGTTTGAAATATTTATAAGAGTATGGCTGTATGGTAAATAGTGTACAAGACAATATCTATGAACTATATTGATATGCACTTTTTTCTTCGTTACAAGTTCTATTTGTTCCAGCGTAAAAGCAACAGGTTTGCCAAATTTGGAATTTGTCGCATCGATTTGAAGTAAGATGTCTAAATTGAAGCAAAACTATCTTGTGCATTATAACTACTTTCTATTAAGATATTACTTTACCCTAACCTTTTCTAAAGCGTCACTCATTTCATTTGTATTATATATAGCATTTGATATTGTAGTGCTTCCCAGTTTTAATACTTGTATACAATAAAAAACACTGCGTTTCACTGTCCTTATCCACCACAACTGAATTGATAATTTTCGAGACAGAATTACAATCAATATGTTGAAAAAGAATAATGTATTCGACCAATAATCGTCCAATATAAGCAACTTCAAAGTTGCTCCTTATTTCATCAAAAGTACTGGAAGATATTTCATTTAATCTTGCAATGTTTTCTTTTGCACTTTTTCCAATAGCGGCAAGCTAATACTCATTTTCTAAACCCAATTTCTTTTCTTGAAAACTTTCTTTGTAGGAAGTGCTTGGGAAATTAAAGTAAGCGGGGCAATTAGGCAACAAAGCAGACATAGCTTCACGAGACAGTCGTGTATATTTGAAGGGAAGACTGGGTTTTAGTCCTTTATCCTATTAGAACACTCTTCTCAACTTTTTACAAATCTTCTCAACTTTCCACGTTCGCAAATAAACTTCACAAAGCTGAAAGTAAACACTGAACTTAGAAACTTACACATTACACTTTTTACCATAATTCTCTCACCTGGGTTTCAACAACAGACCTCATTGACATAACCACAACTCGAAAGCTACACGTGCTAATTAACGTACACTACTGGATCACCTTAACTCAAACAAGTCAGCCTTCTCTAGTCGCTATATTAACTTCGAAAAACAGCAGTGCGCAGGCCTCGAAAGTCTAGGTGGTATTGATTCATCACGCCCCCCAGCTGCAGTTGAATTCTATTAAGCTATCTAGCCAGTGTCAAAGATCGTGCCACAGCAGGGTCTCAAACCCTAAACCCTCCCGGACAGAGGCTCTCACGGAGGAAGCGGAGACCGGGAGTGGTGTCTCAGTGCATCAACTGTCGTCACTGCAGTGCCTCTGACCGGAAGGTCCTAGGTTCGAGACCCGACGGCGCCAGATTTTCGGCACTATCTTGTCAGCTAGGTCAAATTCAGCCCCGTCTGGAGGAGAATTCTGTCGGTCGGCTGCTCTGATCGGAAGTTTTCCATGATTTCTCCGATCAACACCAGGCGGATGCCGGAGCAGTACTCCGATAAAAGAGCCACGGACCGCGTGCGATCTTTCCTTCCTCTTCCTTGTCCTATCCTTACTCCTTACACACACTAACATGCACTACGCTACCACATATTCTGAGAGACCGGTAGGGAGCTTAGAGCTTGTCCCGGCTGGGGCGGTGTCCCGTTGGTTAGAGGTACCTGGTTGGGGAAAACCCCGTTAGTTGACAGATAGATCGACATCGCATCTCACTATCCAGAGCTGCAAGATCATAGCTTCCTCCCGAGGGAAATATACACAACGTTTACGGAAATTAAGCCCTTATCCTTTGACGCGCCCGGAATCACTAAATAAACAATCAATAAACAAAAGCAAGCGGAGATTCACCTAACTATTGAATTAGCTAGTTTTTTTTCGAATTAAAGCAACATTTGTTCGTATGAAATTGTTTTAAAATGTTCGTTCTAAAGTTGTTATTTTGTCTGATACCGAATAATTCAAACACAGAATTAGCCTATGTAAGAACTATTTTGCTTCGAGTAATAGTGGTTGAATGTATCAAAAACGCTCGCAGATGAGTTGAAAAATTGTTCTTCGGACTTTCAATATCTGGCCTTTAAAAATAATACGCAATTTTTCACACAGGGATGAAGTCACGTAAACGAGGAAAGTATCTCAGTTAACCGAACACATTTTTAGTGGACGTTTCTCATCAACTCCTGTGGGGGTCGTAACGGAGGAAAGTTAAGAACTGCTTTACTCTGCGCGGAATTAAATAGCCTCTCTTTAAACCCACCTCTACGCTTTTTGTTCTTTGGGCCCAAAGGTGATTAACCGCAGCTTTAAAGAAGTAGCCGCCGCTCTTTTACAAAGCAGATCAGCGAGGAGATCCAATCCTCTTCACGGTCGGCATCTTCAACAGCAAAGTCTGCAAAAGATCTCAAAGAAACTACGGCTTCACTGCGGCTCTCGTGCGGAAGAGAATTTTCAATTACGTGCCCGTGTTTATGCCAAGCGGTTGTAATTTATTTACAACCGCAGCTTCCTGTATTCCGCCGAACCAAGTGAACACGCAACTTGTACGAGCGCCAACTTTCGTGCTGTTGTTTCTTCTGCTTGAAGTTTCAGACGTATGATGTTACGTATAAGTACAGATGAGATGTAAAGATATAAAGAAAAGGAAAAGCGTATTCTATTGTTTGAAAACTTTCTCGTTGGGATTATTTCTGAAGTTTACACATGTGTAACAACATCATGCCTGTTAGGGAAAGTTCTCTGGAACTTTCTTGCCTTGTGTTTAAATTAACTTCATCTAAAAAGCTGAAGATATCTAAGGTGAATAATGAAGAGGTGTTTCTGAAAATATGTATATTTTCACCGCATACACTTCTGAGCATGGACTTGTTATTGTAATTACAGCGCAATCTCACGACAATGCTGATAAAAGTTCTGATCAGAAAGGCACCTATTGTTTCTGGATATTTTATTTTTCTCATTGAATTAAACACAACCTAAAGGTCGTTGTAAGCATTATCAATCATTCGGGTTGTGCAATTGAGAACGTCATGATGTAACTCATGAGGAATATCGCTTCAATCTCATAAACGTCGGAGAAATTAGCGAATTGTAAATAGCTTGCGTTGATGCAGGGCCCATCAGTTTTGATCTATAACTGAAACTGCTTAACACAACTGTTCAAACAATATGAGAGATTGATTACTCACTGTCTTTGAATGCTCGATGTCTCGTTGTTTTCAAAAACTGGTTGAAATGAGAATATTTTATTATCAACTTATTTAAATATATATTTATATATATATATATTAAAAAAAATTTTTTTAAAATTTTATTCGAAAAAATATTTCTTTTTCTGAATTTCAGTGCGAATACGAACAAATATTTTAATTTCTGACAGTGTTTTTGCTCAAATATCTTTACCTTTGATCTAATAACTACACCTTTATTTAGACCGGCAAAAGGCATCAACTGATGCAGTGCACTGCAGTGCAGTTTGACCGGGAGGTCCTAGGGCTCCAGTCCCGTCGGTGGCAGGATTTTTTGACACAAACTTATCACATAAGAAGAATTCAGCCGCTGTCTGAAGAAGAATTATAGAGACCGGCTGCTCTGATTGAAAGTTTTCCGTGGTTTCTGCAATCAACGCTGGGCGAATGCCAGAGCAATATACCAATAAATGGGCCGTGGACCACGCGCGGTCTTTCCTTTCTCTACCTTGCCCTGGCCTCCTCCTTCTTTACAAGCCCTTACACCCACATGCTGTCCACAGGTCTAGAGGCCAGTGAGGAGGGATTGGGCGGTGTCATGCTGTTGTGAGATACCTGGTGGAGGAAACTCCTCGCAAGCCTCTCGTCAGCCAGCAACCTTCGGTGATAAAAACATGCACTACACTTACGCGACTAATATCCTTAGCAGCTGACGCGTCCGGAATTACTAATCAATGAAAACAGTTTTAGAACAAAACCTCTGATTATCTTTGTAAAAATTATGCATTGAACGTTCCAGACAATGAATTACTCTTCATAAATTGAGACTCAAGAGGGCCATTGTATGACCTGGGTTTGCTATTGATTGATTGATTTTATCGTGTTTCGGGGTGCGTCAACTGCTTTGGTCATTAGTCCCGTTAGTGTAGTGCATGTTTTTTCTCGGGAGATGGCGGTGATCTTCCCCCGCTAGATGGCGAGATCCGGCGTCGACCAACCGTTGGCTAGTGGGGTTTTCCCTTAACCAGGACTCTCCCACCAGCGAGGCACCGCCCCAGCCGGGACAAGCTCTAAGCTCCCGACCGGTCTCCTTGAATGTGGGTAGTGTAATGCATGTTAGTGTAAGTGTGTGTGTAAGGGGAGAGGATAGGACAAGGAAGAGGAAGGACAGATCGCGCGCGGTCCGTGGCCAATTTAGTAGGGTACTGCTCCGGCATTCGCCTGGTGTTGATCAGAGAAACCACGGAAAACTACCGATCAGAGCAGCCGGCCGCTAGAATTCTCCTTCAAACTGCAACTGAATTCGACCTATCTGAAAAGCTAGTGTCGAAAATCCTGTCGCCGTCAGGACTCGAACCTAGGACCTCCCGGTCAGAGACGCTGCAGTTGGGTTTGCTATTAAAAAGAGGTAGTCTAATAGTCACTAATTATTCCTTATTTAACCGTTTCAGTATATGACCATCGCCCCCAAAGTCTAAAGAGAGCATGCTGTAATTACTGGACGATATATTGCCAAGAGCACCGTTGCTTTGGGCACTCTACGATTGTGTGTACGCTGCATGTTTGCTCTCATTTCCTTCCGAAGGCATGTCCCCATAGCTCCGCATAATGCCCCATCAGGTTTGCCAAGGTCACCCACTCGTTGACTCTCCTCGCCAGCCGACTCGCTCCCCGCCCCACCCCCCTTTCCCCCCCCACGCTCCTGCCGCGCCCCACATCCTACGCCCACCCGTGCACTCGCACTTTTCCCCTTTCCCCCACCCTTGGCGCTGACTCCGCATCCGCCTTCACCTCACGTGCGACACAGCCTCTACTCGTGGCCCCGCCCACCCCCACACTCATTCCCTCCTCACGTGCGCCTGCATGGCCCCTCTACTCCTCTCCTTTCTCTCCCAACCCCTTTCGCCCACATACTCCCTCAGGCCCTCGCGCTCCAGCCTTACCCCCCCCTTCCAAGGCACCCCGACCTTTTCTCCCTCCACCTCCACCTCCTCCCCCCGTCCACCTCTACACCTAGCACGCACGTGGGGCCACCCATCAAGGCAGCCCAAGCGCCAAGTGCCCTCCCGACTCAGCCCCCACCACCTTCTCTCCCCTCCCCACCCCCCCCCGCCCTGGCGCTCCCGCCTTACCCCGCCTCTTCCACGGCACCCCGACCATTCCCCCCTGCCCACACACCTCACCTACACCCACCTGTCCACCCCTACACCTAGCACGCACGTGGGGCCACCCATCGAGGCAGCCCAAGCGCCAAGTGCCCTCGCGACTCAGCCCCCACCACCTTCTCTCCACACTCCCCACCAACCCCGCCGCCTCCGCCCTCGCGGGCTGGCCGGTCGCGGCGTGGGGCGGCTCTGTTTACCATTCATTTCGCCCGCGTCCACCTCCGCGGGGCCCACAGCGCCCCATTTTCCATATCGAGTCCGACGTAAAAGCAGCGGCGGCGCGGGGGCGGCGTCATTTTGATAGCGTAATTGAAAGTAAATTTGCGTCGGGAGACTTGGCGCAGCGGCACGGACGATAGTCCGTATCTCCCCGGGTGCGCTATCCGGACGGTGCGTCGCCCCGCGCCGCGCCGCACCGCGCCGTCGCAAAAAGTGGCGAATCGAGGCCAACAGGTCACAGCTAGTGGAGTTCTATTTCACTACCTGTAATTGACTTCGGACTGGGGTAGAACAATCATTTGCCCTGCATCGTAAGCAGTAGTTATCAATATGCAAGTATCGATTAAATATATCAGGGATACGTGAACACCGTTTAACGTATCCAGCGTAAATAGAAAAAATATGTTCGATCAGGGTTGATATAGTGCTATTTTTAAGTTACTTAATGTTATTTTTGTTGTTTTGCTAATTTAATCGATCTATATTAAATTTTGTGTTGTTAGAATGGCTCTGAAACACGATTTTCAATGTGTACTCTAATCTATTTTAAAGAATCGTATTTGTAGAATATTCTAAGTAACATGTAGGTGTGGAATCTTTCAGCGCTTTACAAATACTTCGAAAACGACGAATAAATACACTAAGATGATTTAAATATTTCTGAAAGCCCGTAAATTTTGTGACATTAATAGCTAACCCCCTTCAATTTTAGCTCCTTTAGTAAAGAGAGTGCCCTCAGGAAGTATTACTCCCTTATAAGAATTTTTCTTACTGTTTTACTTATATACGTTGTAAAGGATCTGCCAGCTTGCTACGATTCACCTCTTCTGCTTAACCTATTTCTTCCCAAGCATTGAAATACCTAACTTTTTTTTACAATTTCATATACATATTGATAATATGGCCACAGAAATTACAAAAAAAGTTGTCTAATTAATTTTTTGTTCTTGGGTTAAACGGGATGGCACATTACGAAAACGCAACGTTGGGAGTTTTCCCGAAAGAAACAGTATATATCAATTGTATTTTTTAACAACCAATCGTATTTTTCACAAGGAGTTTACACTAATTACATTATTATACCAAAAAATTGAGTTTATGCATGAGAATGTGAAAAGCAGTTGGAATGCAATGGTATTTCACATTTTTTACATTTAAAATCTTGCAAACTTTACATATTCTGCGTGCATTCATTGCGTCACGAGTCATATGATCAATTCACCATTCCTTGACCACCTCAGGTAAAATCATGTTTTCACCAATGTGTCTCAAGTCGTATTTTGTATGCAAGACATTCCTCCAGTGTCCACAGTTTCATTAGTCTTCTCTCTTCGGAGAAGAGAAAGCACTACTATGGCCCTGAAATCAATCTGATTTACAGGGTTGTATTGAGTTGTCGAACATTGTTGTGTTTTTCTCTTTACGGTTGTATCGTTTTGTGCCGACAAGTGGCTCCAGACTTACAAAGTCACGGTGTTCCCACTGTGACCGAATTGTCATGCCATCTAACAATGAATTTGCTTATCCATAACATTTTGCTTTTCCATAACATAGTCAAATTTACCTCGGCTTTCTTTAGCCATTTATTTGGATATTCGAGGTGGGCCCTTTGATGTCCTGTTATCGTTCAGAGTTTTAGTAGCAAAAACTCTCATTTCTGATAACATTACGAGAAGAGAGTGACTGGTAAAGAAGTTGTCGAAGAAAAGCAAGTGGCATTCTGGGTTTTTAACTATTTTTGTCAAATTGCATACAACTATTTCACCTAAGCTCAAACACTCATTTTCCGTCTTTGCTGCTTCACCATATGCATCAAATTGATACAAAAATGACGAACGCAAAAAATAAATGTTCCTATTTCTTTGTACACCTTTATTCTTGCACTTGATAAACCAAAAACTTTTACACTTCGCGATCACTGCGGAAGAACTCACCAAACCGATTCATAGAGCGATGCAAAACGTGCCATGCTTTGAATGAGTTCTGAGAAAATTACTTTTTTAAAACGCCCGATTATCTATTATCACGTGTCCGGCAATAAGACACTCCAAAGGTACGCCTACGCGAACTTCGACGCGGCGCGACATTCTACCGCTACACACAACCGTATCGCATCTGCCGGGCTTGATTGATTGATTTTGTGTCAACTGCTCTGGTCATTTATCCCGTTAAAGTAGTGCATGTTTTTTTCCTCGGGAGATGGCGGTGATCTTACCCCGCTGGATGGCGAGATCCAGCGCCGACCTACCGTCGGCTAGTGGGATTTCCCCCTAACCAGGACTCTCCCACCAACAGGGCACCGCCCGAGCCGGGACAAACTCTAAGCTTCCGACCGGTCTCCCGGAATATGTGGTAGTGTAGTGTATGTTAGTGTAAGTGTGTGTGTGTGTGCCGGATAGGACAAGGAATGGGAAGGACAGATCGCGCGCGGTCCGTGGCCCGTTTTGTAGGGTACTGCTCCGGCATGCGCCTGGTGTTGATCGGAGAAACTATGGAAAACTACCGATCAAACCAGCCGGCCGCTAGAATTCTCCTCCAGACAGCGTCTGAATTCGACCTAGCTGAAAAGCTAGTGTCGAAAATCCTGCCACCGTGGGGAGTGGGAACCTAGGACCTCCCGGTCAGAGGCGCTGCAGTGATATCAGTTGATGCACTGAGCTACCGCTTCCGGTCATCTGCCGGGGAACTCCCAAAGTTGCGAAAACGCAACCTAAATTCTTTTAGACTATGGAAGCTGTTTTGAGATTCGCATTCTCTTGAAACCTTCATTATATTCTTTGTAGATATTATAGTTTATATTTTGATGACAGGAAGTCGTATAAGTCACAAGTTTCAAGTACAAAAAAATGCATTTATCAAATAAAAAGTTTTATAAAATTTATTACTGATAAGACTAGTGGGATAAAAATTTACAAATGATTTCAATGAATATAAAATGGTGAACATTGCGTTGTGTTTTCCCAACGTTGGGAAGAAATGTGTTAACTAGAGAGTTTTTCCTTGCATTACAAGACATGTGTAACAATGCCAAGCGCAATACACAACAATATAAGGTCCTTTTGGGAACAAATCGCGCACGGGAAACCCAATGAAAACGCTTTTAAAAACGCAAGTGCACGAACTGGCTCGCTCGCATAAGCTCTGAATCTTCATATCACACAGTGTTCTGCCTGGTGCTGCCGTTTCAAACGAATGAAGTTGGCACAAACGTATTTCAACCAATGCATGCCAACCTCCAGTGGATAAAATGTCCCTGGCTGCAATCCTTCCATTACATATTTAAGTTGGGATTGGGGATTTAAGCTGGGGTTGGTTCTTACTTCGTCCAACTTAAATTGTAATCAAAAGTCCCTAAACCAATTAAGTAAGTATGGCGGGTGGTTTTCCGGGAGTTTGGAATTGGAGGTCATATCTTACGCGAAACACATCTTACACATGCTCACATGAATTAGATAATGTTTCGAAAGTTGCAAAACTCTGTCTTGTTCATATTTCTTTTCATATTTCCCCTGTATAGAATAACTTTCTTAATCTTTGTATTCACGGTTTCGACATATAATTTAATAAACTACCTTGTGACAAAAGGCCTTTTTCTACCAGCTATTTCCTTTCTAACTCTTGCTATTCTTTCTAGTACAACCCATTGGACCACCAGTAACACAAATCTTCTCGCAAATATCTTTGTTCGATTCAAACATAAATCTTGACAGGAAAGGCGTGTCACACTTTTTGTAGTCTCCTTGTACATGTTATCTTCCGGAGCACTCGCTCTTTCCTCTCCGTTCCCCTTCTTTCTGGAACATCCAGAAGACGGGGGGGGGGATCTGCAGATATTACTGGGAAGACATGTGTGTGGGGGTACAGTTATATTGCTCTCAAGGGTTCGTACCGGGAGCGGTAGCTCAGTGCATCAACTGATGTCACTGCAACGCCTCTGACCGGGAGGTCCTAGGTTCGAAGCCCGACAGCGGCAGGATTTCCGACACTAGCTTCTCAGCTAGGTCGAATTCAGTTGCTGTCTGGAGAAGAATTCTAGCGGCCGGCTGCTCTGATCGGTAGTTTTCCGTGGTTTCTCCGATCTACACCAGGCGAATGCCGGAGCAGTACCCTAACAAACTGGCCATGACCCGCGCGCGATCTGTCGTTCCTCTTCCTTGTCCTATCCTCTCCCCCTTACACTCACATGCACTACACTACCACATATTCCGGGAGACCGCTCAAGAGCTTGGAGCTTGTCCCGGCTGGGGCGGTGCCCCGCTGGCGGGAGTGTCCTGGTTAGGGGGAAACACCACTAGCCGACGGTAGGGGTGTACAACTTTAGGGTAATAAACATGACTAATCACTTATAAAAACGTCAGAAAGTTAGAACATTGTTAGAAAATTATTTAATTGGCCATTATATTACAAAACTAGTATAGTATTCTGTACTTTGCGTCTCACTGCAGTCAAATCTTCTCTACATTTTTCTCATGGAGGAAAGTGATATTTTAATGATTGACTGCTGATTTGCTAGATGTAGAGGATGATTTATTTTTTTTAAAAAATTAAAATATAGATAAACATGCTTATTACTAAGTTTTGAAACAAATTCACAAAAATACTATGTTCTACATAAATTGTAATCCTCTATGATGATGTATGAAATTGAGCAAAACAGGTTCTTCGTACATGTAGAGACAGAAAAACCTTACATATTTTTCATCTTGCCCCACAAAGTGTTTAACAAATATCCTTTTAGCATTTTTAAAATGCTTTATTCTGAACTTTTTCAGGGAAATGTACACTTTGTTTTCGATATTCAGGGGAAGATAATGGTGTAGCCCATTACTCTTTATTGGAACTCATTCAAGATCTTCCTCACATTCGTTTCCGCTTTTGTTTTGGTTGGGCCCCTTGTTTACTCTTTTCGCCTTTATGGGCTGTTGTTCCAGTATCATCTGGAAGGTTCGTAGCTGTAAAATGTTCTTTTGTGGAACATTTTCTTTCTTCTCATGCTCTTTGTATTGCAGCCAAGCATTACTTACAGCCACGTCAGTATTACGACATATTGCCCGAACTGTTCATTTATTTATTTATTTATTTATTTATTTATTTATTTATTTATTTATTTATTTATTTATTTATTTATTTATTTATTTATTTATTTATTTATTTATTTATTTATTTATTTATTTATTTATTTATTTATTTATTTATTTATTTATTTATTTATTTATTTATTTATTTATTTTATTTATTTATTTATTTATTTATTTATTTATTTATTTATTTATTTATTTATTTATTTATTTATTTATTTATTTATTTATTTATTTATTTATTTATTTATTTATTTATTTATTTATTTATTTATTTATTTATTTATTTATTTATTTATTTATTTATTTATTTATTTATTTATTTAACGTCAAAAAAACAGTTAAAAACGGCGTATGACGTGCTATGGGGAAAAGTGAATTGCGTGCACATTTTCAAAATTCTGTGATCCCTACACTAAGTCATATACTACTTAAATTTTGTCCATGTTTTGGTTCTAACGCGCATTGCACTGTGTGAGTTCAGTCGTTGTGCCACATCCACACCTCTCATGCAGGCTTTATAATTTATTGCTTCTCTAGGCCTCTCGTGAATCGTATCATTTTCGACCATCTTTTTTAAATGTCAGTTAGCTCAACAACTTGAACACTGGAGACCGGGAGCGGTAGCTCAGTGCATCAACTGATGCCACTGCAGCCCTTTTGACCGGAAGGTCTTAGGAGTCCTGACGGCGGCAGAATTTTCGACACTAGCTTCTCAGCTAGGTTGAATTCAGTCGCTGTCTGGAAGTGAATTCTAGCGGCCGGCTGCTCTGATCGGTAGTCGTCCGTGGTTTCTCCGATTAACACCAGGCGAATGCCGGAGAAGTACCCTACAAAACGGGTCACGGACCGCGCGCGATCTGTCCTTCCCCTTTCTTATTCTACCCTCTCCCCTTACACACTCACATACACTAACATGCACTACACTACCACATATTCCGGTAGACCGGTCGGGAGCTTAGAGCTTGTGCCGGCTGGGGCGGTGCCCCACTGGTGGGAGAGTCCTGGTTAGGGGGAAACCCCACTAGCCGACGGTAGGTCGGTGCCGGATGTCGCCATCCAGCGAGGGAAAAACACCGAGAAAAATCAAGCACTACACTAACGGGACTAATGTTCGAAGCAGTTGACGCGCCCGGAAACACGAAAAAATCAATTAATCAATCATTGAACACTGGAAAGCAACAGAACACATTTAGTGTCTATCCAATTCACTGCTGCCAACTACGTAATTATCACTTCTGACTAGATGTCTTTTGATTCTGGCCCTTTTTCCTTAAGTTTATGGCCTGATCTAAGTCAAATAGTTTTAGGAATTTCATTAGTCCTAATTTCTCCGGTACAGCCAAAATAAATTTTTCAGCAGACAACCTGCTAGCTTCACTGAAGTGAAAACCTATCATTTTGAATTATGTGACCTAAATATAGTGACGTTGTTAGCATTAACACAGAAGAATCATTTAGACCATGACCTAAATACTCATCATAAAACATTGTCTTTCCTTGGCAAACAAGAAGTCACAAACTATCCCACCAGTGTTTGCTGAAAAATATCTTTGAGACGAACGATATTAGGTTTCTCTCGACTTCATTGCACAGTTGCCCTGGAATTGCACCAACCTCTCATCTACAAAAATATGTAGAGATCGACGCTGCAACAAACGTCCGTACTTTATTTTTTCCAAGAAAGAACGCCATTTCCAAACCTGATCTCTCTGCCTTTCATTTTCTGGCATATGAATCTCGCATATGAATATCGAAGACTTCTAAGGAGTTTTTAATTTTCGAGTGCTTATTGTTGAAATGATAGGTGTTTCTGTTGATGTTATCAGTACTTTTTATGGTATACTGCTAGTATGCCATTACCATTGTCATACCAACCCCAGTCCTCATCTCTTCTGGAGTCATATCAAGTGATTTCCATGTAAGAGGACTTATGACTAATTTGTTCATTTCTGATATAATTTTAAACTGACAATCATCTATATACTGACGAAAAGAATTAATTAAATTCGAATTGTGAGAATTGATAATTGAATAGGTTTTTAAATCTGGAATATTTGGTGGAGTGAAATTTGTCCTTATCCATGTAACCCAGCTGTTTGTGTATTCTAATGATTCCTAAAAGAAAAAAAAGGACATAGTATTTTTTTTACAACGATACCAAATTAATATATTTTTCCTCGATGACTGTTGTATTATCCAGCTTAAAAGTTTAGTTTCATCCTCTACTCCCAATTTAGAAAGTTGAGCATCAGAGACATCCAAATTGTTCAAGTACTTGACTATATTCTCATAATATACATTTGAAGGACAAATGCATAGCAGGATAAATTTTATCATAAATTACAAACGCTATAACACGCTCTTTAGAATGTGATGATGTTATCAATATTTCATAATAAGAAAATCAATACTAATACTTTTGTTTAGAAAATAACACATCACAGTAATATTTATCACTTCACTTCAAAACGTTGACAGCAAGAAAAATTCCATCAGCAGGAATAACTGGGCACAGTCCAACAGTATAGTGTACTCTACTTAGAATGTTACAACACAATGCTTTTCTCACTAACCTTATAAATTCGTTTCGAAACAAAGTTGAATCATAACAAGGCCAAATGAATTTTTTCAGTGACATAGAGAAATATTAACCATTTACTTACCTCGAAAAAACTTGGATCGGCGAGCCGCCGTCATTAGCGCAGTATGATGATGAATCAGCTGAAACAACTCCTACATCTAAAAAAATCTTTATTTAGGTTCTGTTAGATAATTCTCACTAGACGACAGATGATAATACAGGCGATAATATTAAACCGTTACGTAGCGACATCTATCCAGAAATTCTAGAACTTCCAAGTGCATCTACTATACTCGGAGATCCAGAGGAAATACAATTAATTTTATGTTGAACCATTTACAGGGCTGTCAGATGATTTGGAAAGCACACTATTTTGGACTTTGAACATACATTTTACAATATTTGGCCATTTACAAAATTACACAATATTTGGACATACATTTCGGACATAATAATGCTGAGTGATTGTAAAATATCCATATTATTTCGTAAAGCATGTCCATTTTTATATCTTTTTTACATATCATATTATTGTGTATTCTATATTCATATTAATGTCTTCATGCCTTGTAGTTTTTTGTACACTAGCCCTGATAATGGAATAAAACGATTCCGATACGTTTCATTATTGAAAACCCCATTAACTACATTCCTCTTTACTTCATGGTCGTGAATTCTACAATATCTCATTTTCACAAGCGTGTATCATTACCGCAAATTGTCAGGTCAAAAAATAAGAAAGTAAGGAAATGTTTTCTGAAATAAAAAGTTTTATTAGAGAGTTTCTTTGAAATTTTCAGAGGAACCGCGACTCCCCTCTGCGCGCACTTAAGTAAATAATGAAATTAAAAGTTTAACACAGATAAACAATACAATTTGGAAAGTGGTAAAATGAATTTCCGCTGTAAACGCCTAATTTCCGCTTTTACGTCACAGCACCACACAATTGGCATTCACAGTTTGTGGCTTTCCACGCGTCCTTTAAATAACTGATGATATGAATGAAACTAGTGGTGCTACAACAGCGCTTGCATTCTCCCAATATTTCCAATCTTTGTAGTTTTCGAAAACCGACGAGAATGAGATCTACTCCATTTTTAGGTGTCTTTTGGTCTCTCGGTGAAAAAAATAAAGAAGAAAAGGAGTAGTTTTTGTGAAAATGCTTTTTTTATAAATTGCAAGAACGTCAAGTAGCAATTATTCAAAATTTACTCGTTTTTTTAAAAAAAATGTACATGGTCTTTTTTAAAAAACTGATTTTAAGAAAAAATCTCTATCTTCAATTATGTAGTAATTTACAATGCTCACTTTTTGGAATTTTCGAAAATACAGGAAGATTAATGTTGGCACCAGCACCAATTTTTTTCAACATTTTTTATACATACGAAGGAAAAAAAGTCTTTCTTGAGAAAACAATTGTTTACAAATTGTGTATATTTAAAGGAAAATTACTCATACTTTTGAAAAAGTGTACATAATGTTATTTCAAGATATTTCTTTGAACAATATATCTCACTAAGCAACTAGTGGAGCTAGAATGCAACATATTTTCTCGCACTATTTCTAATTTTGCAAACTTCGAATATTCAAAAAATTCCACGAAAATAATTCTTGATGAGAAGCATGATCTAAATGATAAGCGTTCTTTACGCCATCCAAAGACAAAGTTTAATAAAAAAACTTGGAGCGATTTTTGAAGAAATTGTGAAGATGTAAAGTACCCTTAGAAATGAATATAATCGTGACAATCCCTGTCCGAGGGTTTTGAGATCGTTTAAATCAATCGGGGAATGTCACTTTCGGAGAAAATCGACTGAATGGTTTTGGCGCTAGCGTTGATCTCAAACGGACAGACGGAGGACCGACGGACGGACAGACAGAAGGTTTGCCGTCAATGTTTCGGTATCAAGGATCCACAAAACACGGATTATCACTACTCAACGTATCAGAGAATATAATTTACTGTATATAGGAGCAAGATTCATTCAATTTTTCGTAACCAAGGCTCAGCAATAAGAGGTTTTGTGCCAAAACCTCGCCGTTTAACACTGCAGCATTGTTGTACTCAGTCTTTACTTCCTGTGTATTACGGGAGAAATGTAGGACAGCGTATGATGGCGAATGCAGCAAAGTAAGAAGTGTGCATGTTTTCCCTTCGCTTCAGCTGAGAAGGGGGTGGAGAGAAGGTTAAATATTTGAAGCTGCACGCTGCAGGCTAGAGTCAGGGGGTATTGTGGTGTGGAAGTGCTAGGCATATATATTGCATCATGTTCTGTTTAACAGTCACATACCAACACCATGTCGATTCCCGGAGTACGCCAATGGCGAGAAGGGATTAAACGGTGGAAACTCGAAATAAATTGAAATATAATTAAAGAAACTCTTCATTTATTTAAGAACCAATTACACATGCATTTAACTATATATTAAAATTATTTTCTGCATGTTCAGTTAAAATATTTTCAGTATTTAAAATATGACAAGGACAGATACTATATTTGAAACAATTTCATTTTTGGGATTCTTTGCATTGGTTACTTTAACGTTTAGTATTCACTTTGTTTTTCCGATTTCTATTCAATAATGGCAACTGTTCTCTATATCGACAGACACTAAAACAAGAATGGAAGGCTTTTGTGGTCAGACCTGGATGTCAGGGAATCGGTTTCGTAAGACGGTAGAATATTCAAAACCGAGTATATATTTTTATAAATACGATAAGTGCTGAAAGGTAAAACTATTACTTAGGGGTCTAATAATAAAAGTCCATAACGATGAAACAGTCACTTCCTACTTGAACAAAGAGAATGAAAAAACTACGCTGGTGTCCATCATTGGTATTTGACTATTGCTGATTGTGAATAAGTCATCGAATTCATAGACATCCATCAGCGATTATCATCCCTTCCATTGTTTCTACAGTGGATGGCAGTGATAATACAACGCTATTGTCTCCTACCCGGCAGAAAAAGAATATAAAGGTTTCCGATTTCTCTTCGACTAAACGTGTAGTTAACCCAAAGAGATTCAGTGTTGATGTTGTCTGGGTGTAGCTATGGCACATGCCATTTTATACCTTACCTCATTTATTTTATAATTATGCTTGTATTACCTTTGAACTAGTAACCAACGAGTCATTGGCTGCGTCAAAGGGGGCTGAAATGTTCCTAGAAGACCATTTCATTTTGTTTATACTGCTCGACGACTAGCTGTTCTCATTGAATGATTGATTGAATAATTTTTTTCGTTTTCCCGGGCGCGTCAACTGCTTTGGTGATTAGTCCTGTAAGTGTAGTGCATGTTTTTCTCGGGAGATATCGGCGATCTCCCCCCGCTGAATGGCGAGATCCGGCGCCGTCCTACCATCGGCTAGTGGGATTTCCCCCTAACCAGGACTCTCCCACTAGCGAGACACCACCCCAGCCGGGACAAGCTCTTAGCTTCCGGAATATGTGATAGTGTAGTGCATGTTAGTTTAAGTGTGTGTGTGTAAGGGGAGAGGATAGGACAAGAAAGAGGAAAGAAAGAGCGGAACGTGGCCCGTTTGACAGGGTACTGCTCCGGCATTCGCTTGGTGTTAATCGGAGAAACCATGGAAAACTACCGATCAGAGCAGCCGGCCGCTAGAATTCTCCTTTAGACAGCGACTGAATTCGACCTAGCTGAAAAGCTAGTGTTGAAAATCCTGCCGCCGTGGGGAGTGTAACCTAGAACCTACCGGTCAGAGGTGCTACAGAACTTAATTTCATGTTCTTGAGCAGTATGCATTGTGCAATACTACGTTCATGAGCATCAGAATTTAGTCGTACTTAGTTTTTGTTTTGCTCAAATTGTCAGGTGACATAATTTACATCTGAAATGCTTAGACTGTGAACAACTAGCAAACTAGTGGTTCCACAACAGCACATTATTTATCGTAATATTTCTAATTTTTGAACATTTAGAGAGTTTAACAAAAATGTGAATCGCATTATTCTTATCAGCGCCCCTTCTTCAATCCGCAAAAAAAAAAACTAAAGAAATAATTTAGAAGAGTTTTGAAAAAAAAATAATTGCATTAATATTAGCCCAAATTACGCAAAACGTACTCGTTTATTAAAAAATGGTGCATTACGTTTTCCATAGAGCTAAACTTTAACAATACATTTTCCTTAAAGCAAAAATCTCTCTTCAGCCTTGTAGTTTTGATCTGTTAACTTTTTGCACCTTTCGAAAATAGGGAGACTGCCGAAAATAAGACTACCACCATACTTTTTACCGTCCCTTGATACAAATGAGGAGAAAAATAGAATTGAAAGAAAAAAAAAAGAATACGAAAATTTGAACCTTTTTAGGAATCAATTTCCATCTTCAATTTTGTAATTGTAGGAAGACGTCCAAATATATTTCATTTTTGCCATTTTTAGAAAAATGAGGAATTTTAATCATGAGTCATGCACCAATACGCGTTCTTTACGCTATCTGAGGACAAAGTTTAATTAAAAAATTTGGAGTGTTTTTTGAGAAAAATTTGAACATGATTTGAGGCTTTTTGTAAATTACCCTTAAAAATCAAATATCCATTGGAAACTCCCAATGCCTCGAGTCCGTTCAGAGCGACCGGAGAATAACAATTTAAAAAGAAACAATATCTCTTCTTGATTGTCAATATATGTTTACAAATAAAAGTATCTAAAGTTTTTATGACAATCATTTGTTTCAGGAATTGCACAACTCGTTTTGTTACCACATAAAAGGGATACCACATAAAAGTTATGTGGTATCAACTGTGTGAGAGTGAGGTATTTCGTAATGTTTCCTTGAGTGTTCTGCTGATGTGGTAATTCAATGGGATAGCGTTCCCTCACTAAGTTTAGCACCTGAAGATGTAACAAAATTAGTTACGAAACGTTGTGAAATTTCGGAATAAATGATTGTCATAAAAAACTTTGGATACTTTTATTTGTAAAAAAGAAACGGTTAAGTCGCTAGCGTTAACCACAGACTGATAGCCACACGGTTAGTCAGACGATTTTTCGGTAACAAGGATCCACAACATGTGGATTCAGGTTACACAACGTGTTAGAAGAAGACATTTTTTACATTCAGGAACAGAATGTATTTACGTTTCCGTTACGTGGGTCTCCTAATAATAACTTATCTGTCAAAAATTCCCCGTTTCAAGACGCCTTGCAATACTTTCTCTTCTTACACACGCAGGGGCCAGAAAGTAAAGAAGGAGGTATAATATGCATTTGTGTATGGAAAACAAAAAAGAGGACCATCTTTCATACCCCTTAAGCGAGAAGTCTGTAAGAAAAAGGCAGAAGAAAGTTCAATCATGACGGCCGTTACTGGCCAAATTTAATGTTGTAATATTTGTCCAACGAGAGGCACTAAAACAGCACGTACTTTCTCGCCTGTATTTTCACGCAAAATTACGCGAAAAGTACTCAAATTTCCGAAAAATCGTACATGACCTTATTTCAAAATCTCTCTTTAATGAACAGATTTCATTAAGGGAAAAATGTCTCTTCATAATTGTAGTTGTAGGAAGATGTTGAAAAAAGTTTGAATATTTGCAATTTTTGAAAAATCAGGGTTTTCAAAGAACATGAGTCCTCCACCATTCTACCAAACGTCCTTTAGACTATCCAGCAACAAAATTTAAACAAAAACCGTAGAGCCATATTTTTTAAATTTTGAAAATGTCGCAGAGGCTTCATGTACAGTACCCCCAAAATGAAACTATCGGTTTCAAATTCAATGGGCCGCGACGTCAGAGAGATCAGTAGAGGAATATAAATTTTGGAGAAAATTGGCAGAACGGTTTACGGGCAAGCGTTGTTCACAGACGGACAGCTAGACGGAACGGACGAATGGACGGACATACAGATGTTTTGTCGTCATTCGATTTTTCGGCATCAAGGACTCACAAAATATGGATTCTGGCTACACCACGTGTTAGAAGAGCTTTTTTATAAATATAGTAAATGGATTTATCCACTTTTTCGTTACCAAAGCCTCGTAATAAGAGTTTTTTTCTGACGAAAATCCGTTTCTTCGCGCAGCATTATAGTATAACTTTCTCTACTCCGTAGCAAGAAAGTAAAAATGTGTATTTTTTTCTTGAAACAATTAAAATGAAAACTGATTTCAACAAAAAATTCTTTTCTCTAATTATGGACTCTTATTTCGTTTTCCGGAACTTGATGAACTCGGCAGTTGACTGCTTTCTGAAATAAAGGATTCAGTTTTACTTTTGATCTTCCATTTAGTCTTGTCTCAGGTTTTGTTATTGAGTTTTTTATAAAGTTCCTTTAAAAAATGGTGGAAATGATAAGTGAAACATACCTTTTTATTAACAATATTTAATTTTAACCAGTATTTCATATACTCTCTTCCAATATGCTCACCTAATTACTAAGTTATAATTCTCCCCACAATGGATTTTTACGTTTGTTACAATTGATATTTTAACACATTTTTCTCGTTTTCTTTGCGATATTCCTAATGATCATACAACTTTCATTTCGAAGAGCGAACGATTACCACCTGGTTTACCCAACTATCCTGAAGTAAGGAATTACTATTTTGATGATATCGATTTTGATTGATGACCAATAGCAATAATTTAAGTAGAAGGAAAATCGGGCATGTAATCACTGGTAACATTTTTTTGGTAATCAGTTCATATAATGTAGTACAAACGAAGTAAAACTTGCAAACAAAACATTTTGAGTTATAATTCTGTTATTTTTAGACCAAGAATTTTTCGTGTACAATTCTTATGAGACTTAACTACAAGAAATGTGATTAATCATGTTATTAGATTTACTCCTACATTTACCAAAATTAATTTAAAAAATGTTCAAATTTTTCCTTTCGTATGTGCGTCAAATTTCGGTGTCTTCTTTTCAATCTATTTATATTTGGTTATCGTGTTTTTATTTATTTATTTATTTATTATTTTCTATTATGTTTTTGATGATAACGAATTTATCAGCAACTGTTATATATTGATATCAATTGGAGGGAACAAAACTGAATTGAACGAAATTAGTTTAGTGTTCTGTAATGGAACGTCTTGCCTACTTATCCCAAATCTGTATGTAACCGCACCACGTTGCGGCGACAATATGAAATAAAACGACTATACCTTGAATCTCTCTACTCTATATAAAATCTATACAAATTTATGCCCTGCTAACTTTTGCCTCCTTTATCTAAAACTGTGCCCGTTACTTAGCTACTCCTTCAATGTTATAAAACTATTGAGCGTGAGGCTGTGGTTGGCCTGTACAGGAGCCTAACGAGATACTTGGACACTTGGGCGTAGGTCACTGTTTAATACAAAATCACGAAATCATATCATATGGCTTACTGTCGAACCAAATACGTCCGGCATTATTTATTCTTTCTGGTTTTCACTCTTCCACACTCCGCTGGAGACATAACAACAAAACATACACAAATGCAATACAATAAACAACAAAACACAATACCTGAAATACATAAAATCACATTCACACTTACTATTTACACAATCGACAAAAAAAACAAAACAAATCATTCACACTTGAATGCGCATCCCCTATTCTGTCTGAATATAGCCTATTATTATTTCCGCAAAACTTGGTCTTGTACATTAAAATCTAGTCTGTTCTTTCTTCCCATTTATCTGAACTATTAAATTACGCAAAGTTATTGCACTTTCCTTTCGTAGAAGTCGGCCATCCACGTAACGCCATTGTTCCATGTCACCTCCGTAGTATACACGTAGCATCCATTAATTCATCTCCCCACAGCGTCCATCCATTTCCACACACGTTTGTTAACGACAAATTTACTTTAAATGAAGAATATCCTGATTAAAACTACTCACTAATTACTATACTAGTTTTTGTTAACTGCGACCGACAATATGGCGACAGTGTTCCGCGAACACTGTTTTCGTGAAATATATAAATATCTCTTCCACGTTTTATCTTTCCATTAACTCGACAGTTACTAAACACGATATATTTCACTCTATTCACAAACTGAACGCAATTTTGTATTAAAATAAAAATTTTTTTGCGGAGCGTTTCAACATGCATCCGTATTCAAGCTACTTCGACCCCGCTCTCTACGTCATTGTTGTGTCCGGATCGTCAGCTCTTTTTTTTCTTTTAACATCACACGATCGCTGTTGCTTCTCCTACAAAATATTACATCATTTAATTTAATTCACATTTTCTGTTCTGGCGTAGCCCCTCGAGGTTTCCCAACGTTGCGACTGTTACCATAATTTTCTAAATGATTTATTCTGTTGGTTCTAAAGTTTTGTTTGTATTGCTTCACGCGTTCTCTTAATTTTCGCCACAAACACCTTTTGATTTACTGAACCTTAAAGCACAACAATGGCTATCATGTCTGTGAATTTGTCGCGTTTTCCGTTTACTTCTCAAAACGTGAATTTGTCGCGTTTTCCGTTTACTTCTCGAAAACTATCGCTACGCGACATCGCCTTCATCTGTTTTTACAGTTCATGTTAATGTTATGCATTTTCTATTTATTCTTTGACTTGTGCCTTATTCTTGGGGGGAATCATGGAATATTACATCTCCCCCCGCCTATGATGTCGCTCAGATATGACACCGTCATGATGAGTCTACATCTAGCATACACATTGTTGGTCCCGTTTCTTACCACGTATCCTCTTCCACTCGGCACCTGTTACAGTTCAACGGCCATCGTTGCCTGTGTTGGTGAACTTGATCTTGCACTAACAATGCGTCTCTGAAGTACACAACACTATCGTTTCCTGCTGTTTGCGACGGACACACCTGCTAATGTTTGCAGTGGCACTGCATTAAGTCGGTACGCTCTACCGTCGTCTATCGCGGCACCTGTCACTCGCTACACCTGCTACTTCTTCACGGTCTTGTGTAGTGTACCCTCGCATTTACTTACAACTAAATCTTACCCTAAACAATCTTGCTTTCTTGCTTATAATACTATTCTACTATATTACTACATTACAAACTCCTTTCTCACCACATAACCTTACAGACTCGGCTTCTTGTATAATTTAACATTAAATAGGTTTTGGACAACACCTATTTCCTGTCCTCGATCTGCTATTACAACATTATTGTTATTGAGTACCTTCGTGATAGTATACGGACCGTCGTATATCGGAAAGAATTTCTAAACAATTTCTGATGGATGAGGACGAGTGAGGCGAGCGGACTGAAACCTGGTCCCCACACAAATTGTCCCCGACAGAAATGTTTCTGAGCCTTGCTACGCTGCTTTGCCGACTTCCGCAACTGGTCATACACTATCTTCTGATCGGTAGTCACTTGTTCTAAACCGCCGATTTCCGGTGGTATTTCCACGTCATCGAATGGCCTCTTCTTCTTGGCACCGAAGTGCACCTCCCATGGTGTTACATTGATACTTGAGTGTGGTACTGCATTTAATACTTCGTTCAGCACCGGAACGGCTTCGAACCACGCTCGGTGATTTTCCGCGACATATACCCGAAACAAACGTGACAATTCCCTCATCACTCGTTCGCTTGGGTTGCTCTGTGGATGTCGCACTGCCGTGAGATGGACGGAAATCCCTAACGTTTCCATCTCTTCTCTCCATCTTCCGCTGGTGAACTGCGTACCTCTGTCGCTCAATATCTTAGTCGGCTTCCCACACATTTCTATAAATCGCTTCACTTGCCGTATACAGTTGGCGGCACTGGGCTTTCTTATCGGAAATATCTGCACAAACTTAGAAAAAACATCTATTATTACCATTAGGTGCTGGTTTCAAACTTGGTCTTCGGCAACGGCCCATATAATCCACCGCATACAATTCCCGTGGCCTCTGCGGTAAAATCGGCTGCCATTCACCTTCGCAGCGTCTGTTCGGCTGTTTCGTCTTTTGACAGACGTCACAGGAACTCGCTATTTGTCGCACCTCTCTTCCCATATTCGGCCAGTAACAGTAATCTGATAAGATTTGTGCGATTTTCCCACCCCCAAAAGGCCCATAATGTTCATGTGTGACGTGGCCAATTCCTTTGCGACTTTCTTCAGGTATCCATATTGGGAACTTCTTCGGCCCACCAATTTTTCTTAACAAGATTCCTTCATAAATCTTCCAATTACTTGCGTCCTTGTCTTTCTCCTTGCGGATTCGCCTTCTATCGTACGGCTGGCCATCAATCAACTTGCATATTTCCTGCACGAACACGTTTCGCTGTTGCATATTGATAATTGCTCTTGTCGTCCATCGCGGGCTAATTTCTCACCCGAATGACTGCCATCACACTATCCAGGGCTCCTTTCTCTTCACCTTGATTCTTGACAAGTAATCTGGCAACAGGTTCTTTCGGCCTTCGCAATATTCGATCTCGAATTGAAACTGTTGCAGCACAAAGTCCACCGTAACAGTTTGTCATTATGCGTGTGGCTTCTCATCAAAAATATTAGTGCCTTATGGTCCGTAATTATGGTAAATGGGCGCCCTACTAGCAATGTTCTGAACTTCTGGGTCGCCCACACAATAGCAAGGCTTCCAACTCTGTCGCGCCGTAATTCTTTCCTTCCTTTTCTGTCCAAAGCCACTATCTGTTGTTCGCCACATTCGCCCAGTTGGAACAGCACAGCCCCTAGAGCGAATCCACTGCTGTCCGTCTGTACGTACATTCTACGTCGAAAATCCGGATATTGTACTATATACGTGCGTTCGAAAGCGCTCAGCAACTCCTCGAATGCTTCCTGGCATTGTTGCGTCCACTGCCATTTGCTTCCTTTCCTTAACAAGTGCAACAGTGGTACTACCTTTGCGAGTAATTCTTTACGAATCGCGCTAATAGTTACATATTCCAAATATTCGCCGCAATCCTCGCACATTTTGGGTGGTGTAATTTCGAATTATCTCCTTTATTTTCCTGCATCTTCATCCCCGCCTTGATATTTCGTGCCCCATGAATTGCACTTGCTGACGACAAAACTCGCATTTCTAAATTCAATTTCAGTTGAACTTCTGAAAATCTCTAATAATTTCTCAAATTTCTAGGTGCGATTCCAAATCCTTCGAAAACAAAATAATATCGTCAACGTACATCACCATAGTGCTCTTCAACTCAACCGGGATTACATCGTTCAAATATCGGATTAGCGCTGCTCCAGAATTTTTCAATCCGAACGGCAGTCTCGTAAATGAATACACCGTCCCTTCAAATTTGAAGCTGATGTATTGTTGGCTTCCTGCTTCTACCTCGATCTGCCAGTACGCGGATGAAAAATCTAACGCGCTGAAGATTTTGGCTCCTCCTAACTTCATCACCATTTCATTTACAGTTGGTGGCGTTTCATACCGTGGAATCGTGACCATGTTGAGTCTTCTCGCGTCTAGACACAGACGAATGCTTCCATTTTTCTTCACCACTACGACCAACGGACTTATATACGGGTTATTGCTTTCGACAACGCCCTTCTGCTCCATTTCCTTACTGTTGGCGCACCTGCTCATGGTACACTTGTGGTACGGGATATTGTTTCGTAGAGAACGGCGTCGTATCTTTCAACTGCAGCTTGAACTTATAGCCCTTCACCGGCTCTGACGACTCCAAAACACTAATAAATTCTTTTAACAGTTGACGAACTCTTACCGGACAGCCTTCCTGATCGATGACCTCTTCCGCAGCCCTTTCACATTTTGGAGAATTTCTTCCATACTAGCTTGCAGTTCGTCTCCTTCCGCCTCCGCCCCATCAAGTTCAGCGACCACTGACCTACTTTCAATAGAACCTCGTGACTTGAGCATTATCTTCCTTGCTCCTACGTCCACGACGGCTTGACAAGCATCCAGTGCGTCCATCCCCACGATGACGTCACGGATCAGCCCCCGGACAACGATTGCTGCTACTCGATCGTTACTTCTCCCAAATCTATCTCCAACCAGATTTGTTTCCTGAGTGTTGGCTCCTTCCTATTCGCCATGATCACGCGAAGCTTCCGCGTCGGTAATTCAATCAACATGTGCCCTTCCTTTGCACCTTCTACAAAATTCCTCCGACACTGCACTAATACTGCTGCCCGTATCTACTAGCGCCCGAACTTCTCTCCCGTAGCACCTGCCTTGCAAAATCAAGCATTTGCCCGGCCCTGCGCCTTCCGTTGTTGCTGCTCCCAGAAATTCGTCACCTCCAACGACAATACTCGCTATGGCCTCAATCGTTACGATATTTTTTTCGTCTCGTTTGGTTCGACCCACCTTTTCGCCCCAAACGTGTTTAGTTTCCTTCCTAGGTACTGATTCCCATCGGCCTTGCGCTCCTTCCGCCTTCGCTTGGTTATGATCCCGGACCTCTTGTTCCATTCGTTCCGCGCCTGCTCGTTCGCCGTCCTTCGGCTTTGGTTTTGCTGCGCCTGCCCGTCTTGCGCCTTCTCTTCCCTCCTCGAGGCTTCTCTTGCGCACCTCTACTGCGCACACATTATCTTGCCGATATCGCCCTCCGTTGTATCGGTGGTTGCCATTTCCGTTCCCGGATTCGGAGCCTTCCGTCACGCCCGTCCTGTTCATTGTCGTCGTTCGCCTGCTCGAACCGACTTACTTCTCTATCAATGCCTCTATGGTTTCCGGCATATTATTCCATAGTAAGTTTCGTATTCCACTCGGCATTTGTCGAATCAGAATTCGAATAACTTCGACTGGGTTGAAATCTTCGCACATACTTTAAACGCGCTGACTTTACGAGTGACAAAGTCGCTCATGGTTTCGGCGTCTCCTTTCGATATCGTTCCGACATCAACCGGTATTTTAACTCGAATCGGTGGTGTTGGTTCCAATACCTTCTAAAAATTTCTCGCGCCATTCCCCATAAATTTGCGGTGTTGGTGTTAATGCTCGCCACCAATGCTGCGCCTTGAGCTAAGGGCTTCTCGACAAACCTCAATTTCATTCCTTCCGGAATGTTATTTACTTTAAAGTAGTTCCGAGTGCCGTCAAGAACGAATATGGTTGTTCTCTGCTCTCCCGTGAAAACGTAGATAATTCGGCAACGTTGCATGCCCTATCGCGTAACCATTGCCATTCAATCGTCGCGCTGCATACACCTGCTGTTCGAGGTCGGCAATTTTGTTCATAATTTCTTTATCGACTTCCTTTGTCGATCCTACCTCTGCCAATTTCCGACTATCGAATTCTCCCTGAACAGCCGTTTTAATATTCCTATCGATTTTACTGATCGATTCCTCGACACGACCTATACGCACGTCTTGCTGTCGCGCTACCTCCTGAAGTCTTGCACATTCCTGTCGATTTCGACAATCGACAATCGCGTTTCTTGCAGCCGTACCGATTGTTGTAAAGTGCCCACGGTCGATTGAATTTCGCCTACACCTGTACTGAGCTGCTGGTTGAACACCTCTTGAACTGCGAAACGAGTTTCTGACGTCTCTTGCACCGTTTTCGCGTTTTGTTCTAACCTAGTGAACCGGGCAATTGTCTCTACTTTAAATGCGCTCACTTCGTCTTGAATTTTCGACACTGCGACTTCATTCTGCAATGTGTTTAGCGCGGCATTGATACTTCTATTCTGTTCTACAACTTCCTCGAATTTATTCTCTATCTGTTTTTGCAAGTTGTTTTCCAACCTCGCACTATCACTTCTCATTTCTTGCAAGTTGTTTTCTACCCTCGCACTATCACTTCTCATTTCCTGCATTAACCGTAATAACATCGACAGAGTGGGTTCCGATGCACCTTGCACCTCCGGAACAATTTCACCTGCAGCTTCCTGGCTCATATTTGCACCTTGCGTATCTGTCGCAATATTCTCCTTCTAATTCTAATTCCTCTAGATGTTGGCCCTCTTCATCCTCATCGCGAGCGGAAATTGTTTCTGAATCCGACGCATCCCGTGTACTTAACATTTTGGCACTACGCGTCTCCATTTTGAATTGTACTATGTTTTACTTACAATTAGTTTTGACCTTTTTCACCTAGCCCACTTGCGTACTATTGTAGTGTCCCAGTATTCGTCCTACTCACGACCCACGTTGCGTCGCCAATTATGTAATGGAGAGTCTTGCCTACTTATCCCAAATCTGTATGTAACCGCACCACGTTGCGGCGACAATATGAAATAAAACGACTATACCTTGAATCTCTCTACTCTATATAAAATCTATACAAATTTATGCCCTGCTAACTTTGCCTCCTTTATCTAAAACTGTGCCCGTTACTTAGCTACTCCTTCAATGTTATAAAACTATTGAGCGTGAGGCTGTGGTTGGCCTGTACAGGAGCCTAACGAGATACTTGGACACTTGGGCGTAGGTCACTGTTTAATACAAAATCACGAAATCATATCATATGGCTTACTGTCGAACCAAATACGTCCGGCATTATTTATTCTTTTCTGGTTTTCACTCTCTCCACACTCCGCTGGAGACATAACAACAAAAACATACACAAATGCAATACAATTAACAACAAAACACAATACCTGAAATCCATAAAATCACATTCACACTTACTATTTACACAATCGACAAAAAAAACAAAACAAATCATTCACACTTGAATGCGCATCCCCTATTCTGTCTGAATATAGCCTATTATTATTTCCGCAAAACTTGGTCTTGTACATTAAAATCTAGTCTGTTCTTTCTTCCCATTTATCTGAACTATTAAATTACGCAAAGTTATTGCACTTTCCTTTCGTAGAAGTCGGCCATCCGCGTAACGCCATTGTTCCATGTCACCTCCGTAGTATACACGTAGCATCCATTAATTCATCTCCACAGCGTTCACACACGTTTGTTAACGACAAATTTACTTTAAATGAAGAATATCCCTGATTAAAACTACTCACTAATTACTATACTAGTTTTTGTTAACTGCGACCGACAATATGGCGACAGTGTTCCGCGAACACTGTTTTCGTGAAATATATAAATATCTCTTCCACGTTTTATCTTTCCATTAACTCGACAGTTACTAAACACGATATATTTCACTCTATTCACAAACTGAACGCAATTTTTATTAAAATAAAAATTTTTTGCGGAGCGTTTCAACATGCATCCGTATTCAAGCTACTTCGACCCCGCTCTCTACGTCATTGTTGTGTCCGGATCGTCAGCTCTTTTTTTTCTTTTAACATCACACGATCGCTGTTGCTTCTCCTACAAAATATTACAT
Organism: Teleogryllus oceanicus; assembly: GCA_964035755.1. Lineage (NCBI taxonomy): Eukaryota > Metazoa > Arthropoda > Insecta > Orthoptera > Gryllidae > Teleogryllus > Teleogryllus oceanicus. The sequence continues at coordinate 5,447,580 of CAXIVR010000007.1, forward strand.
CATTTAATTTAATTCACATTTTCTGTTCTGGCGTAGCCCCTCGAGGTTTCCCAACGTTGCGACTGTTACCATAATTTTCTAAATGATTTATTCTGTTGGTTCTTAAAGTTTTGTTTGTATTGCTTCACGCGTTCTCTTAATTTTCGCCACAAACACCTTTTGATTTACTGAACCTTAAAGCACAACAATGGCTATCATGTCTGTTTACAAGCTGGAATTTATACTATACAAAAGTGTTCATATCTTTCGAACGCGTGATGCGATTTCCTTCAAATAACTTGCAAACGACTTCGCTACATGAAGCTACTGCCCTATCTTGTCCCAATTGTGAATTTGTCGCGTTTTCCGTTTACTTCTCAAAAACTATCGCTACGCGACATCGCCTTCATCTGTTTTTACAGTTCATGTTAATGTTACGCATTTTCTATTTATTCTTTGACTTGTGCCTTATTCTTGGGGGGAATCATGGAATATTACAGTTCATAGATTTATAATGTTAAAATCAAGCTGAATAAGAGTATATATAGCTGGCGTTCGTTAATTCACTGAGTAATTTGAAAGATTTAAAAATAATATTTTACTTTTATGTTACGATAGAACAACCATCAACAATCAGCATTCTGCAATTAGACAAAACTCGGTGTTTATTTAGTGGCTAAAAGTATTGTAGTAAGCTTTTAAAAGTATGCTAATATCCGTAAATCTAGTAAATAAAGCGATTCAACAAGATACTTTAAATTCGCTAGAAAGAATGACATGATACATCACGCCCCTCGTGTAGCCAATATAGCGAAAATTTGTAACTATCCAGGACTAAAATATTGCTCGAAACACCATGCGCCAAAACTGCGGTTTCCAGTGGCAAACTTCAAGCGGACCATTTGAACACTAAAAGCAATTCATTGATTTAATTCGTATAATTAATATACATTACACCACCTACAGATCATAAACCAAAGAACGACAAATACTTTACATCAATCATCGTAAATAAATGTATTGTAAGCGCCTGGCAACCGTCATTCTCCACAGTTTCCGATGGAACGGGTGCGCTCCTTTAGCGTCAACAGTTGACCTGGAGCTGCTGAGCCGGCGGAACACGCGGGTGCGACCGCAGCGCCGCTTGTGGCTTAGGGCGCAGTTGCAGAATATGACGCCATCACTTAGCGCCGGGCGGAACGAGCGCTGCGCGCGTCGCTCGGGTTATCGCAGGCGTCGCTTATTTACTCCATGACCCTCCCTGTCCTACATATTAAAGGACGCAATTTATTATGACTTTATTTCTCGTCAACGGGGAACGCGTTATTTATTTATGAGCGCGTGTTTTTTTTTTACGGGTGGTTAGCCATGCGATAATTTATGCACATCAGCGGATTATCTTTCTGGTATCCATGAGAGTAATTATTTTTGGATTTATTTTTATAATTTATTGGGGAAGATAACGCGTTGTTGAAAGTGTGACGGGCGTGAAATTAGAACAAGCAGTTGAAAGAGTCAGAGGTGCAGTTACATGTATATAATACAAAGTTAAAGTACGACATTACGAATTATGCCCTTTTGTGATTTAGTCTACAGAAAAAAGTAGTATGTGTTATTAACTCTCGGCATTAAGAGGCACGTAGTGTCACTGATGACGAATGATGGCCTTCTAGTACCAATTTCGGGCAAATTAATGACTCGTTTTTATAATGAATTAATGATATAGAACAGTTCGATTAAGTAGCGAATCCTTTCAATTACCAACTATTTTATATCAACAGACTTTTTATTTTTCGTCCTTATATTATAGTACACACAGGAAAAATATTAGAATTGCCTTAACAATACGTCCTCGAATTTGCCGTAAATTTCGTGTTTAATATTCTTTTGAGCAGTAATTCTGTACACACGCCAGACGTAAGGTCCATTAGCCCTTTGGTTAAGAGTAGTGCCGATAGAGAGGAGATTCACGCAATTTGTACCGGAAAATCGGAATGTCCGTCAACATGTATGGATGTATATGTCATGCATTATTCGTTAGATTAGAGACTTTTAAGCTTGAACATTACACACACCACAAAACGTTTTAGTGATTATCATTGCAAGTGATGTATTACTTTCTACTTTCTTGTATATACGGAGTAGCACACGTAGTATAGATCGCTTTTGCTCAACTTCATATAGAAAATAATATATTTATGATTCGTTATTTTGAGATACGGTGTTTATGAATGAATATTGTTTGGATGCCCAACAAGTTATTATGTGTTTAAATAATATAAAAAAGTAATTGGATCTTTGGAATCAACACACTTCCTTGTTAAACAATTTCACTATAATAATTATGGAGAGTTAATAAAACTATTGATTACCTCAGCCATGACTTAGATTGTCAAAACCAGACCCCCTCACGTATAGAGAAAGAAAACATAAAGATAACTAAAAATTTTTTTAGGTCCCTTGAGATGAGCCCCGGAGAACTTAGCAATATGATTGAAGCAATATAAATAGCAATATGATTGAAGAAACATTATAAACACGCATACTTAAGAAATAATTTTATACGAATATGTATTTAGCATTATATTACAATAATTTTCTGCAAGTTTATGAAAACAATATTTTCTATTTTTGAGACAAAATAGGGATGTGCATTCACGAAAAGATGTGTATATAGCATATTTCAGTATTTGCATTTCTTCCCAGGGGCGCAGATGACTTACATTTTTTAAAATTTCTTTTATTATAAGAACTAGTTCAATATTCACTACGTTGTTAGGAATGATCAACTGTGACCTATATTTACAGACACTGAAATAAGATTTTAATAAATTTAAATCTTCGTCTGGATATGTTTGGACTATGTTCGAAATAATTTTGTAAACATCACAGAAGTGTGGAAAGATGAAATGATCACTTAAAAGTATAATCGTCTTTTAAAACAAAATCCTAAAATATTAAACAATGAAGTCCCCCCCCCCGATTGATATGCTAAAGTTAACAAACTTCCAATTTCTTAAATGTTTCGATATCTGGAGTAGTTTCCGCAGACAATTTTTACGTATTTTCAGAGGTTGAAATTCACCAACTAATCAATAAATAATTTGAACTCAGACCAGGTTTTGCACTTACGGATATCCTTTTTGATTCACAGAGCTCCATTTCCGGCTCTTCCCCGCACTCACAGTGAAGGGAGTTGACTTCGCACTACCCGCTGTCGGTGCCAGCTCCCGCCCCAAGTGCAGCCTTATTGGCTGTCCATTTCAAACGGACTCCGCTCGCGAAATCAAGTCCTCCCCTCCACACCTCCACCGTCACTCGCTGATTCCCGGGCATATAAAAAGGGATAAGAGGCTGCCTGATGTTTAAATACTACCTTACAATATTTTTATTTTATTTAATAGGTAATTATTACAGCCAAATTAGAAAACTTGATGCAATGTGGCTAGGCCGAAGGCCTTTAAGCCATTACAATACCTACATTCTACCGCGTTCTAACCTTTCGCCTTCTGGTATTCACCCCAAATGGTCTCTCCATCGCACCAAAGCCGCGGAAACGAGACCATAAGGTACGGCTGAGGAAAAAACCCCTGAAGGGGGAAAAACCTGCCGTCAGAAGCCGAGTACATGCTACTCTATCCGGTTTTTAAACTATTTATTTATTTGGCGCGGGCGTCAGGCATTCTCCTTCCAGTGTTTGGCCTCCACCGCACCTGAAAACAAACAGCACCACAGAAAATCGTCCGCACCAACGCCTCTGCCCTATCATTTCCGATTCCCACCTTATAATACCACCTTATATATATCACCTTATAATAAATTATACAAAGAGGGTAGCGGAATATGATAGGCAAATCTGACCCTAGGTAATAACATTCTTTTATGTTTAAAATTTGTGATTGAAGTGTAAAAAACACAAGTTTTTCCCTTTAAAAATTTAAAAAAAAAAAAACGTGTTTTTATTATCTACATAAGTTTAATTTTTTTCAAAATTCCGAAAATTAACAAAGTTTGTTCAAATGCAATATTTCTCACTTTTATAAGATTGATTAATTTTTTCGTGATTCTGGGCGCGTCAACGGCTTTGGTCATTAGTCCCGTAACTGTAGGGATTGCTTTTTTCTCGGGCGGTGATCTTCCCCCACAGGAAAACTACCGATCAGAGCAGCCGGCTGCTAGAATTTTCCTCCAGACAGTGACTGAATTTGACCTAGCTGAAAAGCTAGTGTCGAAAGTCGTACCGCCGTAAGGACTGAAACCTAGGACCTCCCGGTCAGAGGCGCTGCAGTAACATCAGTTGATGCACTGAGATACCGCTCCCGGTCAGTTTTATAAGAGATCTTTTCTCTCCCCAAGAATAAATTTCGAGGTAGTTTTGAGATAATTTGGAATTAATCATTTGGGTCTTCATGTGAAGTGCACCTAAAATATCGTGTTTCGAATTAAATTCGCCGCTACTTCTATCAGACCGATGAGGAAATATCCATTTTGGTGAAAATCTTTCCTAGGATTCATTCGCTTGCATTGTTCGCAGACGGGGACATTTTGTTGGAACTCAATTTTTCGGCATCAACGACAAACGTGACATGCGTTTTGACTATACGTGTTAAAATAAGAAATATTCCTCATTTAGGAACAGAAATTAGCGCGCGCGCGCGCACACACACACACACACACACACACACACTTACACTAACATGCACTACACTACCACATACTCCGGGAGACCGGTCGGGAGCTGAGAGCGTGTCCCGGGTGGGGCGGTGCCCCACTGGTGGGAGAATCCTGGTTAGGGGGAAACCCCACAAGCCGACGGTAGGTCGGCGCCGGATCTCGCCATCCATAGGGGGAAGATCACCGCCATCTCCCGGGGATAAAGCAATCCCTACACTTACGGGACTAATGACCAAAGCCGTTGACGCGCCCGGAAACACGAAAAAATCAATCAAATCTAGTTTCTGTACTAAAATAAATATTCAGTTACGGGCTTATGTACATAAACAACTGAATGTGGCCTGCGGAGATACACGTACGATTTTAATATATTCAGAAAAAATCGTCGATGTTGTATTCGTAATCTTGTAGTAAATTCACGAATCACCAAGTTCTCTTTGGCGCACGAGTGGTGCTGTACGTGGTCATCGTTTTAACTAGATAGTGGGCTCAGGAAGACAGTTCGAAAATGGAACAAATGTTGCATTTCCACAAAAGTTGTATTGTCGTCCACGTGGGCAATATTTTACAAAAGAAGGAATGACCAACATCATTCCTAACCCGCTTTATCTGTCACTACCTCTTTCGAATCCACTAAGTGATTTTGTTTCTGATCGCCTTAAGGGCTTTTCTACAAGGCAGTTTTCCTCCCCGCGTTTACGTTCTCTGGCGTTGGCGAAACTGTTAAACTATCAAAGACATTCTCTCACACAATGCACTTCACCCTGTCATCGATCGCAGTTCAATTTTCTAGAATGCATCTCGGACGCGTAATTTGTTCAGAGTTTCTGTTTGTGCAGTTTATCTGGGCTGGGAATCGTAGTGAATTTGCAAGTGCTTGTTTGAATCTTATGAAGCAATGTGAAAATTCACATTGTGGAAAGTATTCGATTATGATGATTGGAGTGTGGAATGTAATATGTTCAAACTGTTTTCTATTAGAAATAATATTTTAATGAACAGGAATATACGTGAATAGTATCCATAAGAATACGATTTTACTGTTTTAAAAAATATTGGTGGCGCTTTTGATGAAAGTCAGGGGAGCCCGTATTTTGCACTAGCTGAGTGTAGTAGCGTCGTAGCTTTACTTACGTTTTCACATTTTTGACTTTCTCTTATACGTACGTATTATTCTTAATATTGAGAAAGTTATATAATTCTGCGAAAAATCGATTTTGTGATTGCAACGGAAATACTTGTTTTGAAGTCCCCTCACACCGGAAAAGTGTTGTTTTTCCGAAACGTCTGTCCGCCTTCTCGTTCGTCTGCCTGATCGTCTGTGAACTACCACTAGTTCTAGCATCCTAGTTATTTTGTCGTATACATGTTTTATAGCCCTTTGCGTGTTTGAATGCTCAAAACTATTGGAAGTGAAAGATGTTTCCGCAGATAAATTTCTTGAAGCAATTATTGGTTGCCAATATTACCGACGTAAAGCCAACGCGATAATCTTTCGAAACAATCCTATAGAGTGACGGACGAACCATTGAAATGAATTGACATTCACCAGGCAACTTAGTTTACAACAACCAGGCAACAAAAGCCTTCGTGAACATATAATGAGCTCCCAAACTGGAATTTTACGATCCACCGACCGTCTAGGAGTTTTAAAGGCTACTTTCATCTGATAAGGAACTCGCTTTTCCCAATCTCCAGCCTTTGTCAACGGTTTTCCCTCTTCACCCACCGAGCAAACGCCATCACCCCCCCCGGCCCGCCTTTCTCCTCCCCGCCACCCGCACAAGCCCTGCCCTCCCGACCCTCTAGACACACCCCACGCCCCCCACCCACCGCCCCCCCCCACCCGCCACGCTTCACCCTGTACCACTGCCTGACCTATCAGTGCATCAACTAATGTCACTGCAGCGCCTCTGGCCGGGAGGACCTAGGTTCGAGTCCTGACATATTTTCGACACTAGCTCTTCAGTTAGGTCGAATTCAGTCGCTGTCTGGAGGAGAATTCCAGCGGCCGGCTGCTCTGATCGGTAGTTTTCCGTGGTTTCTCCGATCAACACCAGGCGAAAGCCGGAGCAGTACCCTACCAAACGGGCTACGTACCGCGCGCGATCTTTCCTTCCTCTTCCTCGTCCTACCCTTCCCCCTTAAACACACACTTACACAAACATGCACTACATTACCACATTCCCGGGAGGCTGGTTGGGAGCTTAAGGCTTGTCCCGGCTGGGGCGGTGCCCCGCTGGTCCTGGTTAGGGGAGTCATGGTTAGGGGAAACCCCACTAGCCGACGGTAGGTCGGCGCCGGATCTCGCCATCCAGCGGGGGAAGATCACCGCCATCTCCCGAGAAAAAACATGCACAACACTAACGGGGCTAATGACCAAAGCAGTTGACGCGCCCGGAAACACGAAAAAATCAATCAATAAAAAACCCACTCCCTCCTTTGCCCCCACTGCTCCGCGTCCTGCTGTCTGTGCCCACCGCGCCTCCCCTGCCCAGCTTCACGCACTCGGCGTCTGTCCTCCCGACCAACCCCTGCCCTTCCCTTTCTTGGCCTGGTCTGTCCCGTCAAAGCGGAGCATTCAAGTGGGAGGGTGGGCAGGGGTCGCCGCCTCGGCCGACGACGACGGAAGAAAGCGGGAGGGGAAGGCAGGGGGGGAAAGGCGCGGAATTAAGCGCCATAAAGCTGCAATACGAGCGCGAGCGCCAGATAGGCCGGCGGGCCCCGCGCACTCGCCCGCACGCGCCCGCACCGGCTGCCTCCGCTGCGACGCCACTCCACCTCCACACGACGACGGCAGCCACGCGGAAGGCGAGCGCACATGGGTCTCTTATATTATTATTATTATTATTATTATTATTATTATTATTATTATTATTATTATTATTAATATTACTATTCTGCAGCGCCTCTGACCGGGAGGTCCTAGGTTCGAGTCCTGACGGCGGCAGGATTTTCAACACTAGCTTTTCAGCTAGGTCGAATTCAGTCGCTGTCTGGAGGAGAATTCTAGCGGCCGGCTGCTCCGATCGGTTCCGTGGTTTCTCTGATCAACACCAGGCGAATGCCGGAGCAGTACCCTACTAAACGGGCCTCGGACCGCGCGCGATGTGCCCTTCCTCTTCCTTGTCTTATCCTATCTCCTTACACACACACACTTACACTAACATGCACTACACTACCACATATTCGGGAGACCGGTCGGGGGCTTAGAGCTTGTCCCGGCTGGGGCGGTGCCCCACTGGTGGGAGAGTCCTGGTTAGGGGGAAACCCCATTAGCCGACGGTAGGTCGGCGCCGGATTTCGCCATCGAACGAGGGGAAAATCACTGCCATATACCGAGAAAAAAACATGCACTACACTAACGGGACTAATGACCGAAGCAGTTGACGCGCCCGGAAACACGAAAAAATCAATCAATCAATTATTATTATTATTATTATTATTATTATTATTATTATTATTATTCTACATTTATAGTACATTTTTATTGTTATAATAAACATGTTACCGACAGCAATACCTCTGAGGCTGTTGCGCTGTCTCTGCAGCATCTTTGACCAAAAGGTTCACGTCGCGACAGATTTTAGACACTAGCTAAATGGATTCGTCGTATTCAGCCGCCTTTTGGAAAGGAATTCTAGAGACTGGCTGCCCTCGTTGGTAGTTTTCCGCGGTTCCTCCCATGAATGTTAGGGGAATGCAAATCGAGTACAGTACTCTAGCAAAAGGGCCAAGGACCGATCCTGGTTTTTGTTTCCTCAACCATACATACGCTTTCCGATTACACACACACACATACATACTTACATCCGCTACGATACTACACATATCGGTGGCTTATATTGAATGATTGATTTTTTCTCGGGAAATGGTGATCTTCCCCCGCTGGATGGCAAGATCTGGCGCCGACCTACCGTCGGCTAGTGGGGTTTCCCCCTAATCAGGACTCTCCCGCCAGCAGAGCACCGACCCGGCCGGGACAAGCTCTAAGCTCCCGACCACCCTCCCGCAATATGTGGTAGTGTAGGGCATGTTAGTGTAAGTGTGTGTAAAGGGAGAGGATAGGACAAGTAAGAGGAAGGACAGATCGCGCGCGGTCCGTGGCCCATTTGGTAGGGTACTGCTCCCGCATTCGCCTGGTGTTGATCGGAGAAAACCAGGGAAAACTACCGATCAGAGCAGCCGGCCGCTAGAATTCTCCTCCAGACTGGATTCAACCTAGCTGAAAAGCTAGTGTCGAAAATCCTGGAACCTAGGACCTCCCGGTCAGGGCGCTGCAGTGACATCAGTTGATGCACTGAGCTACCGCTCCCGGTCTGTGGCTGAGAGTTTGGTGGGGTTGGGGTGGTATCCCCTGATCTATCGCCTCCTGGACTCCTCTTCCAATGCCCCGCCCCCGAGTACACGCTTCCTCACCGCCCCAACGATCAGCGGCCCGCGTTCTGCCCGTCGCCCGCTCGCCCGCCCTCCCCCATCGCACCCGGCCACCGACTATGCTGTGCGAACCTCAAGACGAGAGGCGACAACTATAGTTCTTTAACCCTTTACTACTCTGGTGGGGTCGTAAATTCTCCCGGCCGACGTATCTGCTATTACAATTCGGAAACCAATTACAGGATAGCGCTCATGTTGCCAGTATTCCTCAGTGGCATTGTGTTATTTGTTTTTACTGGTTGTGCGAGGTGATTTGACGTTTATTTTTGGAATTAGGGGAGAAAAGGTTTCAGAACACTCCACCGTAATGTTGAGGTGTGTTCTTTCTCATGCCATTGATTCATGTTTTGTGTATATTTAGACTTTTTGATTTGTATTGTAGTAAACTATCAAAGCAATTGTATGAACGTTCAGCATCCTTTGTATCAGAATCAACTAGAAAAGCAAGATAGTTGGCGAAAAGTGCTGTAAACATTTATCCCCAGATCACAGAAATTCAGTGAGTGAAAATTGCTGCTAATCTGCGTTTTTCGTATTATTATGCACACTGTAAACTGATTCAAAGACCAAAATTTGAAATAAAAGTTTTCATTGAGATAATAGTAATTCTGGGACACGCGAGGACACTGCCAGAACTTAGACGCAAGTAAATTTCACCAGAGTAGTTCAGGGTTAATCTCTATTTAAATTTCAATTTGATAATAAATGAATAAAGCATGCTACAAAGGGATCGAAACTATAACAACAAATAAATTAACCCCATTATAAACAAAATTGATTTGATGGTGAGATGTTTTATGGATTCACGGGGCTCATTCCCAAATTACGTTGACAAATCCCGAAAATACTATTTTGTTTAAAACGTAAAATTAGAGGTTATACGTATGTAAGGAAATAAAATGATTTGTTTCGTAACGTGACAGTGCCTCTTTCAAAATTTAATGTCCACCTGTGAGCAACCAACGGCTACCGGCTTGCCTTGCCCCATATTTCCACTCAGCAACCTGTCCGCCCTACCCTCTCATTCTCAAACCCACCAACTCTCTCACCCCTTGGATTGAGTGCCCACCTGTTTTCCCACTGGCCCGCTCAAATATTGTCCCGCCCCTCACCTCTTTCGCTCAACTGTGCACCTAGTCTTATTACTCACCTACTCGCACTCTCAACTACTGTAGCCCGCCCACTCGATCGGTCGCTCTGTCAACAATGGCAGTCAGCTATTCACTCACTCAACTATCGTCCTGCCTTCCACAATCTCACTCGCTCAATCAACTGCATTCTCCCGCACCTACACACTCCCCCGCACTGCCCTCACAATATCGTCAGCCTCACCTCTACCTTACAGCTCGCTCAACGTGCCCCCCTAGCTAGTCTCATCAGTTACCATTCTCCACCTACTCACGCTCAACACTTGGCGCCTGCCTACTCCGACAGTCGCCTGTAACAGCATCTCGCCAGCTCATTCGCTCCCTGCCAACTATCGTCCCTTCCACCTCACTCACGGCTCCAACACTGCGCGCCTGCCACTCGCTCGCCAAGCGTCCGCCTGCTAATCACTGCATTCTCGCCCACCAACTCATTGGCTCAATCATCGTCTTACCTGCCACTCTCGCCAACCATTCTTGCCCGCTCCTCAACTGGATTTTGCCACAACCACTGCGCCCTGCCCACTCGCTCGCTCAGCATGCCCGCCTGCTCAACACTGCATTCTCGCCCACCAACTCATGGCTCAATACGTCTTACCTGCCTACTCGCTCAACCATTCTCGCCCGCCTCAACTGTTTCCACCCCAACCACGACGCCCTGCCCATCTCGCTCGCAGCCGCCTGCTCAACCAACTGCATTCGCCCACCAATCATTGGCTCAATCATCGTCTTACCTGCCCACTACCTCGCTCAACCATTCTCGCCCGCTCACTCAACTGGATTGTTGCTCACCCCAACCACTGACGCGCCTGCCCATTCGCTCGCTAAAGCATGCTCGCCTGCTCAACCAACTGCATTCTCGCCCACCAACTCATTGGCTCAATCATCGTCTTACCTCCCACTACCGCTCAACCATTCTCGCCTCACTCACTGGATTTTGCCTCGCTCAAGCATGCCCGCCTGCTCAACCAGCTGCATTCTGCCCACCAACTCATTGCCCGCTCACTCAACTGGATTTTGCCCACCCCAACCACTGACCGCCTGCCCACTCGCTCGCCGCTCAGCTGCCCGCCTGCCCCAATTTCATTGGCTCAATCATCGTCTTACCTGCCACTATCTCGCTCAACCATTCTCGCTTACTCACTCCACTGGATTTTGCCCACCCCAACCACTGACCGCCTGCCCACTCGCTCGCTCAAGCATGCCCGCCTGCTCCACCAACTGCATTCTCGCCCCCAACTCATTGGCTCAATATCGTCTTACCTCCCAACCTTCACGCCTGCCCACTCGCTCGCTCAAGCATGCCCGCCTGCTCCACCAACTGCATTCTCGCCCACCAACTCATTGGCTCAATCATCGTCTTACCTACCCACTATCCCGCTCAACCATTCTCGCCCGCTCACTCAACTGGATTGTTGCACACCTCAACCACCGACGCGACTGCTCATTCGCTCGCTCATGGAGTCCCGCCTGCTCGCTCGTTCGCTGTGGGTCGAGCGTCCACACCAACGAGGCCGCGGGCGCCATTTAGCAGGGCGCATGCGCAGCAGGCGCTCGGGCAAACAGCCCCTGTGCGCGCAATGCGCTGCTTCCCTGCTGCTTGAAAGCGCCGGTTCCCGCAGACGGCTCCTCAAATATTCAACATGAACTCCACCTCTTAATTTTATTTGCTGGAAAATGTGCAAAACAATAAGAACTGAACCTTTATTACTAGCAATTTTGATGTTTACTATTTCCATAGTTTGCCTTATTTTCTATATTCTATTGACTCGATTACTACCCACTAACGTTTTTATTTTATGTTAATGTAATGAATGTTTACTTAGCCAATGACGAACAAAGAGAAACATGAGAAATGATGATCACAAGAGTTCTGAAAGTTAATGTACTCCCAAAACATATTTCCTACCTTGTGACATTAACAGCATTCGTGATGAAGAGATTTGGATCAACATTTATCAACAAAGAGGACCAGAGTTCAAGAATTTTTTACATCGTGTCCATTTAAATTGTGAAGAAAATTGCAATTATAGAATAGAGTACATAATTCACAACACCAATCGCAACTTTTCTTTGTGATTATTTAATTATCGTAGCATTTCTTTGCAACATCATATTCTGCACTAGTGTCATTTGTTTAGAGTTCAGAAACATTGCAAAGTGACCCTGGAATTATTTAAAACCACTACGCTCATTGAGTATCTTAAGTTTATGAAAGTGTTGAGCAACAGTGAAAACGAAAAGTGACATAACTGTTCTCAAAAAACAAGAGGCACCCGGATTACAGTTATGTTTCCTTTTGAAGGAATTATGTGATAAGTATTACAGACCATTTAAGTTTTTTTTCATAAGTGATATTTATCATTCAATTAGTTCTGAAATACAATATTCCGGACGTCCGTGAACACAGGAAAAGTTTTTTTGGATAGAAATCGTAAGTATATTATTACGGACAGTGTGTTAAGTGGCAGGGAAAGATAACTCCAGATATGTGAGAAGGTTTCACCACTACTGATTCACGCATCTCATTAACGGAAGTAACGCAGTAGTATGTTATTCCGGAAACGCAACTTTCCCTTCCGTAGCCTGTCATATAGCGTATCCGGTTCACGCCCAGCTCGCCAAATAACTTCCCCATTCGCGCGTCTTGGCGCTCTCTGAGGAATATAGAATGACCTGTTTAATCAAACTATGTTGTAAAGCGCTGCTCTAGCCCCATGCGCGGGCGGAGCTTTGCATAGCAAGAGCGCGAGCGGCGGCGGTGCGTGGGCGGGGCCACGCCGTGCTCCGTAATTACACACGACGCCGCCGCCGCCCGTGCCCGTGAATCACTGCGATAGCGCTCGCACGTGGCGTTGACGCCTCGCAATGGGGGCGGCGGCGGCGGCCGAAGCGGCGGCGGCGGCGGCGGCGGCGGCGGCGGCGGTGGCGGCGGTGGTGGCGGAGGCGATGGCGGCGGTGGCGGCGGCGATGGCGGCGGCGATGGCGGCGGCGATGGCGGCGGCGATGGCGGCGGTGGCGGCGGCAGTGGCGGCGGCGGAGGCGCAGGCGGAGGCGGAGGCGGCGGCGGAGGCGCAGGCGGAGGCGGAGGCGGAGGGGAGGGGAGGCGGAGGGGAGGGGAGGGAGGGGAGCGGAGGGGGAGGCGGAGGCGGGTGGCGGCGGGGCGGCGGTGGCGGCGGGGGGGGGCGTGGGGTGGCGGGGCGATGGCGGCGCATGGCGGCGGCGATGGCGGCGGCGATGGCGGCGGCGTGGCGGCGGGGGCGGCGGGGCGGTGGCGGCGGCGGAGGCGCGGCGGAGGCGGAGGCGAGGCGAGGCGGAGGCGCAGGCGGAGGCGGAGGCGGAGGCGGAGAGCGGAGGCGGAGGGGAGGCGGAGGGGAGGGGAGGGCGGAGGGGGGGGCGGGGCGGCGGCGGCGGCGGCGGGGGAGGAGGGCGGAGGCGGAGAGGAGGGGGGCGAGGCGGCGAGCGGCGGCGGAGGGGCGGCGGCGGTGGCGGCGGCGGCGGGGTGGCGGCGGCGGCGGCGGCGGCGGTGGCGGGGCGGCGGGCGGAGGCGGCGGCGGCGGAGGCGGAGACGGAGACGGAGACGGAGGCAGGCGGCGGCGGCGGCGGCGGGGCGGCGGCGGCGGCGGCGGCGGTGGCGGGGCGGGAGCGGAGACGGAGACGGAGCGGGGCGGCGGCGGAGGCGGAGGCGGACGGAGGGCGGAGAGGGCGGCGGGGCGGCGGAGGCGGCGGAGGCGGCGGCGGAGGGCGGTGGCGGCGGAGGTGGCGGAGGCGGCGAGGAGGCGGCGGCGAGAGCGTATGCGGTGGAGGTGGCGAGGAAGGCGGGGAAAGTAGTGGTGATGGAGGAAGCGCCACATCCAGCGGTGGAGGCGGTGATGAAGATGGCGTCAAACGCACAGACACTGGCGGCTGGAAAGTCATCGCTGGATTCATTGATTTTTCCGTGATTCCGGGTGCGTCAACTGCTTTGATAATTATTTCCGTAAGTGGAGTGCGTGTTTTTTTTTGGGGGGGGCGGTGTTTTTTCCCCGCTGGATGGCGAGATCCGGCGCCGAACTACCGTCGGGTATTAGGGTTTCCTTCCAACCAGGACTCTCCCACCAGCGGGGCACCGCCCCACCGGGACAAGCTCTAAGCTCCTGACCGGTCTCTCAGGATATGCGGTAGTATACTGCATGTCAGTGTATGTGTGTGTGTAAGGGGAGAGGATAGAACAAGGAAGAGGAAGGAAGGATCGCGCGCGCGGTCCGTGGCTCGTTTGTTAGGCACTAGTCCGCCATTCGCCTGGTGCTGATCGGAGAAACCACAGAAAACTACCGATCAGAGCAGCCGGCTTCTAGAATTAACATCCAGACAGCGACTAAATTCGACCTGGCTGAAAAGCTGCTGTCGAAAACCCTGCCGCCGTCAGCTGCTGTCGATCATAGACCTTGCGGTCAGAGGCGCTGCAGTGACATCAGTCGATGCACTGAGCCACCGCTCCCGGTGCGTCGGTGGATGTTGGGGGAAGTCTCTCGTTTACTCCATGGCATTATATTCTTTTTCGAAGGTTATATTGTGTTTTATTTATAATCATTTCGATTTAAAATGCTATATAGACCTACAGTATATAGAATCTACACTGATATTTCATATCTTTTACAAATGGACACAAATATTATATACACTTATTTGATAAATGTAGTGATTCACATTTCATTTGTCATTTTTATATTGGTATGGAAAGATACATAAAAATATGGGCATATAGAAAGTTTCGAAAATGTCTCATTCATTCTGTTTCAATAACAAATTTCATTTCATTGTTCTTCACGGATATTGGCACGAATCTGCGGTTCGTACTCTGACCATCCGTTTTCCCACCAATCAGGCAAAATGTGTCACATCCTTCCCCCTGTGTCCAGAGGGGTGGATGTAACGGAGGAGTTCGCTAATGTACAGAAAGGGAGGACGTCGTCATAATATATTGCAAGATACTTTTGGAAGCAAACCGTCGGTCGGACCAAACAAAGAAGTTCATAAGTGTATTTAGAAATCAATGTTAATGTGTTCAGAGGAGAGTAACTACTATACAAGGATTTGTTTGAAACTTTTTCTTTTGTCAAATGTTATAAAGAATATAGGACTTTGCTAGATAGTTAGCTTCAAACCTGTGTATAGTAAAAGTAGTATAATAGTAACCTTGTTGTAAGACCTTTTTGTAGAGTGTTTATTCTTTTTTATATGTATGTGTTATTCGTTTATGTATTCAATGTATGTTCGGGGTTGGAAATTGTAGTATTATGTTAATAGTGATTGAAACTTGAGTGATTAAGTAAACCCCCGAGTGGAGAGTATCCATTATCCTGATACTTAATGTCTGTATATATATATATATATATATATATATATATATATATATATATATATGGGATGTGAAGTTATTCACCATCAGAAAAGCCAACTCAGTCGGACGACTGTTATATGTATATAATCAACTGTCGTCCGGCTGAGCTGGCATTTCACCAGGTGAATAACTTCACCTCCCCCTGAAACGACGGTAAAGGTTAAAGTAGCATCCCGGGCGCGCGCTTGGCTTCGCCCCGCCCCCTGGCGGCGACCTAACGAGATGCAGCGCGCCTGCGCACTGCGCCCGGGCAGCTCAGGGCGGCTTCATTGATTATTTCGTGTTTCCGGGCGCGTCAACTGCTAATGCCGCTATTCCCATAAGCATAGTGTATGTTTCCTCCTCGAGAGGTAGCGGCGATCTTCCCCCGCTGGATGGTGAGATCCGACGCCAAACTTGCCCGTCAGCTAGCGGAGTTTTTCTCAACGAGGTATCTCTCACCAGCGAGCCACCGCTTCGGCCAGGACAAGCTCTAAGCTTCTGACGGGTCTTCCGACATGTGTGGTAGTGTATTGCATGTAAGAGTAAATGAAAGTAAGGTGTTAGAATAAGACAAGGAAGACGAAGGAAAGATTTCCCGTAGTCCGTGGTCCGTTTGTTAGGATACAGTTCCGATATTCAACTGATGTTAATCGAAAATAACTCGAGAAACTACCGATCAGAGCTAAACTTCTCCTGACAGCGGCTGAAGTGGACCCAGCTGTCAAGATAGTGTCGAAAAGTTTACACCAACGGAACTCGAATCTAAGACCTCCCAGTCAGAGGCACTGCAGTGACATCAATTGATACCCTGAACCACGTAAGCTGGTCGAATACTTGGCAAAGACGTAGCTTTACTGAGCGCGCCTGTTGATCCAAGCATATGACGCCAGGCATTTGACGTCAGGCATATGACGTCAGTCATTTGACGTCAGTCTGACGCCAGGCATTTGACGTCAGGCATTTGATGCCAGACATTAGACGTCAGGCATTTGACGGCCGTCGTGGCTGCCTTTTTCTCTTCCGAGCCATTGGCACATATGTGGCCATTATAATTACATTAAAATTTATGGATCACGAAAATCTCTTCTAATGGGCATTGGAAATGGATGTGGCCTGTACATTTCCAAATGTTGGTTTCTTTGGCCCTGACCAGTCCAGGCCTTCAATCTTCAACTGTTCATGAAGGAGGCCGTATCCTCATGTCATTATGCCATGAGCTCAATGGAAAAAGTCGTCCCTGAAGAGGTTA
The DNA here is from genome assembly GCA_964035755.1 of Teleogryllus oceanicus. Taxonomy (NCBI): domain Eukaryota; kingdom Metazoa; phylum Arthropoda; class Insecta; order Orthoptera; family Gryllidae; genus Teleogryllus; species Teleogryllus oceanicus. The sequence continues at coordinate 5,464,429 of CAXIVR010000007.1, forward strand.
ACAGGCAGCGTGGACAATAGTCTTTGACACTAGAACAAAAATGGTCCGAATAACTTAGAATTGGACGGGTTGTTTTCGAAAAAAAAATATTTTACTGGTTTACTTTCTTATTTTAAACACTTGGTTTTTCTTTTCCCTTATTTGCTTCAAATTTTCTAAGCCCTATTTTTCCCTCTGAATACTGAATACTTGATTTTTGTTGTAGACAAAGTAAATATGGCCATATATAATCAGTTCAATCATTCATGTTCTTAGTGATGGACAATAATACATCATGCAGTAATTTATTTTCGATCTGTCAAATGTTTAAATGACTTTGGGATTTCATATTGTATGTAAATGAATGGAAGGGATTATGAATTTAGGGAGGGGGGAAAATGGAATGCAAGATGAACGAATTTAAATGGATGCAAAATAATTTACGTAATTCCTTTATAATGGTTTTAGTTCTCATTGGTTTGTCATGACAACAGTAAGTTCTCTGGATTTCGATGCGTGCTCAGTAGATTGCGCAAAACAGAATGTGACAGCGCCCATGAATTTACATGAAAACATGCATTAGACTACAATAATTTATATGATTTTGAAAAATATAATGAAGTTGTGAGTTTTGGAGAAAGGATGACTAGCAGTTCTTCTAGTGCCTAGTGTCTTGAATTCAGAAAGTTTGCCTTTTAAAATCCATTCATCTCGGAGCTAAATTAAAACGAAAAATGGCGAGTGCATAATCGATAAATTAGCACTTCTATCGGTTTAACGGCACTAACAGAGAAGTGCCTTTTAAACTAATAATTTTGATTTTTTAATTAAAATCCTACAGTCGACAATATTACTTTTTACGTTCGGTTAATATTGTTATTTCCATAATATAAAACATTTTTTTGAAATATTATGACTTAATTTTTTAAACTTTTATTACAACATGGAAATTTTCATTCAATTTCTCACTTCATTAATTTCGTTAAAGTTCATCAATTCATTAATAAGATCACGAATTCACCTAATAAGAGTTACGAAATATCTTCCTACCGCTACCTAAGAGAATGGGAGCTAGTGCTCCGGGCAGGGTGATGTGCGAGGCTTTACTCCGTGGCGGCCCAGTGCGCGAGGGCAGGCGCAGGGTCGGCGCGGTGATGGCCAGGGTTCATCAGCCCGCCGCGCGCGGCCCCGCCCGCGCCGCCCGCCCCCGCCGGCTCCCGCCGCCCCGCCACGTCCCGCCCCGCCCGCTCCCCCCGCCCCCGCCCCGCCCGCCCGCCCGCCCCGCCCCCGCCCCGCCCCGCCCTGAGCGCGGGGAACATACACGCAGCGCAGCGCGCAGCGCGCCACGGCACAGCACACTGGGAGCGGGGCGTCAACTGATGTCACTGCAGCGCCTCTGATCGGGAGGTCCTAGGTTCCAGGACTTTCGACACTAGCTTTTCAGCTACGTCGAATTCAGTCGCTGTCTGGAGGATAATTCTAGCAGCCGGCTGCTCTGAACGGTAGTTTTCCGTGGTTTATCCGTTCAACACCAGGCGAATGCCGGAGCAGTACCCTATTAAACGGGCCACGGACCGCGCGCGATCTTTCCTTCCTCTTCCTTGCCCTATCTTCTCCCATTTCACTTACACACTTACACTAACATACACTACATTACCACATATTCCGGGAGACCGGTCGGGAGCTTAGAGCTTGTCCCGGGTGGGGCGGTGCCCCGCTGATGGGGGAGTCCTGTTTAGGGGAAAGCCCACTAGCCGACGGTAGGTCGGCGCCGGATCTCATCATCCAATGGGAGAAGATCACCGCCATCTCCTGAAAAAAAAAAGATGACCTACACTTACGTGAATAGTGACCAAACCAGTTGACACGCCCGGAAACACGAAAAATCAATCAATCAATCCCAACAGAGCAGGAGGCAAAGTGGCTTTCGCGCTCATACCTTTGGAAGAACACGTTGCTGCAGACTCCGTCTTCACAATACAAAACTCCGAGAGCGTCTTGAGAGCTTCCTTTCGCAGCACTGGCCGCGTTGATAAGCTTATGGCTTGCCATAGTGACGCGAGCATCGCTACTATCACAATATAGGTTGACGTTTGTATAGCAGTGATTTTTTTGAGAATATTATTTTCATATCGACACCGTGAAATGTGATTAAAAATTGAAGAAAGAACAATCGTTGCTAGCGCGCCAGCACAGGGTTTGCGCATGCGAGTCCATTTACGCGTTACACCAAGGCTGTCCTTTCCAATTCAAAGATGCACGCGGCCTTTTTTTACTTGTGTTTCTGGCGGCGTATGGAACAATCTCTGCTCCTCACATACTCCTTTTAAATCCTCATATCTCACGAATCCTTAGGCGTTTCTCGGTAACCAGAGAGTATTGTCATGTGCCTAAGGACTACTGAAGTTAGACGCTATAGAGTCATCTTGCTGCTATATAATGCCATATTAAGACAAGCGCCGACATATTTCTCGGGCGACGATACCGGTGCGGAAGCGAGTCGTGCCAAAGACCTACCTTGGCGCGTGATGTGTCCAAATCCAACACATACAAAATTCCATAAACAATTTATTGGTTGAAAACAGGTACAGAGCTATAGTGCCGAATATCCAGGAGAATGTACAGTGAAACGTAGTCGAGTTGTCGTAACCAGTAGAAGCACCAAAATATCGCCGAGTCACCAATTCTCCGTAGAGGGAAAGTCCGTGGTCGCAGCACTGTCCGTCGTAATCACAAAGTTCCAGGTTCTATCACTTGTCGCCACACACCTCGCAGTTACTCGGCCGCTCACTCTCTGCCTTTCCCCGGGCCACGGCCGGCTTATATTCGCCCCGGGCCGTAGGTCCGCAGACTGGCAGGCGTAGCAGGGGGCGGGGGTTGGGCCTCGTCCCGCTCGCTCAGGCGTGGCGGCCGCCCATTTTTAAGGCCTGCGCTTGCCGCTGGCCGCTGCCGCCAGGGGCGGTAACGCCCTACTGTGGCGGCACCTTCGAAACTGTGCGGCCGGTCACGACAGTGCGAAGGACCAGGACTTGCGAGCTCATTCTGCGCAGATGCAGCCCATCCTACCCTCCAATCCTGAGGTCTCTCACCCACCTGCAGATGGCATCACAAGGAAGTTAGCCAAAGCAAGAGCCAAAGCAATCTAACTCAACAATTTACGTCACTTCATCGCCAAGTAGGTATTTCTCTCATTATTGTTCACACAATTACAAGGCAACACGATGAGTCCTTAACATTCCGTCACTCGCGCGCCCATTCGTAACACCACTACTCGCGCGTTGGACTCCGTCCAACACAACTATTAAGAAGTTTATTTTTCTCATTAACATCATTTATACATTTTCCTTATGTATCTGTGCTTATATTATAGTTGAATATACCATGGAAAGATACGTTAATAATTAGTTGCAAACCATTTTGAAGATTTTATTATATTTCCGTCACTCGCGTGGCCATTCGTAGCCCGACACTCGCGCGTTGGACTACGTCCAACTCCCGCATTATTTAGTTATAACATTTATGTTTTTGCACACTAACGAAGAAAAATGCGTAAATACAGCATTTAAAATATTAGACATTCTCATATTACAGAAAAAATATCATTTTTATCAATTATACAAAAACGCCGTTCTATACGCCAGTACCCGCATGTTGGATTCTATCAAACAGGCACTAAGATTTTACTTCAGGGTATGGCGACACTACGCATATTACAGATAAGAAGTTTATCGACATCCTTACCAGATACCATTCGTGGAATAGAAGCATTGTTTTTGTACGTGGAAAGCTCACATTCCTTTCTTAACAAGAAAATAAACTTCTGTTTGACTCTATCCAACAGCGCGAGTGACGGAGTGTTAATATGTAAGTTACAGTGAAAATACAACTTGCTAGTAAAAATGCATATTTTATTTTAAAATATCATTAATTATATTATATTTCAGTACCAAAGAATTGAATAAGAAATGATTATGCAATCAACATACAATTTTAATATATAATTTGTGCTTACCTTGTCGAATTTCGATGTTCTGGAACCCCATCCTGCAAATTCCACTAGACAACACTTAAACGAGGCAATTCGGAATCCCAAGAAAAGTAGATTTATACATCAATTTACAGTCTCACATTCTTTTTGATTTAAATAATTTTAACTGAATTATTTTTCGTAATAGATAATGAACTACAATTATACTTACTATTTTCTTAGCAATGAATCAAAAAAAAATCAAAATTTTAATTTTTTTTTTTCTTCGAATTATTTTATTGTCAAGAAACCACGAATAGTATCCCAATATATTTCTTAAATTATTTCTTATGGAAGAAAAATTATGTTAATTTGTAACTCTTCTTGACAGAAATTGAATGATCTTGAACAACTCATCCTGGAATGTAATAAATGCTTTATAAAATAATGAATATCTATAATAAGAGTTTGATAAAAACCTAAAGAATGTTATTTGAAACTAATTAGTCTCTATTTTAAAATAATTTTAAATTTACAAATGTTTAGAACGTGACTTGGTTTTCTGCCGCAGTTTAATGTGGTGCACATTTTATATACCGTATCGTGATATTGTAGATTTCAATGCTTTGAAGTAATATACTTGAAATGATAAATAATGCTCTATCCTACTGTTTCATTTGGTTATTTAGATGTTCGCTGTGCGAAAAAACAAAACATCATTGAGCTAAATCGATGTAATTGAATCAGATGCCACAAAGTTCAGCAATTTCAAGTAGTGCCATTTACGTGTAAGAAATTATATTCATTAGTGTGTAATATCTAATTTTAACAGTAACAGTAGTGTATCTTCAAAACTAATTTGCTAATTTTTCATATTATTGGAAAACATTTTTCTATCTGAATTGTTTCAAAACAATAGGATGTCATGGAATTATGACGTGTATAAAACGTCTTACGTTAATCTACACTATGTTTGGAATTGAATGTTTCTAATATATTACGATCATATCATCTACTTTAGGTCATAATTATATCATATATTACATCTTTTAATAATTTTGGGTTCAAAGCATTCAACTAATACTGCTTAAAATAAATAATATTGTTACATCCACATTGTAATTTTTTAAATTACGTAATAAATAAATGGTTTCATTAACATATGCCTTTGGCTCAGCCAACCATATTATTATTATTATTATTATTATTATTATTATTATTATTATTATTATTATTATTATTTACATTTAATCCTTTTATTTATTTTATATTATATACTTAACAGCATTATATTTTCTTTTTTAAGACGATTTTTCAAATAAACATGTACGTTACCGATCGCATTGAATAATTTTTAATTAAATGGGTAATAATATGTTAACTTTTTTACAGTAGGAAGTCCGAGGGACATAATTTGTGATGCCGGTTTTGGGAAAGGAAATGATTGCAAAATTCCCATCAAACATGTACAGTATTTCTAATGGTTTTATTGATTAAAAATAAGTATTAATGAATGACAACTTCCTGGGACACAAAATGTAGCCATCTAAGTCAGTTTTCTTTAAAAAATTCGATCCCAGAAGTAACTTCAAGATACATTACATCTCTGAAATTCATACGTCAACACGAAACAGATGTATTACTGGTATAAGAAGTGAAAAGTTTTATCATTGATTCACTTCTCACTGGTCACACGTCATACAATGTGAAAAGAATCTCTATTTGTTAGGCACCAAAACAGACCAATAGTCACTGAATATCTTTACACAAGAAGTTGACATTTACGGGCTCTTCAATCGAAGTCATTCAACCTCTCATGACACTCAAGTTAGTCCGTCTATACAGCAGTAGCTAAGCTATAGATACTGTACTCGGACTTGAAACATTCCCAGAGTATCTTTGATTTAGGCCCCGATGTGGTTGTTGAACCGTTTCATGGAAGTCCTACGTCTCAGATGACAGCATTCAAAACAATTCACTTCGCGATACAAAGTAGAAAAAGAAAAAAACATGATTACTCAATGTGCTGGAGTTTAAGTAATTTAACACGATTCTGTCAGTGTCACATGCTCAGAAACAAAATAGTAACTTTTTAAATACTTTTATCAATTTTTCCTTTAATTTTTATATTGAATAGTAACAAATAGAAATATATTGTTTGTGATGTATCAATGGTAAGCAATTAATAATTTACTTTAAGGAGATATTAAAGAAAAAAACTTGATTTCTTTTAAATGCCAGTAGTCAGAGAGAATATTCCAAAACTGAGTAACAAGTAATCAAATATAAAGTTTTACGCATGTGAATTGAAAACTGTTGTTGTGTCAGGAAGAAAGTACACTTAGACTAAATCGGATGAAGTGTCGCCGCTTGTTCAGACCACAAGAGGAGTTGATCACACACCACTAGCACGCGTCATTCCACGGACGTCCACAGAACGAGCACTGCGCGTCTGACGAACGCTGTCGCGTCGGAAGCAAATGAGCATCGGGCGCACGCGGGGGTTGGCGCTGCAGGGCAACGTCCGCGAGGGCGCAGGGCGATGCTCGACGCACCCTCCGCTGCGCTGCCGGGGCCCGGGGGGGGCGCCACGCGTGCGGCTCACGAGCCCAGCAGCGCCACGACGGCGCTGAAGAGGAACACGCCCACCGGGGGCGCAGCTGGCCCCCGTGCTGCATCGCCGCCGGGTGCTCCCCTGCAACGCACACACACACACAGCCATCAGTACTATAGCATTGCTCTTGCACACACACACAGCCAACAGTTCTATAGCCTTGCTCTTACACACACACACACACAGCGCCAACAGTACCCGCTCTTACACAAACACAACGCCATCAGTTCAATAGCATTGCTCTTACACAAACAGACGCATGTTAGGAGTGTGAAACAACGGCTACTTTTCAAATGAAACATACATTTAGTAAATAAATCAGAATTCACTGGATGAATAAAACATTATAAGAAAAAGAAACGATGATTCCGGTCAATAAAGTATATTTCAAGCAGACGTTTTGGCCTAAATTGTAAGGCACTCTTCAGTGTCTGTAAGTTGCTTAGGTTCTGTTACCCCATAGTGTCGAGATATCATATATAACCCGGCACTTCTGATCTAAACCAATGGTGGTCTAAAGGACCATATTAAAGAGCAATAGAGAAATGCAACTGTTTATCTTGGATGCATAGAGAACAATTGCATTTCTCTATGCCTCTTTAATATGGTCCTTTAGACCACCATTGGTTTAGATCAGAAGTGCCGGGTTATATATGATAACTCGACACTATGGGGTAACAGAACCTAAGCAACTTACAGACACTGAAGAGGGCCTTACAATTTAGGCCAAAACGTCTGCTTGAAATATACTTTATTGACTGGAATCATCGTTTTTTATAACATTTAGTAAAATATAAAAATAGGAAACGACACACCCACCGCCATCAGTACAATAGCTTCACTCCCACAGGACACCACAACACAGATACATGATAGGAGTGTTATGTACTTTCACGCAATTCTTATGTACATAGAGAAAGGTATCTCACGCGCAGACAAAACTGCTCTTTTTCGGAGGAAAATACATTTAATCAATATAAAAATATAAAACAGACACACCTACCGCCATCAGTCCAGAAAATATAAATAATGAAAGTGTGGTATCCCCCCAATCAGAAGAGGAGCTGGGGTTACGCTCCGCTAGTGGAGGGTCGCAGCCCCTCCCCTTCCCCTTCCCCTTCACCGGGCGGTGGGGTATAAAGTCACAGGCCGGGAGCGGAGCGCTCTCTACGTTACGAGACACAAGAAACTCCAGTTCGGTTCGCTACCTAGCACAGGCCGTGGCATTATCGGCTCCCGAGCGATTGCCATGGACCTGGGTCTGTCGCCACCGCTCGCTGCCTCGCTGCCGGGCCCTTATCGCCGCAGCGGGCGCCGCAGCGGCGGCGATGGTGCAACGGGTAGCGTACCGTTATACCAAAGTTCGCGGGTACAAACCCAATCGAAGCCGGGGTGTTTGTAGGGCAAAAGAATCCTTCGAACCCCTTCTTTCGGAGTGGAAGTGAAATCGGCGGTCTCGTGTTAGTAGATTTACTGCATGTAAAAGAGTCTCAAGCCTAAATGAAGCCTCTGAGCTAAAGTCAAGTTGCCTGTTCCGTCACCCAAGTAATACCTTCTTTCTCCCATAGTTGGTGGAAGGAGCGTAACGAAATTGGCGTGGTCTGATGGAAGAGCAGGCGTCATGATCTGAGTCTCGTCGCGTAAAATGAGGTAATTCATTCATCCATCCATCCATCCATCCATCCATCCATCACAGCCGTCGCTTGACCCTGCTAGCTGACCGTAGCCAGACGACCACCACTAGAAACGCAGAACTGTACGGCAAGACAGTGTACAGTCAAACCGAATCTGTATTGTTATTGTTCGTTCAATTTCATGTGTATTTTTGTGTGCCATTAAAACCACTTCAGAAAATTGTGTGTGCAATTTACCCCTGGATCCCGCAAATACAACAGAAGGATAACAGGTATGATCCACTCCGGAGGCGCGGGAACGCGGTGACGGAGGTTGTCGCAATATCTGTTTTTTTATCGATAATTTCGTGTTTCCGGGCGCGTCAACTGCTTTGGTCGTGTGGCGTCATACGGTCGCCATATACAGTAAATATTGGCTACGTGCATTTCATGCACAAGGAAGTAGGCTGTGACAGCGGGCAGCATGCAAGGGACGCCTTCCTGAACAAAGGGAGGCTATATTGGGACGGCTCTCGCATAGGGCGAAGGGCAGAAAACCCCAGGGAGGCCGTGATGTGCGTTGCCACGTGGCCAGATTTGTGAACCCTGTAGTTCGGCTGTCTGGTAAACGCGGCTGGCGGAAGCGGCGAGATGACGCAGTTCCGTCAGCCGGGCCAGAAGGTATAAAAGCGCGCCCGCACACGACTTTCTTCTGATTCTCGAGCTCTGCGTGGGATGTCGTGTGAGGGTGCGCGGCACGTGGCACATCGGGTACGCTACGGGGGCAAAGGGTTTGGAGCCGGCGTGAATTCGTCGTGATTTAGAGGGTGCATCACACCGCGGGAATGAACCTTATCAGGCAAGCGGTTGTGGTGACCAGGTGAAGTTCCTCTTAGAAACAGGCTGTAGATATTGTAAATAGTAGATTCGGGTGTCGGAGGATATCTTTAATAAATATCAATAGTATACTGTTCACGTCTGTTATTCATTGTTGCGGCAATGGCGCCACAGTTGTTAGTCCCGTTAGTGTAGTGCATGTTTTTTTCTCGGGAGATGGCGGTGATCTTTCCCCGCTGGATGGCGAGATCCGGCGCCGACCTACCGTCGACTAGTGGGGTTTCCCCCTAACCAGCACTCTCCCACCAGCGGGGCACCGCCCCAGACAGGACACGCTCTAAGCTCCCGACCGATCTCCCGGAATATGTGGTAGTGTAGTGCATGTTGGTGTAAGTGTGTGTGTGTGTATGTGTGTGTGTGTGACAGGAGAGAATATGACAAGGAAGAGTTGGGAGAGATCGCGCGCGGTCCGTGGCCCATTTGTTAGGGTACTGCTCCGGCATTCGCCTGGTGTTCATCGGAGAAACCACGGAAAACTACCGATCACAGCAGCCGACCGCTAAAATTCTCCTCCAGACAGCGACTGAATTCGACCTAGTTAAACGCTAATGTCAAAAATCCTGCCGCCGTCAGGACTCGGACCTAGGCCCTGCCGGTCAGAGGCGCTGCAGTGACATCAGTTGAGGCACTGAGCTCTCGCATGGAACTCTCGCATGGTAAACCCGATCATCTTCTCTATTTTTCCCATTCCATATTAAGCCTGAAATATATCTTTTTCTTCAAGACACTCTTATACTCCATCACTTATTCTACATATATTCCGTGTAATTGATAACAAAATATATAGTTAGATAACAATATTATTGTGTGAATCTTGTCAATACAAACTATTCTTATTTAACTTTATTACCGAACAGAGAGGTATGACCGTGCATTTTAATCGCCTAGAATATCAAGTTAAAATTAAAAATAAACTAATATTAATAAGTATTAATTTAATTGCATATAAAGCTGCGGTTCTGCACGGCTCTGTGGAGGTGCGGTCAAATCGAGAAGCGTCGAACCAGCAATAATGCGACAGAATGTTTAAGAAGATCTCGTCCTGAAGGCAATATGAGGAACGTTTCTGCGAGTCCTTTCATCTCAAAATTTTACATTTGAAGCTCCTCTTTTTTTAAAGAACTCTTCGTTCAAGAGTCACTTAACAATCTGAAAATGTCTGAAAATGTTGCGGGTGGCATTATCATGAAAATTTCCATGCGTTTTTTAACCCAATGCTTCATAGTTTTAAAGTCAAAATGCAATTTGTCACGTCTCCGTGAACTTATTTGTCTTTAGAGACCTCAGTTATAAAGACTGATTGCATGTGAGAGCCGCAAAAGGTACGTATACTACTGAAATAATATATGATAATTCTCTTTTTTGAAATCAATTTTTTTAGTCCTCTGTCATATCTTTTAGATTCACACGCAGAACAGCCTGGCAATTTTGTGTAGATGGTTCCTTCCTTGAGTCTTAGTCGTCCCATAGTACACTGTAGCTCCTTTAATGACTTTTCATCATAGTATAAGGACTTGCAGCGAATTTCCATTTTATGAAAGTGAAGTGCATCCACCTCCAAAGAGACGAGATATAATAAACAAGTATTTATCTTAAATTACTTATGTAAGGTCTTTGAAATAAACCACACCAGAAAAAATAAACAATATTGTGAAAAAATGAATGCCTCTACTTTCATCAAATTTTATTTTTAATTCATTTAAACAAATGCGTCTTGAACATCCCTATCCATGAAATATAAAAATATATACATATATAAGTGTACTATTGTGACCGTCCGTTTTCTTAGACTTCGAAAACGTGTCACATCCGACCTAAGAGAGCGAGGGAAAGGAGGATTTTGAACGCGCGCCGACGCGGATGAATATTAGGAATGCTAACTAGAAATTAGAACAAGAGAGACCGCCACCATAGACCGAGGGCGAGACCGGTGGTCGGATGAAAGAAAAAGGGCCTTTCTGAGGGTAGCAGCAGAACTGGGCGGACGTATTGAAAACGGCACGCCAGGAATTGATATTGCAGTGGACTTCAGATTTGCAACTTTTAGGAAAACTCTTCAGGAAGATAAGAGATATATATATATATATATATATATATATATATATATATATATATATATATATACACTCTCTTAAAGTTAGTGCTCGTATAAAAAAGGTGGTGATCTCTGGATCCATTTTAACTCTGAATATCCAGTTGGTCATTAATCGTAATTGGAAATTAAGTAAAATTCATATGAGAGTACGCAAGAATATAAAACTTGAACGAGAAGAAGAACGCGTTTCTCGTGGGCAACTGCGTTCTCAACCCGAGGCTCCGACACTTCAAGGCCGAAACAGCTCGGTGGAAAGTGGTAGAAGAAAGCACAGCTGACTGCTCGACGCGGCCGAGAAGAGAATACAGTAAGGTCGTACTAAATAAACTGTTTTTGTAGGGATAGGAGTAATTCATTTTAATCAGAAAGCTTATTCAGTATCCGTCACGTAGAAAGAAAGGGAGGGTAACATATTTACCATGCTTAAAAGATAAGAAAAGTAAAAGTACATTTGTTTCTGATTTCTAATACGTGAGAACAGAATCAATCTTTTTTTTTAAAAAAAAGGATTTGAAGATCTGATGTTGTAACTTAGTGATTAAGAGCCTGTGTAAGAGACGAATAATAATAGTAATCATTCTCTGGATTTTAGAGAGAGAGAGAGAGAGGAGAGAGAGAGAGAGAGAGAGAGAGAGAGAGAGAGAGTGTTTCATTTTTTTGTGAAAGTAATGTTAAGTCAAAAGTACTAGTTTTGATTTTCAATGTGTTTTTTCTTTCATTTTTGTATAAAGTAATACTTTAACGATTCTTCGAATTTCTGAAAGTGTGTGTGTGTATTAAAAAATTGGGTTGTAAAGAAGAATAGGAAATTGTGTATCGAGTTATTAGTGTGTGTGTGGGTTTTTTCTTACAGACAGTCAAGAGTATTCTGTACTTGATTTTTTCTGTGTGCCATTTTATGTATCTGTCATAGCAGCAAATATTTCTAGAATATATTCTGAATTAAGTGAAAAGTGATTCTCACTCGAGTTGCGTGTAATTTTGCATCCAATCCAGAACGATCTTCACGACCCTGCCCCCCCTATTTTTTTTATTGTGTCCACACTGGGACGTCTACACTGAGCTAGTCGACCATCTGGTGAATTGTGTTCGCCACCCCCCAAAGACGTCTCAGGTCGGGTGCTGGCCTTACGGCTTGTACCGGACGGAACTGTGTCTCGCACTGTATTTACACTTAAATTAGCAGAGTTTGAAATTTGAGGGGTGAGCGATAAAAGCGGACAAAATATTTTGATTAAGAATTATTATGCAAATAAATCTCATCAGTCGGATCAAACTAAGGTGTACACAGAAAGCATACATATAAGTTGGAGAAATCTAAGCGTGACGTCACGAACAAAAATCGCCTCCAGCGCCAAGTAAATTAGGTGGTATTTAATAATATCGATAAGCGCCGGAGCCGCAACAATGTAATATAATGTCCAAAAGTATTTTATCCTGTAGATTACGGTGTGAGAAACTTTTCTTTGGGGTCTTTACCTTACAATTTGAAGTTTTAAGGCTTGAGAAGGCTTCATTTAGGAGTTATTTAACTACATAAATTGTAACAATGCTATCGGCTCTTGCGGGTTGCATTTGAAACGAATATTTTAGATTAATTTTTTAACAAATTCTTCACATTTTTAAAGTCAAAATGCAATTCGTAACGTCTCCGTGAAATTATTTTTCTTTATCATTTATAAAAATTGGTTGCTTCTGAGAGCCGCACTAGGTATGTATGAAATAATATAGGAGACGATCAATGGACTTAAAAGCCACAAAGATGCCGTGCTTATCGTAAATAACTTTTAATCTGGGTGGGTTCTGTGAGAGTTTGTTAATAGTAAAGTGCACATCTGTTTCGCAAATCGAATCAACAAAAACTACTAGAAATGTTCGTAATGTTATTGCCATTGATATGGGAATGAAAAAATTGGAGATGGCAATGTTTCATCAAAATATTCATAACGAGCAATAATTAATATGCTACAAGAACCACACTGTTGACGATTCACAAATATGAGAACTCTTTTGCCGGTTTCGCATACGAGAGGAAAGTAAAAAATAAAAATAAAAAAAACAACACAACAACAACAGCAAAACAAAATATTGCTCCGCTTGGAATATTCTGTAGACCAAATATAAATTTCAAACTATGTAGATTTCTGTAGAGCAGGATGAGATTATTTGAGTGTAATTACTGCCCTGGAAATAATTTAAAAATGAACAGAACAAACAAAGTTCTAACAGATGCTAGTACATTAATAAAAATGCGTTTAATTATGACAATGCTCTGTAATTTTCCATTCCATAGAATAAAAAGCTGAACATCCAATTCTGCGCGGAATGAGTAGACATTTCCAACCGATACGAAAACAAAACCGGCTATTGGTAAAATCAGAATGAACACGTGCAAAACACCGCTGCGAGAGTAAATATCCATGAACTTTTTTAATGTAAATGAAGTCGCTAACATGAAATTACGAAAAAAATGCAAGCGATCCTCGCGTTAAGTCGCGTTTATTCGACGCAAAACTTTCGCTTCAATTCGCCGTTCGGAAGGAAGAGACCATAAAAGAGAACCTTTATTGCAAATCTCGCATCAAATTGCCCTTTTGTTTTGCAGCTGAAGAGCACTGGAACGTCGGGGCCATCTGCATTCGCCATCTGCACGCCGCCCGCACGTACGCCGCCACTCGCGATTCAAACATATTTTATTTAGCTTTAATTGCGGCGCAAAGTGCTCCCATCAGCCGCATAACGCGCTCTGTGCAGCCGCCGACGGCCGCGCAAGCGGGCGGGCGATGGAGGCGGCAGAAGGCCTAGAGGGCACTGCGTGGGCGTTCAATGGGTTGGTTGGTGATTCCGGGAGCGTCAACTGCGTTCGTCATTAGTCCCGTAAGTGTGGTGCATGTTTTTCCTCGGGATATGACGGTGATCTTCCCCCGCTGGATGGCGAGATCCGGCGCCGACCTACCGTCGGCTAGTGGGGTTTCCCCCACACCAGGACTCTCCCATCAGCGGGGCACCGCCCCAGCCGGGACACGCTCTAAGCTCTAAGCAAGTAGTGTAGTGCATGTTAGTGTAAGTGTGTGTGTGTGTGTGTGTGTGTGTGTGTGTGTGTGTGTGTGTGTGTGTTACAATCAGAATTACACAGCTTCTGAACTCTGCTTGTTGAGCATCCTTTGATGCTGCTCACTGATCCGAAAATCAAGTCATATATGTATATTGTCTATTCGAGCTTTAATATATGTTCGGTACAAAATAATGAGATCAAACATTGATGTTCACTTTACTTCCTCGCTTACTACTTAAATTTTATAGCAAATATATCGGATTGATGTACAAGAAATTTCATTTTTCAGTAGAATAACTACTATTTTAGGTCTCATCACCGAACCTGGTTTCTTTGTGTAGTACTCGTAAATAACTTTCTCTAACACGTTGTGTAGTCAAAATCTACGTTTTGTGGGTTCTTGAAATCAACAAATTGGTTTACGGCAAAACTGTCTTCTCTCCGTCTGTCAGAAACTCTAGCAGCTAAATCAATGGTAGGATATTTTTCAAAATTGGTATTGCTTAATCAATCTACGTGATGTGGCGGCCCCTTGAATTAAAATAGTTAAATTTTTAAGAGTTCTTTACATGAAGCCTCAAGAATATATTGAAAAATTTTAAAAAAGGGATCCAAAGTTGTTCTTTAACTTTTTTCTTAGAGCAAAGTACGCTCACAGAAATGACTCAATTCCAATGTTTTTTTAACTATTTGAATTTTTGAAAATGACAGTTCGTTTCTACAAATACTTAATTGAAGATGGTGATACTTTCTGAAGTAAATGTTCTTCAGTGTTAAATATTTAAATTAGGTCATGGACAATTTTTTGAAAATACAAGTTTTCGCGCATTTTTCTCAAATAAAAGCAATGTTAAAAAGGTTTGCAAATTTATTCATATTTTTTGTATATTGCAAAGTCCGCTGATTAAAATGAACCGATCAAATTTTTGTTGAACAATCTGCACTTTTGAAAATTTCAAATATTGTCAGCAATTTTGCGCTGTTATATCAACACTAGTTTACTTTTCTATACTACATCCGTGTTGTACGTCTCTGATACCGATAAAGTGAATAATTAATTCTCCAACATCCATATTCTGCCAACACGGATAGCTTATTGGCCAGCGTGCTCTTTTTCCATGACGCGACTCCGTGTTTGACTCCCGGTCGAGGCAAGATCATAACATGCGTTTTCCTTGCAATGTCCAAGTACATGTTGCTGTGTGACGATGAGGAAACTTTTTTATCAGGTTGTGAAGACCAGAACACGGCGCATTGTTGCCTTTGTGCTAACCACACGTACCCCGTAATCCATTGACCGCAAGGCTGGGACCCGCTGGTAGGCCCAAGATTCGGCACCAAAGTACACACACGCACACAAACATTAAGTAATTTACTACTTCCTCTAATACGTTATGAGGTCAGACTCTATGAAGTCGTAGGCTTCCGCGGCCAGAGTCAATATTACATTCTTGGCTGTCCGGGCGCGCCGTCCGACTCCGGATCTGCCCGCGTCGTCCGACTGCGGACCGCTTCCTGCCGTCCGTTCGTGTGCCACGCCGCCATCCCGCGGTTGACAGGCAACCCTCTAGCTACGGTTGTCGTTTGTTATAAATAATCAAGGCATTACGAGCCCTGATGGAGATCACGACATGATGATCGAAACGTCGGCACCAGATAACTTAACGCGGCATCACCCGGACAGCCAAGAATGTAATGTCAGACTCTATGGTTTACAGCAAAACGACATCGGTTCATCGTCTGTCTGTCTTTGAACAGCGCATGCTCCTAAACAGGATTTGCATCGATATCGATGAGCTCTGAACTATCTGGTTGCTGCAGTGGTATCTTGAATTTTAATCACATTCTTGAATTTTTAGGGATACTCTATAAAGTTGTTTCAACATCTTCAATTTTTTCTCAAAAATGGCTCTAATTTTGTGAATAATTTTAAGATAAAGTACGCTTATAAAAATTACGCAGATTTTGGTTTAGTTTGACTCGCTAAATTTTTTAAATACAAACATTTAAAAATTGTTTTCTTGCTTCCTACGGGTATAATATTGAATACAAAGCTTTATTCTTCCAAAAATCTGATTTTAAATTAGATATTTAGGTAATGTCAAGTAAAAATTTTTAAAATATGAAAATATTTTGAGTAATTATCAATGAAAGAGTCACAGTGTTAGCAAATTATGTCGTCAAGAGTTTCTCAGATCTGAACATTTTGTTCCTAATTTTTTACTGGAGCTCATCCGCTTTTCATTAAAATCTGATTTGCTTAAAATTGCTAATGTGAAACTTTCATTCTAAAATTTTTGAAAGTATATAATTCCTACTTAAGTGATTTTAGTAATGATTACGTGAAAGATTTTCTAATCATAAGTGCCTGAGTTTGAATCCCAGAATGAAAAAAAAATCGCGTGTTGGATAAAGTTTGGAAAATTCAAACAACATTATACTATAAGTGTTACAAATAATGTGAGAAAATATGTATTGCTATTTCACCACTAGTCGACAAATTTGTAAAGGCAGTTGTTTTGAGTGGAGAAAAATATCTTTAACTCTACATACAGTTATAGCAGTAGGCATGTGTCATTACAATATTATTATTGGACCACAAACGTTTTTATCGTTTTTAGATGACGAGAAGACTCGGACACATGAGGAATTTTGCGAGGAATAGTGGATAAGAAAATATCAACCTTTTTACAACGTGAATTTCTTCTTGAAATATTGTTCCCTCAGATTTATGAAAATACTCCTTTGAAATATGTATCAATCAAAATTAAATAATAAGTCTTAAGAAACTGAATAAAATTACAAAATATTAGAGCCGTGGATATAATATATTAAATATTCGAGAGTTTGTGCACGACATAGCGGGCAGCACTATCGATTTTCTGCGCATGCGCAAATGCACTAAAGTGATGCGTAACTTGAACTGCGTATGAGAAAAGATCGATAGTGCTTTAACGTTCGAGGGTGCACAAACTATCAACTAGATCCTTATAACAGCATGACCTACGTGACCGTTCTATCACTGTCGGTCAACGAACAATTAGGACAACTACTCTGAAATTTTGAAGAACGACTGGCAGCGTCGCAGATTACCCTGGCAGAGATCACACAGTAGTTTATTCTGACGAGAGTAGTGTTTCCTCTTCTAAAAGAATCCGGATAAATCTATCCGGATCAACGGAGAGGAAAATCAATTCTGTCCTAAGGCAGCTTCTCGGATGCGACATCAAAATGTAATTACAAAAATGGTTCAGAGCGAAGGTTAGAAATACTAAAATAAGACTTAAACAGGTAACATACATATTGGTGATAGAGCACAGAAGTTGCTGACAATAAGTTCGTAACAACCTACGAAACACATTTTAAGTGTTAATGTAAGATAATACATTTCACAAATTTTCGTGTGGGATGACAACTATAACTTATTTTTAATAAATTAATACAGTATATACGTTAACTGAAGTTAACCGCAAAAATATATATTTGGGAGGTCATTAACTCAATTTCGTATATACAAATGTAATAAACACATTTGTAGTCCACTTCACGTAAGTAATTTAACAAATGTTTTATACATTTAAATTTTCTACATTTTCCATGTAAACAACCAATTCAGTGAGACAAATGCTTTTTCGCAAACGCTACAACGATAAATTCGTCTCTCATAGTTATCAGAGATTAACATTGACGCGTTTGCAGAGATTTCCGGCATGACAGAGAGTGTAATTCTGCGCAATTCTCCTAGACGTTTCATAAATCTGTGAGAAGACGTGGAGACATTCTCCCAGCATTACGCTGAATTTTAAATTACTCACTAAAGCAGTGACTATCAGACCAAGAAGTATCCCGGGAACTCCAAGTTTAAAATTCAAATAAGTTGGAAAGAACACATTTTAGAGCGGTAAGCCCGAAAGAGGCGGAGCGTTGAGAGAAAATGGCGGCCTGGGCAAATGGAGACGTTTCGAGACAAGAGAGGAGTCGCCGGCGAACACAGCCTCGGAGCAGTGACGTCACGAGTCCGTGAATGCGTGGGCGCCTGCGAATTTCGCAAAAAAGTTTGCTCGCAGGCATTGGCTCTCTCAGTCTGTGATAACGAGGGCGTGCGCTCACGCAGATGAACTGGCTGAGAGCAATTGCCAGCCGGCTTTTGTTTCTGCGGAGGCGACATTCATGTCCCTGAGCCACGCAGATCTGGAGGAAAAGCCGGGGTTCCAAATC
Organism: Teleogryllus oceanicus; assembly: GCA_964035755.1. Classification (NCBI taxonomy): domain Eukaryota; kingdom Metazoa; phylum Arthropoda; class Insecta; order Orthoptera; family Gryllidae; genus Teleogryllus; species Teleogryllus oceanicus. The sequence goes on from CAXIVR010000007.1 coordinate 5,482,867, forward strand.
CTTGGACATTTACGCTGGTCTGATCTTCGCATGTCTCGAATTCAACCTTCATGTTTTTAATGTTAAATTATCAAATCCTTAAACTTAAATATTTAAATTGAAAATACTTCGTTTCATAAACTTAATTCTTCTCTGTCTTCTGCTTTGAGTGTAGTCTTTTAGTTATTTACCGTGTCTACAACTTTAATGTAGCTTGAACGTAAGATGAGTAGAAATTATTCGTCTTTACTTTTGTTTCGATTTCGTCAGTGACATTCTTCTATGCTCGGCATAGAAGTCATGTATCGCTGCAAATTGTTTCGCCTTGATTGAGGTTCTCGTAAACAGAAGTTACAAAAATTTATAAGAATTAGTATTATTATGAACACCGTTCCAAATATCCCTCAGGATTTAGATTCGAATTCAAAGTCGAGACAAGTTTTTAAAATTTGTCTTAAATTTTACCTTTATCAAGATCTTAGCTACATTAATGCTGTTAAAGAAGGTATCCGGGTTCGATTATGAAAATATATTTAAGATCGTATTTTCGTTCCTTTACAAAAATTAAAAATTAAGTTCTGTCTTCTTGAAAATTTAATTATTTAATGACTTTGAATTTAACCTTTAATTTTTCTGTCATAAGAGACAAACAAAGCACCGAACTGTTGCAAAACAGAAGTGATAATAATCGTAGGGAGAGAATTGAATAAAGAAAAGGAGCCTAGACGTAAATGAAGAAAGAAACACGAGAGAATGAAACAAAGATAAAACCATAATATAAATAAAATTGCAATTAAAGGGAAAATTTGGCGTGCAGAGTGAAGAAGGAACGACAAAAAGAAAAAAATCTAAAGAAGAATGGAAGCCAGTGGTTCCACAGAGGAGAGAGCAAAGAGAAAGACAAGGCGCCATTATTTCGCCCTCCTGAGCAAACGCCCTAAGCTCCGAGCGAAGCTCCCGCCTCTCCCGACGTGGACGTTCCTTTTACCTTCATTCCCCCTCCCCCACCTCGCCGCTTAAGCGTTTTTATGTCGCGTTCAAAAATAATGCTAACAAATTCAGCGCGGCCCGCATTAACTGCTCCGAAACCTCTCCGCGTGCCTCATGGTGGCTTCGGAGCAGGGGGATGGGGGGGGAGAAGGGGGGGGGGTGGAGGGCGGGAGCGCTGGGTCCGGTACGAAGGGCCGTGGTGGAAGGGAAAGTGTCGTTTCCGGAGGACGAAGGGCCGGAGGACGAAGGGCCGGAGGACGAAGGGCCGGAGGACGAAGGGCCGGAGGACGAAGGGCCGGAGGACGAAGGGCCGGAGGACGAAGGGCCGGAGGACGAAGGGCCGGAGGACGAAGGGCCGGAGGACGAAGGAGGGCCGGAGGACGAAGGGCCGGAGGACGAAGGGCCGGAGGACGAAGGGCCGGAGGACGAAGGGCCGGAGGACGAAGGGCCGGAGGACGAAGGGCCGGAGGACGAAGGGCCGGAGGACGAAGGGCCGGAGGACGAAGGGCCGGAGGACGAAGGGCCGGAGGACGAAGGGCCGGAGGACGAAGGGCCGGAGGACGAAGGGCCGGAGGACGAAGGGCCGGAGGACGAAGGGCCGGAGGACGAAGGGCCGGAGGACGAAGGGCCGGAGGACGAAGGGCCGGAGGACGAAGGGCCGGAGGACGAAGGGCCGGAGGACGAAGGGCCGGAGGACGAAGGGCCGGAGGACGAAGGGCCGGAGGGCGAAGGGCCGGAGGACGAAGGGCCGGAGGACGAAGGGCGAGGGGGGGCAGGAAGACGAAGGGCTGGAGGACGAAGGGCCGGAGGACGAAGGGCCGGGAATGGTAGAGTGGGGAGTGGCTGGGCAAGGATTGATGAACGCAGAGGTGCGGGCGGGGAACGAATGTGAAGGGAAGGGAAATGGGGGGAGGATTGAATGTGGTTGGGTGATAAAACAGGGAGTGGGAGTGACGGAACAGAAAATGGATAGACCGAGAGAGACTGACAGATAATGGCTGGAATGGGAGTGACGATTCGAGAGAGCCTAGCAATAGGACGCGTCTGTGAAAGTAACACAAGTACTTAGGCCGCAAGAGTCAAAAGTCGCGCAGGGACAATGGCATAGTGGTTGGTTCCCAGCCAGAAACACAGTGCACAAGCACAGGGAATGATGCCAATCAGGATGGTTGTTAATATAAAGGAACAGGGATAGGAAGGGAACTGGAAAAGGAAACCGGGGTTAAAACGCCCTTTGGGGATTTTAGGTGCGCAAAGAGTAATCACGACAAGAACAAAGAGAACGAAGATACGGATGATGCATGTGATTTCCGCAATTCATAGAGGTATCGGAGAAAAACACCCAATAAGATACAGATTCAGAAGAATTGTACAAAGGTAAGGATAAACTGGGTGCATGAAACGCTCAGGTGTAAAACACGGTATAACATTTGCATCGATATAAAAAGTATCGACTATTATAAACCGGTTGTCGTATCTCTCTCCACACATGGGTCTCACATTTAATGTTACACGATCCTAGGGCACGTCATGAGTGGTCGGTTTTTCTAACGAACATATTGTGGGAAAGTTTGAATAAAGTTAGACATGTGGCATCTGCCCCTGATTCCTAGGCAACCCAATACGCACAGATATTCGACATGAAATCCCTTTCACTGGATGACCTCGGGACCTGCACTGGATCACGTGACCTGTATAGTAGGCTACAGATGCATGAAGTATTGCTTACCAATCAGAAGAAAATGTCTGATGAATAATTTTGTTATAATAAATATTCCACCATTCGAACCATCTTCATGCCTTAAAAGCATGTGACATTTATTCTGAGGCATTCTGTGGACCCAGAGAATATTTGAGACGTTCAGATGTAAATATTGGTATCTGACACTCGGAAAGAATTCAAGATTTGTTTTATAAAGGAGAGGGAATAGCTCTCGGAACATTTTAAGTGAATTCTTCACATATGGTAATGACAATTGACCTGTACGTTATGGAATGTGCAGTTCGTGGCAATTGATTGATGTTTTCGAGTAGGTAAACTGCTACGAATTTTTATCCCGTTAGTGCAGTGCATTGTTCTCATTTATTCCGTGCGGTGGCAGTGTTCTTGCCCCACTAACAGGGGTAATCTGGCACCGTCACCTTGCGGAGGATATTCTTCTCCAGGGATCTCCCTCTGCGTGGCCCCTGCCTGCCCCCTGTCGGGGAAAACTCCAAGCTCCCCACTGTTCTACCCACATGTGTAACAGTGTATTACTTGTAAGTGTGTGTAGAAAGGGAGAAATCGAACAAGGAAGAGGAAGGAAAGATCGCGCGCGGTCCGTTAACCGTTTATTAGAGTACGTCTCTGATATTGAAGGTAGAAACCAGGGAAAACCATCTTCATGCAAAGCAGCTGACCCCTAAGATTCTCCTCCGTACACCAACTGAATTTCAATCCTAGCTACAGAACTAGTGTCGAAAATCCGCCGCCCACGGGACTCGAACCCTAGGACTTTCCGGAGCGAGTCTCTGTGAAGTAGACAGCAAAGCAGGTACGGAGATCTTGTCGTACGTTTGAGAACTCATCGAGAGCCCCTTGTACAAAGAGTGGAATCACATTGCATTTTCCTATAGGACACGAATCGCCAGGTACGATAATATTCCACCGATATAAGAAGGTAGATTTGAGGAAAAAGTAACCGGGAGCGATAGCTCAGTGCATCAACTGATGTCACTGCAGCGCTTCTGACCGGGAGGTCCTAGGTTTAAGTCCTAACGGCGGTACGATTTTCGACACTAGCTTTTCAGCTAGGTCGAATTCAGTCGCTGTCAGGAGGAGAATTTTTTTGGCCGGCTGCTCTGATGGGTAGTTTTCCATGGTTTCTCCGATCACCACCACGCGAATGCCAGAGTGAAACGGGCTACGGAGCGTGCGCGATATTTCTTGTCCTGTCCTATCCTCTCTCGTCACACACACACTTACACCAGCATGCACTACACTACCACATATTCCGGGAGACCGGTCCGGAGCTTAGAGCTTGTCTCGGCTGGGGCGGTGCCCCGCTGGTGGGAGAGTCCTGGTTAGGGAGAAACCCCACTAGCCGACGGTAGGTCAGTGCCGGATCTCGCCATCCAGCGACGCAAGATCACCACCATCTCCCGAGGAAAAACATGCACTACACTTACGGGAATAATGACCTAAGCTGTCGACGCGCCCGGAATCACTAATCAACGAACTAGGGAGAGAGTGCGGGAAGGTGAGAGACGCCCGCGCGCCGCCAGAGGCAAAGGCAGCGGCACCAGTGCTCCCAACGGGAAACTCCCCGCGGTTAAAGAAACAGGCGTTCCTTTCCTGGAAAAACGAAAGGTCGCGTGGCCTGGAAGGGCCTGAGATCAAAGCGGCCGCCCTAGGACCTTTGCTGCTGCGACAGCGCTTCGCCCGCGGAAGGCGGCGTTTCTTCCAATTTGGGCAAAGGGCACTCAAGGAATAATCGCCTCCGCTTTCGGCCCTGCTGCCTTCAAGGCCCTATTGATACAAATTCGCATGAGCTCCAAACGAAAGTGTGTTCATTTACATTTTGGTTGAAAAGCACAAAATTGTATCGGAATTTGAAAGGAGAAATTATATAATTAGTTAGAATGAACGTGAAATCGTGTTTGTTAAAAATATGCTCAACTGATTACGAACTTTCCATGAAAAATTTAAGTGCTTGCCAATCGATCATTACAAACTAATAATAAGTAATGGAGAAAATAAACTTATCATGGTCGGTCCGGTGCCTGAGATGGCCAAGGAAGTAGGGTCGTGGGCCGAAGGGTCGCGGATTCGAGTCCCGTCTCGGGAATGGTTGTATTTGTGTTCATCCTTTCACCACTTGTCATCATCAACATCATATCGTTTCATGTTCATAGTTACCATAACGTTAGCTCCAATAGTGGTCGCTAATTACACAGATATTGATGCGAATTGAAATAACCAATTAAAAAAAAGAAAACTTATCATGTTTCCGATGACACTGGGGATGAAATTAAATGATTCATTATGGCACAATATTTGTGAAAAATAATTATTGCTCATAAGTAACTTATTTACTATTTAAAAAGTAAATTGATATCGGTACTATAAATTGCAAACTCATTTATTACAACTTCTTCTCTCTTGATCCCACCATTTCAAACTCTTACTCTACTTGTTTTCAAGCAATATTAAAATGATGTACATTCTAGTCAAATGTAAAGTTTAGGATTTCGAATTTACGCAATTTTTCTGTACGCTAATTGACGGAGGCTCGGAGGTCGAACGCCAAAGAAATATATCACAATAAGTATACTCACAATCGTATACTCACAATAAGTATACGAAGAGATACATCTTGGTTGGTGTGTTTTCATCATCGTATCTTCTACTAGATATCTTTCCATTTTATGTTACAAAACGATTTAAAACATATTTTCCTACTTCGTAGTAAAAACTACAGCTGCTCAGAATACACGTTGAAAAAATTGCAAGTGGTATCCCTAGAGCCACCTCGATTTACAATATTCTAGATAACTATTTTCAGCTTTTGTACTTCACATTTGATGTATTGTTATTTATAACAATACGTAGTACACAAGAGAACTCATATTCATACACTTTCGCCTTAAGAAGCCGCAATAAAATTAGTTCTTGAACGGCCAATTAAGATGGTTAATGGGCAGTTGACATAATATTTTAATTTTAATACGTTATACACTTAATTATATATATTTAAAAAATTCTTTATATGACTCGAATGGATAATTAAAATCACAGGAATAACGAAAATGAGAAATATTACTAAAAATTTCTACCGGAATGTGTGAAACTGTCATTCAGTTCCGAGTTATCATTGCCTCCCGGGATAACATACAATAAACTAAAATATGAATATCGTTTTAATACAGAAAATTATTTAACTATGTTTCGATTTTATTGTAATAAAACTTTCAAAAAACAATTATAACAAAGCTGCTTACAAGAACATTTGTTAAAAACACAATTATTAAATAGGAAATTGAGTTTTCCATGTCTTGGTATTCCATGGAAGTATTTGAAATGGAAGATGTACAAGCTCAATGAGCAGCGGGATTCGTCCATTACGAATGCATTAAACATGTATGTACTCATATTTAACAAGTATTTTCTTGAATAATTTTCGTTGTAACATTCCACATACTTTTGATAGCATATTCTTTGTTCTCTTCACCATCTATTCTTTTCTTATTAGTTTTGCCCAACGTATATGTAATTTGTTTATTTGTAGTGTGTGCTTTTCATTTGCATCTTCTCTCCTCACAAAATTCTTGAAATTGCTTCCACACACTGTTTCTTTTGCTGTTTTCGGCACTGAATCTTTAATAATAAAGTCGTTAATGATATTTCAGAGTTTCAAACATTAGCAAAACTTTATATTTTAATATTATATTGATGCTCACAAATTGTTATGGACCAAAACCAATTACTGTCTATAACAAAAAGGTAAAAAGAAGTGATTACAGTAGAGTGAAAAAGGTAAACAAAGTAATAATCATATGGCGATAGACATCTGGGATTGGTTTAATTTGACTATTTCACTTATGTCTGTCTGTGTCGTAAGTTATCAATACTAAGCAAGAACATACTTAAATTAAACGAATCCCATATGCCATCGCCGTATGCCTTTTTCACAAAGCTGTAATCACTTTTTTTACCTTTCTAAGATAAAGTTAGCGCTTGTTTTACGTCCATAAAAGCTTGTGGGCATCAACATAATATTAAAATATATCGTTTTTGTTTTTTATGCTTAAAACTCTGAAATATAATCAATTAAAATTCAGATTCGAAAAACAACAAAAGAAACAGAGAAAGTGTGTGAAATTCAATTACTTTGTGAAGACAAAAAATATAAATAGACTGCACAAACTACAAATGAAGAATTATATATATTTTATATCATTAATATGCAAAGATTAGATGATTAAGTATGCAAAGAACATACTATTAAAATTATGTGCATCGTGACAACAAAAACTATTCAAAAAATACTTTATGAGATAACACGTGTGTTCAATCCATTTGAAATGGACGAATCTCTGTGCTAATTCAGCTTGTACATCTTCCATTTCACATATATTTCACGGAATACGAAGACATGAAAAAATCAACTTCCTGTGTTAAACTGTTATTCATATTTTACTTGATTATAATTATTTCAGGAGTGATAACTCGGAGTTGAATAAAAGTATCACATATTACTACAGTCATTTTGAGTAAAATTCCTCTTTCTTTTAGTAATTCCTGTGATTTTAATTATTTATTCGATTCATCTAATATCATAATTCGAGAAATAGTCACACTAAATATGAATCGAAGTGCTATGATATTACTTATAAATAGATTCTTCTTTAGCGATGGTACGATACGACCAGACATAACGAAATATGAATGTAAACTCAAAATACCCGAAAGGCTTCAGTCGAACATAAATTAAAAAAATACAGTGATGCCCAAGTTGTTATAGGAACACGGACATTACAATTTATTATTGCAAGATATATTACTTGTGTAATATGTTGATGTTAATACTTAATGTGTAATTTGACAATAAACGGTTAGTAGAATAGTGATATTTTAACTTTTTTGATTTCTTATAAATTACGCATTGCCCTTTACTTCCTCAGTTCAAACAATGTTCATTAGCACAAATCCTCAATTAATCGATAACTCCGAATTTTAGATTATTGTAAAAGTTAAAAGGTTTCCGGAATCTTCCAGCAACTAATACAAAATTGAAGATTTTTTCTTAATGAAATGTGTTTCTCAAAATTAGATCTTTAAATGAGATCATGTATTATTTTTCAATATATGAGTACTTTTAGCGAAATTGAGCGTGAAATAAAGACAGTTTTATAAAGAAGATTTTCTCAAAAAGGGCTCCAATTTGATTTCTTTTCTCGGATAATGCAAAGTATACAACTGATAAAACTGGTATAACAGTATAAAACTGACGCACGTTGTTCAAATGAGGATATTCGAAAATTGCAAAAATCGTGCGTGGAAATATGTGCTATTGCAGCATCACTAATTTCCTCTATCTGTTCGAAATTCTTTAGGAATGTAAATTCTGATGAATCGATTCCGTTTGCAGGGTTGGGCATCGGCTCTCCTTGCTTCCTCGCGGCCAAGGCCCCCGAGGCTCTTGATGCGGCTGGAAGCCAACGCACCGTATGGTCGGAATTACAGCGCATGGAATTTCATCTCTGGCTGCGAGCGGACGGAGCCCTCCGTACGCAGCCTTCACACACAGACACACACACACACACACACACACAAACGCGCGTGTGTGCCAAGCACCGCTGCGAGACGAGGTCTTCTCGGATCGTCCCGCGCGTGCGTTTCTGGGAAATACTGCAATATCGTGCTTGCGGTGGCATGCCATTAGAAGCGCGACTTCGGAGGTTGTTAGCCGTGTGAAGCACATGAGAGAGTAAAGGAAAAGGCTAAGTGTAGTTTCCTCCATTGCAATAGAATTTTACTGAGTTTGCTATAATTGTGTTTGTTCACAATGGCTTCCTGCGGGGGTTTCTTTGATGTACCTACAAGGAAACGCTTGGCGCCCAATTGCATCAAGCTAAGAGGAAAATAACCTTAGAAAATATTTATGTGCTTCCAGGAACCCAAGGAGGAAAATTCATCGAATATTATTTTAGGAATGCTGCTACATATTTAAATGAAAATGTGTGATACAGGATAGACATAGCTGGCAAAAATGACCAAACATCATTACAAAATGTAAGTTTTCAGATTACCACTCGAGACAAATATTCCCAAAATAGCCAGTAAAATAGTTAGTCATTACTTTCTATGGAATCGTATAAATGTGTAAGTAAAATTGAGTTCGAAATCATGTTCACCTTTATTACATAACCCAATCTCTATTTTTAATAATTTCAATTTTTATAACGAACGATTTAAATTGTTCCACCTTATTCTCATCTTTCAGAAATTTCTAGTATACATATTTTACAAATAATTTCTGGTTGAAATTATTGTCAATTAAAAAAAGTAATATTTTCTCAAAAAAATGCACCAAATTTTTCTTTGATTTTTTCCCTAGATCAAACACAGAATGGTGGAGGTCTCATTTCTATTACTCTTTCTCATTTTTCGAAAATTGCATGTTGAAAATATTGGGTAGAGACAATATTTTTATGCGTCAGTCATAGTCGGACGGTCAGAGCAGTTGCATGGCTTAAAATTTATTATTTATTTTATGGGATAATGAAACTCATATAATTACTGAGAATAATTGTTTGAGGGTGATATTACTGAAATGAAATGAATGCAAATTATGATACATCAACTTTTACAATATTAATTACATATACTTTTACAAATTGAACAAATAATTATTGTGATATAAATATAAGAGCTACTAGACTTTTACTGATTTCAAATCTTTAATATTCTTTCTACAAAATATCTTCGGTTCCTGTTTTTTTAATACAACTAAAATAATTTTGTACTTTCATTGTTGCCAGTTAATGTTTACGCATTACTAAATACCCCGTCATACTGGGGATATGTTATCGCTTTCATTACTGGCCTACGTTTCGTAAACATATTGAATAACATATACACATATGTTGTTTGCTTTCACGTCCACGCGAACTAATTGTAAGCTCATATTTTTCCAATTTCTGTGGTATCCAATCACTATTCAAACAATCGTGCGGCTTAATCGTCATTAAATTTTCAACTTTTGCTGTAATTAGCACTACCTTCATTTTATCCGCAACATTGGAGGCAGTGATCGGAATTACTCATTCATGGAAGATTCTAGCAAATGGCACGTGCATACGAAAACACAAACAATAGATGTGTCATTATCCAATAATCGTGCTTGATTTATTGTCAGTATATCCGAATCTCGTTACAAAATGAACATAAAAATGAAATTCATTCCGTACGTGAGTCGGTAGACTATTTTTGGTCAAGTGTAAGGAAGAAAGATTGCTTGCGTCATGTTAAGAACTTTTTCATTCCAGCAGGGAATTGGAAAACTGATGATGACAGATGTATTCAAGGCAGCTCATTTTATGTGAAGATAGTTCCAAATGATACAAACCATATTCTCTGTAATGTAATGTTATTCTCTGTAATGATACAAACCATATTCTCTGTCTTAAAATAATTATAGAACTAGTGGCGCTGCAAATTGGCACATAATTTCTCGTAGTAAAGTTTTTTAATTTCCTTGGTGAGGACTGGCATTAGTCTTGCCTCCATCCTCTTGCCAGCTGTCATCTATCACCGCCTAAAGTACATTTTTTTGAAATTTTCTCCACTTTTCGGTTTTGTAATAGTAGAACCAAAAATTGACATTAAGAACATTAAAGAAGAGTAATACCTCTAAATAGAATTTTCATTGAAAAATTTATAGACGTTTTTAAGAAAACGGCGTTTAAGCGTTGCTGTAAATGCAAAATTTCAAGTTCTTTTTCACAGGAATCTATTGAGTTCTCGAAAAAACTTCATTTGAAGTAATTTTAAGCATATTTACCCCAAAACGCAATAATGTATACAAATTGATCGAAATGAGCATATTCACGCTTCATTTCTGCGTTTCTATGTGAATTTAAAGGGAAATTTTGAGGTAATTTCAACAGAAAACTCTTGAGTTTCCGAGAAATTTTTTAATGATATTATTTAAAACACATGTACCTATAAATACAATAATGTAAGAAATTGCAAATATAAACGACGTGAGTGACAAGTCAAAAAAATTGTAATTTTTTTAAGAAAAACAAGAATAGAGCAATATGGTGTTTATGGAGTGCACTTAGCGCTATCCCTATCAAAAATTCAAAGAAACAGTTTGGAGCCGTTTTCGAGAAAATCTTGTTTTTGTATTTTTTAAATTGGAAATATTGCACGCAATATTGCGCAAAAAGTTCTAAAAGTTTCAAAAACACCTACATGACTTACAGAAAAAAGTAATTATGGACAAGAAATTTCATTTGATAGAAAAATCACTGTTTATTATTTTGTAGTTGTAGGAAGACGCTGAAGAATATTCAAACTTTTGCGAATATCGAAAATTCAGAGTTAACCGTGAAACTCTGGCCTATACCATCATTATAAATGTATTTTACTCTACTCTTACAAGGAATTTAAACAAAAAAAATTGGAGCCGTTTTTGAGAAAATTTCGAAAGACCCAGGGACATATAAAGTTCCCCCAAATTTTAAGGAATGTTTTTCAAAAATTCAAAGTTTCAACTAGAGCCAGATGGACAGGGGTTTCTTCCATTTAGAAAAAATTCTACGTGTAGTTTCGGCGCTAGTAGTGTCCCACAGACGACAAGATGGACCGACAGACAGACGGACAGACGAACAGGCATACGGACGGACGTTTATAAAACTGTTTCGGTATCAGGGGACCGCAAAACGTGGGATTTGCGTAAAAATCTCGGATTGACCGTCACATTACATAACTTTCTTTATACCACGTATATACGTATGTATACGAGAAAATAAAAATATGATTTATGGAAGAATACGGCATTTGAAGAAATTATATTTAATTGAAACTCATGATTAAATTATACTGTTCTGCTGATTGAGGGTGGATTTTAAGTAATACTCCAAGTGGATATAATTATTACGTTTCAGTTGAAGCCGAAAATATCATTACAATCTGATACAAAAATTGATAATTAGCAATTGATAAAACTTAAAAATAGTTCAAAAATAAGAAATAATTTTGATACTTTCAAAAATCAAAATGTATGGATAACAGTAAGAAAGCATTTTAACGATAAATCTATGAATAAGTTTCTTTGTATTGTTTATTTCTTCAATATTTTGATTTTTATTGATTTCATTTGAATAATATTAATAATTATATACACTTGGATTAAGCCTTTAGGTCTGTTCCGTCTCCAGGAATTTCATTTGGTCGTTGCATCGCAGTCGTGGGCGTCCCATATTTCTTCTGCTTCGATGTCTGTACCCAAAAGTTCGAAGACGGATGCGCGAGCTATCCGTTCTCTGAAGATGGTCATACCATTGCGACGTTTCTAAATGTAACATTTGGCCTATATTGCAAACTTCAAATTCTGATCTAAATTTCTTGTGGTTCCTCAAAGAGTATCCCGCTAGTGGTCTTAGCTCCCGCTGCTTCAATATTTTTTCTCTCTTTGGTTGTTATGGTCCATAAAATATGACTGGAACCGTCATAGTTCTGTACAATTTAAGATTAGTAACTTTCTTCAGCAGATGTTGCTTCATTGAACCTAGTAGCTGCAGGAATTTAGAGAGTTTTTGTTCTAGGTCTTCAGAATGATGATAGGCTATGTTTTATTCAAGATAATTAAAATTTGAAACGGGTCCAATTACGTTATTATTTATTTCAACCTTTGCTCGAAGAGGATATCGAGGTCCAAGCGGTGGGAGGTTCGCGGGGGAAAGCGCAGAAGTCGCGAGCAGCAGAGGCAGCGCGCGGGGCGGCGGAGGCCGAGTTCAACACGCGAAGCGACAGCCCCGTTTCCGCCCATTTTTTCTTGGCAGGCGGCGTCGAAGAACAAGTGAAATCGAGAGAACGGCGAAGGTCGTTCGTTTCGATTCCCAAAAACTGAAGCGGTCCATTAGCAGACGGTGAGCGGGTCCCTGCGCTTGCAAAAAGATGGGACCGGCATTTTAGTGAATGGTCGCGCACGGACTGGTTGCAATAAAACGCGTCGATGCACCTTCCTACCATCGAATGTGCGTACAGTCGCTGACATGAGAAGTATAGAAGTATGAGAAGAAAAAATAAAAAAAAATATATTGTTACAAACGTTTATTAGTATGGTGGAATTAATCCAGCAAATGTAATGAGGCTTTATTGTTACTACAGGATGTATTATTGAGAGTTAAACAATTTAGACACATGAGTCTTGCAGAAACTCTGATATTATCACGTTATAATGTTGTTAAATTAATGGGGACATGTGATTTTTGAATAAATGTTATTCACAGAAATTCGCAAGTCTCAACGTTGAATGCCAATGTTGCATTCCAATCCATTCCCTCAATGATAGCAATTTTTATTCCATGTATTTCAATTAGGTTTTATAAAATTTCTAAAAGATTAATTTGAAAACGTATAAAAATCTCAAATATAGGAAACAAAGAAAGAAATGTGAAATAATACACACATTCTAAGTTACGTAGGATCCAACTGCCTCAAATCAATTTTAAAATTTTGTTAACGAAAAAGCGCGGAATTTTCCGGAGTGAGAGACTTAGTTTGACGTCAAATTAATCATTAAATACTCATATTTTCCCAAAAATTTAACACGTCGTTATTGGAAGAAATGTTTTTGATAACCAAAATTTTTTTATAATTTTTTTTATAAAAAAATTGCATCTTTCCAATAGCAGTTGTAAGAACACGCCGGAAAATTTTTAATTTCTTAGATTTTCGAAAAATCAGCAGTTCAGTGAACACGAGACCAGCACCATTGTTTTAACCGTCCTTGATATGGAAGGTCTAAATTAAAATCTAAATTTAATAAAAAAAATTGTGTGTCGGTTTTTAAGAAAAATTGGTATAAAGAAAATAAAAATTGTCTATGATTGACTCAAAATTTCATTACAAATACTCGTGTTTTTGGAAAAATGAACGTGACAGTATTTTAGATGTTTTTGATGAACACATTTCATTTGCAAAAAATGTTTGTTTTCATAATTATTTTTGGAAGATGCCGAAAAACTTAAGAATTTTTTAAATAAAAAAATCAGGGTTTTCAATGAACATGAGACCTGCACCATTCTCTTAAACGTCCTTCATACTATTCAATTACAATGTTTAATCAAAAACGTCAGAGCCATTTTTTAAAATTTTGAAAATGTCCCAGAGGCTTTTAAAGTACCCTCAAAATTAAAATATCTGTTTCCAATCCAAGAGGCCGCGATATCAGCCAGACCAATTGGGTAATATCAGTTTTGGAGAAAATCGGCTGAACAGTTCAACCGCTAGCGTTGTTCATAGACAGACATACGGCCAGACGTTCTGCCGTCAATCAATTTCTTGGTGTCAAGAACCCACAAAACATTGATTCTCGCCACAATTCTCACATTCATTTACTTTTGGTAAATTGCAATACACACTTATTTTATTTTTCACAGTACATCATTCGAAATTTTTTTTGTCATTGGTAGCACGAAAATGTTTAGTAATACACAGGTATATTGTTGTATGTAGGTATGCATACCTATTTTCACTGCGAGCCTCTATACCTCTATAAGGCTCCACCGCTTAAGTCGTCGTTATAATCCCCACCGACTGGAGGCGGCTGAAAGGAGCAACAATACCACTCATTACGTCGGGTCTGCAAGTTCTAGGGTTCGAGTCCCTTCAACGGCAGTTTTCCGAAACCTACTCTATAACTAGGCCAAATTCGGCCGCTGTCTGGAGGAGAATTCTAGCGGGTGGCTGCTCAGATCGGTAATTTTCCGTAATTTCTCCTGTAAATCCTAGAAGAATGCCGGGATAGTACCCTGACAAATAGGGCACTGACTGCACGTGATCTTTGCTTCCTTTTTCTTGTCCTATACTCTCCCTTGCGTCACACCCTCTTACATCTGCAGACCATTAGGGAAGGGGCGGTGACCGGCTCGGAAACGCAGCTGGAGAAGGACGTTCCCTGCGACAGACGTGTACTTTGGAACCACATTTCAACTCCCGTTGCGGGTTGAAATGTGGGGAAACACTCACTACTCTAGCAGGACTAAAGGCTATTACATTTGTGTGTCCGAAAACATCACACAATAAATAATAACAAATTATGTAATACAGAGTAAAAGTAATAATAGTTAAATGAACACACTAACCGAACGAATAAAAAATAAATAATAATAATAATAATAATAGCAGTAATAATAGAATAGAATAGAATAATTCTTTATTTTGTCAATTTGTTGTGGGTCCTAATACGTCCAGGGACTTATCATTAGGGTCCCATTTTGGAATTACAATTGATTTCCGAGTACATTTGATTTATACGACAGTTTGAGTGTCAATTACAGTGACAAATAGAGTGGGTATACATTTCCGTTTCTCAAAATGAAATTTTTCACATAGTATATACTTATTAATAAAAAAGAACAATTACAGGTAGAGAATTCAATGTCTAATAATGAAATTATCTCGCGCAAACATACATAATGGTAAAACACTATTACAAGAAAATTATTATTTCTTTTACAATATTAGGTAAAAAATTCATTTCATTATATAGACGATTGATAAACGTACTATTAAATAATGATTTAATTAATTTACACCATAAATGTTGGTGAATCAACACAAACAAATCTGATAACACATCTAGGGATCACATTCTTTCATTTAAAGAAGAAAAAAAATACTACAATCGGTTCAGTAGAAGCTTTAAACGAAGCCATGACAGAATACCTATTTTTTTAAAATATATAGATAATAGTGAATAAACGTGAAGAGTAAGTTTATTATTAAAGCTGAGCTGACCTCCTGAGGCGCTGATGCGGCCGCCCTCGTGATGCGTTGGCGTTCCTCGCGACGCCCTCGGCAGCGGAGGCCTATGGGGGCGGGGCGCGGAGGCGGTGGGAGGGTGCGGGGGGATGATGGGGTGGCGGGGGGGGGGTGGTCGGCGGGACGCAGACGAGAGGACGGCGACGGGGACGTCAGGCCGCCGGGGCGGCGTGCGGCTCGGCACAAATTGAATTCCGACCGCGCCCTCCTCAGCGGCGCGGCGCGGGGGCGGAGGGGGGGCAGACGATGATGAGGCCGCGACGACCGAGTCTTTCTTGAAGCGTCGCGGCGTCTCACAGGGATTATTTTGGGGCGCGCGGGGTCTTTTCGTTTGTTCCGGACATGACGAAGATTCTTCAAGTTCACGTGCGAAAAATATACCAACGTATTCTCTTTAATGTTTGACGAATAAATGTTTTTTTATAGAATTTTGCTAACGAGCAGACTTCATAATTTTGTATGGAGTCAAGAATATTAGAAAGCAAACTAAGATACAAATTTACGAGACAATGGTGAAGAGTTGTGTGACATACGGATCTGAAATTTGGATTAAAAAAGATGCAATAAACTGTCGGTTAAATGCTATGGAAATGAATTTTTGGAGACGATGTTGTCAGTATACCCTGTTTGATAGAACACCAAACGAAGACATTAGACAGATAATGGAGATAGAGAGACAAGTGATCGAAAATGTAGAATCCAAACAACTCCAATGGTATGGCCATCTAATGAGAATGCATGCTGACAGAATACCAAAATTGTCTTTGAGTGGATCCCTTTCGAAAGAAGAAAACGAGGAAGGCGAAGGAAATCTTGGAAGTCCGTAATCGACTGGACAATGAATAGAAGATTCTTAGAATAAAAAACATTGGCGTGTTGAGTGCGAGAAATGGTCATTAGAACTGTAAATACTCGCTTAATAATAATAATAATAATAATAATAATAATAATAATAATAATAATAATAATTTTGCTGACAAACACAACGTTTCTATACACCAATTTATTTTGCTTATATAACGTTCAGAAGATTGTGCTTATTATAAGTCCAAGCGCCAAGGATATTTCTAAGTATTGCATAGTTTGGGAATATTATGGAAGAAAAACACAAAGTTGTGAATTGACAGAATTGGGGTGCAATTACAATGGCTCTATATTGCATACGCTACTTACATCTATTCCCTAAGGAATTCGTACTGAAAATTGGATAGCTGGAGATCCTCAAGATACTCTTATTTCCCGTTCCAATTTTATTTCGCTACAAGTTCTTCACCATACAGTTTCACACACAATTAAATATTTTCTTAATGGGCTTTACCTCGTATTCATCGACACTCCGGCAATTCTCGACATTCCAGATTTGCAGTCAAAACGTAGGATTACAATTATCATCTTCGTCGCTAAAGTAAAATAACTTTAGAAAAGTAATGTAAAAAGTGTCATGGAACGATAATAACCTGAGAATGTCAAATTAGTCGCTTTCAGACACATGTTAATGAAAATAATATCTTGGAAGTAAATGCATCAGAATGCAGTTGTTTAATTGTTATATATAATTGCGCACAGAAGCTAATTATTTTCGAAATATGTCAGAAATTCTACCATGTAATTATTCTGCAATTTAACACTATTACCTTCCGCAAGTGGAGAAAATCCACAGAACCTTCAAAAATGAAGTTACGGAAGAAAACAATTTGCATAAAGGTTTCTTCTGGTGTGAAATATTTCTTTACGTCAAAACCTAGAACCCAAAGTTTGCAGTACGAAATGCACACTTCCTTTTGTGAGAACAGAAATAACCTGTGCTCCATTAAAACACTGAACAAGTTTTAGTTGATAAATAAAATTACTCGCAATATAACAACCATACAACGTGCAGGGATAAAATATCGGGCAAAAACGGCTCCAACTTCTGACATTCTCATTCCCAATTTTATTTCCAACAGTTTAAGCAAACTTAACATTTGTCGAGAAGGAATCGCGGTTGCAACCTTTTGGTCGACCGACTGGGAAGAAAACGAGGGCAGCAATCTTTCAGCTCATTTGAGCAAATGGAAGAAATTCATTAAGAGGAGAACTCAGTCGGACACTTAATGAAAGTGGGCGGCAGGTGGATTCGGCGGGGGGTGGGGAGCAGGACTTCGGAAATCGAAGGCCGCAAATAGTTCGCGTGCTGCAAACAGCGCGCCCACGCCCGCTTTGCGAGGGGGGGAGACGAGGAGGCGGAAGGGGAGGGGAGGAAACCAGTCGCTAGTGTTAGTGCTCCAACGCGGGTTGCTTTGCACGGCATGCGCCTAACAGAGTTGAATTTCACCTGACCCCGATGCCCCGGTTTGGGTGGCTCAGGGCATCAATTGATGTCACTACTGTGCCTGTGACCGTCAGGTACTGGGGTTCGAATCTCAATGATGGCAGGAATTTTCGTTTCTTGCTACATAGCTAGGTCGAGTTCAGACACTGCTTGGGGGAGAATTCTAGTGGTCGACAGCTCCGATAGATTTCCGAGATTTCTCCGATCAACATTAGGTGGATGCTGGAGCAGTACCCTAACAAACGGGCCACGGATCGCACGCGATCTTTCCTTTCCCTTCTTTGTCCTAGCCACACCCCTCACGTACATGCACTACACACCACAAACGTCGGGGAGCTTAAGGTGCGGGTCCACTAGAGAGTAACTAGCGCGAGCTCGTATCGACAGAAGCTCCCATCTGCGAGCGATTCGCAGAAATACCTGCCGCTCGATGGAGCACTTACCGCGCCCTCTCGCGATGGCCTCTCACATGCCTGTCAACTGGAGAGCAGTAGGCTCGGCGATGCGAGATTAAGATGGAGGCAAAGAAGATAGCCACCGTGGCTTTCGTTACTTAATACGCTTCTTTGCAAAAGAAGAAAAGTATATGGATGAGAATGTGGATTGATTGTCGACCACAGATGAGTGATTGCTCAAGACTTGTCAAAGTATTTTAAATAGAGGATGCACAACATTTTAGATAAATTTTAAGCAACGCACATTGATTAACATAACCTCAAAACTTCAAGATCACACACAATAGTTTTCATTAGTAGGCTACTTGTTTACACGTTTTACTTCAATATCAAATATAAATAATCACACAACAGGGGCCTCAAGAGTAGTTTTTGCTTACCTGGTTCCGGAAATTGTGAATTTTCTTTATACTTTCTCAAATAGGTTCGTATAAATGGACCTATTACGTATAGACGTAATATAGATAAAGTTATGAAATGCTGCGGAAAATTCGATTTCGAGATTTCGAAGTAAATTCACGTTTTAGAGTCCCCTGATACCGAAAAAAAATAGATTTCTTTCATAACGTCCGTCTGTCCGGCCATTTCTGCCTGATCGGCCATCTGCGAACAACATTAGCGCGTAAACTATTCGTACGATTTTTCCCTAACTAAATATTCCCCGATCGATGGCCCGACTCGAAGCTCTGCGAAAAACATTCTTTAAATTTTGGAGATACTTTACGTGAAACACTTGGAACATTTTCAACATATTCTTCAAAGATAGCTCCAATTTGTTTGCTTCAATTTCCTGCAAGATTATAGTGAAATACGTACTAGAGAGTGTGTGCCATTTTGTAACATCTCTAGTTTACTTCTTCAATTGTACATTCCATTTCTTGTGCAATTTTCTGTTCGGTAGCAGCCATGTCGAGGCAACAAACACCAAACAGTCGCGGGCGCTCGCAGTCACTTCCAGCACGTTTCGAATGCTGAGAGCAAGTCGGCGCGAGAGTTATATCCCACACCTGTGCCTCACACTTGTGTGGTCACATCGTCAGAAGTACTGCATCCTGAGCAGCCGGAAAACGAATATAAATTTTGAAGTTGAAATAAGAAACAGCTCTCAGGAAATTGCGGCTAAGATGTCTTGCCAATCCTCTCACACACGTGGACACTTGAGCACGTGTGCACAAGTGTATGCGTGGAGTCACGCAGGATGTTCTCTTAAAGTGAGAACAACCTCGTAAGTACCGATCCTCCATCAGGCGACTGCCTGGCCCCCGCCTGCGGCACGTGGCTGTTAGTCACTCGCGAAGCAGCGGGTATAAAAGCAGAGGCGCCCTACGAGAGTGGGGGCACAATTAGCTGTAAGCTGTACCAGATATTTCTGTAACTCATTGATATACGGCAACGTGGTCCTAAAGCAACCAGGCATGTCCACTGGCGAGTAGTTAAGATGGCGACCGCTCTCCGCGAGCATCACGCCACATCCGTTGCCTGCTCTCAGAACTGTGTCCAATGGCGAGAATCGCTCTCGACACAAACTCGTGAGAGGGTTGCTCTCAAGTGGACACGCAGAGCTTGTGCCGAATGAGGTGATACCCAGCTTGCAGGAGAAGCCCGCTCGCCAATGCGTACGTCGGCGCTGGATCTATACTTACGAAACCAATGATCTCAGTCAACTCAATGAATCATTGAATGAATTCAACTCAAATGTCTAAGAGTTCTATGTGCTGGAAATCGTACTATGGATTTAGTATAGAAAGTGCAGCAGAAAAACGTCGATTAACAAAAATAATTTGGGGGCGTTACTAATGACCTTTTGTTGATATGCCATTTGCCCACACCAACTCAATAAAAACAAGTTTCATTACGTTCAACCCTTCTTTATTCAGACAAGTTGACATCTTGTGGGGCTTGTTTTGTTTCTATGCCTATTTATCCCTAAACCGAGAATAGACGTGATGTTGTTTGTACCTCTCGGTCAATAGTTCTCAAAGCAGCTGGGACATGTAAAGAAGTGTGATCAACTGTTTAAACGTAATAAATTCAGGAATACAATTTATCCAATTGTATGTTATACGTGCAATCGTTTGATTTGTAAATCAGCTTACAATTGGTTCCCGTAAACCGTGAACTTTAGAAGAGAATACACAGGAGACACAAGAGAACGACTAAAGAGAATCTATGGAGATTAGGTAATATGTACATTTGAATTGTCGCACTCACGTATAAAACTTGTGTTATATTTATAGTTAAATGTTATAATTAAATATATATATATATATATATATATATATATATATATATATACACACACACCTGATAAATGTCATGCACATCAAAAATATTAAAAAATGTATTGTAGCAATACACACTTTATTCAATTTCTCAACTCGGCGATTTCCTTAGAGACGCGCTAAGTAAATGGAAATCTCCCTCTTTATTAAGTTACTGTCACGTCACGTCTAGCGTGTTTTCTTTATCCTCTCCTTATTCCCGAAGGTGAGAATTTCACCCTCAATATAACTCGATATTTTTCTTATTCTCCTTTTCGCCACCTTCCCGCTGCAATCGTATAGTCTTTTCAGGCCATTGCTTTTAAGTCTAATGGAGAGCGGGCACAGATTTGCCTGCTCGAGAGTCGTATTCCTGCCCCAATGCTCGCTCTACACTGGCAGGAAAGTGCCGAGAAAGTCGCTTGCGCCACCTAAATTGCACGCGCAAATGCCCTGGCCAGTATCCTTGCTCCTCTGTGGCCAGCGCTGAAAACTTTAGTTACTCTGTACCCGGCGAATAGTGAGGACGTTTGTCTCCAGAAGTTGCCCCAGCGCTCGCTCGGGTTCAATTTTGTGGCAAGTGCTGGACACCGGACACTCGAAGTGCTCCGTGCGTTGCCATGGCGGATGGAAGCGGGCATTTGAAACTTGTATTACGTCAGTTGATTTATTTTATTGTATTGTTTTAATTTTATTTTGTGAGTTAAAATACGGCGTGTGAAGAACATTTTAACGCGCGTAGTCTACCGAGAACTATATCGAGGACACAATTAAATATTTTTCGTAGGTGGAAAGCTGACCTTCCTCGGAGATGTGTTTTCGAATGAATGCCTAAATGATGCCGTACGGAATGATGTTCACTGTGAAATTGCAGAGGTTTGGTGACCTGAAGAAAAGGTGGCAAAGAAATTTAATAAACTAAAAATTTCTGCTCTTGGAGCAAGAAAAAGAAAAAAGAATCATTGCAGTAATAATCCTAGCGATTGTGCTCTATCATCAGAAAGATTTCTTATTCAAAGTCTCCTCCCAGCTCCCAAAGATTCCTCCCTTTGTAATTAAAAACAATAAACAAATGTAAATTACAAAATGAAATATTTGTAGACTCACGTATATTCTTTTCGTGACGTTTTATGTAATATACCAATACTTTCAATAAAACATTATAAAACACATTATAACACATTATGAAACTAACTCTTTTTATCTTTTTTCTTAAATGGTATTCATAAAGATAGGAAGACGGCAAAGCCGTCGAAAGCCGGCTATCTTAATAAAGCTAATATGTTGACGAAGATGGCCTCTTTTATTTCTTCTTATAAGAACGTCAACAACACCAAATCAGAATTCCCGCAATTCATAAAGATAGGTTTAAAATTTATCTCCTACCAACTCCTCCCCAGGAAGAGACGTACTTTTTTAAGCGGAGTATAACATGAGAGAGTTTGAACGAGAGTTTGTCCATGTACTAGTAACATGTAAAATTGTATATGTTTAGGTAAATCAGTTCATCATACCATTGCAACTTACGAACATGTACATTATGTGTACACAATAATTTGACCATGTACTGAACTACTTAACAGAACAATATTAGCTTCATTATTTGATCTAAAGTGATAGATACTATGGATCATGAAAAGTGAATAATAGAAACAAAAGACTCCCAGAATTCTTTGTTTTCTTAAGCATAAATATTTGTAGTACTTTTTGCCTATTTTTATAGTAAAACGGATTAATTCATTCATTGGAAGCAATTTTGACAACTGTGACTTTCGTTTCGGCATTGTTTTAAACAATTCAGTGTACACAAATTTCTGTAAAAGAAAAGGTTAATTAGAAAGTATACGTTATCTGCATACGATATCTATATTGGATATATATTGTACATTACTCTATATTCTGTACTGTATAAAATTGTACTTTTTACTCACTCAGTCTACCTCCATTTTTAAAAACTTTCAACTCACAATATTTTCTTACGTCTTTGTATAACAGGGACTAAGGACAATGCATGTACTACATTCTTTATCACTTTGATTACGGATTTCTTTCTACTTTTTCACCAACGTTCGCACACGGACATAACATAGATTTATTCAAAACCCAATGAATTTCGTAATAATTCTAGACATTAATGTAGATTTCCGTGATTTTTTTCAACACCCGAAGCAGTACACTTACAAGCGGGTCATAGTCGGCGCGCGATATTTCCTTCCTCTTGCTAGTCCTATGTGCACTTCTTACTTACACACTAACATGCACTACACTTTCACACATGTCGCGAGACCTGTCGGGAGCTTAGAACTTGTCCCGATTGGGGCGGTGTCCGATTGGGGCGGTTGTCCCGATTGGTGGAAGATACCTGGTTGATGGAAATCTCCGCTAGCCGACGGTAGGTCAGTGCCGGATCTCGCCATCCAGCGAGATCACAACTTTCCGAGGAAAAATGCACTACACTAACGGGACTAATGACCTTAGCAATTGGCGCGCCCGGAATTACTAACAACCAACCCAACCAACCTACATCTCCGTAACCGGACAAAGCTCATCTCCCTCGCGGCTACAAGGAGCATTGGTGAGTCCAGCAAGCAATCGGTTAGCACGGTCAGTTGGAAGCGGCGAAGTTAAAAACAGGCGGACAGCGGTTGGCTGGTCTCAGGTTCAACTCCGGCCCGGAACCGGAAGATTTTTAAGAAATTGTGTGGGTTGTGGTGAAATTGTGTGGGGTGCTTGATGGGTTGAACATTCGTGAGTTTGTGGCTCCTGACCTGATCGGTGAGTTCCGTGAACAAGGGTGTACCGGAGAACTCAAAACATCGGGCCACGGAACGCGCGCAATTAGTAAGGTATTTGTTTGAATATATGTTTGGGCTAATTGAATCAAAGTGGGGTATTAAGTTATAAATGTATATTCCGTGTAGTTACCGTTAGAAAATAATACAAATGCATTTAATTATAATTTTGCATATGTTTATAATTGCATGTATATATTTATAATTTAGTAAATAAATGAATGTCTTATTTATTTGTTGCAATTACAATGCAGAAACAATGTATGTGACGTTTGATCTGGAGAAAATGTGACAAGGACTTTGCTCATCATAGAGAGAATTACTCCAGAAGACTGAGCCCAATACCAATGCAATATGATACTAGTGTGACCACGTGTGTTTAATTTCTGCCGCTAATAATGAACAAGTTACTTTGCTTATTGCAGAGAAGATCTACTATTTTTCGACAAACAAATCTCTAAACTGTATGACAATGCACGAACCTGTATAGAAGTAAATCATCCAAATATAGAGTGCACAGAATATTCCTCGTAGCTAACCTTTATTCGAGGGTCGATACAAAAATTTGTAACAGTTCAAGCGCTAATAACTTAGGAGGGTAGACAATACACTTTGATATACGTCAAATAAAACACCTTTGCGTTTCCAAAATTACAGAATAAAGAAAGGCGGCATCAGATGTCAATCAAAATTAAAGTTACATTCCAACCATTTGGCAAACCCACTCCTTAGTAAGAGTTCAACCGTGTGTCGTCAACTGGCTTCCCAGCCAATCACAACATACAGGAATTTCACGATTTGCAGATTGACGTATAAACTCCGGTGCCGACCACAGAAGCACATTTCAGCAGTAGGGATGACCTCGCTTTGATGGTCACCTTCAAAGTGGCATCACCCGGACATACATTTGCCGCACACAATCATATAAATAATTGTTAAACAAAAAGTAAACGAAATGTTCAGAATGCAGTTCTTCATTAACGGATTACGAAACAAGGAATATTCAAGGTGACTGCAGTGAGATTCGCTGCCTTTGTCCCATCCTCGACACGGGCGCAACGATAATGTCTGTTTAGTCCGGTTTTTTGACACTCATTGATGTAAGACCCAATTAAGGGTGGTGGTATGTGAGTAACATGCAGTAAGGATTCGCATTTATTTCACAAACATGGGCTAGCTTTAGCTTGGACTCTATATTATGTTTTGGTTATTCTGGCAATCGGAGAATGTTTGCATGAAATAAATATATTTATAGAGCTAGGATGCAAGAAAAATTTCCTTAAAACTTCCTTTCTAAGTAATAATATTTGCATAATATTTCTATGATTAAAAGTTATTGTATTGCGAGTTTTTTAAAATATGAGTGAACTAAACAGCGTGAATTCTTTAAAATTCGGTTAATACGTCAATGTAACAAATTAGCTCTCCAACATAAAAATTGTCATTTGCTTTTTGACGTGAATAGTGACGATATTGCTACAGTTTAACTCGCCCGTAAAACTATCTCTACCCTCTAATCGTACGTACAGAACTGACACTTGATCGAATTACAAGCCGGTGCTCCATCCCATCCATGGTGAAGAATGCATTTCCCAAAGCGATAACCGGTAGCGGTAGCTCAATGCATCAACTGATGTCACTGCAGCGCCTCTCACTGGGAGGTCCTATGTTCCCACTCCCCACGGCGGCAGGATTTTCGACTCTAGCTTTTCAACTAGGTCGAATTCACCCGCTGTCTGGAGGAGAATTCTAGCGGCCGGCTGCTCTGATCGGTAGTTTTCCGTGGTTTCTCCGATCAACACCAGGCGAATGCCGGAGCAGTACCCTACCAAACGGGCACGGTCCGCGTGCGATCTGTCCTTTCTCTTCCTTGTCCTATCCTCTCCCTTACACACACACACTTACATTAACATGCATTACACTACCACATATTCCGGGAGACCGGTTGGGAGCTTAGAGCTTGTCCCGGCTGGGGCGGTGCCCCGCTGGTGGGAGAGTCCTGGTTAGGGGGAAACCCCACTAGCCGACGGTAGGTCGGCGCCGGATCTCGCCATCCAGCGGGGGAAGATCACCGCCATCTCCCGAGAAAAACACATGCACGACACTAACCGGAGTAATGACCGAAGTAGTTGACGCGCCCGGAAACACGAAAAAATCAATCAATCAAAGCGACGAGGTCTGTGGCGATGCGCAACTGGTTTGGAACTCGTCAAAAGCATCTCCTAGTGGCTCGAACGGGCCACACTGGGTGTGGCTACGCGGGCAGCCACGGCATCCCGCGCCACGGAGCGCCTGGACGCCGCCCCCCGGAGGCGTCGCCGGACAAAGCTCACCCCTTCCGGGCCGGAAATGAGCGATCCGCCATGACAGATCCCCTTACAAGCGCGCGGCGCCATCGCCGCGACGCCGCTCGTAGGAGACCGGTAATGAGAAATCGATAATGGCCCCATTTGTCTTTCGAGAGGAGTCGATAAAAGCCAGTTTTTTTTTTTCAGAAGTCGTTTTTACAGAAGTTTCGCTCGTTTATTGAATGAGCTTTTGTGTTGCTCCCATCCCGGTAACTTATTCATGCCTCCGCTGAAGTTTATGGGTTTAAATTTGGGCGCCTCCTCGGCCCTTGCCCCTGTTTAGCGAGGATCGGGAGCGACCATTTGATTAGTGTTTCAAGTCGTCACAAAATAAAGAGTATCAGATCGGGGAACAATATTGAACGTACTTTTGAGGAATGAAGGAAAATGTAGATAAAAGTTTTCTGTTTGTAACGCTGACAGTCGTCGTTCAAGGTAATGCGATGTTCTTCTCGAAGGTAAATAAAATGGCGGTTGATTGTTTGAACGTTTTCCGCTTGCTTTGAAATTTCATTATTTCATTCATATAATTCTACGTTTATTTTCTATTTCTACATTTCTCGTCTTCAGTGGTGGACATTTTTATTAATCGCTTTTTATTATTTAAAAATTTACTTCCTTTTTTATTAGTTCTCAAATAATATAAACCGGTGTTATCCATCACTTCAAAATTTTAAAGCAGTTTTTGGGTATTTATACTTTTTTATGGTATTTTTTGTACTATAATAGTAAGCTCCCGTATAAACTGTTCGTACTTTTAAAGAGATCGTAGACCCATTAAGAAATTTCATTAGAAATGTATTTATTTTCCCTAAAAAATACCAACTAAATTAAGGCTTTTCGTATACTTCAATTTGAGAACCAAACAATCTATATTCTTAATTTTGATGTAAGTCATTTTCAGATTTTGTGTATTTAGATCATTATTTTCAGGAATATTTTTCATATTTTATGTAGAGAAGATTACGCATTAAAGGAGAGTAATGTATTATTTTCGTCAAGGTGTAATTGTAGTCCGAGGACTGAAATATTTTACCGAGGGAAAAATGATTTCTCGCTCGAGATGTATTTGCTATTTTTGTCCATGACCATAATAGTTTTAGTAAATGTATTTAAAATATTAAGCATTGGAATTTAAAATTCGTATTACTTGAATAGTGTTTATTTAAGTCAAACCAGTGTTAAGGCAACTTTCAATAAACAACTATGCGTTTAATGGAGGCCGTAGCTAAATATAAATGCATATCTGATACTGTCAATGAAGTTATTGTAACTTTAATGCTAAAAAAACCTGAGAAAATGTATATTGCCCAAAGATAAAGAAATATTAATTATAAGAGAGAACGTCATGTTGGCGTATTTCATTGAGGAAGCAAAGATCAAACCACTTACGATCTACATTGTGTTCAAATCATACAATTTTACTCGTGTGTGTAGTTTGTTTTCACTGTCGTAATGGAAAGAAGGGAGACAAAATTTATTTTATAGGAAGTAAATATTATCTCCCTAGGGAGCGAATGCTTCAATTTAGTCCCTTATTTAATAACAATAAAATCTACTTTTTTCCCGACCTTGGAAAAAATAAAATACGCGCTATTTGAAAGTTATGATTAGACACCGGAAAAATATCTAATACGAAACATCAAATTATCTACATAAATATCTAATGAAAACAATAAGAGTATGTAACAAATATGTAATATCAGATATAATATGTAATATTAAAACACACAAATTATAAAACACATTTTCATATTACGAAATTACATTTATAAAAAACATCCTAAACAAATTAAAAAAATATTACAAACGTTTTAAAAATCATGCAGTCAATCAATCAGTAGTAAAAGCTTCATCTATTTTTCTGCAGGATCGTAGTTTGGCAGTGCGATTAGGCGCAACTGGCGATACCTACAGCCAGTAAAGAATCACTTCAGCGTGCAGATATTTCTCGGAAATTAAGGTTAAAGGTCAGGAATCGCGGAGTCAGTGATACTTTTCACACCCAACGCCGAAAATGATCTCAGTCGCTGACGCGCACTTCCCGCTACAGAGAACTGAAGCAGGTGCGCCGGACTGACATTTACCGCGTCTTCACGTAATATGCCTCAAAAAGACAACACGCAGTGATAATGTAGGGAAAAATGCTAATTTAAAAAAATAATTTCATAAAAAATACGCAATAAAATTGAAGTCAATTGATAGAATAGTAAAACTATTTTGTGAAAATACCAAAATATGTAAAATATGTAATATAGTACTGAATATGTAAAAATTTGAAACGAAAAAATGAGTTATTGGGCTTAGACGGCGACGATTCACCAAGATTATAATTAAGAAGTTGACGATTCACCAAGATTATAATTAAGAAGTTGACAATTCACCAAGATTATAATATAAGTAGAAAGACAAAAAATATGTAATTACATAAAAATCCCATCTCTAGTTATGAGTTCTAAAATATTAGTATATTAAATGTTTTCCTTAACATACAAATTATAACACGCGGGCTTGAAGGCTTGATTTTCCCAGCAAAAGCGAAACAAGCGAGCGAGCGTGAGGCTCTGGACGCGGGGGGGCGGAGGGGGGACGGAGGGCCGGGGGGACGGACTCGGCCGCCAGATTCCTATTGAGTTTCGCCCCCGCGGAGGCTACCCGGACACGCCTCGTGGCCAGGCGCGGCCCGCGAGCGAAGGCGCAGACGCACGGAGCTGGAAAAACTGGACGCGGAGATAGAGTGTCAGCGAATCGTGAAGAGGAAAGCGAAAGTAAATGCGTGTGAAGAGGCGATGTCAGTTCATAAAAATGACGCAGACGACATTTTCTGAGCTTCTGCGTCCAACGTGGCTTACACCTTCGTTCATGCCACTTTTTATTCTGGAGATTAATGGTGTCTCTCGTTTGCCTGTGCGTGAAGATTAGTAAGATGATCATTAGGGGTGAGGATCGTATGATTTTCAGTTCAGGTAAGACCTTTTCACATCCCCACGGACAAATAATGCATGCCTTACGCGGGACTCGAACGGGCATCCAGTGACCTCACATGAACGATTCTTTGAGCTCC
This sequence comes from Teleogryllus oceanicus, assembly GCA_964035755.1. Taxonomy (NCBI): domain Eukaryota; kingdom Metazoa; phylum Arthropoda; class Insecta; order Orthoptera; family Gryllidae; genus Teleogryllus; species Teleogryllus oceanicus. Next base: position 5,511,606 of record CAXIVR010000007.1, read on the forward strand.
TGCGCCACCAAATCGGGTAGTTGATATATCAAGTGAGAGTTAAAGGAAGTGAATAGAAAACAACGAGAAACGATTCTCCGACTCAAAAAATTGACCTTTAAATGAGAGAATATACAATTTTTTGAAGAAAAAACGAATACTATGCTCATTATTTCTACTTGACATTAATTAAAAAAACATTTTTTAAAAAACAGCCCCAAATATTTTTGTTAATTTCTTTCCACAGATGTACCAAAGGACGCTTAAAAAATTGGCGCAGGTCTTATTTCCGTTGATACCTCTCAAATTAGAAAAATAGAAATAATGCGAGATCTCTGATTATCTAGCGCCAAGAGTTGTATTGATGAACCTCGGAATGACACCCCTCGTAATCCACTGAGGGAAACATGAACGTAGTCCGCATTTCCATATTGTGTTGTAAAGATTAGAGACCACCTAAACTTGATTTGTTGACATTAATATGTTGCAGGTGCCTTCGTATAAATTTACATTTACATTTTACATCGTTTACATTTTGTCTAGGTACGCTAGATTTTATTGGCTTAAAATACTTTCAACCGCATAGCAATCTTGGGAGAATTGATATTATGCAAAAGAATTTACTACAACAATTTTTTGTAAATAAATGTCGTTATATTAAATTTAAATAATATCTGCCTCATGACCGGGACGTCCTAGGTTCGAGGCCTGACGGCGACTAGCTTTTCAGCTACGTCGAACTCAGTCGCTGTCTGGAGGAGAATTCTAGCGGCCGGCTGCTCTGATCGGTAGTCGTCCGTGGTTTCTCCGATGAACACCAGGCGAATGCCGGAGCAGTACCCTACCAAACGGGCACGGACCGCGCGCCATCTGTCCTTCCCCTTCCTTGGCCTATCGTCTCACCCTTACACACACACTTACATGCACTACACTACCACATATTCCGGGAGACCGGTCGGGAGCTTAGAGCTTGTCCCGGAAGGGGCGGTGCCCCGCTGGTGGGAGAGTCCTGGTTAGGGGGAAACCCCACTAGCCGACGGTAGGTCGGTGCCGGATCTCGCCATCCAGCAGGGGAAGATCACCGCCATCTCCCGAGAAAAACCATGCACTAACCTAACGGGACTAATGACCAGAGCAGTTGACGCGCCCGGAAACACGAAAAAATCAATCAATCAATATCTGCCTCATCATACCACTCGTTAATGTACTCATTATGTTTTGTATACAGTGATAACATAAGTGTTAGGCATGCAGAACATTTAGCTCGAATATATGAGATTTGACCTACATTACTCACTGCCTTCTATATCATTTACTTCTCAATAATAACTGAACACACACACACACACACAAACAGAGTGAACTCTTATTTGCGTACGTAGATAGTTTATACTTTGGAGAGAAATATTGGCTCATTGAAACCATACTTTCAATAAAACCGCGGTGACCTAAGCCATTTTAGTTTTCTTATCCGGAATCCATTTTTTATCGTGCTCGTAATTTCACTCGTCTCCCTCCTTATTGTGTTCGTTATAATTCTCTTCTGAGAATTGTCCGAATACAAAGAAACACTATAAAAGATTGTAAAATAACTTACGGTCTTACACAAACGAATCACTTGAACGCACAATCGAATCACTTGATTACTGAATCATTTTTGAGTCCCATTCCTTACCCATTGATCCGGAATGCGGCGTGAAGCGCGCACATGATTGAGCGCCCCGCCCATTGTCTCCTTCATAATGTGCCTCTCTGCAATGCGCGAACGCGATGCTTCAGGTGCGCGTAAGGCGATTTATGCGTCTGCGGCGAGCGGGCCTTTCTGCCCCCCCCCCTGCCCCCTCCCGCGCGGGGCCCACAAAGGAGACCGGTGCGGCGCCTTCCTCATAAATCGGCCCACGTGTTGGAATCGACGTCCCGTCCGCCCGTGACAAATCGACGCCGCCCGTGATAAGCGCACCCCCCCGCCCCCCTTCACCTCGCCCCACCACGCCCCGCCCCGCCCCGCCCCGCACAGCCCCGCCCCACCCCCGCCCCGCTCCGCCCAGCCCCGCCCCGCCCCACCCCGCTCCGCCCAGCCCCGCCCCGCCCAGACCCGCCCCGTCCCGCCCCGCTCTATCCCACCCCGCCCGCACCGCACCGCCCAGCCCCGCCCGCCCCACCCAGCCCCGCCCCACCCAGCCCCGCCCCACCCAGCCCCGCCCCACCCAGCCCCGCCCCGCCCACCCAACCCCGCCCCGCCCGCCCCACCCACCCTGCCCGCACCACCCCACCGCCCGCACCACCCGCCCCACCCCGCCCCCGCGGCCGATTAACCCGCGCGTATTCCCATCGCGGATTCGGTCTCGCCGCCCGCACGCGAACGGGTCAGGCGATGCATCATCCGCGCGCGCACCTAGCGGACAAAGAGACGAGTCGAGACGAGACGCGCGCCGCCGCGGTGCATTCTCGCGTTCGGCCTTTGTCTACGGTGGATGCGCAATCGGGAGGCGGCCCGCGCATTACTTACCTTATGACCCCCAGAACACAAACATCATCAGTTGTATGCAGCTAGTACTGCTCGGAAGTGTAGGGTGAGAGACGTTGAAGTTATGAACATTGGAAGTCTTTCAATACTTACGACGCTCATTAAATTTATAGATTAAAAAATATATGCTTAATAAAATCAAGAACAATATATAATTATGTTCACTTTCTCGTATACATGCGAATATACGGAGTACTATACGTAGGGTAGAGAAAGTTATGTTTGCTGTGGAAAATCGATTTGAAGATTTGAACGGAAATACACGTTTTGGAGTCCCCTGATACCAAAAAATGTTTTTTTTTCATAACGTCCGTCTGTCTGTGAACTCTACTAGCGCCTAAACCACACGTACGGTCTTTTCCAAATTGATGAAACCCTTGTCCATTTGGCTCTAGTTCAAGCTTTGAGATTTTGAAAAACATTCTTTTATATTTGGGAGTACTTTACATGAAGGCCCCCGGACATTTTCCAAATTTTCTTAAAAATGCCTTCAAATGTTTTCTTTATATTTCTTGTTAGAAAAGAGTAATATACATTCGAAAATTCTCAGTGGTTTTTTATTTCTTAGTGGTCTTTTTCAAAAATTCTTAGTGATTTTCGAAAATTCCAAAAGTCTTTTTTTCGGCGTCTTTCTACAACTACAAAATTGAAGCAGAGTTTTTTAAAAAAAAAATTTTTCCATAAATAGTTCTTTCATTATGATCATTTCATTACGAAACTTTTAGTCGTTTTTGTTGAATAGTGCGTGCAATATTTGAAATATTTGAACAAAAGCAAGATTTTCTTAAAAACGGATAAAATCTCTTCTTTAAATTTTTGCTAGTGTTAGTGCCAAACGAGCCCTATACGATGATATAAACATCAACATTGCTCTATTTTCTTGTTTTTTTTCCAAAAATAAGAAAAATGTATTTTTTTCTTGTCTCTTATGTCGGTAATAGTACATAAGAGGCAATATCTTGACATTAATATATTTGTGAGTACATGTGCATTAAATTATCTTTTATAAATTTTCTCTCAAATTCAACACTTTTCTGTGAAAGTGAACTCAAAATTTCGCATTGTCAGAAACGTTCAAACGCCATTTTCTGAAAAATGGCTTCAAAACTTTTCTTCAAATTTTCCAGTAGATAGTGATAATTGCTTTGTTTTATAGGATTATCTCTCACGCCCTCAATATGCATATTTATATCGATTTGCATACACTATTACATTTGTGAGTGGATATGCTTCAAATTACTTTGCAAGATAGTTTTCGAAAAATCAATAGATTTCTGTGAAAAAGAGCTTCAAATTTCGCATTTACAATAACGCTTAATCCCTACTTTCTTAAAGACCTCTTCAAATTTTTCAATGAAAAGTGCCATTTAGGACATGGTTTTACACTACTTTAATATTCTACACAAAATTTCGGTTGTTCTATTATGAAAGCAAAATGTCGAGAACATTTTAAAAAAATGTACTTTGAGCGACGATAGATGAATGCGGGCCAGAGAAAGGAGCAGAAGCTTGAAGTCTAACCACACCAAGGAAATTGGAAAACTTTATTATGAGAAAGACTGAGCCATTCCGCAGCACCACTAGTTACAGTATTTATCACCTTTAGCACACAACTTTGCAGCTTCTATGCAAAGCGATTCTCAAAACCGTGAACAACAAATTTAGCTCGTTAGCAGTCATGTCGTTTCTTCAAAGTACTCTTGCCTTTCTAGCCAAAGAATCCATATCGATTTCTCCGTTTCTATGCATTTTCTTATATTTTTATTGAAATTAGTGGTCTGACAATGAAAACATTCTTAACCAAAACCACGAAACAACACTTTTTAAATTTTGGCTTTATATTTTTGGAAAACTCTTGAGTACTTTTCTAAAGCACAATCTTTTTAATCCCAAAGCAATTATTACCAATCCTTAGTACTCCGAAACGAAGAACGATCCAATTTACGTATTTCTCGACCTCCTCTAGATATATTTCTATAATTGTGATACTCGTATTTTCAAAGCCATGACCTGCTGTATCGACAACCATAAGAAGTCTAGAAGATTCGTTGTCTATCGCTATTTCCGAGAAAAGTAAATCGACCCGTCGGCGTGTTTCGCCCGCCCTTGAGCTGTTTCGCGAACGGGTCAAGCGATGCATCATGCCGGCCGGCAGCTCCGCCTCCGCCGCCGCCAGCGCCTCCGGCGAACAAAGCTCCCACTCGAGATGCGAGCGCATTCCGCCGATTGTACCCACGCCGCCGCCCCCGCCGGCCCCGCCCCCACTGCCCCGATCGCCACCGCCACCTCCACCATCGCCACTACTACGACCGGGAGCCGTAGCTCAGCGCATCAATTGATGTCACTGCAGCGCCCCTGACCGGGAGGGCCTAGGTTACACTCCCAACGGCGGCAGGGTTTTCGACACTAGCTTTTTACCTAGGTCCAATTCAGTCGCTGTTCGGAGGAGAATTCTAGCGGTCGGTTGCTCTGATCGGTAGTTTTCCGTGGTTTCTGCCATCAACACCTGCCGTATACCGGAGCAGTACCTTACCAAACGGGCCACGGACCGCGCGCGATCTGTCCTTCCTCTTCCTTGTCCAATCCTCTCCCCTTACACACACACACACACACACACACACACACTTAAACTAACATGCACTACACTACAACATATTCCGGGACACCGGTCTGGAGTTTAGAGCTTGTCCCGGCTGGGGCGGTGCCCCGCTGGTGGGAGAGTCCTGGTTAGGGGGAAACCTCACTAGCCGACGGTAGATCGGCGCCGGATCTCGACATCCTCCCAGCAGGGGAAGATCACCGCCATCTCCCGAGAAAAGAACATGCACTACACTGACGGGACTCATGACCAAAGCAGTCGACGCGCTCGGAATCACCAACCAACCAACCAAGCCAGTACTACCATAGCTCAGGCATCGCCGCCGCCAGTGCACCCCGCCGCCGCCGCCGCCGCCGCCGCCGCCGCCGCCGCCGCCGCCACCGACGCCACCGCCACCACCGCCACTCGCCACCGCCGCCGCCGCCTCGCCGCCGCCGCCGCCGCCGCCCCACCGCCACCGCCGCCGCCACCGCCACCGCCACCGCCACCGCCGCCGCCGCCGCCGCCCCGCCGCCGCGTGCCGCCGCCGCCGCCGCCCCCGCCGCCGCCGCCGGCGGGCGTTGCGCGTGCAGCGAGGCGCGCCTCAAGCGCACTTCACGTAATTGAGGCGGTCAGCAGCGCCAAGCAGCGCGAGGGAGCGCCGGGCATCCAGAGGAATTACTACCAAAGAGCAACCCATCAACCGGATCCCTACGCTTTGTGATCGGAGGCAAGGAGAAGGCTAAGTGAGAGCGTAGGCTTCCGCGGCCGGAGTCATGGTTAACTTGGCTATCCGGGAGACGCCGCGTCCAGGGCACAGGTGCCGACGTTTCGTCGCCATTCGCGACCTTCTCAGGCGTAGTACTGCGCGGAGGTGGCTGCGCACGGGTTTAAGCAGTTTCTCCGTCCACGATAGGCCGGATGATCAGCCAATGCGGAGAGTGCAACGGCCAATCAGGGATAGGCTCCGGCGGTGGAGGGCACCGCGCGTGATCGGACGGCATGAGCAGGGGCCGTGCCGGTCTCGGTCAGGTGAAACAGATGCTTCCAGGCGTCATGCAGACGCAGGCCTTATCAGCGTTTAGGTTTTGGGATGTTTAATGATTTCTATTGCCTCTTTTACTCTTCTCGTTCCCAGCGGTCTTCTGGCTAGAGGGGTGTCATCGAAAAATGGCAGCAGTTTCATCGTGGAGGGCTACGGCCGACTTTTCAGTGTTGTTGTACTTATAGTGGCGGATATGCTCTCGGAGCGGATATGCTCGCTGAAAAGTCGGCCGTAGCCCTCCACGCATGGGAAACTGGCCATGCCATTTTATTCGATGACACCCGCCTCCTAGCCAGAGAAGACCGCTGGGGAACGAGAAGAGTAAAAGAGGCAATAGAAATCATTAAACATCCCCAAAACCTAAACGCTGATAAGGGCCTGCGTCTGCATGACGCCTGGAAGCATCTGTTTCACCTGACCGAGACCCGGCACGGGGCCCCCTGCTCCATGCCGTCCGATCACGCGCGGTGCGCCTCCCCCACCCCGCCCGGGGAGCCCTATCCCTGATTGGCCGTTGCACTCTCTCCGCATTGGCTGATCATCCGGCCTATCAGTGGACGGAGAGAAACTGCTTATAAACCCGTGCGCAGCCCACCTCCGCGCAGTACTACGCCCTGAGGAAGGTCGCAGAATGGCGACCGAAACGTCGGCACCTGTGCCCCGGACGCGGCGTCTCCCGGATAGCCAAGTTAACCAAGGAGAAGGCTAGCCAACAGATGGATTAAGTTCGGCTTCTATCCGCGTTGCACGCAGCGATGTTCGTTTTACACTGGATTGAAATTCAAAACTTACTTCAACGCTCGAGGTTTACGTTGCGGGTTTGGGAATCAGTGTTAAGTAATTGTCATTGAGATACACAGGGGGATTATCAAAGCACGAACGTCATTGCCATGAGACCGCATTCAATAATCAGGAGTAAGAGGATTTAAAGAATTAAGGTTGGTTGTTAGTGATTCCTGGCGTGTCAACAGGCTTAGGTCATTAGTTCCGTAAGTGTAGTACATGTTTTCCTCGGTAAATGGCTGTGGACTTCCCCTGCTGGATGGCGAGATTCGGTGCCGACCTACCGTTGGCTAGCGGGGATACCCCCTAACCAGGACTCTCCCACCAGCGGAGCACCGCCCCAGACGGGACAAGCTCTAAGCTCCCGGCCGGTCTCCCGGAATATGTGGTAGTGTAGTGCATGTTAGTGTAAGTGTGTGTGTAAGGGAAGAGGATAGGACAAGGAAGATGATGGACAGATCGCGCGCGGTCCGTGGCCCGTTTGTTAGGGTACTGCTCCGGCATTCGCCTGGTGTTGATCGGAGAAACCACGGAAAACTACAGAACAGAGCAGCCGGCCGCTAGAATTCTCCTCCAGACAGCGACTGAATTGGACCTAGCTGAAAATCTAGTGTCGAAAATCCTGCCACCGTCAGGACTCGAACGTAGGACCTCGCAGTCAGAGGCACTGTAGTTTAAAGAAATAAAATGTTAATAAATCATTTATCATATAATATAATATTTCGTCGATTACTATTATTATTATTATTATTATTATTATTATTATTATTAGCCTGTTCACATTCCTTAACAGGGTAAAGGACTCTTACATTGTACGGTTCAAACACTTCACTATCATTTATCACGTCACTATCATTTCACTTATTCTTGTGTTCTCTATTTTTGTGTCACTGTTTCTTATTATTTGTTCAGTCTTCTCTATGGACTTCTTCGAGTGTCTCGATGACTTCTCTCCAATTCGTGCGGTCTCCTGTTGTTCTGGTCCATATTGTTCCCAGTATTATTGCAATACGTCTGACCACTGTGTTTTCTGTCTTCTAATATTATCTTGCTTCTCTTTCATTCTCATTATATGTCCTGCTCATTTCCATTTTAAAAGACGTGTTAGTTGACCTACGTCGTTTTGACCAGTCCTTTTGTATAATGTCAGCATATCTTACTATGTCCTTTAGACTAATAGTGGGAATTCTGATTCGGTGTTGTTAACGTTCTGAAATATGTAGAAATAAAAAAAGAGGTCATCTTCGTCCACATAGTATTTGTATTGCGATAGCCGGCTTCCGACGGCTTTGCCGTCATCATCTCTCTACTGTGTAGAGAAAAGAAAATATAAATAAATTACAATTAAAATACAAAATGAGGTAGCGAATTAAATTACAATTAACAGATATACTTAAATTTTAATTACAAATACCATATAAAATTGTGAAAATTGAAATGCAACGGGAGGATTAATATAGATAATAGATAGCAGCTGAAATTAAAAATTATAAAATACAAATAAAGAAACACACATTATGATATTGCAAAAGATACGGGACAAATAGCAGATAAAATCGCAAAAAAATTAAAAGTGATGGGGGGTGATTAATATAGATAATAGATATCTGCCATCTATTATCTAAATTAATCCCCCATCGCATTTAATTTTTTGTAATTTTTTTCCCTAGGGTTTTTATCCAGCCAACGGCCGGTTACCCTTTACGTCCCGATGGGACGCATATTCGACCATACACTAGACCAACACACTTGCGGGCTCCTCTGGTCTGGGGTCAGCAGAACGCGAGGCCCTCCGCGACAACACATACAAAGTCAAGGGACAAACAACCATGCCCAAGGCGGGACTCGAACCCGCGACCCTTCGGACCGAAGCGCTGAGTCGGTACTCGCTCTTAGCCACCTCGGCCATCGAGGTCGGCTTCTGCAATTTTATTTCTGTAAATTTCGTCCTTGAATTTTGGTCTAGGTGTCTTGCGTATCTTACTTCTTCTCTTGGTTCTAATATTGTACCGTCTCTTTGCTTAACTTGCATTTTTTATGTTTCTTTGTCTCTATTAATGTTGATTTATTGCCTGATATTGTCATGCTTTCCTTGACTTTTTAATTTTTCTTATATTATTTATTTTTTTAAATTTGGCTTTGGAAGTGTTTTTCTAAATCTTCTTTCTTTTTCTTTTACCATTTCTTTCTAAAGGGTTTCTTGAAAAATGTATTGTTTATGACCAGATTGTGTCCTTGTGCAAATTTTAGTAAGCGGCTATCTCTTTTGTTCCTTTTTCCTACACCATAAGGGCCTATTCTTTTTTCATTATTGTCATTTTTGCTTTAAAATATCCTATAACAAAGTTGATAATGGAACTATGTTGCGTTAAGGTTTCATCGAGTTTGTCATAAAATTCGTCTGTCTCCTCATCTGTGGAAGTGAATCACCGTCATGTGTAGTTTATTCAATGAAATTTTGCTACAATTATTCTTTAATTTATTCCTACAATTCTTCTAAATTTTGTTTCAATTTGTTTGAGATAATGGATCCTACTCCTTTACTTCCTTTTGTTTCACATATATATCAAAATATCTGTCCGTAGCCATTTTCCAATATTGCTTGTTCCAATATTCTCGGCTAAGCCAAGAATGTCTGTTCGTTCCTCCTTTAAGGCTTCTTCTAGCTCTGTGTATCTGCTTTCATTCAGTAAACTTCTCACATTTAGAGTTGCAATTGTTATTTAGTCTCTCGTGGATTTGGAACACGTCTTTTTGTTTAAGAGGTTTTCTTCATTGTCTCTATAGTAAGTAAACCATTCTCCACTAGCTTGTAGTTTTTGAAACCCATTTTTGATTACATTTTCATAGCGATGTTCAATTTTAGACCTTTCTCTTCTTTCTGTTTGTTTCTCGTTCTCTTCGTGTCAAGTCGTCTTCTATGTAGTAGTCATATCCCTTTAATTTGTGTTTGTTTCTCATTATTCTAATATTCTCATCTGTTGTTCTTAGCTCTAGCTTGCTATTCCTCTTCTAGTCTTTCCAGTCTTTTCCAATGTATGGTGGAGGATCGTGTTCAATTTCTATAACCATCTTTGTCATTATTGTGTTGATTGTTTTGCCAGATTTGATTCCATGATTTTCCCTTCAATTCTGTATCTTTCACTTTTCAATCTCTGTATCTTCGTTGCTCATTGTCTTCTATAATCTTTATCTTTTTATCGGTGTTCTTTATCTTTCCTTCTTTCTTTCTAATTTACTGATGTTTTCACCTATTTTTTCTTGCATGTCTGTCCATTGTTCATCTTTGCTTTTTAGTGTTTCTTCTTTTTTTTTCGTTTTTAGTCTTTTTCCTTAGTAATGCTATTTCGTTTTTAATTCTTTCAATTTCTTGTTATCTTTCTTAATATCGTTGATCGAGCCACGAAGTTCTGCTAGAATTCGTAATACGTTTTCGTTTCCCTTTGTTTCTGGATGTTGTTTACATGGGCTTCTTTATATCCGTTTATTTTCTTCCTTTTCCATCTTCTTTGTAGATTTTAACTCTAATAGTTGGAAGTTGGTTTCTAGAACACGTTTTGGCGATAAAGAGTGATATACTTCCGCTTGTCATCTAGTTCATACGCGGCCGTTAGATTACGTCCACTGTGCAGGCTTCTTTTAGTACTCTTTTCTGACCATGGAAAGATGCACTTCCCGGGAGTCGCTGAAGTTCCTATGCGACGCACACACGCGCGCACACACACACACACACACACACACACACACACGCGCGCACACACACGCACACACACGCGCACACACACGCGCACACGCGCGCGCACACACGCACACACTCATATCGCTTGTCATTAGTTGGTATTATTGTTTGCTACGTACATTGAATTTCAACCTCCTTTTCTATGGTTTATTCTATGAATCGATTTTTGTTCTTAACACATTTCCTGTCACCTCTATTCCTGTGTATAAACATTACAGCATAGCTAAAATAATAATAATAATAATAATAATAATAATAATAATAAACTATACAATATGAAACACAAGTTGTTACCTAAATTAACTCTATAGTATTCAGTACTCATATCTTTCGTATTGCTGATAGACTTCAAATCTTCCCTCTTTTTTACAGTGATGTCATTATTGAACCGAAAGCAAATTAAATTTGTTCCTGGTATCAATTCGTCAAATTGCTTTCTAGTCTTTCCCATTTTTAACAACACTGTCTTATGTCTATGCCATTAAAATTTATTTTTGCATCTATTTTCTATTGTCTTCTACGTGGTCTACACTTTGGTCATCAATATTGGTAGTATTGCTTATTTCGTTCGTTCACTAACTTTGCTTTTCTGTTTATATTCTATGAATTGATATTTGTTCTTAAAACGTTTCCTGAGTCAACTCAATCCCTGTTTCCAAACAGATCGAAAATAATAATAATAATAATAATAATAATAATAATAATAATAATAATAATAAATAGTACGAAATGAAACACAAATGGTTACACAGATTATTTACACTATTCTGTTCTCATCTTTTTTGTAGTGCTGGTGGTCATCAATCTTCACTCTTATTTAGACAGATGCCATTATCAAACCGAAATAAAATTAGTCAAATTTACTGGTATATCCTATTATTAATAACAATGTCCTACGCCTATCCTCTTAAAATTTACTTTCACTCATTGCTCTGTCTTCTACACATTCAACACTCGAATTGCAGTTGGCCAATTTTTCAGACTTTTCTACAATTAACATCACTGACATTTGTTATTCATCTTATATTTCTTCCTGTACACCTTCTAACGTCTTCCACTCGTCTCACTTTCACTGAGTAAAATTATATAAACACAGTAGTTTGATTGATTGATTGATTTTTCGTGTTTCCGGGCGCGTCAACTGCTGCGTTCATTATTCCCGTGAATGTAGTGCACGTTTTTTTAAAGGAGATGGCAGTGATCTTCCCCCGCTGGATGGCGAGATCCGGCGCCGACCTACCGTCGGCTAACGGGGTTTCCCCCTAACCAGGACTCTCCCAGCAGCGAGGCAACGCGCCAGCCGGGACAAGCTCTGAGCTCCCGACCGGTCTCCCGGAATATGTGAAAGTGTAGTGTATGTTAGTGTAACTGTGTGTGTGCAGGATAGGACAAGGAAGAGGAAAGACAGATCGCGCGCGGTCCATGGTCTGTTTGGTAGGGTACTGCTCCGACATTCGCTTGGCGTTGATCGGAGAAACCACGGAAAACTACCGATCAGAGCAGACGGTCGCTAGAATTCTCCTCCAGACAGCGACTGAATTGGACCTAGCTGAAAAGCTAGTGTCGAAAAGCTAGTGTCGAAAAGCTAGTGTCGAAAATCCTGCCGCCGCCAGGACTCGAACGTAGGACCTCCCGGTTAGAGGCGCTGCATTGACATCAGTTGATGCACTGAGCTACCGCTCCCGGTATAAACACAGTAAAGGTTATGATACTATCGCACGAGTATGTGACCTGCAGTAAAGTACATTTAATATTTAAGTGGATGGATCAATAGAAAAGTTTGCTAATAATCTCTCTGATGTATAATTTTATCATAAATAAGGAGAGACTGATTTTCATCACAAGTCTGTTAATAGACCAAATATTTGATAACATGTGGAGCGATGTGGACTTTCGTACTACACTTCCGCTATCTTCTCTCACTCTCGTCAATAACACAGAATTATTGGGGAATTTAGTGTTCTGTTGAGTATCGCAAACTGTAATTACTTGCCAAGTAATCCAGTCTTCTTTAAAATTTGTTTTTATATAATTCTATACTGAAAGTGTTGCTATTGTACCACAAACATTCTCACATTATTATAATTCATGAACCAGCAAAAGTGTTTCGAACCAGCAAATTTTGATTTCTCCTTGATGTAATTTGAACTTAGGAACTTGCTGTTAACGATATCTGCATGCCGCCAGCTTCACTTTTAAACTCAATCTCCCTGAACGTAGTTTTTTTTCTAAGGAAGTGTTTACATTACAATTACAATAACGATAACAGTGTTGCTCGTTAACTTATTTCGCTTTTTTTATCTGACACACGTTGAATATCTGATTAACTCGCATTTAAAGATCCATAATTTTATTTTGAAAATAGGTCTAGATTATTTAAGGAGAGATGGTAGACCGATTTGTTTTAAAAAAATTCTATTTTGCATAATTAAATAATGTGTTCTATTTTGAACATCTTATTTCAGTTTATTGGGTCTGATTCATTGACATATTTTATCTATTTAGTGTATTAAGTTTATTTTTAAATATTCCAGTGAAACTCTACTGAAATATTATTGTACTCCAAACTTCTAATATCTCTAGTTGAAATTTTGTTAGAAAACTATTTTTTATTTTGCAATTGTTTTATTGTGTGTTATAAGCTTCAAAGTGAAGATAAATACTAGTGCTAAAAACGTTATATTTTATATGCTGGGGGCGATGAATGAACCGCCTTCACGAGTTCTACCCTAATAAATAATGCTAAAAGTTCGACACCCAGTGTAGCATTACTTCCACTTACGTACGCTGAACCACTTTTAGGTTTCCTATTTGGTCACTCTTGGCCATATAGGTTATTATTGCCATGCTATTAGGTCTTCATGGCCAGGGTGTTATTCTTTTCCGAGTCTCCCGAGTGCCATTTTCTCAGAAGTTAGAATTTTCAAATGGTTGCCCCATTATCCCCGAAACTATTCAAAATATTTGCATGAAATTTTAAGTGATGATAAATCATGTTATACTAAGAGTGCGGATCCTCAATCATGATAATCTAGTTCGTGGGTTAATAAGATTTTTGCACATTCTTTTGAGAAAAATTCACATAAAAAATATTAATCACTTTAGAAGAGAGCTAAAACCCTTACTGTGATCAGTAATCCCTTTGTGCATCTCTAAATAAGTAGTGAAAAATCCATTAAAATTTACACAGTAATTCGTGACAAAACTGATCATAAATTTGCTTGTTTTGTTTAACATTGATGGGACAGAGACTACCGTCTCACCTTAAAATGGACATATAGGTTGCAGATAATTTTAACACGAATGTCTATTAATTGAACTCTAGTCAATATCTTACCACAACACAAAGCCATTTCACTGTTAATAATATTCTAATTATTGCACTTGAAATACGGTCACTTAGTAAGAATTAAATTGAGTACAAAATGTATCCCTCCCTATGTTATACTATTATATTCTTTCTATATTGAAATACTGAATAGTTTCACTAGAACCACTGTACAACAATATATTACTATTCTTGTATTCACTTAATACCTGAAATATTTCAGCTTGTAGCAAATATGCAGTGCCATGTGCTATGAGGTGTTGAGATGAAATTTGTTTAGTATAAATACTGCGATTGAAAACGTTAGAGGTCGTAATTCAATAATAAATACTTTTGATGCAGCACTTCAATAATTTCTCTAAACTAAGAAAGTAGTATGATTCCCAACACAGTATTTTACGTGACTTTTTAAAAATTTACAAGTGTACTGAATTAATTTAGGATGGCAAAGAATTTCACCTTATGACAATTGGTTGGTTCGTTGTTTTAGAGATTCCGGGCGCGTATACAGCTTAGGTCATTAGTCCCGTAAGTGTAGTGCCTGTTTTTCCTCGGAAGATGGAGGTTATCTTTCCCCGCTGGATGGCCAGATCCGGCGCCGACCAAACGTTGGCTAGCAGGGTTTTCCCCCTAACCAGGACTCTCCCACCAGCGAGGCACCGCCCCAGCCGGGACAACCTCGGAGCTCCCGACCGGTCTCCCGGAATATGTGATAGTGTAGCGCATGTTAGTGTGTGTGTGTGTGTGTGTGTGTGTGTAAGGGGAGAGAATAGGGCAAGGAAGATGAAGGAAAGATCGCGTGCGGTCCGTGGCCTGTTTGTTAGGGTACTGCTCCGGCATTTGCCTGGTGTTGATCGGAGAAACCACGGAAAACAACCGATCAGAGCAGCCGTCCGCTAGAATTCTCCTCCAGACAGCGACTGAATTGGACCTAGCTGAAAAGCTAGTGTCGAAAATCCTGCCGCCGTGAGGACCTCCCAGTCAGAGACGCTGCAGTGACACCATTTGATGCACTGAGCTACCGCTCCCGGTTTATTACAATGATAATATTGACATTATTATTATCGGTGGTAGCGCCAGCATCTTTCGTGTTCCGGTGCAGGTCAACATTGGTGCACCGGCTTCTGTGCTTCACGTTCGTCTGTGGCGTTGCCGCAGCGTCGCCGCAGCTCCCGGCCACATCGTGGCGCTGTCGCTGGCGGCCTCGGCGCTGATAGGCGCTGATAGGCAGCCCGCTCTGCACCACACCACGCCCCACGTCCCCCTCTTCCATTGGTTCCCGTTCGAAATTGCCTTTAGGGAGAAACTCTCAACTAAACTAAAAAACTAACCAATTACTTTCATCCTACGGTATTAGAACAAAGAGACAATCCGATTTCTGTAATGAAAGATCGATCTTTTATGGCATCCGAAAGGTTAATAGTCGTCAAAATCTCAGATAACTTTTCTACCCGGCCGAAGTTTTGTAGCCAAAAATAAGAAGTTTTACATGCTGACAGGAGTACATATTTTCACCACACAATGCGAAATAAAAGCAACCCGCAAGAGCACAGAATATCCCAGAAGTATAGCAGAGTTGGCAATCCTACTTCGTCTCGTCACCGCCACCCGACCTCCTCTGGCGGCGACACTGCTCGCGGGTCGCCGGGCCACCGGCCAAGTTTCCCAATTTCGGGCCCCACCGCCGCCACCGCCCGCGCGCTGCATACTGATGCCCCCCCCTGGCCTCCTCTCCTCTCACGCACACCCTCCAAGAAGCCACGCCTCGCCTACACCACATACGCCCATCTCCCCACCCTCACACCCCGTTCCTTCACTCCTCCACCTCACCCCCCCCCGCTTCCCGCCCACTCCCGACCCGCTCGACCTAACCGTCCCTCCTCTCCCCCCCCTCCCCTCCTCAGTAGGCTTCCGCTCTCCACATCACTGCCCTCCCAACTCCACCTTCCATCTTCCCTGCCTTTCTCCTCCCACCACTATTTTCCTCCCCGCCGTACTATCTTCTCTATCTCCTTTTTCTCCCTATTTGCTCCTCGTTTTCCCCTTTGCGCTCCCTCTGCTACCATCCTCCGCGTTTTTCGTCCGCTGCCATTTCCCCCTCCCCTCCGCTCCGGCACCGGAGCCGCGCGAGCGGGCGCTGTTTTTGCGTGGACGTGGCGCGAATGCCCTCGCCCCGTCGCCCGCGCCGCCCGCGCCGCCCCCGCCGCCCACTTGTCGCTCCAGCGCCAGGGCTTTGCGGCGAGGCCTTCCAAATAAACGACATGCGGGGCGGGGCGGGGCGCGGCGGCACGTTGCGGGGAGGAGCCGTGTCCATGGCTTAGGTTGTTTACTGTTGATGCATGTGTTTCTCCATGTTCACCACTCACTGCTGCTGCTGCGGTTCAGCTCGCTACGCGGATTCGTTCGTGTTCGAGGAATCGTTGCAGTTCCGGGAAATGCTGAATTGGTGACAATCAAAGGATGTGTCATCCTCCCGGATTTCTCTCTCTAACATGTTCATTAATGTGCGAGTGCAAAGCCATGCAACACTTTGAAAATTAAAGCCACCTGATTAATATTCGGTTAGGCATCACATACTAGTTGTGTGTAGATTTATTTTTAACGTATTCTTTTCTGAAAGTTTGAATGCCTTGTTTTAATTGTTTCCTAGTGAAAGGTTTTAAAATAACTTCACTACTTGGACTATTTTACTCCGGAAATTAAAACCTGTTTATTTATGTATCAACATGTCCCAATCAGGACGGTATATCTAAAAACATTTATTGCTTTTTAGATCCGGTTTATCTTACCGGTTCTCCCTACTGGCCAATCAAACTCTGTGATTAAACTATCTTAAGAGGCGATACAGTACATCGGTCACTATGTCGATGTCCAGTAAATCGCGTATGTACTGTGACATACCAATATGTGGGTCATTTTTATTACATGTTATTTGTCGTAAATGGGCGGAAATGCTAGGGTAATTAAATAGGAATATGGCGCCTTAGCAACGGCGCCCAAGTCGTTGTCAAGATAAATAAATATTCATCTGGCATTGAAAGTGACGGTGTGGCTAGTCAGATTTAAAAACGATTTGAGGATTGGTTGGAGAGAGCAACGATAGTCTACTACTGCGGAGGTATGTCTGCTTTTTTGAGACAAAATAGCAGAAAGGGGAAAGGAAGTCTGGAGGGCTGAGTAGTAATAAAAAATTCACATTCCATCATATGTCGCGACGCTGTGCGGGTCGATCGCGGATAGATAATTTGTGTAATTGGAACTTATAATTTTTCATGAGATTGAGGAACGTTGGACTCCGAATAATTTACAGTGTGTATAAATTGTTATTTTTAGCGACGGAGCTCTACTAATTATTGAACTGTTAGAATTTCGAATGTTCACGAACAGTTTGGACTTTAATTATTTAGTTTCCACTTATTTTCAATATTTCGCGCATTTGGGTACTCTCTTCGATGTAATTTCCATTCGTGAAATAGTCCTATTAAATACGTGTTTCGAAAATTCTCAGATAAATCTCGCTTCGCGAATCGAAGATTTATCGACGATTTCTAAAGCACTCGTGGTATTGCCTATGAAACATATCATAGACATTTTTAAGATTGCTGAAAATAACCTCGCAAAAGTATTATTTTCTAAGTTTAATGTTTTCTTATATTACTAACGTAAAAAATAGAACTGGAGTAATCATTTAAAAAAAAAAAATTAAATGTTCATTGCATGTAGTTTCTTTTTTACGATATACCTTTCGGAATAAAAATACAGACAATTGTAAAAACACTTCTACAAAGAGTTTTGAGTAATAAATATGGAATAATTAGAAAATAAATTCCAACAAAAATGTATTATAATTTCTTTCTTACATTCTTTTATAACGGTCACAAAGAATAAATGTCTCAGCTTTTCAATCATTTAACACCTTCGAAAAACTGAACATCATCTTATTTCAAGATCTCTTTTTCATGAACGAATTTAATTAAAGAAAGAGTTTAAAGAGTTTATATTCATTATTGTAGTTGTACGAAGACATCGAAAAATTTCAATTTTTGCAATACTTTCAAAACAGTTTGGATTTTACCTAAAATGAGACCCGAATCATTGTTTTAACACTTCTCGACTCTATTCGAAGGGAAAGTTTAATCTGAAAATTTGGAATCTTTTTGAGAAAATTGAGAAGAGGTTGAGGCTTAATGTGAAATACCTTTTAAAATCAAAATGCCCCTTTTTAGTTTGCAATACCGTGCGTTCGATGAGGTCGATTGGGAATAACAATTTCAGGGAAAATCGTCTAAACGGTTTAGATGCTACTGTTGGCCACAGGCTGACGGCTGAACACACGGAGGCCGTTTTCATCAATCGATTTTTCGATATCAAGAATCGTATAAACATGGATTCTGACTACACAACGACAGAAAATTGATTTATGGCGTGTACGAACAATGTTTATTCACTTCTTCGTTTTCAGGTCCTGGCAAAAGAGATTCTGTATCGAAAGTCACAGATTCTTTTTCGCAGCATTTCAATAATTTTGTCTACAAAGCACAATCATTAAGCGAGAAAGCAAGTCACATAATATAATCATCCCATTTTCTTCAGCTTAAAAGTTTAGTAAATAATCTTCTTCACCACTTCCATCATAAATTCGTAGACTTTTCAGAATTTTTTTCAAAATTTAAGTAGTATATGACTTAGTGTAGGGATCATAGAATTTTGAAAATGTGCACACAATTCACTATTCCCCATAGCACGTCATACGCAGATTTAACTGTTTTTTGACGTAAAATAAATAAATAAACAAATAATATCAAATGTCTTAAGACATTTTTAAAATTGATAGATAATTAAAAATACTGACTTTAAATGATTGTCTACGTTTTTGAATGACGTATGAGCAGTTAATACAGCTCTTATAAATCTTCCCTCAACTTTTTCCCATTTTTATTCGGTATTTGTTCACTTGCAGTGCTTTCATTTTCCTTCCTTCGCTCATTCTTGCATTGCGTGATGCATTTTAATTAATTCTGGGAAGCAGCGTGTTTCATTATTTTAATTTTGTTGTCCCGGGCATGTCAGGCAGATATTACCACAAAATGGGATGGCGACTGCTTTGGTTTCGTCCTGCTGCCTTCAACCTTCCATTTACCCGCTGATGTAGCTGTGTTGCAGAAAGTTCAGGAAGAGTGGAGAAAATGTTTGACTTTTTACCATAATTAAGGTAGCAGATGCAAATTCGCCAATGGAAAAGCCGTAAACTACCAGCAAATTACGTTTTTGAACTATTTAACACAACCAAAACGACTTATTTATATGCTCAATGTACTTAAATATTTAACTATTTATTTAATTTAAATATTTTTCTCGATTACAATCAAGTTTGAAATGATAGTCCAATATTTTATTAGAACTTCCGGATTTTTGAGACTTGAAAATATCCTACACTTTTTCGATACCCTACTACAACATTAATACAGACTCTTATTGCAATTTAATCCCCAATCTTTGAATCACTTAATGTTTTGTAAAAAAAAATGTGGAGACGGTTCGGTTTCAAAACAATATTTTATCTACGACACACAATGATCAATTTTGCATCGCTAGGTGGACAAAAATTATTTCTCGTAATCTTGAGGGCACAGAAAAGCCAAATTTGGCTCAGACACTTAGTATATAAATCAAAATGGACTGAAGAATGTATTATTACCATTCTGAGTGTTGTACTGTCAAAATATTTAGAGAGAAAAGTTTCAGTATAGATTATATTTTGTCGCAACTGTAAACTGCAGTTGCTTTTAGAGGAAACAGAATGAGATAATAAAACTAAATATATTTTTTTAAACAATTGCTTAACCTTTACCTTACGGTTCATTGCCACTCTCATGAGTAGGCGCATGCAGCACTCAGTGTTGCGCCTACAAAGATTATAATTTTAGTCCTCGCTCCTAGAAATGTTGCTTGTAGGTGTTAAGACCTACACTTCCACCAACCCCATTTCCAAATTATCTGCTCTCCAAGTTTTCCGTCGTTTTTCCATCACTAAGTTTCAAAATATTTCAATTGATTTCCAATATTTTGCAGAAACGCGTTAAAGTGAGATCTAGAATGCCCTGATTTGAGCCGAAGTATCAGTGATAATAACAGATGATTCATCCGGATAACATTGAATTTCTGCTTCCAGGATTTTTAATAAGGAGGGCAGAGAGTTTCTTTTTCTGAGCGAACCCTCTCTTAGCGGTATGAACGCGTTAAGAGTCAAGCCATGTCCAATATCAAACTTGGTACTTCCTCAGAAGAATAGCAATCCGGCTTTGATACATTGGTATCTTCTGCATTCTTCATTCTACCAAGTGTTCTAAAAGAACTAGTTGTGATCCTTTTTACGACACCGGCAAATTTTTCGTTGGTCATTTATTCGGAAACTACGCTGAACGTTATTTGACAGCTCTGATCAAGTTTTTTCTGATAAAATGTTAATGATCTTTCACTTGTTTCCTCATTCTCCGCTTTCGTGAAAGAGCTTTTTAGACCTTTCTAGTCTCGTTGAGGAGGCGTTTAGAACGTTACGATACACAGAACATTTCACTAGCCAGTCGGAGAATGTACTTACTGTCATACAGAGACATGCATTTGTTTCTGTAAGGTGATATTCCAATTCTTTGTGATATTGTAGCAAAATGTCCAGATTTTCGTCGGTGAATTCCTCAGTTGACTTCGAGATTTCAAGTACCAAGTGTGGCATGATGTAATTAAATAAATGATTTTAATTTTTTACAGTCAATACATTCTGACTGCGAACTTCTCTACACACGAACTCAATTATCTCCAGGTGATAACACCGTGCGAGAGTGCAGTTCCTACAAAAGAAGAGCATATCTCACAAAGTTGCGAATAGTTGCACGAAATATTATACCAGGGCAGAGAGGAGATATGTAGTAATGAGTCATTACAATATCGAAAGCAAAAAAAGGGAACATTTTTGTACACAACTTTCTATCAAGCAAAATCCGTCTAAGTGAAACGTAGTGTTAAAATAATTGTTTTTTCAGTATAATTTTGGGAAATATCTTCAAGAACTTGTGTTACCAGAGAACGACAACACTCACCCGAGTGATTCATGTCGATACAGTCGAATTTCAGCTCGCAGTGGACAATAAAGATATTTTGTTCACAAGCGTGCTGAATCGCTTATGGAATAGCCCAGACGGTTGATTTCTGGACATAACTACATCGTGTTCATTGCTGTCAGTGTGTTCTAAAACAAATTTTCGTATGCTCTGAATTATGTACTTCGAGGTAATATTAGCAATTTTAGCCTTTTTCAATAAAGTTGATTTTCCATTTTTGCTGAACTAAAATTGATCCAGCAAAATTGATCAGAGTGCGACAGTGTGCTAACATATAAATGGCACACATATTCGGGTTTAATTGTGCTAAATAGATGTCATTCCTGAAAATTAACATTTTTGAACTTAGTTTTGTTAATACTTTATTTCCAAACCAACATTATCATCCAGGAATGGCTATTTAAAAATTAAAAGAGGGGCAAAGGTCAGATTCTTGACTCGGTTAAGCCCTAAGGCCTCATTCAGTTATTCTCCAATCTCGTGATGTGGTTAAATTCCAAACACTATTCGTGCAACTTTCAGATATATCTTTGAGTTTTCTGGTGAAAGGAATGTTAATGGAATGGAACGTAAAACAGTATAATGTTATGCAACCTTTGCCAATAATACGAGAAAGTATAGACCACTATTTTAAAACCATGTTGCTACAGGTTTGTGGATATTAATGGTTCCAATATGTTGAATTATTAGACATCCCAAACTTTGCAAAGTGAATAAATTTTCTTCGTTTGATTGTAAAGAAGAAAATTATTTTTTATAAAATGTATAAACTAATTGAAGGGACTCGGATGGATAACTTAAGTGGATTAAAGGTAAGATGCGACACGAATTTATTTGAAACGCAAATTACCTTTATTTAGGTACTAAAAATCGTTTCAAATGCTGACTATACTCACCAAACTTGAGACACTTCAAGATTAGAACATTATTAGAGAAATGGAAGCAGACGTACACGTTATTTAATATTATTTGTTTCTAATGATATGTGATCCTATATTCCTGATACCAGTAGCGGTAGCTCAGTGCATCAACTGATGTCACTGCAGCGCCTCTGACCGGGAGGTCCTAGGTTCTCACTCCCCACGGCGGCAGAATTTTCGACACTAGCTTTTCAGCTAGATCGAATTCAGTCGCTGTCTAGAGGAGAATTCTAGCGGCCGGCTGCTCTGATCGGTAGTTTTGCGTGGTTTCTCCGATCAACACCAGGCAAATGCCGGAGCAGTACCCTACTAAACGGACCTTGGACCGCGCGCGATCTTGCCTTCAACTTCCTTGTCCTATCCTCTCCCACTTACACACAGAATTACACTAACATGCACTACACTACCACAATATCCGAGAGACCGGTCGGGAGCTTAGAGCTTGTCCCGACTAGGGTTGTGCCCCACTGGTGGGAGAGTCCTGGTTAGGGGGAAACCCCACTAGCCGACGGTAGGTCGGCGCCGGATCTCGCCATCCAGCGGGGGAAGGTAACTGCCATCTCCCGAGAAAAAAAACATGCACTACACTAACGGGACTAATGACGGAAGCAGTTTACGCGCCCGGAAACACGAAAAGATCAATCAATCAATCAATCACATATCCCGAATCATCGTTCCATCGTCTAAAGGTGATTTACCACTGTTTTCTTCACTCGTTACTTGCTGTGTAGTTACATGTTATTTGTGTGTGTTACACGTTTTACAGCTTAATATATTGTCTTTCATTCTACAGATGAGGAGGAAGCGTGAAAAGTAAAGTTCAGGATTAATAAACACTTATTTACTCACATGTATCTTGTAGTAATCTTTGAACGACCTTAACCCAAAATGTTGAAATTACCGTTCCGTTCAATACAAAAATGAAACGTAGACCTCAATTACTACAAAGATATTTATTAATTGTAGACTCTTTATTGTGTTTTTATGATCGCTAGCTTTTAAAACATCAGTTTTGACTCTACAATATATCAAATTCCTTATATTTAGTCAAACAATGTTGTCCTTCCCTACTGGAACCACTCCCAGTTGCTAAACCGAATGCAGATAGATGCTATCAACGTAGTAGTCATGAAACGTAGAGTTAGCTCTTCATCTGCAATTTCCGAAGTCCTAGTGGACAATGCTCACAACAATGTAATCTCGCAGCTATAAAGGATATCCCTGCGAGCATAATTTATCCATATCCTACGCACGGGAGCCTGTCGAAATAAAGAGGAAAATTCAAAACGACCTCTAAAATCCGTTTCCGCGCGCGGCACAGTGCGGTCGTGAAACCCCGACGAAGAGTGGGATGCAGGGAAAGCAGAAAGCACGAGGTCAAATAACAAGCAGAGTGAAACGGGAGTAAGCAATTAGGGAATATAACGAAGCTTTATTTTATCGCTGGCGAGCGCTACGTGCCCGTACCTGCTACAGCGGAGCGGGAGTTGGTGTATAAGCAAACACAGCCGGCAGGCTGGCGGCCTCGCATTGCCGCTGACCTCGGCCGCCGGAGCTGGTCCGTGCTTACGACGTGCGACCGCTGTGGATATGTTTGCCTTTTCAATTTTGGGGACATTTGCGTCCCGACTTTTTCTCGAGGTCAGCTTTAGCGAGAGCGTGTAAGAGCGAGGGCAATTCGCACGTTTTGAGCTTACAAGACTTACAATTCAACGGGAGAAAGTGAATGAGCATTTTAATCTTTCGCTGAATTATGACGATCCAGATTAATAGCAGGTGCTCCTAATCCCTGTGAGTTCTATACGCATTAAAGTTCTTTACACGAACAATTATTCACATTTTAATTATTTGTTTTTCGTAACATTGGTAATTTTTTGTCTTCAATAAATCAGAATTTAATACATTCTATAGAGGAGGAATGAATATAGTAGTAAACGCAAAATAGGTATGCCTTCTTCTTCTTCTTCTTCTTTAGGAACATTTAGATCACATATTTAAAGAAATGTATCTGAATTAATGACATTTAGCAATCGTTCACGATGAAAATGTTCTGTTTTCTATATATCGTAGGCATATAGTGTGTTAAAAATATGACACATTTTAATTATAGCAATTTTTTAGTTAAGTAGAGGGTTGGTTAAAACAATGTTTGTACAATACTATAAAATTGACTTCGACTATAACAGAACCACCAAGATGAAAATTGTTTACCCTCAAAAACACATTTGAAAATGTGTTACTTTCGGTGTGTAGCGACATCACACTACAGCAACCAAGCATCGACATATTCTTCCAGTATCTTTCTTTCCGAGACATGAATCCATCACTTCCACTCAGCTCTCTCAAACCACAGCCGCTGCGTTCGTGTGTTCGATCCTCTCCCCAACTTCCCCAACATTCACGAGGAGCTTCCTCTGCCCCAGTAGTCGTAGGCAGCGCCCCTGGCGGCGCCCAGGCGCAGCTGCGGGGCCTGTGTTCATCCCATCAGCTCCGCGCGTCGTCACCGGAGCGCCGCTCACCGCCCAGGTGGCCGCCACTAAAGCCAAGGACGTGGCTCGCTCGTGGCGCATAGCGAAGTCGCTGGCCACTGAGGCCCGGGTTCGATTCCCGTCGAGTCGCATGTGAAATTTGTTCCAAAGAAACGAGTTTGGCTGCTTCACAAGGGCTAGTCCAACCCCTGTGAAGTGTCCTAAACACGACCCTACCCCTATCCTTATTCCTTCCCAATTCTGGTCGCTGGGTAGTGACGCAGGAGCGCGTAGCAGGAGGCGCGTACGCGGAGATGCTACCAGGCGGTCCTCTTGACAACTGACAGCGACGTGACGTGAGATGACTTAAAGGTAATGGAGGATTACTCTCCACCGCAAAACGCTCAACGCCCCTTAAGGGGCTTGTAGACGCAACAAATTTAAAAAATGCCACTGCAGTGCCTCCAACCGGGTCCAGGGGTTTCACTTCCAATGCTGGTGGAAGAGTCCTGGTTAGGGGGAAACCTCAGTAGCCGACGGTAGATCGCCACCGGATCACACTATCAAGCGTGGGAATATCATTGCCATCTCACCAGAGAGAGAAAACAAGCACTACACTTACGGCACATATGGAATTAAACACAGCTATGTCAAGTTCAGCAGCTGTCCGGAGGAGAAAACCGGGAGCGGTAGCTCAGTGCATCAACTGATGTCACTGTAGCTCCTCTGACCGGGAGGTCCTAGTTGTAGCTGAATTTTCGACACTAGCTTTTCAGCTAGGTCGAATTCAATCGCTGTCTGGAGGACAATTCTAGTGGCCAGCTGCTCTGACCGGTTATTTTTTCGTGGTTTCTCCGATCAACACCAGGGGAATGCCGGAGCAGTACCCTAACAAACCAGCCATAACCCGCGCGCGATCTGCCCTTCCTCTTCCTTGTCCTATCCTCTCCCCCTTACACACACATACACTAACATGCACTACGTTACCACATATTCCGGGAGACCGGTCGGGAGCTTCGAGCTTGTCCCGGCTGGGGTGGTGCCTCGCTGGGGGGAGAGTTCTGGTTAGAAGGAAACCACGCTAGGCGACGGTAGGTCGGCGCCGGATCTCGCCATCCGGAGGAGAAAGATCACCGCCATCTTCCGAGGAAAACATGCACTACACTTACGGGACTAATTACTTTAGCTGTTTATGCGCTCGGAATCACTAATCAACCAAGCAACTAACCGGAAGAGAAATCACGCCACCGGTTGCTCTGACCAGGGAAATAAACCAACCAATACCAAGGAAACCAATTGCAGGGAAATACCGGAGCAGAATCCTAGCAAACGGGCCATGGATCTTTCCTTTTCTTCTCTCGTCACACTTTACTTACACAGACTCACTCACAGGCACTCTTCCACACTTGTCGGGAGCTGAAAGTATGGGTCCTGGCTGGGTTGGTGCGCCGGTACTTGAGGTACCTGGATTGGAAAATTCCCCGGAAGTGGGTGTAGGTCAGCGCTGAAACTCGACAGCCTGCGAGGAAAGATCACCGCCACCTCTCGCGATAAAAAACATGCACTAGCCATAGTGGAATAATATCCTTAGCAGGTGAGGCTCCCGGTATCACTAATTCCTCAATCAATGCAGCGCTGCTCATGAAGCACATTAAGCCAGATGACGCACGAGATAAAACAAATTACAAACAATAGAATCAACAATAAATTAATGACTAACACAAATACATAGAGATAGTGACTCGGAATAAAAGTTACTCGCACACATGTATAGGCCACGTAGAAGTTGGAAGATGATCACTCTTTCTCAATGAACACGTGAGAAAGTAGTGGGAAATTTTATACTACGAAGTTACATAGGTGACGTTTGCCAGATTGGTAAGCAATTCCTGATTACCAGTCTCCGGTAGATCACGTTCTTTTGCGATGGAATTCCGTGCACTTGGCGAAAATCCATTTGCAAGGCGTCGCCCCACATTCAGGGCGCATTTATAAATTTCTGATCATACGTCCGACTACATGCCTCAAACTTTGTAATATTTATTCTGAGACTCCTTTGAATACGATGGAAAAATTTTATTACTGAAAATTCTTACTCAGCGAGTGTAGCATAACTACATGACTATCGGTTATTATTTTGTTAATTTTAGTAGTAGTGGTGCGAGTATTTTACACCATTAGGCGTCTCTCGCATCCCAGTTTCCATTTGAGTCTGTCACTGCAATCTTCTGCAGTTAATCCTCTTCTAGCCATCGCCTTCTCCACTCCTTCCTCTGGGTCTTCTGTGCGATGTTGCTTTCCAATTCCAGAGCTTAAGAGGCCATCGTTCTTTACCTATTCTGTTTAAGTAACCATCTAATTTCTTCATTTCTTACTTCGTCCAGCCGTGTCAATCCACAGCTTCTTCGCCAATAGTCCATTTAGACAATAGTCCATGCTGTAAGTTTATTCTCATTACCTTTCGATATTTCCCAAACTTCAGACCCATATGTGGCAATACTCTCTACGATAGTTTTATATAATCTTCTTTTAACATTTTTGCTCAGGTTTTGATTCCGTACTAGAGGATGCAATTGCCTTATGGCTACTTTCCCTTTTGATATTCTTCTCTGAATATCTTGTGTACTACCCCTATTTGCTGCTATTTGAGTACATCGATAGGTTACATTCAGGCAGAATTTCAATTCTAGTCCGTTAGGTATACACTTAGTCTTGGCTTCCACTCCTACAACCAGATATTCTGTTTTATTAAAATTTATTTCTAGCCCCCAATTTCAATACTCTTCATGAAGTTTTCGCAACATAGTTTATTTTAAACAATGCTTAAAAAGTTGAAACAATTGTGCGTACTATACAATTATCCATAATTTAATAGAGATAATATGAAAGACTGGTATATAACGTTGAGTGTCTCAGTTAGCTTTGCCAGCGTTACATAACGTTACGCCAACACTTCCGCTATCCCTACGGCGACAGTCTGGGAAGACTAGGGTTCGATTCCGACTGTGGCGGAGTTTTTGACACTAGCTAATCAGGTAGGTCGCTTATAACAATATTTTTAACTTATGTTACATTTTACAAATATCATTCTGAAATGCAACAAATGTATTCAAATATGAATAAGCTGTGACCATTGTAATCTTAAGATAAATATTATCAAAACGGAACGTAATGTTACTATTGTTACATCATAGGGATCCCTAATTTAAGAGTGCTGACTATTTTTCATTTTATTTACTCTTAATTGTAGTAAAGATTTTGTCCAGTTGTCATGATTTTATGGAAATTATCTAAAGTGTCCTATCAGAGCTGTCCGTCATTTTGTGCCTCATGGTACGAAATGCCCAAAAACCGGGCCATAACGGCAAACTAAAGGGGATATGTAGAGAAATAAATGTCTAAGAGATTTCGTAGTTTCTGAATTTAATTACAGTAATCAAATTTAAAAGTTCAAATGGCATATCGACGCACAGAAATCCATATGCAAATATTTTTCAGATCTCTGAATCGTTATAAGCGGGAATGCAGTTCATGACGATATATTCACAAGATGAGTATTATTCAGATTAAGAAACTTCTACTTGAAAAATAAATACGTTGATTTGAGTGAAACAAATATGTAAAGCATAATGTTGATGACTAATATTACGTTGAATAGTTTAGAACAGTGCTTGCCAACTCAATGCTCTGTGACGTCATGGGAGTCTGCCCTCCTGCTCCGGACTGAGCTGCGGATCAAAGGAAGTTCCCGACGTTGCGGCGGGCGCACAGTGTTACAAAGACTGTTCGGAAGAGGGGGAAAAGGTTCGTTCGATAATTACGCTTTTAAGTGGTAATTATTACTTAAATGAGAGCGTAGGCTTCCGCGGCGGAGTCATGATTTAACTGGCTATCGGGAGACGGTCAGGCACAGGTGCCACGTTGTCGTATTCTGCGACCTTCCTCAGGGCGTAGTACTGCGAACAGTGCTGCAGTACTACGCCCTGAGGAAGGTCGCAGAATGGCGACCGAAACGTTGGCACCTGTGCCCTGGACGCGGCGTCTCCCAGATAGCCAAGTTAATCAATTATTACTTAAATGTTTGTGATTTAAAAGAATATGAAAAATTAAAAAATAAGATTTAGATTATTACTAACTCAAAGCAATATCCGACTCTTTATCGAAACCAGTACTGTAATTCCACTTCCATTCTTCTAATACATAACACTTTTGGAGAGGACAGTTTGACCATTCTAGTACAATAATATTTTATACAATGTTATATAATACAACAATTTTAGTTCATCCCGAACCAATAATTAATGTTAACTAATGGATACAAATAGACACCCGAGAAGGGTCACGTAGGAAACTTTGGACTCCAGGCTATTATTTCATTTACAATTTTGTTTGATAATGTAAATCTTCGTGATTTTAAGTACCTTTTTTATAATCTATCTGCAAAATACTTCACTTATCTCCAGATTGCAGGCTGTCTGTCAATTCTCAGAAACTATTTTCATCTCCCAGGTTTCTCTGGGTTACAAAGTTGCGTAATGCCTCTTTATGTTGAAATTTTTAACATACTGCAGTTCTTTCGAACACACTAAACCCTTCATCATTGTTACGATATCTACAAAAAAAAGCATTTCTTCCCAAATCGAAAGAAAATCAACGGTCGTAAATAGCTCCATTTGTTAAACAACCCGGAAATTCCCCCCCCCCCGTTCCGTCCCTGGGCCTTTATGACACTCCTGTTAAATATATTCGACTTCAAATACATACCAAATTAACCTGTAAAAACCACATAACATCAATAGCTAATAACACACTTATAAAAATATTAAAATTGTATCCATTCATAAATAGAAAATCTAAATTATCAATAGACTCAGCATTAATAATATTTAAAAACATTATAGGACCTTCACTGACCTACGCCTGCCCAATTTGGGGAGATGCCGCTAAAAGCAAACATCAAAATCTGAAAGTACCGCAAAATAAATGTTTAAGAAATTTTTTAAAAGCTCCATGGTATATCAGAAATGATTAAATTAAAAAAAACAATATCTATAGAACCTCTGAAAAGTTGGATTTTAAAACTTTCTTCTAATTTCTACTTTTCTCTTTCATCTTGCCCAGCTACTCCGTTGCACACTCTAGGTAAATCAGTCAATCATTTTCCACGAATAAAAACAAGATATTCTAAATACCTACTACATCCTCCTTAATTAACTATAAAGCAGGTTCCAACATTTCTAAATTAAATAATTTTGTTTTTAATCCAAATAGTGTACGTATTTTTTCTGAAGGACCCTTCCTGGGTATCTTTAGTTGTTACTGTCTTATGTTGTAAATATTATTTTCAAGCATTGTACATGTATGATGAAATATACTTAAAACAAAATTGATATAAAACTAAAAAAAGAATATTATTAACATGTATCAAATACAAAAACATTACACACTTGTATTTTAAAATATACATAACTTGTCGGTCATGTGTCTGTCATTCGAAAATATAAAACAAATGTACAAAAACTAGTTTAAAGCTCTATTTATCCTAAGAGATTTCGTCGACAAAAGTCTACTGACTTGAGCGATTCGACCAACGCTAATTTTACGATACTGTGAGCAAAGCATGTATAACAAGAAAAGTATCACAACAAAAGTAACATTAATTTTAACAATGATACATAATGCATTATTTACCATTTGGACTGTATAAATGTGTATAAACAACCTGTAACAAGTATTGTACTACAGCCTCCGGGTGAATGACCCCCATCTCAATCAGGTTTTTCGTCCAGTTTCCCTGATCCATTGAGCAAATGCTGAGATGGCCCCTTGTTTTGCTTCTGGACATAAATGTAACTTCATTATCTGTGCACGTCTTCTAAAATTCATTGGGAAATATAGTTATTCAAATTTCCATGTTGTTGCGGCAGGAAATATTATTCCTTGACGAAGGACATCATGGATAAGAGCCCAAAATTTATTGCTTATTTATCTTTGAAAATAGATTTTATTACATGAGAGCTTTTTTTTCAAAATTCACGTAGTATATGACTTAGTGTAGGGATCACAGAATTTTGAAAATGTGCACAGAATTCACTTCTCCCCATAGCACGTCATACGCAGTTTCAACTGTAAAATAAATGAATAAATGAAAGCAAAAACGGTTCAATTATCTTGATAGGACTGAAATATTGTGTTCTAAAGTAATTTGGAGAATATTTGTTAATTTAAAGTTCTGAACGCGCAATTTCAATTTCCTTATTTCGGGATTTGGGCCTCTAAGTGTGTGGGCCGGAGCGGTGGGCATATCGAATGGCTTTCGCTCCTGTGCATAACTTCTTCAGTACTCACATGAACATTGCATTTTGTCCTTTGGTTTCAAACCACTTTGGAAAAGTCCACTTCATCAAAGGTACGGGTCAAGACCGCGACGCTAGAAAGTGTCACACAGACATTAACATTCTGTGTTCTGTTTAAATGTACTAACATCTTTAATCGTGATTTGTTACGACTCATTGCACAGCGCTCCTTCTACTTCTCTAACTTTTTCCAATAAACAGTCAGAAAATGTGTCAAATCCTCAACAAAAGAGCCTCTCTGTCCTTCACCTTCCTGACCTTACCTTCAAACGCATATTTTCTGCCCACAAAACAATACTTCAGACCATTTCAGCTGTCCTAAAAGTACCCTACTCAATTCCTCTGGGGAACTGGATGCAGCTGGCCGTATTCAACTATACGTGGAAACAAAAAACGCAGTAGAGGACTTCGGTACAGGCCATCCAAAACCTACAATTGACGAGCACGAGTGCTCTCTGATTTCGTCCTGGGTCTCAATATATGAGCAGTCGCAGCAAGGGCGGTAACATGAAGGTCAATGTCAATTGTTTCTCCAGCCGAGCCGGGCTTCAGTTCCCTGTTGGGCGAATACACAGTCTTCTGCCAAGGAGAACTATGAACGTTCCTAAAGATGCTTCTCCAGAATTTGCCTGTTGTTGATCGGGAAAATCACGAAAAATTACCGACAAGAATAACCGGTCGTCAAAATTCTTCAAACTGCGTCATCGATACATCATGCATGCTAATGTCGAATATTCGCCACCATCAGGTCCATACTGAACCCTTGACCCTCTTGGTGGAGTGACGTTAGATACTGCTCTGATTCATCCCAGACAGTCCAAGTGTATCCTTTATGCCAGATGGTTTTAGTGGTGGTGGTAGTATAAATGGATGTGGTTGTGATGATTGTAATGATGGTGGTGGCAGACGTGGTGGTTGAGGTGATGGATTGCTACGTTTCCTGGGGTGGTGGTGGTGGTGGTGGTGGTGGTGGTGGTGGTGATGATGATGATAGTGGTGGTGGTGGTAACAATTGATTGATATTGTCGTGTTTTCCGGCGTGTCAACTGCTTTGGTCATTAGTCCCGGAAGTGTGGTGCATTATTTTTTCTCGGGAGATGGCGGTGATCTTCCCCCGCTGGATGAAGAGATCCGGCGCCGACCTACCGTCGGCTAGTGGGGTTTCCCCCTAACCAGGACTCTCCCACCAGCGGGGCACCGCCCCAGCCGGGACAAGCTCTAAGCTCCCGACCGGTCTCCCGGAATATGTGGTAGTGTGGTGCATGTTAGTGTAAATGTGTGTGTAAGAGGAGAGGATAGGACAAGGAAGAGGAAGGAAAGATCGCGCGCGGTCCGTGGCCCGTTTGGTAGGGTACTGCTCCAGCATTCGGCTGGTGTTGATCGTAGAACGCTACCGATCAGAGCAGCCGGTCGCTAGAATTCTCCTCCAGACAGCAACTGAATTCGACCTAGCTGAGAAGCCAGTGTCGAAAATGCTGCCACCGTCAGGACTGGAACCTAGGACCTCCCGGTCAGAGTCGGGTGGTATCGATGTGGGTGGGGTGTGAAGGGGCAGAAGCGAGGTTGGGGCGGTGGGGGTAATGAGGTGGTGTGGGTGCCTGCGGGGAGGGAGCGGGACGGTTGCGTGGGCGACTGTGCTGCTGGGGCACCTGGGGGAGGGAGGGGGCGTCGGTGTCGGAGCCCTATGGAGGCGGGGGTGGGGGTGGGGTGGGGAGGTGGAGGGAGTTCGTGAGCGAGCGTCGCGGGCGGAG
Organism: Teleogryllus oceanicus; assembly: GCA_964035755.1. NCBI lineage: Eukaryota > Metazoa > Arthropoda > Insecta > Orthoptera > Gryllidae > Teleogryllus > Teleogryllus oceanicus. The sequence goes on from CAXIVR010000007.1 coordinate 5,544,198, forward strand.
GCGACTCCGTGAATTTGTCTCCTTTTACGACGCCCTAAAGCTTTACGGCGGCGGCGGCGTCGAGTTGAGGCCGCGCGGGGGAGGCCGTGAGACCCTGACCAGCCCCGCTGGCCACGCCCCACACAAGCGTTTCAACCAGGCTGCTGCTTGCCGCCGCCTTTCGGCCACTTGGTCGCCCATCCGCAGTTTCCTCTTCATCGCCATAACGCGTTTCCGAAACGACTTTCTGTTCTTTACACTTTCTCCATCAGTTTTTATAACGAGTACGGAGATGACTTTTTGAGCGTAGCGCTGTACAAGAATGTATTTGGATGAAGTATAATTTTGAGTATCAGTAGAGAATCAAAAAGTCTGCTATTCATGGCCATTTCATTGCCAGTTCATTGTATTGAAAAAAAAAAAATCGTTCAGGTGGTTTTACTAAGATGAACATGTAAGAGAAGAGTATTGATGTGTCACAATCCGAAGAAAGTGGTATTATTCTAAGATCTATTTATTATGTCCCATAATATATAACATGCAATTCACATGATTAAAAAATACAATACTTCGTATTAAATTATAAAAGAAAACGTCAAGCCGAAAACACATAATTGTTTAGATATTTGATTATAATTTGATTTGCAAACTGATTTTGGAAGAGTGACGTTAAAAAGATTCAAAATGTGTCTTTTCATGAGATGAAATAATGAAAAATTTCATAAATGAAATTGAAAAGAAATATGTATTGCAAATGATAGTTTTTATACCAATTAAGAAAAAGATACATTCGTTTCAGTAAACATTCCAGTAGGAATGTAAAATAAAAATTCCAGTTGGAAAAGATCTATTGAGGGACTGTTTTGAAACACCTCTCCATAAAGTAGAACGATGTGCATTATTGATCCACCGAAAACGAATAAAAAAACGTTACGTTAGAGACGCAATGTTGGTAGCAGATCAAAGGGAATATGTCACTACGCCACCAACAGCAATGACGTCAGCAAAGCCAGTTCATCACCGCCCCGCCGCTGCTTGGGACTACTCGCTCACCCGCTGGCGCCGCGAATGAAACGGGTCCGCACACCAGAAAGATGAGGGAGAAACAGCAGAAGTAGGGACAGAATTTTTACGTAATTACATAAAATTCAGTTCTCAAAAGCCTCATTTTGGCAAATTATGACAATTCTAACACAAAATGTAAACTGTTCTTACATATTTTGTACCATATTACATATTTTTCTTATAGTTTGCATATTTTGCAAAACTTCTTCTTTTTTGTTGTTATTTAAAGTCGTATCAACATTTAGGTCATTGGCAACCACTATTGGAGTTAACGGTGTGGTAACTATGAAGATTAAACGAAATGGTGATGATAAGAAGTGAAAGGACGAGCATAAATACAACCATGCTCAGGGTGGGACTCGAACCCGCGACCTTTCTGTCCGAGATCACTACGACGCTACTGCCTTAGCGATTTCGGTCACCGGAACGACCCAAAACATTTTATTATTCCACCAATTTTCTTTCAAATTATTTTGCAAAAATATTTTCCCACATTTTTACTTCAGAAATGGGAAATTTTTCTCACATACATTAGAAATTGCGTGCTGACGATGTGAGGTGCGCCACATAATAACTTGGTCCGGGTTGAGCGCCATCTGCACGGCAAGAATGTGGCGACAATATTGTTTTTTTTAAAAATTTTTAAAAAACGTTTAGCCTACGAAGACAATGTTATTGGGATTGTTTGCAATTCATTGAATTGTCACGTTTAAACGATTAAAAATGTCTCTATAATTACTCTAAAAAAATGAAAACATATTCTCGAAAAAGTTGATGCAGTAGGCCAAGAAATATTTATTTTTTAAATTGAGTTAATACATTATTTATTATTAAAATTGTAAATTGTGTAGGTTTATTTGTTTGTAAATTTCAAAATAAGCGTATTTGTATTTTACATCCCATTTTTAAATATACATTACATATCTTATCATTGTCGTTACATATTTTTTAACAATTTTTTCTGTTCAATACTGCATATTTTTACGTACTCTACTGATAGGTAGACAACGTGTTTTCAATCAAGCGTCTAGTTTACGGTTTTGACGAAGATGTTTCTAAAGGCATGTTTCATGAAATTCCTGCGCAATAATCAACTTTCTAATGAAGTCTTTTTTTAAATTTATTTTCTGTCCGGCAAATATGCCTTCCTGGAATTTTAATATACAGTTTATTAATTCACATAATTTTGGCCTTTCGACTAACAGTTTTGCCATTGGGAGAGCAACACGACTATCTCGGCATGTATATCGGTGTTATAATAGCAGTTTGCCAGGTCTTTAGGTAATATTCTAATCTTAAACATGCATTGAACAGAGCTGTTAATGCTGTAATCGCATTTTGAGGCAATTATTTCATCATTTTATTATTTATTAAGTCATGGCTTGCTGATTTTCTCCGTTTTAATGCCTTAATGATTTGATACGTCTTAGACGCAGCTATAAATTTAGATTTTGTTGGTACAGAGTATCGCGATGTTGATAAGTTTTCTTCCACTTTTAATTGGAAATCAAAGCCGGTTAGAGGGTTATTTATAAATATTTTTTTTCAAACGTTTTCGCTAAAGTTTCTGCTTTTTAAAAATACGTCGTAGCTGGTCCTGTGCTAGATGATAATTGGGAGATGAAATATTTTTCCTTTGTTACTCGTATCATTTTAACTGTATTCCACATTGTTCTAGAGTTTTGAGGGATGCTGCTTAGGAATTTTTGAAAATATGTACATCTGACTTTATGTAACTATTGTTTAAATAAAACAGAGATGCTAATTAACTTTTGTTTTAAAGTTTTATTGCCACATTCTACGAAAGTTATGTTTTCTTTAATTAACTTTCGTAGTGGTTTTGGAAGCGGAGTATAATTTTTGGTGAAATTTCGGACTTTCATTGAAGATCTTTTGATAGTATTTTTATTGCGTTTTCGAGGGAGCTAATACAATTGTCTGTTTATGACGATGTTTTAAGACTCTTCTAATACTCACATTCATTCGTTAAAACGTTTCTATACATGATCCAATTTACTTTTCCCTCAACTATTTTTTCATTTTGATGTAACTGAGGTCTAATGAGGTATAAACACTTCTAGTTATCATTTAGACTAAAAACTTGTTATTCGCCTTTCTTGTCTTTATTTATTGTTTGAAAATACTTGGCTCTTAAAATGCCATGTTTTTTTATTTACTAACCGTCACACCTCACTCATTGGGATATATGTAGGGATTTTAGTATTATATGAAGTCGCGCTATAGAAATAATATTTGGAAAAAAAATTTCATAAAATAATATAAACTACTAAAATGCTTCAGAATACTTCATACTTATAGTGAGTGAAAACTCGCAGAGTAGTTCTAAGTATTACCGAACAAAAGATACATTTTTCGGATTGAATCGCAACAAGAAAGCAAATTCGGGAGAAATCGGAGTGAAATTTAGGAAAGTTCTCAAACGATCGCGCCCAATTTTTACTCGTCAGAACCGTAGTCTGTCAGTCGGTCATGAGAATTCCAGTGCGCACGCTGTTCACAAATGATATTAATCGCCTTTGGAAACCACAACAGCACGTCGAGTCTGGAAAATGCGTCTACTACACTTCTTTGTGGATCCCCTGATCTACCACCGCTAATCCTAGAAAACTGTTGTCCTATGCGAGCTATCTGTTTCCTGCCACGTGTTTTGGAAACGTGAGTCAAACATAACTGTATAGAATAACACTGAAACAACAAAGATACGATATGTACAGGTAGTGAACAAATCGATAGAGACTGGAAATATGAACTTCGTGAAAACGGTGCGACTACCTGAATAACAGAGTTACATCCTTGAAAATACCGACCCATGGGGTATACAAAAAGCGCAATGATAACAAAAACCGGATTCATGGTTGCAAACACAACGAAAGGCGGACAAAAAGCCGGAAAGTGAGTGCGTCATGTTCCGCCTGTGAAATATACAATAATCCTGTTTAGATGAAACCTGGCAAATTTCATCCTGATAATACAATTTTTCAGACAAAGAACGACACAAGGAACCGATAACTATGGCAGAGATTGTTGGGCCGATACGTGGCGGTGAACATTAAATCAAAAAACAGTTCAAGACTTCGGGTTGAAATGGCCACTACTAAATGGCCCGAACTGCAGCCCTAGTAACAACAATGAATGAATGCCTTATTTTACGTGGCGAGGCTCAGGCCATGAGGCCTGCTCTTCCTTCGGACCACGCAAATTTTGCTACACTCCTTTCACCTCCTTTGAGGGAAGCAAGAAGGTATTACTCGGGCGACAAAACATGCAATTTGAATTTAGCTCAGAAGCCTCATTTAGGTTGGAGGATATTTTACATGCAGTAAATCCACTAACATGGGACAGCCGGCTTTACATCCCCTCCGAAGGAAGGCGTATGAAGGATTTTTCGCCCTTAAAAATCCACGGCTTCGATCGGGTTTGAACCCGCGAACTTGAGCATAACAGACCGATACACTAACCATTACATCACCGCCGCCATAAATGGACACGCTCCCAGATCCCGAGCCCAAGTAAGAACAAGAGCAACAGCAACCTGAAGGTCAGAGAATGCAAAGGGTTCTTACCGTTGAGCACATGTACGACGACCGTCTTGAGATTCGCGTTGGAGGGGTTGCAGGTGTATTTGCCGGAGTCGGGCGTGTTGGCGCGTTGGATGAGCAGGTACGACGTCGTCACGTCGCCTTTCTCCGTGATGACGCTCACGCCGCCCCTCGGAGAGTCGTAGTTGATCTCCTGCAGCAAAATAATATTTATTAGCAAATAACTGAACTCACTCTTGGCAGAACTAAAAATATGTATTACACAAGGTTTTGTTCACCAGAATAGTAATTGGTGATGGAAAAATAAAACAAGGTTAGTACAGAACGAAACAATGTTTTTATGGACAAACACATTGCATTGTATACGAGACACGACAATCACTTCGTGTTTCTCTGGGTAGTATTAATTTTCTGGCTTACTCTACATTGTATTCTGTTCTTCGCGGACTTTTTATCAGTATTTCGCAGACACTCGATGTGGCAATTCTTCATAGGAAAATGGATAAACCTGGACTAAAAGGAGACGTAAAAAAGTGGTTTATTGTTTATCTTAAGAATGTTAATAATGTTATTTCAGATGCAATTAATATTGAGTTAGGTGCACCGCAAGGGTCGTAGTTGATCTCCTGCAAAAAAGATTTGATTAGGCTGAGTATTTTTTCGTGGCAATAGATAATTATATAACAATGTTGGTAGTCTGAGAAAAAAAGATATACTGAATTCTTTATAGTTAATGCCTTATTTTACGTAGCGAGACTCGGACCATGAGGCCCGCTCTTCCGTCTGACCACGTAAATTTGACTACGCTCCTTTCACCATCTTGAGAAGAAAGGAAGTATTATCTTGGACGTCGAAACAGGTCGATCTCAATTTTGCTCAGAGGCTTCTTTTAGGCTTGAGGATATTTTACATGCAGTAAATCTACTACATGGGACAGTCGGCTTTACTTCCCCTCCGAAGGAAGGCGTACGAAGGTTTTTTCGCCCTTAAAAATTCACGGCTTCAATAGGGTTTGAACCCGCAAACTCGGATACAACAGTCCGGTACGCTGACCGTTATATCACCGAATCCGCTTTATATTAACTTGAATATTATTTAACGTAGTACTGCATTGCTAATTGACATAAGTAGCCAAACAGAGGAACGACAAAAGCCATCCTTAACGACCTCTGTCAATTATAGTTACTTACGAAAGAAGTATTGAATGTCATCTTATTCCAATAAGAGATGAAAATATGCCGTTTAGGCAGTGTTTGATAACTAATCGAGTTTTGTAAAAAGATGTTACTGCGAGAATATCGTAAAACTTCTGATCTACTCTACAAAAATTGTTCTGTACTGTAATTTTCATTCAAATTTGTCTCTTCAACCTGTAAAAAATTACACCATGGAAGAATGCCTGAAATCACAACTCCCTTCTCTGTAGAATAATTTAGGGAGCCACGATCGTGCTACAACCTGTTCCCTAGTGTCCGTTCGCCTCCTTAGTGGAAACCTCCAACCAGGGCCTCATCTTGAGAAGTTTGGTTGCAATCATCGTTGTCACCTCGAGAGTGGTTTTCCATGCAGTTCGTGTGCCCTGGAGCTACCAGGGCGGGCAAGAGACAGTATGAACGTAGTTCGAATTTTTGACATATTAAGCAATTGGCATTGCAATTAACACGGTTGTCCACTCAACGAACCACATTCTTTTTTCCGACTCTCCAGCAAACACGTAAAGACGAGTTTGAGAATTTGAGCTTTTTCTTGACTCATGCAATAATATTCATAAGTGAGGAACAGTTACTGCGTAAAAAATTTCATTACTTTTAACACAAAAGGTTTAGTCTAAACAGTGCTTGTAATAATATGATGTATTTTGTAATTGGAATTATTTACAATGCGATGTTAAGCTTTAGTTTGTGGTCAATTAAAACCGAGGGTAGGGTGCATCTGATGTGCAATTTCTGAGGAGATAATATGGACTATGAGATAATAAGTCCGAGATAACCATCAATGAAAACAGGATGTTATGATGTGGTATATTTGATAAGTAACTGAAAACATTGACGATTTGACAATAAGGAAACTGCTGTATTTGTGGTCATTAAAATAGGTGTTAAAGATAAAGTGTGTAACAATTGCCATTTTGTTGCGTAATTGAAACCATTTATGATGAGTTATTAGTAGGTGGTGAGTCACATAACTTTAGCACCTGCAGTTTTTGAACGGTTGAAGTTATTGCAACCCCATTTTCACGGAAGCGCATGAGGGAATGGGTCTAATATATACAAGTATTCATTTCTATTTTAGCACTTGTATTTTACGAGATATTGACGTAACTTTGTTTTTTCAAATAGAACTACCCATATTTTTCAGTCTATCATGACGAGCGTAAATAGACAAATCCAATGATATACATATTGTCATATGTTAGATAATTTTTTGAATGTTTTTTGCGACTCGTGTTTAACGGACATTTTGAGTTAAACAGTCCGCCACACAGCGCTGCATGACCTTGTGTGGCGGACTGGTGCATTAGCAATACATTTACTTCGTCCGTTAGATAAAGCGAAGCTGTTAGGAACATTTACAGCACGTATCTTTTATGAAAACAATGATGTTAATTGTAAGATTGTAAACCATCTGCATAATTATCACTCTTCGCTTTGAATAGTAGGAATCTATTTTTAAAAATGCGTGTTATTGGAATTGCTTAACATTTATTTAGTTTGTCTTATGCTGTATCTTATTTTTGTGTTTAATTAAAAAAATGAAAATGCTTGTTTTACCAAAAGGGTACAATATTATTCTTTTTTCATTCGACTCGAAAAGACGGGTCCAAAGACCCTGGTCACCCTGTTCACTGTCTATTAGTAGACGGAGACGGATAGTGTAAATAGTGAAATCCTCCACAGGGGATGGCACATGTCAAACCGTCAGATTTGTGACAGCCGTCCCTTAGCAGAAAGCTAAGGAGGTAACAATATACCCTTATTGAGGATTTCACAAAACTTTTCATAAAACTATAAAACTATTCGGATATTGTGTCTCTTAAGGGTTGGCTCACGGAGCGAATTCAATATATTGATTTATCATTTACGAGGGAAATTGATTTGCAAATACAGTTGGAGAACCGCTACTACATATTTTGTCGATCTATAATCCCTTCGCAGTATTTCAGTAATTCCTCGAGTATGCGTATGTGTAGATGTTTGTATGCGCGGTTTCCTTCACTCATGCCTAGACCACATCCGTGGATATTATTATTTTTTATGGCACGTAACATCAAGCCTCAACATTTTCAAAAATTTTGCAAAAGTATATCCAAATTTGTGGATTAAACTTTGTCATCGTATTTTAGAGTATAAGGTGCCATTCGATGCATCTTGGTATTCTGATGGGGAACTGAAAACCTGTTTTCAGATCCGGCCAGAACATTATCCACAGCACTATCCGAAGGTAGGGAACACTATCAAAATGGCAGAGCAATTGAAATAAATCCAGAATTGTTAGATTTTTCTACAGGCGGGGTAATAAAGGTCGATTTAACATATATTTTTGTGTTAACCTTGCCCGCGCCCGCCACCCTGGCCTTGTCGTCGTCCGGGGCGGGGGTGGGCGGGGGCGCGGGGGGGGCGGCGTGGCTTCTATTCCGCACGAGGCGCCGCTCGAGCGGATCGAAGTGTTTGCGCTGGCGGCGCAGGTGGCATCGAGGCCGGGGGCGGTAATGGCGGTGGCGCGGGCCATGTCGGAGGGAAAGGGGGCGGCGGCGGCGGCGGCGGCGGCGGCGGCGGCGGGAGCGGGGGCGGTAACGTAGGCTGCGGCAGAGATCCGTTCCCTCGACCCAAGGCCTCCGTCACCGCTGCGACGCGCCCCAATCACTCCAAAGCAGTTTCTCAACCGGGAGCGGTAGCTCAGTACATCAACTGATGTCACTGCAGCGCCTCTGACCGGGAAGTCCTAGGTTCCCACTCCCCACGGCGGCAGGATTTTTGACACTAGCTTTTCAGGTAAGTCGAATTCAGTCACTGTCTGGAGGAGAAGTCTAGCGGCCCCCTGCTCTGATCGGTAGTTTTCCGGGCTTTTTTCGATCAATATCAGGAGGATGCCGGAGAGTATTCTAACAAACGGGCCACGGACCGCGCGCGATCTTTCCTTCCTCTTCCTTGTCCTATCGTCTCCTCTTACACACACACACACACACACACACTAACATGCACTACACTACCACATATTCCGCGAGACCGATCGGGAGCTTAGAGCTTGTCCCGGCTGGAGCAGTGCCCCGCTGGTGGGAGAGTCCTGGTTAGGGGGAAAACCCGCTACCCGGTAGATCGGCGCCATCCAGCAGGGGGAAGATCACCGCCATCCCCGAAGGGTAAAACATGCACTATACTTTTGGGACTAATTACCTAAGCAGTTAACGCGCCTGGAACCACTAGCATCTAACCAACCAGAGTTTCTCAGCTGTATACCCCCCTTAAAAATGGTACCGACCCTTTTTGTTTTTGCGCCACAGTATTAAAAAATGCCGCTTTTCAGCGCGCTAAATTGGTCACACAGATTTGCGAACAAATAATATTAAGTAGGCAGAAATGTCATGTTGTATGTATGCGTTTGCGATACCAAGCGCTGGTGTAGGCTGAGAGCTGTGCCAACTGCAAAATACATCGCGACATGACGCAAACGCTTTAATTTGCGATAATTTATGACTTCCGTCTAACCGTATGCGAAGCTTTATTACTTTCTTGTCTAATACTTACGTAGCTTTGGAAAGAATTTTAATCCTGGGAGACACTAGTGGTGCCCTTTCTCGCCCATATTTTCACACAAAATTACGCGAAAAGTACTCACATTTTCAAAAAATGAACAGAACATCATGTCAATATCTTTCTTTAAAGAAGAGATTTAATTAGGTTAAAAATCTCTATCATTATTATTTTAATTGTATGAAGACTGAAAAAACATTTGAACGTTTACAATTTTTGAAAAATCAGGGTTTTCAACGAACATGAGACTCCGAGACACCCTTCTATTGAATGTTCTTCACACAATCCAACAACTAAATTTAATCAAAAACGATGGACCCGGTTTTTTGAACATTTTGTAAATATCTCAAAATCCTGATATAAAATACCCTCAAAATTAAAATATCGATTTCAAATACAAGGGGTCGTCACATCAGCGAGATTGATTGGGAATATTTGTTTTGAAGAAAATCGCCTGACCGGTTTAGGCATTAGAATTTTCCACAGACTGACGTACAGACACACGTCTTGCCTACATTCGATTTTCTGGCATCAAGGACCCACAAAACATGAATTCTAGCTACACCACGTAATACAGGATTTTTCTCTAAATTTAGCAACTGGATTTATTCACCTTTTCATTATGTTATAAGAGTTTTTCTGCCGACAATTCGCTGTTTTTTCATGCAGCATTATATAACTTTCTCTCTACTGCCTAATGAGTCTGCCTCTCTGTTGTTGGTCAAAGCTAATGCCAACACTGTGCGACCAATTTTCTCCGAAATTGATATTCCTCGATCAATTTAAATGCTTTTTTAGATATAAATGTATATTTTTATTTTTTGTGGTACTTAACATCAAACCTCAACAACATTTTCAAACGTTTTGCAAAAATACATCCAAATTTGTGGATTAAACATTATCATTGTATTTTAAAGTAAAGGAAGGTATTATTTGTGTTGAAATCCCTGATTATTTGAAAATTGTAAAAGTTAAACAATTTTCTGACGTCTTCTTACCTCTACAATATTTATGATAGATTTTTCCTGAATCATATATGTTCTTTAAAAACAGAAATTGAAATAGGGTCAAGAAGAATTTTTCAAAAATATGTTAAAGCGGCTTCTCAGAAAATTAATTTTTGAAAATTGCCAAGATTTCTTGCAAATTTACGCAAAACATACTCGTATTTTTGAAACATTGTACATATCGTTATTTAAAAATCAGTCTTTCATTAAGTAAATATTCTCTATATATTATTGCAGTTGTAGGAAGATGCCGAAAATAATATAATTTAACGCAATTTTAAAAAATCATAGATTTCAACAAAAATTTGTCAGCGCCATTCCCAGTAAGCATATTTGACACAATCCGAGGACAAGGTTGAAAAAAAAAGGAGTAATTTGTGAAAATGTAAATGAGGTATTATGTAGAGTACTCCCAAAAATTAAAGTATCCCCGTTCACATTTGGAGGACCTCTGGTTTCGTTACATGGTTGGGAAATTATTAATTTTCATGAAAATAGGCTGAACGGTTTAGGTGCTAGCGTACACGCGGACTGATAAACAGAGACGGACATTTTCTGTCAATCGATTTTTCGGTTTCAAGGACTTACAAAACATAGATTCTAACGTGTTAGATGAAGATATTTACTATATAGAGGAACATATTTTATCCATTTATCGCTTCCAAAGCCCGGCAGGAAAAGGTTTTGTGTAAAAAATTTCGCCATTCTCTGGCGACCGATTACAATACTCAAAGAAAGAGCGAAAAAGTGGAAATTAGATCTTTAAAAATGTCAAGTTCAAGTTTTTGGGAAAAAAACGTTTCACGTAATATATACTTAAAATTAATGAAATTATAAAAAATATTAAAAAAAATTCAAAACCGCTCCAATTTTTTACTTCAATTTTTTTCCTCAAATAGAACAAAGAAACTTCAAAGAATATTACAGGTCTCTTTTGGTAAAAATTTGAAAGTGGTTTGCACCATTAGTTTTAATTGCGTCAATATTTTGCGAAAAGCACTCATATTTTAAAGAAATGTACATGACGTTAATTAAAACTTTAATTTTGAGGAATAACTTCAAGTGAGCAAATAATCTATGTGGAAAATATTAGGTGTGTGTGGGATACAAGTTTTGGAATTTTTGAAAACTTTTGTAAGTTTTTTGCAAGTTTTGAAAGTTTAGATAGATCAATGAAAATATGATTTGCGCACTTTTGTGATTGAACGTACTTTGATATATTTGAAAAAATAGCCATTTGAGAGGAAATTTTGAAAATATCTTTGAAGGTTCTTGACTACTCCCAAAATCAAAACATTTTGCAATTCTAGAACAATTAAGATGTATCAATTTTTATGAAAATTCTTCGTAGGATGCAATGATTGTACAACTGGAAATGAGTTATTAAATATAGAAGCAAGAATTGGCCACTTTTTCGGATTTAGACACCTATATTTTTATGAAGGAATCGCAATATTTCAATGCAACATTGCCATGCTTTCTGTATGTTACGTAGGTAGTATATTAGAAAGTAATAATGATGAATGAATGCCTTATTTTACGTGGCGAGACTAAGGCCATAAGCCCTTCTCTTCCGTCTGCCCACGCAAATTTCGTTACGCTCCTTTCACCAACTGGGGGAGAAAGAAGGTATTACTCGGGCGACGAAAGAGGCAATTTGAATTTAGCTCAGAGGCTTCATTCGGGTTTGAAGACCTTTTACACGCAGTAAATCTACTAACATGGAACAGCCAACTTTACCTCACCTCCGAAGGAAGGCGTACGAAGGATTTTTTCGCCCTTAAAAATCCACGGCTTCGATCAGGTTCGAACCCGCAAAATTGGGTATAACAGCCGGATTCACTAACCGCTACACCATCGCCGCCACGCAATGATAATATTTGAGTGTGTTTTTGTCATCTTTCGCGTCGATTCCGGGCCAGTGTGCCGCGCTGCCTGGGGCGCAAACGCTTCTGCTACCGTCGCTGTTTCGTTGTCTCCGCCCCCCCCCCTCCGCCGCCACGTTCCCCGCGGGCCGTCGATGGGCGCCGAGGCAAACAGCTCGGGGCTCAGGGTTGATGGCGCAGGTGGCAATTGTCAAGCACGTGATCAGCATGGGACAACACGCGAGATGAACGGCGCTTGCAGACAATCGGAAGATTGGGGGATTTAAGTATTACGCGCGTCTATTTTACCTATTTGTTAACGATCACTGCAATTACTTTAGAATTTGCTCATTACAATAGTAATATAAGTATTTTAACATTGTTTATAAAACGACTTTCTAAGAGGTAGAGATCCCATTAAAAAAATCTGTAATGGAAGGTGTATATTTTATTCATTCACAATAAATCATTATACATTCTAAAATTAATATAATATTACCGCACTATTCTACACAGTCTTTTAAATAAGCGTTTTCTTTTCATTATAAATAAACTTGTTTTTGTAACTAATCAATATTTAAGGCTTATTTTTTCAACATTTTACTTCGAAATAGAGGGTGAACAGCTAAGTGAAAACACGCATTGTATAGGCTTAACAGTGCAAGATACGAAACTGCCGTTTAGACGGGGGCTACTTCAGTACAGCATAGTTAGTCTTTGCACTATGTTTTTTACTTCGAAGATATAAGGCGAACCTTGTTTTAAAAATTGAAATCCAATGTTTAATTTTAGCTTCTCGTAATAGGCTTAAAATGACGATTTCAAATACGTGTGTATCTTTGTATTTAAGCGTAAATTTATTAGAAATTGATGAATAGGGTTTTTGTAACGTATTTTTCTACTGAAGTGGCACTTTTTCATTAGATCTTGCCTGTTCTCAGCTGAGAAACTAAAGGAAAATATCTCGTGAATGGTTTTGCCTGCTTTCCGAAAACGCTGAAAGGTCATGTACTGTGAGTAGATAACAGGGCGGAGGCCTGTGTTAAATGTGCCACTGCGGTAATGATTTCGCACTTCTGCAACTTCTTTTCTTAAAGCATTCATTCTTGTGATTCTTATGATTAATAAGATATTGTTTATTACTTTTGTATTATTTAGTTAAAATTTATTACAGAGTATGTTTTCACAGTTTCAAAATAGCAGAATAGTATTTGCGTGACAAAACAAGAACTTTCCGAAATTCTGAATGCCTCATTTGAGTCTTTCTGAGACGAAATCATCTTTCGGCAAAATTAGTATGGAAGAAAGTGCTGATAGTCACTGTCCTCAAGTAAATGACCGCGTTTGACTGAAGGGCGGACTCGTGAAGTTCCCAATTACTCAGAAGGATAGGGCAAAGGGAAAACCTCCGTTTCAATGAAAAAAAATGTTACAAAAACCTACCAATTACTAAAAAACGATTCGCTTAAATACGAGGATATACACATAATGAAACATGAAATACATACATGAAATTGTATTTTAAGTCCATTACGAAAAGTTAAAATTTAGCATAGGGTTCCATTTAAAAACCAAAGTTGACCTTATATCTTCGTAGTAAAAAAAAAGTACAAAGATGAAGTACGCTGTACTTAAATAGCCCCCGTTTATGCAATGAACTGTCCAAATGGAATTTTTGTATCTGGCATGGTTGAGGATTTACGAGGAGTGGTATCACTTATTTTGGTTCACCCTGTGTACTGCAACAAAAAGAAGACATAAAAAGAACTTTTGCGGTAAAATATGATTTTCAGTGTGAAAATATAATGTTGGCAATGTATCCTAACTTAATAAAAACAGAGACGTTTGAACAATTTGTGGTTTTAACTACATTTCAAGTTTTACTGACTGTTTCCAGATTCCTACACTACCCAAAATTTTGTTTTACTTCTTCGCTAGACGGACGGAAAGTTACGTAATGCTGGGACTAGAGAGAAAGTTACGTAATGCTGCGCGAAAAAAGGGGGAATTTTAGTCAGTAAAAACCTTATTACAGGGCCCTTGTTATGAAAAACGTGATAAATCTAGTTGCAAAATTTAGGGTATAAATCCCTAAAACGAAATGCAGTCAGAATCCGTGTTTTGTGGGTCCTTAATGACAAAAAATTGAATGACGGCCAAACGTCCGTCTGTCCGTGGGTCCGTCTGTCTGTCTTAGTCCATTTGTAAACAACTCTAGCAGCTAAACCGTTTCGCAGATATCCCCAGATATTCGCAGATATCCCGCGTTCTCCAAAACTGATTTTTTTTATTTATTGAGTGATTGGAAATTACACAGATCAGTGCTAAATTAATATGTCATGTGCATTTGCTGGCTTACATTGTAACTTATACTAAACTTAACACTAAAAACTTAAAACTAAACTACCTTACTATAGGTGTAGGAAACTACAAGAGCCTCTACTATGAACAATTAGTAGAGAAAATGTTCAAGAACGCTTCGGAAAGAAATCTATTATCAATTCTATTAGGGAAGTCATTTATAGTGGCCAAGTTGTAGTGGACTGCTCGGTTAATTGTATTTAGGTTGGAGTAAAAATTATTGGAAAGATGGGCAATATGTTTGATGATCGGTGATATATTAAATTCTTTATGGAGTTGGGCGTTAGAGATGAACCATGGGGCATGTGTTGCTAATCTGAGGAATCTATTTTGTACAATTTGAAGTTTATTAATGTTAGAAATAGATGCATTGGTCCAGATGGCATGCGTAGAGCATTAATGGTCTGACTATTGCTTTATAAATTGAAATGGCATTTGTTAGGGATAGCCGGCTTTTGTAGTTGATAAGGAATTTTAGTTGAGCTATTTTTATTTTGTTGTTTTAGTCTTATGTGTGTTTTCCACTTGAGTCTTGTGTCGAAGTTCATCCCGAGGTATTTTACTGGTGTTTATTAATGTGTAGTGGTGGTGGGTGAGAAAATGGTCTTAGTGAGAATATTTTGGCAGTGGATTTAGTTGGGTTGAGTTTGATTTTCCATAATGTTGACCACTGGTCTATTTCATTTAGATGATTTTGTATCCTGTCGGTAATGGTTTTAAGTGAGTGGCTGGATTTGTAGATTGCGGTATCGTCGGCGAATTGTGCTAATTGGGTGTGTATTGTAGTGGGTATGTCAGCTGTGTATATGTTGAATAGAGGGGGTGAGAGTGGTGAACCTTGTGGAAGGCCTGCTATTATTTTTCGGGGGTTGGAGATGTGATTTTCTACGGAAACTGTACAGGATCTATCAGTTAGAAAACTTTTGATGAAATTTACTATGTAGAATGGTGTTCCCATTGTTCGGAGTTTGTATAATAGTCCTTCGTGCCATACTCGATCAAACGCCTGTGAAATGTCAAGAAATGAAACTATTGTGTGATGTTTGTTTTGAAACGCTGTGTGGATATTTTCTGAGAGTCTGAGTAGTTGGTGTGCAGTTGATACATGACTTATAAAGCCAAACTGGTGTAATGGAATAATTTGGGTTGATTGGAGGTAGCTATTTAACCTTTTTAGAATTAGTTTCTCAAGAATCTTTGAAAGTGTGGTCAGTAAACTTATCGGTCTGTAGTTTTCTACACTGCTATGATTTTTATATGGTTTTGGAATAGGTATTATGATTGAGTATTTCCATACTATAGGGTAATATCCAATTCTTATTATTGAGTTATATATGTTGTTTATATAGGTATAGTTGAGGTTGGAGTTTTTTTAGGATCTTATTAGTGATTTTATCGTGACCAGGGCTTTTTGTGTGGAAGTTTTTTAATTATGTTTTT
Source organism: Teleogryllus oceanicus (assembly GCA_964035755.1). Taxonomy (NCBI): domain Eukaryota; kingdom Metazoa; phylum Arthropoda; class Insecta; order Orthoptera; family Gryllidae; genus Teleogryllus; species Teleogryllus oceanicus. The sequence goes on from CAXIVR010000007.1 coordinate 5,560,226, forward strand.
CACTTCATTTGGGGATATGAATTTTATCCTCTGTGGTACATCATAGTTCGGGGCTGAAACTGTTTGTAATATCATCGCATGATCGGAATGAGTTGGTGTGTTGTTGAGCGTGAATGTTGTTTCAAAATGATTGGCCAATGCTTCGGCTTTGTCAGAAGGGGCGAATTTTTCCCCATTGACGTATTTAGAGGTGGGATGCTATTTTTCTTTTTTAGGATTTTTTTAGTGAACTGCCAGAGAGAATTATTGGTTGTGCTTAATGATTTTATTAGTTTGTTGTAGGTTGAGCTATAAAAGTCGTTTATTGCTTTTTTTGTTATTGAATTTAAAAGGTTCAATTCTTTCTTTAAATGTGGGTTTCTGAGTTTAGTCCATAATTTTCTGGTTCTGTTCCTAGTGTTGATTATTGTTAGTATTTTCTGGCAGTAATTTGTTAAGCGTTTTGTGAGTGATAAGGGGTCCATTGGGTTGTAAATGTTTAAAAGTGTTGGTAATTATATAGTGTAAGTATGAAATTTCCCTTTCTATTTCTAATGGAGTGTTAAGATTTTTAAAATTGGGGTTTTTATTTGTTATTACTTTCCTGAATTCCTTCCAGTTTATGTTGGTCGTGTTTAATATGTGGGTAGGTGGGGGTGGGGGTGGGAGCGGGGTATGTGTAGAGATGATGATTGGTAAGTGGTCTGAATCCAGTGCAAATAGTGATGTTGAGTAGTATGTGGTTTGTGTGTTCGTAATTGCGATATTCAAAATGTCTTGATGTTTGTTCGTGTCGTTCCAAAACTGATATTCCCCAATTAATCGGGCTGATATCCCCCTTAAAATTAATACTGATATTTTAATTCTGGGGATGTACTTTACCTTAGATATCTAGGACATTTTCCAAATTTTCAAAATAAATGGCTCCATTGTTTTTTCTTAAATTGTGCTGTTGGGTAATGTGAAGGATATTTAAGGGAGTGATGCAGGTCTAATGTTAGTTGAAAACTCTGATTTTTCAAAAATTGCAAAAGTTCAAAATTTGTTCGGAGTCTTTCAACAACTAAAATATTAAAGATTGAGATTTGTTCCTAAAAGTGTTTCGTAAAGATAGATTTTGAAAAAAAGTCGTGCAATTCTTTCGAAAATTTGAGTACTTTTTGCGTAATTTTGGGTGACCACTAGTTAGATATTGGAATACATTAGTTGTTCCCTACACACAAGCACGATTTGAGTAATAATTTCAACGAAACCATTAGCGCAGTGTTCTACGGAGACATTGATCGCTGGGCCCATGCCTGGTCTGCGAGACTCGTTACAAGCAATCAGCATTGAAAAGGTTATGGCCGTGTAGTGAAGCCAGCAGCTTGCAGAAGCAAGAGACTAAGTGTAGCTCAGTGCATCAATGAAATAACGAGGACAATTGTGGTATTTTTCTTCATATTCAGAAACGGTTAGCAATAAATAATTGACTTGGTTCATCAAGCATTAACATTTACAATATTTTGAAATTACAAGTATTTAAAGTGTTTATCTTGCTTTTCCTACGTTTAAGTAGATTTAAATTTGGATCATACATAATTAAAGCATTAACTTGAATATTGAAGTAGTTAATTACATTATTTCTGAGATTAACCTGATTTATTTCGGATAATGGGTATTTTCGTTAATAAATGTGTTTATAATATGTTTCATGGTACAAAAATTACCCCGCAAATTAGTTGATTCGAGTGATTTTCTGTGAATATAGAGATAGGTCAATGCCTCCGTCGGTCGACGGAAATGAATAAAGCTTCGCTCAAAGAAACGAGCATCTCAACTTGAAGGTCATGTTTCAGTGCGAAAACTAGAGTTTGGAAGGATATTTTAGTAAAGGTACAAAATGGATTCATATGATAAATAAAATTATAGTACTATTGCTTTCTTTAACCCAATTTCAAATTAATGGAATTCTAACACTGGTGCTCCTGTATGTTTTCAACACAGAAGTTTGAACAAATTGGAGAATGGTACGTTCATTTTCATCTAATACTTAACCTTCAAAATATACTGTGATATGCATATCAACAATAATTCAAGTTTTGAGAACGATACTTTCTAAATAACTATAGTTTTAGAAACAGTAGATTTTGACTGAAAATGAGTAGAAGACTGATAGTTTCAAGTTTATTAATTAAATACATAATATTTAAGAAAATGTTTTACTATTGGCACGTTGTACTGCAACATTACGTTTCTTCAATATTTCTCATCTCCTGAAATATCGTATAATTTCCTGGTGATTCAATGTTGAACTCAAAAATCAAGTGTTACGACATTTATTATTTTCATGCGCATGTTAATCCAAAAACTCGATTTAATTAATAAAACTTCATTTAGGAAATAGAAATTTGCGAGTTCATTTGTAATGTTTTGTATTAGGTTGATTGTTTCATACTTTAAGGAAACAAAACTTAAAACTGGAAGAGTAATCAAATAATGTGTTTTAAAGTGAAATACAGCAGTGGTAATTGGGTGTTGATTAGAACTTCGTTAAAGCAGTTTGTTAAGGGGAAGTGTTTAAGCTCTATTCGCTCAATGTTAAATTCAGCAAAATTTAGGTACATTTTTCTCATAAACTATTAACAAAACCACCAAATTTTGTATACATGTATTCAGAAGTACTTTACATTTATTGGTTAGTTTAAACTTGATATTTTAAAAACATTTCATATAAATTTAATAAACATTTAACATTTTTCTGCATTTTGTAAAATATATTGTTAAACTAATGACTTTTAAACTTAAATGTTCAAAAAATAGGCTATTATAAGCTTGAAATGTGGTAAAATTTTCAGATATAAACTGTTAGTATTTTCTGAGAAAAATGCACTTTTCAACAAACGAAAATCTCATTTTTGAACCCTTGTGTCCCTAACATCTCCCGTTAATTGTATTTATTTTCAAAATCTTGCAGTCCTAAATACATTTTTTAATAAAAAAATGGTATGATGATTAAGGTGCACTTCTTTTTCGTGCATTTTAATACATGTTCATAAAATCGTAATGAAAACTCTAATCCGCATGGTATCAGATGAAAGTCATCGTCAACTAGGAGCTAATTACTTGCAACCAAGACCGACGTTAACCAGCAAATGGAAAGCCACTCCAGTTTTCTCTCATCCACCGCATTCAGCTGGCACACGCTGGTACACACATCCACACATGGGTACACTCTTAGCCGATGGCAGCTTCGCCGCCAAATTAACAGAGAAGAGCGTCAGTGTTTGCCATTCGTCGAACCGAGTTTCAGAGAGCGCTATCCCACACAACACACACTGCCGCCCCCATACATTTAAACGGTTCTAGACATACGCACTGGTTGGGCGTGGCGTCGTGCAGAGAAGGCTTGGAGTGAGAGCAAACACTTAAACTCGTTTATAAACACCCGAAACTTGTTACAGATATTTTCGGTCCACTGTGGAAATAAGGGGAACTATGAGAGGGGACATCATCGCCAAACTCATCGTTTCGTGTGCTCCTTTCATCTAACTAATAACCCTTCATGAAAGCTAAATGTCAACCTATTTTATAAAAAACACAAAACAATCTCTTTATACTTTAAATGAACTTTGTTTTCACTGTTTTGAGTAAAAAACCGTTTTAGTGAACAATAACTCGGCGAAACAATTTTATAGAAGAACATGATATATCGAAAGTAGTACATGAAATTCTGGGAATCAGTGTAAGAAATATTGGCTGAATTTGTCCGAATGTTACAACTAGGGTAGAATAAAATTCTTTGAAATGGTACAATCACTGAGAGTTTATCGACTACTCAAATGGAAAGAGTTGATGTTGTATCGTTTATTTCTTTTGGGTGAAATATTGAAGGAATTGCTTTTGTTGCTTTAGTATTTCACAGACAAATGGACCTAAAACATTTTTCAAAAATCCATTTTTTGGTGTCCCAATAAATTACGAATATTTCAGTTAAAACACCTGATCAATTTTTTACTTCTTTGTTTTACGAAGTTTTTCGTGAGAAGAGAAAGTTATGTAATTGTGCGCCGAAAAACGGCGAATTTTCGACAGAGAAACTGTTTTTACCGGAATATGGTAACGAAAAAGTGGATAAATCCTGTAGCAAAATTTCGAAAACAAACTCTAACTTGTGGTGTAGCCTAAATCCATGTTTTGTTGCCTCTTGATACACAAAAATCGATTGATGGCAAAACATCCGTCTGTCCGTCCGCGGTCAATAATAGCGCCTAAACAGTTTGATAGATTTTCTTCAAAATTGACATTCCCCTCTCGATCTGAATGATCTCGAGACTTTGATAATTTCAAACCGAAATTTTGATTTTTGAGGGTACTTTATATAAAGCCTCAAACACAGTTTTAAATTTTCTCGAAAACGGCACCAATTTTTGTATGAATATAGGATAGTAAAAACTGTCCTACTGTTAGTCCCATTTTCGGCTATTGCTCCGTTTTTTCGGAATTGCCAATACTGGACATTTGAAAACTACAAAATTGGAAATAGCAATTTTTTCTTTAAACAAAGTCGGTTGTAGAAAATCAGCTCTTTAAAAGAGGCCAGGTACAATTATGAACGAAAACGAGTGGATTGCACGTAACATAAGTCTTTACGCAATTTCTAAAGAAATTTATTTCTCAAAAACCGCTCCAAATTTTGTCTTTACAATTTCCCACATATGTAATAAGGAACGGTAAAAAAATACGGTGCTGGTCTCATTTTCGGCTTTTGCTCCGTTTATTTCGAAAGTTTTAAAAATACCCGTTAACCTTTCAAAAGTACAAATTTAGAGATAGCGATTTTGGCTTTAAACAAAGTCTATTGTAAAAATGTCTCTCTTTAAGAAAGGTCATGTACATTTTCTTAAAAAATTAACTGACTTAGCTTAATTCGTGTCTGCAATGAATTCAATTTCTAAAAAAAATAGTTTATCAAAACCCGCATCATGAATTTTCATTAAAGTTTCTCGTCGAATGTAACAGCGTATGGTAAATAAATAAATAAATAAATAAACTAGTGGTGCTATACAATGGCACATAGTTTCTCGTAGTAGTTATTTTTCTAATTTCTTTCGACTAGCCTTGCTTCGTGTGTGCCTTATGCTCTTTTTGGGCTGTCTTCTCCCAACCATTCTTACACGTTCTTCAAAACAGAGTTGTGCGTCCAGCAGATGCTCCGTGGTAGCTCTTAGCAGTGTTTGACAAGAACGTAAGGTTGATGGTGCTGTTCTTCCACCTTACCTCGAGTTGTGCGTCCAGCAGATGCTCCGTGGTAGCTCTTAGCAGTGTTTGACAAGAACGTAAGGTTGATGGTGCTGTCCTTCCACCTTACCTCAGAGTTGTGCGTCCAGCAGATGCCCGGGGCTCGCGTGTTTGACAAGAACGAAGGTTGATGGTGCTGTCCTTCCACCTTACCTCAGAGTTGTGCGTCCAGTAGATGGCCGGCGGGGGCTCCGGGCTGTGTTTGACGACGCACGTGAGGTTGATGGTGCTGCCCTTGTAGATGTACATGTCGGGCTCGCCGATGATGATCGTCACCGGCTCTGCTGACACAAAGAGAAGATTGTGTTAGAACAAAAACAGCTCTTTAAGATAGATCACTTGATTAGTGATTCAGGGTGCATCAACTGCTAAGGGCATTATTCCCGTTAGTGCAGTGCATGCTTTTTATCGAGAAAGAGACGGCGATTTTTCCACGCGAGGTGTCAAGATCCAGTGCGGAACTATCGGTTGGTTTGCGGGGGTTTTCCCTAATCAGGTATCTCCCACTAGCAGGATACCACCCCAGCAGCCGGGATCAGCTCTAAGTTCCCGACTGGTCTACGAACATATGTGGTAGTTTAGTGTGTATACAGAAGGAGTGAAGATAGAGGAAGAAAGAGGTTGAAAGAGGAAGGAATGATTGCGAGCAGTCCGTGGCCCGTTTGTTAGGGTACTCCTCCAGCATTCGCCTGCTATTGATTGGGAAAACCAAGGATAACTATGGATCGGAGCAGTCGGCTGCTAGTATTGCCTTCCAGACAGCCGCTGAATTAGTCCTAGCAACCTAGCTAGTATCGAAAATCCTGCCCTTGTCCAGACTCGAACCTTGGGATCTCCAAGTCAGAGGTACTTCAATGATATTAATCGACGCCCTGAGTTACCTATGCCAGTCAATGCTTTAGGAAGTACAATAGGGAAGTCGTCTATGAATGAACATAATTTCAACAATAAGAAGTACAACTCATTACACAAAAAGTATATTAATTAATGTTTTAGGAACATGTGATATATCTTCATTTAAAAAAGCAAAATTAAAAATGTTCTATTATTCTGTTATATATTAAATGAGAAATTTGGTATAATACTAAACAAGGTGATTTCCCCATGGTATCTTCATCAAAGTTGTATTAAGGGACTCAATAAAAATAATATGTACTTCATTCTAATATATTCTTTGTAATAAAATAATTAAATATTCTACAGGATATGAATTTTTATCTATGAATTTAGTGTCAAATATTGGTTGACAAAAATTCCTTCAAATTTAACAATTTTCTTCCATATCTCCAATTTTTTCAGCATGATACATGCAATAGAATATCAGAAAAAATGAAAGATGAAAAACCAGTTTCTCGTTGTATGTCAGTAACAGATTGCCACAGGAGGCTGATTTTCTGGGAATCAACGGCATTTTTCTTTCTTTCTCGTGTACGTATATACGGAGGAATATACGAAGTATAGAGAAAGTTATGTAATGCTGCGCGAAAAAACGGCGGATTTTCGGCACAAAAATTAATTGCTTGGCTCTGACAACAAAACATTTGAATAAATCCAGTTGTTAATTTAAGAAAACAATTCCCTGACACGTGGAGTAGCCACAATCCCTGTTTTATGGGTCCTTGATGCCAAAAAACCAATTGAAAGTTAAACGTCCGTCCGTCCGTCCGTCTGTGCGTCTATCCATTTGTCCATCTGTCGTATGTGAAAAAACCTAGCGCCTAAAGCACATGTACGATCTTCCAAATTGAAGAAACCCCTGTCTATCTAGCTCTAGTTGAAGCTTTGAAATTTTGAAAACATTTATTAATTTTTGGGAGGACATTTTATGAAGCAGTAGACACATTTTTTAAATTTTCTAAAAAAAGGCTGCAATTTTTTTTTAAATATCTTGTAAGAATACAGCTAAATATACTTATAAAGGGGGTGTAGGTCCTATTTTCAGGATTAACTCTGTATTTTCGGAAAAAGTAAATGTATGCATTTTTTCGGCAACTTTTTACAACGACAATATTGAAGATAGATAATTTTCCTTCAAGTGAAATTTGTTAACTATAAATAGTTTTTTCATTAAGGCTGTAATTTTTTTGTACGTGCAATATTTGCAATTAAAATATAACAAAAAACAAGATATTCTCAAAAAACGGCTGCAAATTTTTTCTTTAAAGTTTTGGTAGTGGTATTGGGAAAGTCACCTTATCCGATAAAATAAACGTCACATTGCTCTATTTTTTTTCTTCAAAAATCACAAAAATGTAATTTTGACTTGTCTCTCACTTTGGTAATATTTACGTTAGATGCAATTTCTGTACATTATTATATTTACAAGTACATGAACTTAAAGTAATATTCAATAAAGTTTCTCGAAAACTCAACGATTTTCTGTAAAAATGAGCTCTAAATTCCGCATTTTCAGAAACGCTCAAACGCCATTTTCTCAAAAATAGCTCAAATTTTTTTCTTAAACTTTTTCCGATGGATAGTGCTAATTGAACTGTTTATTATGACGTAAAGTTCATTTTGGCGTACTCTTTGCTTGTTTTTCGAAAAATACACAAATGTAATTTTTCTGAAATATCTCTCACGCCGTTAATATGCCTATTTCCATTTATTTGTATACATTATTACATTTGTGAGTGGAAGTTCTTCAAATGACTTCAAATTTCGAAAATTCAATGGATTCCTGTGAAAAAGGGCTTACAATTTCGCATTTACCGTAATGCATAATCGCCATTTTCTTAATAACGGTTTAAAAATGTTCAATGAAAATTTCCATTTTGGAGGATATTGTTCTCTTCTTTAATATTATAGTCATGTTTCAGTTCTGCTATTAAGAAACCCAAAAGTTGTGGAAATGTCAAGAAAATGTACTTTCGATGACGATAGATGTGAGCTGGCCAGAGAATGGAGCAAGACTCGGTCCACACCAAGAAAATTAGAAAAATTTGCTACGAGAAAGTCTGTTCCATTCTGTAGAACCTTTAGTTACCTCTTTATTCGGCTCTATCCTTTACTACAAATTGTCACTGAAGAATCAAGAGTCTTATCTTGTAACTTCCATAAAACAAAATGATATGCTGCAGTAGACATATTACACATCACATTAGAATTTAGGGTTCTACTGAGTTTTACAAGCAATGACTAATAATAAAAAATGTACGTTACAGTGATGCAAACTGGTTGCAAATCGACAATTATACAAAGCTACTGTAGCCCATGGAGGGGGCCCCGTTCCTTTCACACCCATCCATCGAGATCCTATCTGCATCGGCAGCAAAATAATTTACCGATTTGCACTAATAAATTAAAAAGGTTCTTGGTTTCCTAAATTAATAACTTTTCGCCTCTACGTGATTACTTAGTCTCGTGAGCTGAACTTGCTGACGACGGCAAAATCATTAACGCCATCCTGAGCTGGGCCGATACATCTGGAAATTTGTAAGAATTATAATTAACTTGAAGTTTAACTATTCTAACTTATACTTCAACTATAGTTAAACTATAAATTTATATTTATTAATCTATACAAAGCAGCTGGATCGACGGATGCAGATAATAGTTTTCTTCTCCCCGATGGGCTTGTTTTAACGAGAAGCGACGCAACGGAGCTGAAAAGGCTTTGGTATCTTCGCCGGCATACATACTTCCTTAACGGTGTGCATAAGCTACGGGGGCACGCATAGTTAGAATAATCCTATAATATCATATTAACCGAAAAAGACCCTATATTTATGGCTGAAAGCGGCTTAAAACTTTTTTCTTTAATTTTGTTCTCATTAGAGCAAAGGACGCTTAAAAATGGCGCAGGATTCATTTTCGTTGAACTCTTTGAATATCCGGTATTGCAAAAGTCAGTATTAATGAGAGACAATTTGGGTTGACTTTTTTTATTATATAGTATTTATTGTATCATTAAATATTATATCTGAATATCATGAAATGTAAGTTACGCCACTGAGAGAAGTACATTTTTTCACAGAAAGGAAGAATAATTTAAATCCAGGTATATTCACGAAAGTATGGCTGAACAAAAATAACAATTTTCACGATAAATTGCACTATTAATTGGATTAAAACCGGGCCGAAAAACTATTCCTATTACATCTGCAACAGGTGTGATACTGGCAAAGAACTATTTCAATATTCCAGTGTTGATACAATTTTCAAATGTCAATTTCTAGTTCCATACTATTGATCTTTGCATTAATAACAGCAGAAGGTTTTTTGTATTCAAGAGCACTTAATTAATTTGTGATGATTGCTAAAATCACACACGTATTCATATTAGCTTGTTTTAAAAAATATTCACATTGTTGACAGCCACCAGATCACAGCTATTATTAGAGTCATTACTAGACGTGGAATGTTTAGGCACTAAAAATTGTCTTTTTTGCGCTTAAAAAGGCACTGAAAATGCAGGAATAAGGAGAAAAAGGCATAAATTACATACACAATAAAATAAATAATTAATTTTAATTTTAGTCTATATTCTTTTGTAAACTTGAATGCACAAAACAAGTTCGTACATTTTAATGTAAAACTAGATTTACATATTTACAACTCTTCTACATTTTATTCCTAATAGTTTGCATTAACCATTAATATTTGCATATTCCCAGTAACTTTTCAAGTATTTCAATGTCAGATTTCTGACGATTAGGAGACAAAATCAGTTTGAATGCGGAGAAGGATCGCTCAACAAATAATAATATGACTGGCATATAGTTTAGAAGTCAAACACTAGCAACATTGAAACCTTCTGAGTAATTACATTATTTCCACTTAAAATTTCGGTGCCCTCTGTGTATCGACCATGTTCTCATAACATGTCTCGTATTTATGAAATAGGGAAATGGCGAAAACTCAGTTGGTATACTTTTAGGAATTCTCTTGTATTTAAAAATACCAAGACGTGAATTGAAGATTTGGTCACCAAGTCACGATGGACCATGGCCGATTTTCCGCTTGCTTTGCATTGTATATAAAAATAATAAATAAAAGGCAAAAATCCTAAACTGGCATTTATGAAAAAAGGCAAAAATAAGCATAATAAAACTTCGTCATATGTCATCATTTGTCATGATTCGTGCACGTCTATTATCGGCCTTTAAATAAGTTCGCTAGAATAAAACAGGAATTTCCCTAAACATCCAATGAGTAGTCATTACTAAATAGTGTGTAGCCTGTCGTCTACATTGGTTAGAAGGGCAGCACGAAGGCATTGAGTCGTAAGTGTTAAGAGGTGCTGTGGCCGATCCAAATGAGAGGTTTGTCTTTCTCTGGGGGAGGGGGGGAAGAGGCTCGGCGCCTGGAGCTTCGTGCGTTGCGCGCGCGAGAGAGCAACGAGGGACCTGGCATCCGCCAGCCGTCTGAAGGAGGTGGAACGAGCTGTTCCAGCTTCAAGAGATATGGACATAGCCAATGGATTGATTGAATTTTCGTGTTCCCGGTCGCGCTAACTGCTTTGGTCATTAGTCTCGTTAGTGTAATGCATGTTTTTCTCGGGAGATGGCGGTGATCTCCCCCGCTGGATGGCGAGATCCGGCGCCAACCTACCATCGGCTAACGGGATTTTCCAATAACCAGGACTCTCCCACCAGCGGGGAACCGCACCAGCCGGGACAAGCTCTAAGCTCCCGACTGGTCTCCCGGTATATGTGGTAGTGTAGTGCATGTTATTGTGTGTGTGTGTGGGAGACGATAGGACAAGGAAGGAAATATCGCGTGCGGTCCCTGGCCCGTTTGTTAGGGAAATGCACCGGAATTCGCCTGGTGTTGATCGGAGAAACAACTGAAAACTACCGATCAGAGCAGCCGGCCGCTAGAATTCTCCTCCAGACAGCGACGGAATTCGAACTAACTGAAAATCTAGTGTTGGAAAATCCTGCCGTCGGGACTCGAGCCTAGAACCAACCAGTCAGCGGTGCTGCAGTGATATCAGTTGAAGCACTGAGCTACCGCTCCCAGTCCAATGGCTTGATATAAATCGTACGTGCAAAGTACAAAATTCGTGCTAACGCGCCGTCGCACGAAGTACCTACGTACATATATTTAAAGAAGAGCATATACTGTTGTTGCCTGGAATTCACTATATAGTACAATTGATATATAGTGTCTACAAAATTTGGTGAAATATGAAAGCCTTTGGCAATCTATAATACTAATAATTATGGTAATGGCTATTGGGAAATAATGAATAAAATGCAATTAACATTTAATGCGATTACTCTAAAAATATCAACAGAAAGAAATACAGAAGGAAAGAAACAGAGAGAAAGGGAGAAAGAGAGGGAGAGAGGAAGAAAGGGAGAACTGGAAAGAGATGAAAAGAGGGAGAGTGAGGGACAGGGAGAGGGAGAGGGAGGGAGAGAGAGAGAAAAAGAAAGAGAGAAAGAGGGTATAATATACTTTCTTTCTCTCTATAGAAATAGCCTACTATTTCTCTCTATATTATAGCGGCTATATTATAGCCTACTAAAATATGTTCCTAAAATTGCAAACACCTAGAAATTATGTTGCTTACGTCTTGTCAGATAACTTTAAAACAAGCGAATTCATGAGATTGCGTAAATAAATCAGAGGCCGATGAAAAATTTCTCGTCAACATTCCGTCACACAACTTGGAAAGAGAACCCTCGTATCTCATTATTTACAGTTTTACCGCAAGCAGAGAGCCGTAAATATGAGCTGGGAGAGTTTACTTGTGGCGCTGACGGAGTCGAGAGGGAAGACACACAGAGGCGAACGCGGACGCCGCAGTTTGCGCACTTGCGGGGGGCGGCGGGGGCGGCGGGGGCGGGGGCGGCGGGGCGGCGGGGGCGGCGGGCGGCGGGGCGGCGGGGGCGGCGGGGGCGGCGGGGGCGGCAGGGGCGGCGGGGTCAGTTTTCGTGGTCCATTCGACCGCTAGGGCGCACCAGTGCAAAGAGTCGCATGTTCCATTCGCACAATCACACGGAACCAGGGCGCACTCAGGACATCCTAAACTGTTCTGACAATCGCGTCCGTGATAAAATTGTGAAGGCAATTGACTATCTTCTGTCACGCAGGGATATTTCGAATGATCAAGTATATTATGGTTTGCGAGATAAGTCTTAAAATAATTTTTGTGATTCGCGATGTTCCGAAAATCAGTTTGTGTTTTCCTAAATTGTAACCTTGAATAACTTCATGTTAACAAATCCAGTGCTATTTAGAAATCAAAGTGTAGGGACGTCTCCATTTCGAAACACTAATAAAGTGAAATTAAAAATAGTGACCCTTACAAAATCATTCAAATATATGTGCCAAGAAATGATTCTCGCACGCCGATACATATGCCAGCGGAAATGTTCATGTTAATAGTTTTATTGTTTTCAGTAATCAAACAATTCTACAGAACCCTTTGGGTTCAAAATCTTGTGTAATATATCGATCACTGGCAAATCTCGAAAAATGAAATTCTGACTCATACGCATTTGAAGTTTTCGTACTTCGTACTAAAAAAAGAAATCACTCGTTAATAATTTATGGATTAAGTAGTAAGAATTACCAAAAGACTTCATAAAAATTATAACAATGATAAAAATTCAAAATTATTATTTTTCCAGTTCCATCAGTGTGACTGACCAAGAACAGCTGTGTATAATTTCACTGCGTAGCGCACACGCACCGACTCAGTTTCGGAATTCGTCTAATTCGTAGCTGTCCTTCACGCGTGTGAGACAGCACTGTTGCGTAGCGATGACGTTTTGCCCTGCACTAGGGTGGGTTCAGTGCAACGAATGGAAAACGCCTTAATCCGTGCACTCCGCAACCCGCTTGACGCAGGTGTGCTTGCTTCAAGTGGTTGCATCTTCAATCACGTTCAAAGCAGAACTTGCAACTTGCTGCAATGTACAAGTACGATAAAAGTACTGACTGGTTCCGCCGGAAGATGGGCAGTAAAACCTTATTAATTCGTCCCCTGTGGGAGTTTGGCTGGACGCAAAAGAGAATCGGATGATTAGAATAATATATAATAATATGTTGAGTTTCAATTAAAATCTTCAGTATTTACAAATTACAGTTTAAACTTTACAATACAGAAAACAATTAAAATAACATTAAATAATACACATCAAATAAACAAACAGAATTGCTGCAATGTTCAGGCATGAAAATATTCTTAGGTATTGAGAGCTTTCGTTTTGTTCGGTGTATTGTAGAGCAACATTCAAAGTTACTTTGGCTTTGTTATCTGATACATATACGAAACAAAATAACCGACTAGTCGATAATGACAGACCGACGGCAAATATGTCGTGACATGATCGACGGCGGTCGTGACATGATGACGACATGACATGAGACCTGCATGACAAGAGAACTCGACCTAGGAAAGTCGAATTAACCGAGGGCGGATTAGGGATGTTTTACTATATAATCGGATGAATTTGCACGTTCACATTCAGGATTGTTTCGGTCTTATCTATCTTGCTAATGAACACGTCAGTCATGTTAAACAATAGCAATGATCTCATGGCGGGATGTTTAAAGAATTTTAAATATTTAACTATTTTGACAACAAATTTAAACGGGTGAGTTCTGCACTCCAAGATGAGTTAAAACTGCTAAATGAATTACCTGGCAAAGAAAGAGTAATAATCTGTAACATTGCTAAATTTTGCTTGAAATTGATTTAGTAAATTGTTAAGATCATGAATCTTCTATTGTAACACGCTTGATTATGCAAAACGTATAATATCTAATCGGAAAACTAATCGAAATATTTCAAAGTAGTTTATGTACTAAAAATTTAGCACAAATTATTCTCATTGCAGCAACAATAAATAAAAGAAGAGAAACAGATAAAATATTATAAGAGTATGAGGGACCTATTACATACATACTGGTTGCTTACATCAGGATATTTTTCTCAATAACTACTACAGACATGTCTCCGATTTCATATGAAAAAAATTGAAATTTTTAGGCAACATTTAAAAACTCTTCCACAATTCATTATATTCAGAACTTAAATTCTTACTCTGTTGTCTAAATTGAGAATCCATTTAGAAAAAGTTTCCATTATCGAAAATCTGCTCTAACCCCTCAAAAATATAATGACAAACCTTACGAAAAACAGTTGATACATCAAATCTCTCAAGTGGTTTTTCAGATTTAGACAAATAAAAAAAAATTGGAAACACGCTTCAAACTCCCCAAACTCACAGAGCCTCCCCTCTCCCGAGTCGAGTTCCTCCACTCGCCACCAGCAGCGCCACCCGGCAGCTCCATCTGCAAGGCGCGACGGCCCGGAATAAAACAACGGGAACGCCCGCAGATTCCGTCAGTCTGATATTAATTAACGCAAAAAAGGATTTTCACAGGCGCGCGTCTGGTGTTCACGGGCTCGCGCTTTTTGAGAGGGGAGGGGAGGGGAGGGGAGGGGCGGGGTGGGGGGGCAGCGGCTGCGGCGACAGGCAGCGCCGTCGCGTCGCCTGTGATGTGAGGATCGAAAGCTCCCCGCCCCCGCGCGCCGCCGCAAAGTTTCGTCATTAGCGGCCTCTGCTGATGAGAGTGGCCGAAGCGCATTGCTGCCTCTCGCGGCGCGCGGGGGGCGGGGCAAGGATCCTGCCTCGGCGAATGCAATGGCCCACATTTATTTTCACCGGGAGTGGTAGCTCACTGCATCAACTGATGTCACTGCGGCGCCTCTGACCGGGAGGTCCTAGGTTCCCACTCCCCACGGCGGCAGGATTTTCGACACTAGCTTTTCAGCTAGGTCGAATTCAGTCGCTGTCTGGAGGAGAAGTCTAGCGGCCGGCTGCTCTGTTGGCTAGTTTTCCGTGGTTTCTCCGATCAACACCAGGCGAATGCCGAAGCAGTACCCTACCAAACAGGCAACGGGCCGTGCGCGATCTGTCCTTCCTCTTCCTTGTCCTATCCTCTCCCCTCACACACACATACACTAACATACACTACACTACCACATATCCCGGGAGACCGGTCGGGAGCTTAGAGCTTGTCCCGGCTGGGGCGGTGCCCCGCTGGTGGGAGAGTCCTGGTGAGGGGGAAACCCCACTAGTCGACGGCAGGTCGGCGCCGGATCTCGCCATCCAGTGGGGGAGGATCAGTGCCATTTCTACAGAAAAACATGCACTACACTAACGGGACTAATGACTAAAACAGTTGACGCGCCCGGAATCACTAAACAACCAACCAACCAACCAACGGAGCTATGCTACTGTATGATACGTATAATGTGGTTCATTCCAAATTGAACCAATTACAACGCCGTTTACAATTTATTCTGAAGATGTACCATAGTCGAAGCTTGGTCGCCATCATTAAAAGAGGTACCAATCCGTAGCCAAGATCACCGTAGGTCCAATAAGAAACAACCGTAACCGTCACAGTCGGCGCACACAAATTCTTGTACAGAGTCGTTCTACACAGCTACACACACGGCGGCGGCGATGGTGTAACGGTTAGCGTATCGGGTTGTTATACCCAAGATCGGTACCCGAACAAAGACGTGGATTTTTAAGGGCGAAAAAATCCTTTGTACGCCTTCCTTCGGAGGGGACGTAAAGCCGGCTGTCCCATGTTAGTAGATTTACTGCATATAAAAGATCCTCAGGTCTAAATGTAGCCTCTGAGCTAAATTCAAATTTCCTGTTTCGTCGCCCAAATCTTTCGTACAAAGAAATCTTGAACTAACCGTTTCAGCTCAAGAGACTTCAGTTTAACAATATATTGTTTTTCAAAGACTATCAACAATGCACAAAATGTGCGTTTGTAAAGTGGATGTAGATTTACGTGAAAGTTTTTTCAGTAATACCATTCATATATATAATTCGTATTTTTCTACGTGCGGCAACTTAATTCGGATATTTTATGTACGTGCACTATCTATTAGTTATATGAACGTAATAGTTCGATTTTTCACATTAATAAATGTCTGAATTCTGCCATTTGTTAAATATTGGAGTATTCTAATCTTTAAGTGAATCGTTAAAGATGCCTGAAATATTCTTTTAACAATGATAGTTTTTCTTATTTTAATAATAATTACTGTAATAAATAATAATAATAATAATAATAATAATAATAATAATAATAATAATAATAATGATGATGATGATGATGATGATCTTCTGAGATCAGATCCTTTCCTACTGTGTGTGAGCGTTCAATAATTATTGTCTTATGATCGAGAGTCAGTAAAAAGCAGCCAAATGTTATCGTATGAAATTATTCCAAAACAACAAAGATATGCAAACATATGTTATTGTGTGTAAATTTAATCTATGACTTTTCTAATTGAAACAGATAGTTTAATAATGGATGTCTGAAAATATGAGAAACAGATTCTGAAGACTTCTTAACATGTGCTGAACACGTGAAAATCTCCAGCATTGAGTTGGTTTGTAAGTATGTTGGCCTTCTATTATATTAGTAACGTGTGTATATTTTATAATATTTTGGTTATATATTACTTTGTTTTTCGCTTGTGTTGATTGAGATATAATCTGATGTATTTGCAAATAATCTTGTTCAGATAGCTCTCTTCATTCCTTGTGACTTTTGTTTTTTACGGTAGGCCTGATGAAGTAATGATAAATTCCGAAACTTGTCAAACAAACGTGTTCCATTAATTGACCAATCCCGTGAACCACATTCCATAATAATATAATAGATGCAATGTTAATGGTTTCTACAACCCTATCAAACACTCAATTAATCGGTATCAATAATAAGTATTGACGTTTTTAACCTTGTTCCCGTTCGGAGTGAGAATTTCGACATCCTGGTGTGGGATCCACCGCCGGCGTTGTGGTGTGGCGGGGGGGGGGGCAGGGGGACGTTGTCCCTGCGGTGTGGCTGGGCGCCACGGGAGGCGCTGCGATCGTGATTGCGTCTGCTGCCCCCCGCTGCTCCCACGCCCCCCCCCCCAGCGCCTCAATCACACACCTCATCTCTCACGAGCTCCCTTATTAATGAGTAAGCAGCTGCGCCTCATGCTGTGACGAGCGTAATCACGCACCTTTGATTTACGTCGTTTTGGACGAATCCAATTTATCTTGACCTTAAAACATATTATTTTTAGTGTCGCGGCTGTGAAACACTTTTAAAGAGCGCGCCTAAGAAGCAGCGCTCAGCGGCGGTCAGAGAAGGCAGCGGAGGCGGCGGAGCGACAAGACGCCGCCCAATCCCGGAAAGCGAGCTGGTCGGAGAGCCAGCTACGCAGCAGCGAGTCTCCAGCGCCGCCCGCTTTAAGAGCGAGCGCCGCCAGCCGAGAAGTACGACAGTGATTGGCAATTGAGTTGAGTGGAGAGCGTTAGTGACCGTGCGCCCAGTTGAATTCTGCGAGGAGATTGTACAGTGTGATTTCTGGTTTCGACATAGCTTGTTCTTGGTACATCTCCCGGACTTTTGGTTTCTTGATTTTGGTTTGTGACTCGGTACACTCTTTGGACTTTGGAATTGTAACCTCTGTACTTTCGGCAGTTAATTACAATAAATGTTTGTGTATGTAAAGCGTGCAATTATTCTGAACATAACATTTAGGATGTAAATGTTTTTATTTATCTATATTCTGACGAACATCCCCGCTCAGCAATTCCGAGGCATCTTCGCCGCTCCCATCTTCTTCCCTCTTTCTCTCACGCCACCTCACGTCCTAGTCTACTTCTTTCTTGCTTTCTGTCGTCTCGTTCAAGCCCGCGTGCGAATGTCCCTTGCACGTCGCAACGTATTGAATAATTTCATATTTGCGTACTTCGGGCGTACGCGTCGCTCTAGATATCACAGTCTACTCAGCGCATCTAACCGAAAGTAACTGCGTCTTCACCATGTATATTGCCGTCGCATCTTTGTTGACAATTGAATCATTTTTTAACTATTTAATTCGAATCACTTGCTCCCGTCCTTAAACTCTCCTCCGGCAAAAAGTGTAATAGTTTCGTTACTATCTATACGTCTCTCTGGTGTCCAAAATCTCCTACTTAATCTCTCGCTAAATTTTTGGGTGGAAGTTGCGATCGGAACCAGAAGAAAGAATGTTCGGACGCCCGTCGGCTTTATGTGTCCGCCTTCCTCGTAGGGGTAGTGGCACGTCATCTCCCTCTCCCCAGTCTGACAGCTGATTCGTCACCTGGCTCGCGCCATACCGCATTGCGCGCAACAGTCTTTTGAATGGCGCCGCGCTCGCTCACCACGTCTACAGCCGTCGTTTGCATGTTGCGTGGGCGAGTAGGACGAACGTGGACATCTGCTTTTGTCACAATATATTAGTAAGGTTGATGGACCCTTCAACCTCTGGCGGTCATTGAGATCCGTGAAAGATGATCTAATGATGATAACGACAATGATGGTGAAATGTTGGAATTGATGAATGTTGAGATGTAAGGGAAACTTAAGAACAATAAGAAATTCTGCCGATTTCGCTTTTTACATCACGTATTTCACATGGATTGGCCGGGGTTAAAATTAAGTTTAAACATTTTTAAATAAATTATCATGTTTTCTGTAAACTGCTGCAATTCAAACAAAAGGTTATTTAAGTATTGGTTTAAAAACTTATTTGGAAAGGGTCGTTTAAGTATTTGTGCAGTATATGCCACATAAGAGTGGCGGTGCGATTTCCGTAAGAAAGTATTGTATATATCTTGGTAGTTATAATCTTGATTATTATAAATAATAGAACAGGATGAAATCACAAAAAACAAATTCACATTTTTAAAGTGATAAAAATCTAATAATTAAACATATAATATTTATAGTACAATATGATTCCCGTGAGGTTGATTGAAACTCTCAATGAGAATGTGAGTATCGCGTGTTCAAAAAGACTGCTTAGAGTTGGATTTTTTTCTATTGGTTAGAGTTCAAAAAACATATATTATAATGATTTAAACGAAAAGCATCAAAATAAATCTGTGACTGTGCAGGCACTTGCAGAATTAAAAAAGGCCTGCAAACAAATTTTCGCTTAGAATGGAACCTTAGATAACTCTGCTTGACATCGTACAGGTTAGGTACTTTTCGTGGATAGATATTCTAATATTGCCAACCTTTTATTAACACAGACATATTATATCCATACGATTAAATTGCACATACAAAAAGTCAATTAAAATTCATATGGACTTTTGTGAAATGGAACTTTATTGGATTTTTATGGTGATTATTTTTATTGGGTGGAATTTTATAATATAATTTTGCACGTTTCGGATCATCTGTGCCATAAAATACAAGTATATAAAAAAGAGCTTCAAACACGTAATTGAAGGTTCAAAAGGTATCATTTTGGAGATTACAAAGTAAGACATGTGTCTAAAAAAGATTTAATAGGCCTGGAACACATCGTTTTCGAGTTACGAATGATAGTGATGTATGTCACAACGCAGCGTGTGTTAGGTTGTTGCATGTACCCCTGCTAAATTGGTTACATCTTTTATTACAAGCACTTTTAATCTTAAATCCGTTTGACGCATCCTTCGAAGATAATTCACCATCCGGCAGAAATGACGTGGCAGGGTTTTGTGTCGACTATGCCCTACACATTTTAGAAAACTGAAGTCTCTTCTTAGTGTATTATAAACAGAAGGGAATCCTGATGCATATTTTTCACTCCCTGTGCATCGTTCTATATCTAAAATCACTTGAATTGCATGACAGGAGTGATTTTGTTTACTGGTAAACTGCGAAATTAATGGTTGGGGTGAGTGAATATTGTGAACATTAGAGGCGAATTAATTATTGTAGCAATAATTCACTGAAAAGGAAGTAACAATAGACGTTTTGAGTACTTCACGATGGCGGTGGCAGCATCGTTGCAGGTGATGTTGGCAGAAGGGAGCGCAGAACACCCGATGTTATGTCTTTGTCGCCTGGTCCTTTCTATGCTCCTCTACAAACGCCAGGCAGAGACATTCAACACGCAAAACACGAGTATTGAGACTGGCTCAATTTTCTCTTAGTTTCTCCTGTAAAGTTGTAAGAGGAGACAATGAACCTGTGTGCTTAATATCTCAAAGGCCTGAGGGAACACACCATTGTATACTCACGTTTACAATGTATCTCTGGAGATGCCCTATTGGGATTTGAGTGAAACGGTAGGCACATGCTTTGATGAAAGGAGATGTACTAACTGTGTTTACAACAGCAAAGCTATTACGTGGTCACAACGGCCGTAGTGAATAAATGATTAAATAGCTTTTCGGGTGCATGCGTGAGAATGAATAAACACATGTTCTCTAGACAAACTTGTTTTGCTGCTCACTTAGAAGTATTCTAGATATCTCGAACGATCATTTATAAAATTTTCACAGTTAAAGTATGTTTTCACAAACAAGTAGTGTTGTTACAACAATCCATCACCTTGACTTTATTAGAAGGAATACGTATTATAGTAATATAACTTATGTCCCACTAATTCTTCAGACATCTCTCGTAAATTCATCATTAATCCATGGTAGGGAGATTGTAATGTGAAATTTTCTGTTGAGTTCATTGCACACTTTCAAGTTTCTGTAAATTTTTGATTCTTTCAAAAACGTGAATGTGCGCAGTGAGAGCGTGATAAATGTGATTTGTTCTTTTTGATGAAAATGTAATGGAGTCATTTCTCACAACATTTTGCAAATATCATTTTGGAATTACTTGAATTGCCCCAAAAATTAGAATATCAGACCACCACACAAATTTCAGAATATTAATCTAAGAATAACTGTTTGCGAACAAATTATCTGACCTTTTAAATGCTAGAGTTGTTTCGATACGTATTGACGTAAATAAAAACCTTGAAGAACAGACATTTTTGATAATAATAAAAAATTCCATAACCAAACTTCAAAACCGTCTATTTTCGTAAAACGTTTTGTGATCATTATTTTGGATCATTCCATCACTTTATTTACACTACGGACATGAAACAGAAAACAATTCTATTCATTACACAAATCATGTGAGTATTGCAAAAAATACTTAGCGGAGTTGGAAAAAACGTTAGTATCAAATTTTCCCATCAACACATTGTGTTAATTGTGTTTAAAGATAATATATTATGTTTTCTTAATATTAAAGTATATAAAGTAATGAACATTTTGAACAAATTGAGGGAAATATGACATGTTTCATTGAAAGGAACAACACATATTTTCTCAATAATTAGAGAAATTATAAATATTTAACGGTCGCCTACCAATGACGTCAACAACAAAACTGGGCGTGCACTTCGTAAGGCGAGAAAATTACGTAACGCTGCTGAAAAAATAGCAAATATCCGGCTATAGGAGCTCTTTGTAGCCAAATCCTCGTAAAAAAAAGGCAATAAATCCCGTTCACCATGTCCATAAAACCCCGCGAAAAGGTCCGCAAATGCAATCAAAATATAATAAAAATATATACTCTTTCCATTTCTCAGAAAGTAAAAATATTTTAACAGAAAATTATAAGATATTTGATAATCATTTTCTATATCTTCTATTATAATTTTAATAAAAGTTATTTCAACGGCATGTAACCGACATCGAAACCACAAAATGGAGTGTGTAAACAGTTACGAAGCCTCATTTTGAATCTGTCAGCATTTTGTACGGAGATATTGTTCAATAGTACGTTTACCAAATCAAATCAGAAACGTATTAAACAATTAGTTCCGATTGAGATTAGTGGATATATTAGAAGGAGATATTCCCAAGAGTGACATTAAAAAATTCAATCCTGTCCTATATTATTTCAGTAGTATACGACAATATTCTGCGGGTCTCAAACGCAACCACTCTTTATAAAATAGGTATCTCAAGAAAGATAATTTCACGAAGTCGTGATGAATTGCACTTTGACTTCACTTTGGCTCGGTAACAACAATAAAAAAGAATGACAGGGTGTATTGTATTGATATCAATTACAAGAAGACATATAGAACAATTGACGGAGGATAAGAAGGTATTGAAGAAAAAGATATATTACATGCTTAATATGAAAATAGAAGAAAAGGGAAGAGATTGAATTTAACATGCGAGAGTTCCCGCACAGGTACGCTAGTTAAGTCTTATTTTACGGGGCGAGGTTCGGTTTATCAGGTCGGCTCTTCCGTATGATCACGCAATTTTTGTTACGGTCCTTTCATCGTCCGAAGAAGAAAGTCAAGTTATCTCTTGGGCAACGAAATCGACGATTTTGCAACGAATTTAGCTTGGGCAACGAATTTAGCTCAAGCTTCTTGTAAATTCGAGAATTTTTTACATGCAGTAAATATACAACATAGAACAGCCGGCTATACATGCCCTTCAAAGGAAAACGTACGACGGATTTGGTCACATTTCGACGTTCAAGTTTTTGGTCGAGTTCGAACCCCCAACTTCAATACAACGATGCGATACACCACCGAAGTCACGATTTCCGCATGATTGTATGTTGTACTTTTGAAAATGATTTAAACCTTTTTGGATTTGTTTGTTTCAGACGATTGCAGTGGTAATATTAATAAAGGTTTGCGTTTTGTTTATTTGAACAAAAATGAAATCTTTTGAGTGATTTAGTAATACTGGGAATGTAATGGCATAAAGGAATACGAATGAAGAAAGTCCTTTCAAAGCTTTTCCGTCCCACATGACGTCGATAATATAATGCGTGTCCAGCGGGCAGTTGTAACTTAACGATGAATGACGTGAGGTGATGTCTCATGACGTGACATGATATACAATTAGGCAATTAATCTGAATCAAACTTCACTTGTCTCAATGTTACATTCTAAACGCTGAACGCAGCTGCGTGACTGCTTTGATAGAATTCGGATTTCAAAAGGGTATTGTTAGTACAAATTTGGGTAAAAATAAAGATATTCCGTGGCATAATAATTGATCGATGGCACAGTTGGCATAAGGCAATAATTGTTGAAAATCACAGACCAACCATAACTTTATCACAGTCCAATCTCTTGTATTCATCCATTCAAAAGCAATATCAAACATATACTTCTAAGCGATTTTTTAAATTTTATTACTTCTTGTTCGGCATTTCTGCCTTTTAAGGATGTGATTAAGGACATGATTTCATTAACTACAGGATGAACCATCCTCAGGTCTAAATGTCAATTTAATAAAAAAATAAAAGAGCTTGGCAAGTTATATTTTGTGTATGTTTTGTTGATGGGTTTGAGGGAGTCTTTCAACAACAATGACAATAAAGTACCGAGCCTCATTATTGTAATTACTTCACAATTCCATTTCTTTGAAGATACTCTTTTGTATTTTTTAAAAATTTATTTCTGCCTGTTCGACAAGAATGTCTTTCAGGCTTTTTCACATTACAAATGGACATGACAGTTGATTTGGATCTCACTGGGAACCTGACGATGGGATTATTGACAATATTATGTTAAATATATAAATTTTATTAGGATAAAAATTGTAATTAGATATTAACTTTTTGTTGAATGAGGGAGAAAGTTAATAAATATAATTTAGTTTATGGGGGATGGAATTTATCTTTCGGAAATTGTGAAAGTATTCGTCGAGGAAATTGATGGGATTGGCCTAGATGTGTGTGTTTGTTGCAAATCGTCTAAGGTGTTGAAGAATTTTTGGCAGTGATAATTTATTAAAGTGTGAATAGTTTCGATTTTTAGTTCATTGTGCAATTCTGTGTTAGGAACGTATCATAAAGAGTATGTGGTAGAATGATTTATATTTGATCCAATTCATTACCTGCCAGATGAATAGGACTAGAAATTAATTTACTAGCTTTTATTCCACTAATATAGTCAAAATATAATATAATATTCACAGAAGCAGCAATAAAATATTTTATCAATCAAGCTATGGCTTCATCAATGCTATTGACTTTCATTATCTTAAATTTCATAACATATTCTATGAATGAAAATTTAATCAACTCATTAATTTCTGCTATCCTATTCTTAAAAATAGGTACAGTACCTTTCCATATATGATTTCCTTCCGTAATGAAAGGCTTATCATGACTTAATTGTTTCATTTTAATAACATAACAAACTCCATTTATTATTCTCTTTTTTAATATTTAACGTATGAACCAATCATAATATTTGTAATATTGCCGTCAATCTTCATTGGTTCCATTGGAGGTCTAAACCAAATATCAGAACGTAAAATTATAACTTATTCTTCCATCAATCATATTGGATGAATATTATTTGGACTAATGATATCTTAATCAATAAATCGGAAATTCGTTGACAGATCTATTTTATCATTTATTCAATCTTATCAGCAACCATTCTCTTAATCTTCTTTAATATATAAGCTCAACATTCCAATTAAATCCCCTTTAGATGAAATTCACCAACAATTAAATTCTTCATTTCAATTAATTTAATATCATTAGGGGGTCTAGCTCATCTCTAAGGATTTTTACCCAAATGAATAATTATTCAAAATTCATACCACAATGAAATAGAATTTTCAGAATTAAGCAAATTTTTTTTTTAATGTAAATCAATTAAAATTAAATCAATCTTTTTTAATAATGTAAATCAATTAGAATGAAAAAAAATAATAACCATACTACAAAATTAAATAATTTTCGTTCAATTTCTCTAGTAACAAGAATTTTAATATTTTTCCTACCCCATTATCTAATCTTATTTTTCTGAATTTAATCTTAAGTTAATTAAACTATTCCCTTAAAAAAAAAATTTTAAAAAAAATCATTATTGAATATAAGACTTGATTATTACTAACATTATTGAATATAAAGGAAATTTCATTCATAAGAAAGATTTACAATCTAGCGGCTAATCTTCAGCCACTTAATCGCAGCGATGATTATTTTCTACTAATCATAAAGAGATTGGAACTCTATATTTCATTTTTGAAGATTTAGCTAGAATAGTGGCTACATTCTTAAGTATTTTAATTCGAACAGAATTAGTACAACCAGGTTATCTTGTTGGATACGATCAAACATTTAATGTTATCGTAATTGCACATGCATTTGTTATAATCTTATTTATAATAATACTATTTATAATTGGAGGATTTAGAAATTGATTGGTACCATTAATATTAGGAGCCCCTGTCCGAAGCATCTCCCCGAATAAAAAATATAAGATTTTGAATCCTCCTGCCATCATTAACCCTTTTATTAACCAGAAGAGTGGTCGAAAATGGTGCAGGAACAGGATGAACAGTTTATCCACCATTATCAACAGCAACTGCTCGCGCAGGTGCATCAGTTAATTTAGCTACCTTCTCATTACATTTAGTAGGAATTTCATCATTTCTAGGAGCCGTAAATTTTATTACAACCATAATTAATATACGAGCACCCAACATATCATGAGATCAAACACTATTATTTGTATGACCTATTAAAATTACAGCCCTTCTATTATTACTATCATTACCAGTATTAGGTGGTGCTACTACAGTCTTATTAACAGATCAAAACTTAAATACATCGTTCTTTGACCCTGCAGGAGGAGGTGACCCTATTCTATATGAACATCCGCTAGCTATATATCTCCCACCAGCGTGGCACCGCTTCAGTCGGAAGGAGCTCTGAGCTCCTGACATGTGTGGCAGTGCAGTGCGTGTAAGGCGTGATGTTAGGCAAGGAAGAGGAAAGAAATATTGCGTCCTGGTAGTGGTCTGTTTATTACCGTGTCTCTCCGGCATTCGCCGGCACTTGATCGGATGAACCACGGAAAAAATCCGATCAGAGCAACCGAACTCTAAAACTTTTCTCCAAACAGCGGCTGAATCCGACCTAGCTATGTAGCTAGTTAGAGTCTAAAACCATGCCTCCATCGGGACTCGAAACCCAGGACCTTCTGATCAGATACAATGGAGTGACATCAGTAGAGACTTACGGCATCGTTTACCACAGTACTTGACGCACCAGAAATACTAAATACAAGTTAAACCCAAACAATTCTGTAATATCCCCATACCACAACTTAACAACACTTTTCGTATGCGATGAAAAGTGCTAGGTAACGTAAAACATAAATGAAATGAATGGTCTTTCATCAATTATTGAATGAGAGTCGGAGAAAAACAGTCGTGAACCAACTGTATCATTCGAGAAGTCTATTGGCAGGGATAGGAATTAGTAGAAAAGTCTCTCCATTTGATAGGCGAGAACATTGGCTGCTGTGGTGTGCATTGTTCGCAAAACAAGTAATTAGAGGAAGAGCGGACAAAAAGAGGGGGGGAGGTCGAAGGGCCGCGCCCCGTCGGAGCAGCTGCCATGCGCACAGCGATCGTGTGTCCGGCGGCGCGGGGAGGAGGCGGGGTCAGTGACGGGGGGAGGGGGTCGGAGCGGGGGACGGGAAGGGCTTTTGTGCTATTGCGTTGGCGGAATCGGAGAATGGCGCGAGTCGCATTGTCCTTACACAAATTTCGAAAATCGCGAATTTAAAAATAATGCCAGAAAGTATGTGCTGTTGTAGTACGACTATTTGCGTGTAGATATAGAGACTCCAGTTCTTGGTATGTTTATTGCCAGTTTACGCAGTGTTCCATTTTTGCTGTCACACTGCCACAAACCCCAAACACTCTCTCTCTCTCTCTCTCTCTCTCTCTCTCTCTCTATATATATATATATATATATATATATATATATACACAAACTGAATATATTCAAACAAACTCGGTCGAGGAACCTGAAAAGCAAATATCTTTCTATCTTGCTACTTCATTGCTAGAATTGGCTCAATGGAAAATCATATATTCATTTCACAAAAACATGGAAATTTATTAAATAATTTAAAACAATTTTAGTATTGTATAACTTTACCCAATATAAAATTAAACCTTTGTCATGTCCGTTCCAACCTTATAATGACTTCGCGCGCTTTTGGACCATCTTTATCCATCTCCGACGCCGCCGTCCTCAGGTCCAGACACCATCTTCTCTCTTCTTTTCTCGGAAGAACACTTCAATCACCGTTCATCAGATCAATATGCTGCTAACATTCCAGTCCAATCACTGACAACTTCGCCCAAGCCCTCAATGTCCCTCCAACTCGTTCACATGAAATATTTTAAGCTCCACTGTCACACTTAGTGTTCAAATTTTGATGTTCTCTCAATATCCATTCCCCATGCTTACAAGTCCCCAAATGAAAAAAAACTCCTAACATTAATTGGAGCACGATCCGTTCATGAGCACGACATCAGTTAGAATCAATGTCTCTCGTATTCTTTCAGCCCTGCAAAGCTCGGTCCATTTTTCGATTGTTTATTTGTAGATAACACTTCGTACCTAGCCAATCCCTAAATTCCTTGAAAAACGAACTAGCCGTCTTCACGACTGTCACTGCTTTTTCGGCCAATCCCTGAATTCTATACAGAATTAACAAGCCGTCTCCGCGATTGTCACTGCAAGAATATGTTGACCTTGACGACGGCTCGCTTACCGTTGCTATGCTAGCATATTCACATAATTTATCCCCTTTAATTGACGCCATTTATAATAAATATTGTACAATATTCAGTGACATATTGGTATGTCTCAATATATATATATATATATATATATATATATATATATATATAAGTAGTTGTGCTACAGAATAGCACAGACTTTGTCGTAGTAAAGTTTCCTAATTCCTAGTAGGCAATTTTTATTGAAAAATTTGAAGCTTTTTTTTTTTAGGAAAATGGCATTTAACCGTTACTTAAATGCAAATTGGAAAAAATTTCATTTGAAGCCATTTAAAGCACTTCTCAAATGCAATAATGTATACTAATCACTGAAAGTGTGCGTGTTAACGGCGGAAGAGATATGTCAAAAAACTACATTTATCTAATATATGAATGAGCAAAAGAATACTGTAACGATACCGAATATCTCATATTTAAACAGGTATAATTTCCTTTCAAAAGATGCTTTGCAAAATACGTGTTCGAGCATGTTTGCGCCGGTTCCTGGACGAAGGGTCAATTAGCTACGCGTAGCTGCGACTGTCTCCGCCACGGCGGCGCCCAGAACAGGGAGGGGTTTGTTCAGCTAATTCTTCCCTACGGCCGCGGTCTCTCCCTAAGTATTTCGAAGAACGTCGCGGCCCACCCAGTAAGTTTATTTACACCAAGTGCTATATGCGTATAGAGTTAATATATTTGTTAAACTATCACAGCAAACTCGCTGTTTGAACATTTTCGCACTTTTCCACTCAGATTAACAATAAGACGCCCTGACCGGTTGGTGGAGAATTTAGTAAGGCGTACAAAGCTCTGGCCAATCACACAACCTTTTTTAAAATTTTAACAGACCCTTCTAGCACTTTGGGGTAAGATGAGGGGAGAACACAGGCCAGGGGCCAGCTCGCAAGCGCCGGTGCATGACATGCTCTCGGGCATCAGATGCGTTGGGGCGGGTGCTCGATAGAGAATCGGTCGGGCTGTTGCCCACGAAGTTAGTCGATCAGAGAGAGACGAGCGAGGGCCCGAGTATCTTGTTTAAGAACTGTTGCCCACAAAGTTTTGAGTTTGTTCTTAATTTGATATTTAGTAGAGTTTGGTTCGTTAACCTCCGAATACTTTGCTCTGCGCCGATGTAATTATTCTCTCTACCCGGTCGCACTTGTATTGCACGTTTTTCTTAATTACGTGGCGTAATTTCGGGAATATTATTAACCGATAAATATCACGCGGTCCGTCTCACAACTGGAAGCTGAGCTGTCGCGACCTCGTTCGTCACGGCTGTCGAGTTAGAGGGCGGACGGCGAAGGGATCCGGCCAACTCAGGGGAGCGCCCTCACCCTACCCTCTGGACGAAAACCAATAAAAGTTTCAAAAACATATGCATGACCCTTATGAACGGGCTAAAGAGTGAGAACAAATTTTACCTGAAGGAAATAGCTCTATTTTAAATTTTGTAGTTTTTGGAAGGCGCTGAAAATTTCAAACTTTTGCAATTTTCGAAAATTTAGAGTTAACCCTGAAAAACGGTCCAGTGCAACCTTTATAAGTCTATTTTACCAGTTTCGAAACTTTTTTTGAAAATTTTGAAAATGGCCGGGGGGTTCATGTAATGTACCTCCAAATTTTAAACAATGTTTTTAAAAATTTCAAAGCTTGACCTAAAGCCAGATGGACAGGGGTTTCTTCCATTTGGAAAAGATCGTACGCATGGTTTAGGCGCTAGCGTTGTTCACAGACGGACGGACGGACGGACGGACGTTTAAAAAAAAACACTATCTTTCTAAATAATTAACTGTTCTTTGATATTTACTGAAAATTGCCACAAAGATAATGTTTGAAATCGAATTTAAAGAGCTGATTGTCGAGGTTTGCCACAATGGGGTTTATAAGAGCAAGATAGCTGCAGAGGTTCAGGAGACAAGACTTTCAGGTCCCTGTTTACGAGTGCGAGACGAAGTTTCAAATGACGTGGTATATTTGGAGGAGTCGATTTTCAAGTATGTGGGTTGTTCGGAATAGAATGGAGTTGGGAAAAGTGTTCCCAAGACCGAAATTTGCGTTGGTGCGATTTAGGGCAAAAATTACGAGTACCGGCTGTGCGGGACATGATGTATAGGTACAGAGCTTGGATGATGGAATGATTGATGGATATTTTCGTGTTTCTGGGCGCGTCAACTGCTTTGATTATTAGTCTCGTAAGTGTAGTGCTTGTTTGCTTTCTCGAGAGATGGCGGTGATCTTTCCGCGCTGGATGGCGAAATCCGGCGCCGACCTACCGTCGGTTAGTGGTGCTTTCCCCTAACCAGGACTCTCCAACCAGCGTGGCACCGCCCCAGCCGGGACAAGCTCTAAGCTCCGGACCGGTCTCCCGGGATATGTGGTAGTGTGGTGCATGTTAGTGTAAGTGTGTGTGTAAGTGGAGAGAATAGGACAAGGAAGAGGAAGGACAGATCGCGCGCGGTCTGTGGCCCGTTTGGTAGGGTACTACTCCGGCATTCGCCTTTTGTTGATCGGAGAAACAACGGAAAACTACCGATCAGAGCAGCCGGACTCTAGAATTCTCCTCCAGACAGCGACTGAATTCGACCTAGCTGAAAAGCTAGTGTCGAAAATCCTGGAACCTATGACCTCCCGGTCAGAGGCGCTGCAGTGACATCAGTTGATGCACCGAGCCACCGCTCCCGGTTTCGATGGTGGAGTAGGGTGGTGGCTTGCCGAGGGCGGGGAGAGGGGGGCGGGGCCGGAGACCGAATCCGAGGAGTGCGGCGCGCGGAAGGGTGGACCGCGCGCGGAGGGTGGGGCGCGGGGGGGGGGAGGGCGGCGGCGCGCTGACACCAGCGCAGCGGCGGCGAAGCCGGTACTCACCCACGACGGACAGGTACATGGCGTGTCCGATGGGCGGCGTGGTGCTGACCTGGCACTCGTACAGCCCCGAGTCGCGGTGCTGCGGGTAGCGGATCTGCAGCATCCAGTCCTCCGTCTGCGGCGAGTGGATGGACTGGAAGCGCTGGTCGCTCGTGTACGTGTATCTGCCCACCGTCAGCAGGTGGATGTCCCGGTGACGCACCCACGACACCTGCGCACAGGAATGAATCGAACTCAGCCACAAACACTTTGCGAGCGCACATTAAATGATAGTAGGAAATTGCGCGTGATTTACGAAATTTTCATCATTAGATATGGAAATATCACACATTTTGTTGTCGTAGTACATTAATTCCACAAAGCTTTTTGGACAGGATTGCGGCCATCTTTAGTACTAAAAGATCAAGAGAAATATGTAAATCACATCTCGTAGAAGAGTACAGTTACAATGCAATAATCTGATGAAAATTGCATATTGATGGAAAGGAAGAACAAATTACAAAAACAATTTACAATATTCCAAAGGAACCATTACTTGCTATTTCAAAGGTACAAAAATAAATAAAAGTTAAATAACTGACGATAAACTAGAAGATAAATTATATTTTTTACAAAATAAGAAAGTCAACATAAACGCCTGAAGTTGACAAATTATTGTCATGTATGGAAATACAATAGATACATGGAATCAATGCCGATGTGCAAACAGACGTGTCACTTCTGTGAAGAGGTTGCACCTGATTAAGATAAACTGCATGGTTCAAAAGCATTGACCTGCTATTAAATAGTAGGCTAACAATGAAGAGAGGAGAAGAACTTTTTGATAGAAATCTCAGAAGGAAAAGAAACGCGAGCGGAGAGGGAAAGCAAGCAGGGAAGTGGTTAATGTGCACGGGAGATGGAAACTTCAAGAGTTAGAGGAGTCAAATTTTTTTTGAGGGTACTGTGATAAAATTGCCTCTAATTTTTACATTTCTTCAACTGAATAATGCCATCACTTAATTGTAACAGTTTAAAACACGGACCCTATCAGTAGAACCATTCTAACCGTGAAAGACTTTACCGTTATACTACCAATAATGTATTTTATATTTGCAGATTTCGAATAAGTATTTTCCTAATAATCGGCTTATTTGATCTAACAAGGCAGTATAGAAAGGCATCATCGTTATACGAGTTTTATTGGAGAAATTAAATTTGTAGTATTCGAATTAGAATTCCACTCGTGTCCAGGCAATCTGTACAGACGATCTCATTAAAAACCGAAATTGAAATTCGTATACAATGATTATAAAATACGCAACTGTCTGCCAATATTGCTTCATAGTTTGAGTAATATGGTACAAATATGGAGTAAACATGTTTTCACTGTATAATGAAAGCGTTATATAGTGTTCGGAAAGTATTGATTCCATAGTTACGAGAAGTAGTTATCTCCCTTTAAATTGCGTTGTTTGTGTTCCTATTAATTCTGTGATGTGAAGTTCTGTTATCGTAATTTGCAGAGTAATGAGTGGCATAGAAATCATCAATGTAAATAACTAGTTGGACATTTACTGCAAATCTTTTATTCCGAGTGACTTATCCATATGGTCATACGTAAATCGAGAGATTATTATTTCCTATTTCTACATCTACACATCTACATCTACACATCTACACATCTACATCTACTTCTACATCTACATCTACATCTACATCTATATCTATATCAAGCCTGTAAAGTAGAAGTCAATGGCTGTGTCAAAAGAGGTTAGTTTTCGATGCAAAAAGAACATCGGCACCAATAAAAGCGTTTTTAAAATGAGTTTCAGGGTACCACAAATCTATGATCATCCCATTTTTCGTAATTTTTCGCTACTTTTTAGACAATAACGAATAAGTATTATTTAGTGTTTTTTATCAAGGGATTTTTGGCTAAGCTGGTGCCCACGTTACCGCACAACACTTTTATGATCATCAAACATTACTTGTTTGACATAAACAGTGTGCCACATTAGCCCGAATATGGCCAATTTGTCATAGAAATAGACACTTTTTAAATGGCCACAGCTCTGTTAATTTTCAACCAATATTCTTTCACTTTAGATAAAATTAAAGCTTAAAACTTTTACTTTAAGAACTTTGCTTCGCGCAATTTAACTATTTCATTGAAATCGGCTAAACGTGCGCCGGGCGCCATCACTGATTTTAACCCACATTTGATCCGCACTGCTGTGACTGATTTATTTATACCGTTATGCTTAATTGAACGTATTTGTAGAGACACCAAATGGGTTTTGATGTTACTGGACTTTAAAAAACATTATATGGTATTTGGAATCCCATGAGTTATTTTTTACTCTTTGTTTCAGTGCGTGCAACAGAGTTTATGTCACCGCACTGACTGGCCTGCCCCACACCCCGCCCAGTTCCGCGCCACTAAAGGAGTCACACTCATTAATGCATTAATCCGCGCCAGAAGCCACAACTTCTTAGTGGAAAAATTACGTCATCAAATTCAATAGCCAACTAATTGTACCAGGAAAACTCGCAAATAAAGAGTAAATATTTAGTATACGCCAGCAAACAAAACAAGTAACCAAAGTGCTACTCCTTCAACACGTAAACTTCATTGAACCTATTTGCAGAAAAATAAAACGGGTTTTGATGTCACTAGACTTTAAAGAACTCTATACGGTATTTGGAAACCTATGAGCAATTTTTTTCTCTGTTTTGATGTGTGCAACAGCGTCCTTATCAACGCGCCTGCCCTCCTGTACCGCGGTCTACTTCTATGGTGATTTCGCAATATTGGCAATATTCGGGCTCATGTAGCACACTGAGTAAAAAAAAATGTTTGTTCATAAAATTGTTGTGAGGTAACGTTGACGTCACCTCAGCCAAACATTCGTTGATAAAAATGATACAAAATAATATTTATTCGTTATTTTCTAAAAAGAAGCGGAAAGGGGCCAAAAGGTCGGTGTTTACGGAGTTTATGGAACTTCTAAACCCATTTTAAAAACGATTTCATTGGTTTCTATTATATATATATATATATATATATATATATATATATATATATATATATATATATATATATATATATATACTATAAAATAAGGTATTTGAGGACATGAAAGAGATCTAACGTTTGTTATTAAGTATTTATATTTAGTTTTCTGAAGATGTATTCATTTATTTTTAAAGATTTATTTTTCTTTCTTTGAAGCTTAAATATACAACTTTGCCTTGTTCGCCTGCCGAAAGTTTTTGTTATGTTTAGCGTGAAAAAATTAAATGAGTTTACCTATTCAATACTACAAAAAGGCAAGAACATCTTTTCTTATAAAGAGATGAAAGGCTGATTAAATAGAATTAAAGACTCATTTTTAAATACTTTATTTTGAAACTCCCAATGCGAAACTGCTTTATAATATCAAGGGGTAGTAAATTTATTTGCTTTTATTTATGAAAACAATTGAGACCAAATATTGGAATATAATTGAATTTTCATTACTTCATTACTCCACATTGTTGAGGTTGTGGTGTGCATAACATTATGACAATTGTACAAATCATAGTATGAATACAAACCTTAACTCTATGTTCAAAATGTTTGCTGAATAATTTGAGATATTCGAAGTTATAAGTTTCCATATGCTCTCCATAAGCCTAAAATCATTCCTGTTTTGATTTCATGAACTTTTATATTTTATATTCCATACTAATTATTTTATAAGTGTTATAAAAATGTAAAAACATAGTCTGTGCATTTATAAACCTTCTTCCTGGAGTATAGTGGGCGCAAATTGTGATATAATTGTTTGGTGGATTCCAGCGGTTGGGGTGTAATTGTGGAGTTTCCAGTGCTAAAGAATTATTATTACTCGTGTTCGGCGCATATCATCTCACGTAGGAGGTTACATCACAGTGATTTAGTGGATGAAAAACACTCACTACTTTTAGACCATTTATTTTATTACGCAAATACTTACTGCTAGAAGAATGTAGTTATTAACCGCACAGTTTTTATTCATTTTTTGCTTACTTTACTGCAAGAATTTCATAATAAAATTATTAATATCATCCTTTTATTTACAGAATTCATTTTTCATATCTACTCTATCCGTCAGTCTCTAGTGGATCAATGTTTTTACCAAAATTTCCTTGAGAAACAATATTTTCTTTTGATTTCATGCCACTAACATGCTGACAGTCCTTACAGAGTATACTTCTGAAAATAGATCTGTAAGATGATTTTCATATACTCCAAACGATGTGATAGACAGTTTTTGCTCGTAGTACGCATGTTGGATTTTAAATAAACCAATTAATTATTAGTATTATTTTGATCGACGTCAAAATGAGAAGAATATTTCTTTAAATTTCTGCTTTTAAATAAACACACCCTAAAATCGCGTTCTTTTATCCAATAACTAACTGAACCTGAAAGACAAAAATACATTATTTAAATTTATATTGGAGCTGATGGCTCGACCACAGCTATCGCTTCATGATGTGTTATTTTAGAGAAAAATAATTGAATGAAAAAACCACTAGAAATTGACAAAAATACCACACATGCGGAAATTGTGGGAATTCTGATGTGGGGTAGTTGACGTTCTATGAGAAGAAATAAAAGAGGTCATCTTCGTCAACATATTAGTTTTATTAAGATAGCCAGCTTTCGACGGCTTTGCCGTCGTCAGTCTCGTTGCTTTCAGTAAAAGTCGGTAGACAGTCTAAAGCAGCGATACTGACGATGACGGCAAAGCCGTCGAAAGCTGGCTATCTTAATAAAACTAATATGTTGACGAAGATGACCTCTTTTATTTCTTCTCATGCGGAAATTATCTTGCAAATTACTCGATTTAGGAACAGAGTCTTGCCCGCCGTATTGCTTTAATGCAAGGTTTAAAATATTTATACGATCCCCCAAAGTAGATCATCGGGGTAAAGATAAACCAATTGAAGTGAAATAACTAAAATAATTGTGTAATTAAGTAAAATCGAAGTGAAAATATAATAATGGGATACTTAATTTAAAACTAACGAAATGGGGGAACATTTCTTTTATAGTCATTTATCTCATAAACCAATTATAAATCGATAAAATAGTATGGAACACACGATTTTGAACAATCAAAGCTGTGACTCCAACCACCTGATCTCGTTCTGAAATTAATGAGCCAAAAGCACAGTTGTCATACAACTATTTTATTCATTAACAGTACAAAATAGTGTCTTCAACGATTACACTAGCAATTCAGGTGTTCCCTAGCCAAAATCAACGGAAATTAAAGAAGCAAATATCCACATTTTAATCACAAGAGAAATGTCGGATTAAAAACCAAAGCACAACAACAAATATATCAATAACAAGGCGTGCAAATATATCAATAACAAGTGCCACAGCAGCCTCTGATTCATGTTTAAATACAGCTGTTCAAGTTCTTATAAAAAGTATTATAATAAGATCAGTTTGAATACTGATTAAAAAAACTACGAATTAATATGTCACATTTTTTATGTCGAGGAAAGGTGTCGAAACGTATAAAAATGTTATTTGTCAAGTTTTGATTGATTGATTGATTGATTTTTTCGTATTTCCGGGCGCGTCAACTGCTTCGGTCATTATTCCCGTTAGTGTAGGGCATGTTTTTTCTCGGGAGATGGCGGTGATCTTCCCCCGCTGGATGGCGAGATCCGGCGCCGACCTACCGGCGGCTAGTGGGGTTTCCCCCTAACCAGGACTCTCCCACCAGCGGGGCACCGCCCCAGCCGGGACAAGCTCTAAGCTCCTGACCGGTCTCCCGGAGTATGTGGTAGTGTAGTGCATGTTAGTGTAAGTGTGTGTGTAAGAGGAGAGGATAGGACAAGGAAGAGGAAGAACTTCTCCGGTGTTCGCCTGGTGTTGATCGGAGAAACCACGGAAAACTACCGATCAGAGCAGCCGGCCGCTAGAGTTCTCCTCCAGACAGCGACTGAATTGGACCTAGCTGAAAAGCTAGTGTCGGAAATCCCGCCGCCGTCAGGACTCGAACGTAGGACCTCCCGGCCAGAGGCGCTGCAGTGGCATAAGTTGATGCACTGAGCTACCGCTCCCGATTTATTTGCCAAGTAATCATTTATAATGTGTATTTGTAAGAAATTTGACAACCTAGTTTCTTGACTCAACACTAAAATTTGAATACTGTGTGGTATAAAAACGGGAATCTGTTTTCGTCTTTGAACGTGAGAAATGACTTGGGGGGGGGAGTCGTGTTAACAACAGGCTGCCGAACCAGGGCTAGGCTTTCGCACAGCAAGGACGATTCTTATCCGTTCGCGGCGCCGCGGGGGGGGGGGGGGGGAGGAGAGGGCGGGCACACCGTTGGCGCCCCCGGGGACTCACGCCCTCGCCTCCACTCTCGAGGCAGGGCGCTGCGCCGCTGGGCGGAAGGGGGCGGGGCGGGGAGAGGAGGGTTGGCCCAGCCGAGAGTAATGCCAGCGAAACGCACGACCCACGA
Organism: Teleogryllus oceanicus; assembly: GCA_964035755.1. NCBI lineage: Eukaryota > Metazoa > Arthropoda > Insecta > Orthoptera > Gryllidae > Teleogryllus > Teleogryllus oceanicus. Next base: position 5,597,220 of record CAXIVR010000007.1, read on the forward strand.
CGAATGCCAACGACGCGTTGGCGCAGCGACACCGCCCCGCCCCGCCCCGCCCCGCCCCGGTGCGCACGCTCGGAATTCGCGCATTCTGCAATCCTTAACCTGGAAGGAGTCGCATGGGAAATTTAGAACCAAGGCTCTATTTTTTATGTACAGATTTGCTCGAGAACATTGTGTACTGTTTTCATTTTCAGTATCTTTCCCCTAATCTTTTATCTGAAAAACCTATTAATCGTTGGTTAGTTGGTTGTTTAGTGATTCCATGCGCGTCAACAGCTTAGGTAATTAGTCCCGTAAGTGTAGTGCATGCTAGAGGGCGAGATCCGGTGCCGACTTACCGTCAGCTAGTGGGTTTTCCCAGTAAGCAAGACTCTCCCACCAAGCTCCAAGCTCCCGACCGGTCTCCCGGAATATGTGGTAGTGTAGTGCATGTTAGTGTAAGTGTGTGTGAGTGTGTAAGGGGAGAGAATAGGACAAGGAAGAGGAAGGACAGATCGCACGCGGTCCATGGCCCGTTTGTTAGGGCACTGCTCCGGCATTCGCCTGGTGTTGATCGGAGAAGCCACGGAAAACTACACAAAAATCAGAGCAGCCGGCCGCTAGAAGTCTCCTAGCTGAAAAGCTAGTGTCGAAAATCGTACCGCCGTTAGGACTCGAACCTAGGATCTCCCGATCAGAGGCGCTGCAGTGACATCAGTTGATGCACTGAGCTCCCGCTCCCGCTACGCACGCTCGGAATTGGCGCATTCCGCAATCCTTAACCGGGAAGGGTCGAATAGGAAATTTAGACCCCAGGCTCTATTATTTTATGTACAGTTTTGCCTGGTAACTTGTATACTTTTTCATTTTCAGAGTCTTTCCCCTAATCATTTATCTGAAAAATCTATTACTCGTCTCATGATTGCGGGATATCCGTTAATTTTCAGATTTTTTAAATTTCGCTTGTGTCGCAGAGCTCGCGCGCGCCCTCCCACATTAGACTCGCGTTGACAAACAGAACAGGCCATCCCATCGCCCACGGAGATCTTGCGATAACCTGCGTTTCCTTTCACACAATCCGAAAGCATGCCATCAATTTTCATGAGAAGAATACTTCATTGACACTGCTAAGAATCACCAGAAACAAGTATTGCAGACGGGAATTTGCGAAGTATTCGCCCCTGGATCACGATGACTTTACTCTGACGCACATGGTGGATTTGCGTGCCGGCTATACCACTCGCTATTCCAATTCGTCGTCGCGAAGAACTTCAACAAGAGAAACCCATCGTAGTTGAGGATAAAGAAAATTATTGATTGATTGATTTTTTCGTGTTTTCGGGCGCACCAACTCCTTTTGTCATTATTCCCGTAGGTGTAGTGCATGTTTTTTTCTCGTGCGATGGCGGTGATCTCCTCACGCTGGATGGTGAGATCCGGCGCCGACCTAACGTCGGTTAATGGGGTTTCCCCCTAACCAGGACTCTCCCACCTGCGGGGCACCACCCCAGCCGGGACAAGCTCTAGGCTCCCAACCGGTCTCCCGGAATATGTGGTAGTGCGGTGCATGTTAGTGTAAGTGTGTGTGTGTGTGTGTGTAAAGGGAGAGGATAGGACAAGGAAGAGGAAGAAAAGATAGCGCGCGGTCCGTGGCCTGTTTGGTGTGGTACTGCTCCGGCATTCGCCTGATGTTGATCGGAGAAACCACGGAAAACTACCGATCAGAGCAGCCGGCCGCTAGAATTCTCCTCCTGACAGCGACTGAATTCGGCGTAGCTGGAAAGCTACTGTCGAAAATCCTGCCGCTGTCAGGACTGGAACCTAGGGCCTTCCGGATAGAGGCGCTGCACTGACATCAGCTGATGCACAGAGATACCGCTCCGGTCGAAGAAAACGTCACTCCGGGGAATCCTCCTCTTCAATTCTGACAGCCCGAGAGAAGTGACGTTACCGCGTTGCTAGGATATTAATGGTAAGCAAGTAGGAACAGTGTCGGCCTTTTGCGCAGGGGATCAGCGAGGACTGGGACAGGGTTATAACTTCATGCTGCAAGTAGGCCGACCTTAGTGCGGAGTTTCCATGTGATTGCGACCTAAGCATACAGCAATAAGGTAGACAGTTCGTGACTGGCAACCCATCTCAACTATAATTATACATCCCAGCAGGGCATTCATCACTCCAGGTTAGAATATAACATTAATAGGAGATAGATTTAACTAATGTTAAACTGCCGGGTTCTCTTCCCTCAACGAGGCCTGTTGCCTTGAAAACAGTATTGTTTGTAAACGTTTCAAAAGAGGAAGATTGGAATTAAAAATAACAAAGCAAGTAGGGTTGACATGCGAAATGGGACTGTGTTGTGAATTTGTAATTCTGACTCTGTCAGTTTAGAGGCTGAAAGAAAAGGGACAATATATGATGTAAATTATATATTTGTGTATATTTTACGATCTGTTGGGAAAGGCTCAGCCGCTGACGCTATGTTGTGTGGCTTCATTAATATGACTAAGTCACCCGCAAAATTTGGCTATTATTGTAAAACAATTGGTTCCAGTGTTGAACATGTTGCCAAGAGAACAATGAAGGCTGCAGTTGAAGTATCTGTGGCAGATAATGAAATTAACGGACAGAAGCCTTGACTATCGCTTTAGGTGGTGTGTGCCAGGAAAGGGGCCACGAGTCACTGAATTGTTTGATGTCAGCAACATCAGGTGACATCGGGTTGCAAAAGTTGAGGATGTTGCTACTCTTAATAAGCACACTGGTGCAAGTGTAAGTAAAAAGGACAAAATGAATTGAACTGTGAGGCTAATTTTATAGGGTAAAGTGAGTCAATGGAAGTTGAAGGCGTCAAAAAATGTATCATCAAAGTACATAGTCTCAAAGTATAATGTCAGATGCCTGAACTATTTAGGGAATGGGAATTAAAACGGATATAAATCAGGTTGTGAGGAAATTACTAACGGAAAACATGTTTATGTATGGATATATTGGTTATATTGGAGTTCAATGCGCACGTTAAAAAGTGAAGAGACCCTAGTCTGAAGAAAACCCTAGGTATGCAGAAATTATCGACGGCAAAACATTGGAAAGAAGGGGGAGACTTATTCAACGACGTCACAATTTCTTGAAAAATGTTTGCACGGTTGCACTCAAAATCCTAATGAGAGCTTCAATAATGTCGTTTGGCTAAAACTTCCAAAAACACTGTTTGTTGATATTCAAACTCTACACAGTGGTGTTTATGATGCTGTGACCTGCTACAAAGAAGGGAACATAATTAAGTGTGAGGTGCTCAATATTTTAGGAATGAAGCCAGGACACAATTCGTTTGCTGCAAAGAGTTGATTTGTATAGGAAAAGATGAACGCAAAGAAAGGAAAATGCAGTGGATTGTTGTGCCGATGGAAAAAAAGGTGCCAAAAGAAAGATGTTGGCTGATGAAGAAGAGAATGGTCTTAATAATCCAGCATATAGAGATGGAATGTATTAGGAAACATTGAATGTCATTATCCGTAAGTTCAGTATTTCGAATGTAAGGAACATTTTCTCCGAAATAATGGGTTAAACTTTTAAGAGCTAATCACTATGTCATTTTGTTTATACTGCATCATTCTCACTAAAATATGTACATTTTTGGAAATATTAAGAAATATACTACAAGAAAATGTGTAGAAACATAGTTTAAAAATATACTAAATAATAATAATTATTATTATAATAATTGTTGGATAGGAGTGTAACACGTAATTGAGAGTATTTAACTCTAATCCACATTTCTGGAGAGTTTCAACTTATTAGATTAGTATTTTTAAATAAAATGCTCATTTAAAAAAGCCAATTTAATATGGGAAAGGTTTCATTTTCTGGCTCCATGGGAGATGAACAGTTATCTGGACTAAAAATCATTTCTCAAAAGATAAATTTAAAAAACTGTATTTAAGATACTCTGCAGATGGTTCTATTTATTAACACGAAAGAAAAATACGAAAGTGCCAGTTATACTTTCTCGCATTACGAATGAACTTCCACCGGGAGCGGTGGCTCGATGCATTAGCTAATGTCACTGCAGCGCCTCTGACCGGGAAGGGAGGTCCTAGGTTACACTCCACACGGCGGCAGGATTTTCGACACTAGCTTTTCAGCTAGGTCGAATTCAGTCGCTGCCTACAGGAGAATTCCAGTGGCCGGCTGCTCTGATCAGTAGTTTTCCGTGGTTTCTCTGATAAACACCAGGCGAATGCCGGAGCAGTACTCTAACCAACGGGCCACAGACCGCGCGCGAACGTTCCTTCTTCTTTGTCCTATCCTCTTCTCTTACACACACACTTACACTACTACATATGTAGGAAATACACATTGCATGAGCAGGGGCGTAATATTACAGATTTTGTAAAATATTCATATCTTGCCATTTTGCTTTCATATCATCCCATTTGGAAACCGAACTCGGAGAGCGAAGTAAACCTTGGGCTTCCTACAGAATATGTAGAGAAGATTGAAGATCTTTGTCATTTAGACAACGGTAAAAGACCATCGCTTTCTTTTGGAATACCTATGGTTTGGGGAGAGCATCAAACTTTAGTAATAACCGAATTCTGACTCAACTTGTCCCGGTGAGGCGGTGCCTCACTGGTGGCCTCCCGGGTCGGGGGAAAATCCCGCTAGTCGACGGTAGGTCGGCGCCGGATCTCGCCATTCAGTGAGAGAAGATCACCGCCATCTTCCGATGAAAAATCATACACTGTACTTACGGGACTATGGGCCTCAATAGTTGACGCACCTGGAATCACTAACAATCAATCAATTAAGAAACTTCGGGAATTGCTGGGCCCTCGTGACGAAAAAGTGGATATCTCCTGTTTCTAAATTTAGAAAAAAAACTAATGCGTGGTGAAGCTAGCATCCATGTTTTGTGGGTCCTTGATATCGAAAAATCATTTGACGGCAGCACCTAAACCTTTCAACCAATGTTCTGAAAAATTAATGTTCTGCAATCAATCTACATCAACTCGTGACTCTGAGAGTTTTTAAGGAATACTTTGATTTTTGAAGGTACTTTACATGAGGCTCAAAAACATTTTCAAAAGTTTGTTAAAAACGGCACAAAACTCTTAAAGCGTTTTTTGCATTAAACAAAGTGTTGTAAAAAATAAGCTCTTTAAATAAGGTCAAGTACAATTTTTTGAAGAAACGAGATGCTTTTGCTGAATTAGTCAGAAATTTATTCCATTTCTAAAAAAATCTCAATATCTGCAAGATTTTTCTCATTTAAGTCTCTCATCGTGTGTAACGTCATTCCCTCGCAAACTAGTGTTGCAATAGAGTAGCACAGACTTTCTAGCACTGGTTAGTTTTCTAATCTCGTTAGTCTGTCTAGCTTATCGGTTAGGCCTAATTCTCTTTCTAATTGTCGCCCAAAGAATTTTTTCTTTTACGTGTTCTCAATTTTTTGGCTCCCGAATGCTAGAACCGAAACAATTATGTATTAAGTAATGTAGAAGTGTACAGCCCGTATCCGACCCGGACGGCTAAGGTGGCTAAGGGGTGAACAGATTCAACGAGCGCTTTGGGGCAAAAGAAAACGGGTACGAATCCCTGAAAGGAATTTTAATTTGATGAATATTTTTTTGAAAATTACTGAGGATTCGAGGAACTTTATTGAAAATATTTTGGAGCACTTCTGTGGACAAATACAATAAATAGAGAAAATAAACGGGCGTGTCTGTATGTGCTTTTCCAATTTGCAACTTTCAAACACTCTCATTCGAGTTCTAAAATGTAAGTTACGTCAAATAAATTGTTGTCTTTCTGTATGAACTGGTTTAAGTAAACTAATGAATCAACATGAAATTTAAATACAATACCCATGGGACTAACTACCCCTGGGACAAACTACCCCTGGGACAAACTACCCCTGGGACAAACTACCCCTGGGACAAACTACCCCTGGGACAAACTACCCCTGGGACAAACTACCCCTGGGACAAACTACCCCTGGGACAAACTACCCCTGGGACAAACTACCCCTGGGACAAACTACCCCTGGGACAAACTACCCTGGGACAAACTACCCTGGGACAAACTACCCTGGGACAAACTACCCTGGGACAAACTACCCCAGGGACAAACTACCCTGGGACAAACTACCCCTGGGACAAACTACCCATGGGACAAACTACCCATGGACAAACTACCCATGGGAAAACTACCCATGGGACAAACTACCCATGGAACAAACTACCACAAACTACCCATGGAACAAACTACCCATGGAACAAACTACCCATGGAACAAACTACCCATGGAACAAACTACCCATGGAACAAACTACCCATAGAACAAACTTAGTTTTTCTTCTACCCTTTTTCGTTACCTATTGGTATCTCTAACGGTTCCAAATATTATTACTTCTCGCTCTTACGAAGGTTCTTTCCATATTGCGTTTCTGTGGCGTAGTGGTAAGCTAGGTAGGGCTGGTAGTGGCTGAGGCAAGGCAGTGTCTGAGGATCTGATTTCGAGTCTCGGAGCTGAAATAAATTGTTTCTGCTTGAAAACACTTTCGCAAGATTATGTTGTAGTACAGTATAGTGGAGCAGTTAGAGATGATCTGCGAAAGTATGTGTTTTTATAGCACCAGTAGTTTGTTCTGATATGTTGTTCCGAAAAGTTGGTTGACATTTTTTAAAATTAAATAAATCATCTGTTGCAAAAAAGGAAAACCGTAAAGGACATTTTTTAACACCAAACCCATCGCAATAGCGTCTAGGACAATTAAAAAGAATAAGTGAAAAGGACAATTAAACACTTAAGGAAAATATTTTGAAGAGAAAAATAATAGAAAACGTTACTGTTCATGAAGTTACAAAGAAGTTCTGCGTTGTCTCTTAGTTTGTTGTTGAAGTCAGGTTAAGGGGCCTTGGTCAGTAGGAGCAATAACACAAATTAAAACATGGCTGTTTTTCTAACGTTTCGGAAAATGTATTTACATCCTCATGGCAATACAGAATAAAAAAGAAGCAAGCAAAATTACATAAAGTCAAAAAACGTGTTAGATACAATTACATTTTCTTATTGAATACATTTAAAATACATTCACGAGTTACAAACCTTGCAACCACCAACAGAGTATACACATAATTAAACTGCTACAAATGATTGAAACGAAATTTTTCAGCATAAATCGTAAAGATGAAAACTAACGATATTGGTTTTTCACTTTTTCTCAGAGCTTAGGTGAAACCTTCTTCAATTTTCTAATTGATTAATATTTGCAATATATAATTATCTCATTGCGTGGGAATATAATATATCTATTAATTTAAAACATTTTAACGCTGAGCAAGCAAATTAAGTTTTTGAAATATTGAAGTGATTGATTCAATATACTAAACATTATTTTCTTAAAAAGAATAATGTGAATGAGGTGTAAACATGATTCAATAAATTAATGGATTGTCAATGATACTTTCCCAAGAAAACACATTTCTTTACACGTATTCAACTAGGTTACGACATGGAACTATAGAGCTTGATATGTGCGTATCAATTTGTAAGAGAGCGTACAATCCAGTAAATGTAGTAGGTTGTTATGGAAGTGATTTCTTTAGAGAGAACTCGTGTCTGATGGATTAAGCCCAATTGCTCATTGAGTAACCGTGACAACCAACAACTGCCGTCCGACCGCGCGCGGGGCGCCTTCTCCCACCCCGTCTGGGGACCCGTTTCTTGATTGGCTGATGCTCTCTTCGCTTTAGCCGATCACCTGGACAACCGGCTGACCGGTGCAGAGGAACGTAACTCTTTATTAACTCGTGCGCTCAACATCTTCCCGAATTTCGCCCAGAGAAAGGTCGCAGAATGGCGGCCAAAACGTTGGCACCTGTACCTAGAACGCGGCGTTTACCGGACAGCTATGCAGCAACAAAGAAGAAAGCATTTGAACATGTAGATGTAAAATATAAACAAAATTGTGCCTGCGCATTTGTAAAGAATTGTTTTACGCTATCCGAAGCAAAAATTCAATAGAAAAATTTTGAGAATATCTTGAAAATGTTAATGCCTCTGATAATGTCCCCTCCCTGAAAATTAAAATATTCGTTTTAAATCGTACGATCTCAAGTTGAGATCGATGGAAAAAGGGAGTTTTGGAGAAAATTATGTGTCGCTAGCGTTGTTCGCAGACAGACAGGCAGACGTCTTGCCGTAAATTGACTTATGAAGGATCCACAAATGTGGATTCTAGATACTCGTCGTGTTAGAGGAGGAAATAGACTGCGTATAGGAACGAGAATGTCAATTACATGGGCCCGGCTACGTGTTATTCCATTGAAAAATCACCTATTTCTGCCAAAATACTTTCCCTTTACTACATAATTATAGTAAGGTAAGAAAGTAAATATAATTAAGAAATACTGTTAACAAAAAAGAGATTTTGAAGACCAGCATGCAAAGTTTTGAATGTTTGCGGCTGCGTGGGTAACGCCGCGTTTAAGTCTGTTATCCACACTGTGTTGAGAAATTATGTAAATGTAACAGTTTGCTTCAAATGCCATTTGTAAGTAAATTCCTATAAATACTTGTTAAATGAGAAAGTGATAAGTGGAAAAGAAAGTCAGTAAAGGCACTGAAGATACGTTCAAATTATTTATTGGACACTGGGATAAAATAACTGCTTTGTTCTCAACCAACACGAGCATCCTGTTTGTAACATTGTTTTGTTCCAACTTCCTACAGTGTATCACTGGGTCATACTTTTTCAGCGTCACGTAGGAAGAAACTTTTGAAGATAGTTTAAATGACCAAACTTGGCGCAATGAGGCAAGTTAGCAACACCACTAAATGTATTACACAAAACAACACCGTTAATTATAAGGAAATTCTGTAAATTCTCGATATTAAGATGATCCATAATACATAAGTAAACGAAAATATCACTCATGTGACATTTTTGACGATAAAATGTTTCGTCAAAAAGGATTCCGTTGCGAAGAGTATTTTTTAAATATTTACTTATTTTTATTTAGTAAAAACAATATTTCAAATATACAACTTTCTGAAATTAATGTATGTAATTTTTAATACATGTCACTAAAGTGTTTTTGCTTTACTTTGTTTGGTACTATTGGAAATTTTCACACAAATTTTACATCCGTTGGTTCTTATTTGAGAAAGTTCTCCTGTTCCTTTTTTTCATAGTATTTATTTCTATTATAACTCCACCTCATCCTTGTAAAATCGTTCACATTGTACTTCGTTCAAAAATCCTAGATTTTCAGAGAAATAATCTAGGTGCGAAAACAAGAAATGAATTTTCGTATTCATGTTACAATCAAGTTTCTTGTATGCCTCAGGCATGTTAGCCACGATGTTTCGATAATTGGAATCGTTGTTGTAACGAAGAACTTTTGAAGCATCTTCACAGAAAGATATCCAGGCCGCTTTCGCCTTTTCATACATTTTAAATACTGCATCTGACATCAATTTACTTATATCAGGACCATGAAATACACCTTCTTTTAAATGTGCTTTAGATAAAATTGGAAATTTCTCACATATGTACCTAAATATTCTTCTTTATTATTTAAAAACTTTATGAATTGTTTTATTAACCCAAGCTTAGTATGAAGAGGTGGAAACAAAACTTTGGAAGAACTCACAAGATTTTGGTCCACAGCATTATTAGAACTGAATTCCAAACTTTCGGAGGTGGACAGTGATCAACTCGTGCCCTGCTAGCCCACAGGCAAAGAAAGCATGGAAATTTGGTAAAATCCGATTTTTTACAGAGCAGAATAGTACTAAATTTAAAATAACCACAAACTTCCCAGTTGTCTTCATTGTAGTTCAACCGCAATTACATCAGTTCAAATTTGTTTATGATTCTATGAATATGACTTAATAGGCAACAAGCACTTTACTAAAAAACGTTTCCATTATGAAGGAGAACACCCTTTAAACTTCGCTTTGAAACATCAATGAAGAATCTTCACCCACTTGGATCACAGTGCGTTCACTTGAATCAAGTTATTTCACATTATTGGAATATACAAGACAGTCATCTTCAGAGAAAAAGGATTTAAATTCTATTTCGCGTTGTCTAATTCAATAGAATGATGTTTTTGGATAAAGCAGATTGTTTTGGAATCCAGAACCCAACAACTCAGATAAAACTTTAGAGAGGGCAAAATCTCTCACCAAGTCATTTAATTCACTCTGGTTAAAACATCCACATTCTGCAGTAGACGGTCCTGATCTTTGTATCTCATCTCAATTACTATAATTTCTACTTTATATTCGGGTAAAAAGTGTTTAACATTTTCTGGTCGGGACAGGGTTAGGGTACATCAGACTCATGGGGAAATAGGCTGACCGAACAATTGACTACATATTTTTATTTATATTTATATTTTTATTTTTTGAATTGTACCCCTCTCACATCACTGGAATAGAATAGGCCATTAGTAAAGTTTGATGTTCTCTCTAAACCATAGTTATTTCAAAAGATAGGTCTTTTGCCGTTGTCTAAATGACAAAGATCTTCAACGTTCTCTACATATTATGTGGGAATCTCAAGAGAGTCTGCATCGGAGTCACATGATCGGAGTCAGCAATTTCATCGCAGCTCCATGTTACACATCTTGTTGCGTTGAGATAATGGTTGCAGATTCCATTTCGAAAGATCCTTAATGGGTGACTCATGTCACGCACTATTATACGTAGGAGTGAATTGCAGAAAGTTAATTTTATTGAAAAGATATATTTGCCAATTTTAATTAAGTTAATGCCTTATTTTACGTGACGAGACTCGGACCATCAGGCCCGCTCTTTCGTCTGATCACGCACATTTCAGTACGCTCCTTTCACCATCTATTGGAGAAAGAAGGTATTATGTTGGGTGACGAAACAGACGATTTGAATTTAGCTCAGAGGCTTCTTTTAGGGTTGAGGATATTCATATGCAGTAAATCTACTACATGGGACAGCCGGCTTTACTTCCCCTCTAAAGGAAGGAGTACGAAGGATTTTTTCGCCCTTAAAAATCCACGGCTTCGGTCAGATTTAAACCCCCAACACTTGGGTACAACAGCCAGATACGCTAACTGTTATACCAGAAAATCCGCAATTTTTTTGTGTTATAATCGCTGGAATAACGTTAAAAGGAATTAAAAAAATAACTACTTCAAACTTTAAACGACAATTATCCTTCAAAATTCATAAAGCTCACTTATTTCTAGAGCAAGCAGTGAGCGCGTGAACTCTTGATTAAAAACAAAGAGAATGTGCAGCTCGCTTGTGACTAAATATTGCACGCTTAAAAAACAAGAGGCAAAAGTAAAATGTCAGAGGTGTAGATTGTTTACCATTAAATTTTTCTCGTTAAATGCATCTGTGCGATTACAGATTCGAGCGAAACAAGAACAAAAGCAACAATAAAAAGGAAAACAAACATAGAAGCCATTTTTAAGGTCGTCTACATGCTCTTTTCGGTCGAAATGTCCTTTAAATCACCATAATGAGAAGTCTCCCCCCACTACGAAATTGGCTGCGCCGGTGATGGATCGTCGACTGAAGTCTCGCAGATCCGCCGAGGGAGACGGAACGAAGCAGAGCTGGAATGTGGCGATCCCCGGTTAATTCCGGAAGTTTCCGAAGCGGCGCGCCGCCGACGGCGAGGGGCGGGGGGCGGGGGGCCGGAGATAGCGATGAGGGTGGGGGGAAAGGGGGAAGGGGTTCGGGAGGGCGGTGGACAGGAAGGCGAGAAAGAAGGGAGGTTGGGAGGTTGCGCGGTGGTTGCGAGAGGGAACGGTGGATGGAGGAGGACAGAAGTCAGGACGGAGTGTCAGGAGAGCGCTGGAGGAGGAGGAGGGACAAGCAACTGGACGGGAAGACTCGAGGGCGAAAGGGGGCGAGCGAACGGGAGGGGAAAGGGTGGGACTGTGGGGTTAAAAGCAGGGCCTGAGGGGAGACTGCCGTCAGCGGCTGCTTTCCCACCGCCGACGCCTTGCAAGGCGGCGAGTCCGCCGAGGCTTCAAAGCGGTGGCGCCTCAATCCCATTGCTGCCCTCCGTTTGTGCCCTTTCCGACGCGCAACCTCCTTCGCAGTATTGCATCCAGTGGATGTGTGTTTTACCTGGGTTGTTGCTGTCAGTGTCGTTCTAACAACAATTCTAATGGCATTATTGTAGGAGGAAATCGTAGATTTATCTCAGTGTCTGTCACGTCGAGTAAGGAAACAAAAGCGTTCCATTACCTTGTTTATTACGTTGCAGATGAATAGGGAACGGAATTTATTGTGATAAAAAAAGCAAAATATGTTCATATATATGTATTTATTTTTTCTAAAATATGTAAGAGGAGATAGAAAATATGTGGACTAAAATTTCATTAAATTCTTTAAAATTCCATTCTTCAAGCGCCTTTTGAACACGTTGCTGATCAAATCTTAACATGGATTCAGAGAGGCTGAAAGAAAATTCTACATCTACACAAGCAATAATTCGCTAGTTTGACCCCAAATATATAATACTTTCGAAGTATATACAATGTTGTTTACGAGTAGCCGGCGTTCAAGTAGCCTGTGATAGAAAGAGGGGGAAAAGGGATCATACGCCCCCCCCCCCGACTCCAGAACAGGATTTGAAAAATATTTGTTTTATTTACGCATGGCGTCTATGAAAATATTACGCAAGTTACGCATGGGGTCTATGAAACACGAGTAAGCACGTGATTGAAGTTCATTCTTCTCATACATCCGCTCATCCTTAGTTCATTCTTCTCATACATCCGCTCATCTTTGATCGCGAGTACGCGGTTTCCAAGAAGCAGAAGGAGGAAGGGTAAGTTTGACAATTAATAGCGAAGGTCCGGCGTTAGTACAAGCGCATTGCGTAGCTTCGTATTTCAGTAACAAAGTTAGTTTTCAAGTAACACATATTTCGAACTCGCATGTGAAATGTTCATTTTCAACTTATAAATATATGAAAATGTAACGAAATATGTAGCAAGAGATAATATATGTAAACATATATAATTATACTAAAATATGTAAAAATATGTAAAATAAAAATGGTTCCAGTTCGTTCAGGATGTGTGTTAAGTCTAGAAAATATTAGTGAATGGAGGTATCTCGTTCCTGTAAAAATATGTATTTACCTGAAAATCCGTTCCCCACAGATTCAACAATAGATAATATTCGGTTTTTAATACATGTTCTCGGGGATGTTTACTGATTACGATGTAACAGAAAGAGGTACTATGTTTAAAAGGTAATCAAAGAATATCTGCATCTGTACCTCGAAGAGGAAACAGTGGCGCCTCCACTCCCCTTGGGCCCCTCTCCTTCCTCCAATCCCCCCTTCCGCGCGTTCGAGTCAGTGATGGAGTATTTTGCGCTTCCGGGCTTCACAACTTCTTTGCTCTTTTTTTCCGTGAGTGAAATGCATCTTATGCCCGGGAGGTCACGGTGTACTTCCCCCGCTCATAGATGAGATCCGGAGTCGGCCATCACGGGCTTCCAGGGATTTCCCTCTCCAGGTATCTCCCCCCACAGACACACCTCTCCGTCAGGGATATGATATAAACTCAAGCCTACTTTCCCGATATGTTTGATAGTGTATGTAAGGGGGTGTGTAAATAAGAGGAGATGATAGAGCAGGTGAAAGGGAAGAAAGCTCGCTCGTGTTTCATGACTTATTTTTATGGTATTGCTCCAGTTGCTTTTATACGACAAACGAAGGAAAATTACGATCATAACAGCCTGCCGATAGAACTCTCCTCCAAACAGCCGCTGAATTGTCCTATTTTGTCAGTGAATGCTAACGTTACGCAACCGTTCACGCTCGAGCACTAGGCCTTTACGACCGGAGACGCTGCCGCGCCAACGCTCGTTGCCACTGAGCCATCTCAGCCGGTCCTTACATGTGATGTCAAAGTGTTTTCCCTAGCGTGGCGTAAAGCCAACACGTGATCAATAGTGTGTGAAGTCGAATAAGAGTGTTTGCAGTTTTTGTTTTAAATGGAAATGGTTTCAAACTGTGACAGGAAATTTGTGTGGGCTAAATTATATATATGATAACTCTACATTCCCATCCCATGATGCAACTTCTTGGGTATGTGTATACATATAATGCCCCAACTTGAGAGTAATGATCTAGTGAAATCGCTGTGTCCATTATTTCTTCGAATTCGGTTTGACAGATGCGGACAGGCTGAAGATGCTTCAGGTTATTCATAACATTTTTCAATGATATTTGTCGGTCTTTGTCACCAACTACGCGGAACCAGTGGACCGTTCCACAAACCCACAAAACCGCACCCGGGAAGGTTCCCCTCAGAACACCTCAAAGAGTCTACAGAAAGCGACGTTCCCCGTGTCCTGCCGCTCCAGTAGTGCACCTACAATACTGCAAACTGGACTTGACGGGTCACGTTCGGACAGTACGATACAAGAGTGATATCTCACATGAAAAGTAAAATTAAAAAATGGGAAGAGGATATAATGATGTGTAGTTGAGATTTGGTGTTAATATATGAAACAAAAAATGTGAAGAAATATCACAAACGCAAGATATAAATGTTTTCTATAAGAGTATAGCATGCAAACATTAACACCGGACTGGGCTCAGAAAAACCTTCCCCATCACCAGTGGTGGTCAAGACAATGTGAAATATTAGTGTACGAGGATAAAAGCACCATTATAAAGAATCTCAACCATCAGTATTTATGGTGGTTGTGATTACCTCTACACAATTATTTCAAATACGGTGTGATGTTAGGATATTTCTGTTCCTGTGGACATTCCTGATTTCAAGGCACCACTCCTGCTTTGTGGGGCTAAATATATTTACTTGCTGTATTTGATTCACATACATTTTGTCAAATTCGATTTGTAGTCGTGAATAACTAATGACGATAATAACCATCTACCAAAATTATACGACTAAATTCTTATTATACTGAAGATTTCCCGAATAAAAAGTACTAGGAAACACATTCTTATAGAAATCAAGCAAGCAGCCTTCTGAAACTTGTTCCCAAGACTTATTCTTTACTATTTGGTTTACATATGAAAGTATGTGCGAAACATAAAATACGTGTAAAACAAAAAAAGAAATAAAATATTTCTTTTACCTCTACAAAGTTACGATATGAACAAGAAAGATATCTCATTAAAAAGCAAGTTTCTGATATTTTAGATTAACACGTAAAATTTCATTTCTTCCTTTACCGTTCATCTTTCCAATTTAACTCATTATTTTAAATCAATATAACATATATTCATTTTTAGTCAGCGGAAGAATGCAAAAATTTTGTCTGCACAGAGCAGTTGTATGTTACATGAGATTTCAAAATTTGTATTGCAGTACAGAATATAGAAGCATTCATAGTACAATTAATACACCAGAAAATATATAAAATTATCAATAAAAAACAAAGAATGAGGTATCAATGTATATAAATTTAGCACGTGTGTAAACAAATAAAATGAATTTTTCTAAACAAACCTTAAAAACCATCAAATATTTACGACGTATAATTTACATTGTTGAGACACAATTTGAAGAATTAAACGTAGCACGTACCATTAATGACATAGCTTCAAATACTACTGTATAATATGGGTAGTTAAATTTTTATCTGAATGCGATTGTTCTTAAAATCTATTTCACTTACGTACGTTAAAACTGTTTTCCATACAATATTGAATTCATATTTTGGATAACTAATTCACAAAATCCCGAGTTTAGGGTGGCACGGTTCCTTTGATTCACTGATTCGGTTCATTAGAAGAGAATCGACTCCATGAACTGAATCCTTGTTTATACGTAGTATTCGCGTGTAGTTAAGTTCATCATGTTACAGCAATAAATATAATTATTTAAAAGAAAATCTATTTCACTAATTCATGCTACTTAAAGTTTTATTATTGGGGCTATCGCCCCCCAAACCCCCCATTTTAAGACTAAAATATCAACTCATAAAATAATATCATAAAAAGTGAACTCACGTTTCTTCTTCACAGTTCGGCAATGAATTTCTTCCAATTTAATATAATTTAATTCTTTTTATTTCTGAAAAAAATAATAGTTTTTACGAAATGAAGGTTAAAATTTTAATAAAAATAAACAAATAACTCACTTCTGAACTTATGTTATATATTTTTTTAATGTTATTACAAAAATTTTCGAATTTATTACTTTTGCAGTTTCTACGCCAAATGTATTCTGCTAAATAATGATGAAAATTATTTTCCACTTTGTGGCGTGGAATTGCGCGCTTAATCGCACTCCAAGTCCCCTCAATAGCATTTGTATGCGCTCCAGTTTCAGGATCTTTGAAAGTAATAGAATGATTAACTCTTAGATGGGTAAAACCTTCATCTTTAAGACAATCATAAGCCTTCCAGCAATCCGAAATCACAATAGATTTCGGCTTGATGTAATTCTAATGATGTCCAAGAGTACATCCTTGCTACGACATTCAACGACCTTGAAAAAGGACCGAGAGGAACCCCTTTCAACACTACCAAACACCCATTTCCCTTCCACTCTTTTGCCCCTATTATACTTCCCTCAACACCCTCTCCACCCAGTGGTTGACTTTCATCTTCAAGCACTTCAAAACATAACTCTCAACAAAAACTCATCCAATCAGTAATTGTACTCTCACATACACTAGTATCTAAACATATATGTTCAACCTTTGCTTCCATCACCCACATGTAGGTAATGAGAAGCACCTTCCATATCTCCATGTGACTCCTCTCAAACCAAGAATCCTTTCGCACAGACATTTTCACACAATGAGCATTCTCGCCTCTCACTCTACAAATCCACTCATAACCATCTATCCTATCCTTTCTCTCAGTAAATATCAAATCTTTCTTGCACACACAAAGATCACATTCAAAGTTCCCTCTCGGCACAAATCATAAATAAAACCAGCATTCATACCTTCCATCTCAGTAGACACACAAACCTATTTAAAGAAGACTTGAAATGCGAAAAAAACACACAATTCCACGCCAACAAACTATCAATCTCGGGACTTCTCATTAACGAAACAAATTCTCATTTAACATTGAACATAAATAACTCAGTTGTTATAGTAACAACTAAATTTATATTTCATTTCAAGCAGGAAGCAAACTCACATTTTAACATTTTAACCTTTTAAATGTCGTGAAATGTTATTTTAAGTGTGAATTGATATTTTGTTTCGTGATGAAGATGAAATGATTCTTAATTGCAAAATGTATAGCTTTATATGGCTTTGACCCGTAGTAATATTGTATATATTTATGCTTTGGCGTAAGAAATTTAATCAATGCCAACAAAATTATTGTCAATCACTCAACCAGTGATTCAAGTGAACCGCGCAATTATAAACATAGGATTCGCGAGAAATAATGAATCATAAAAGGAACCAAAGGAACCGTGCCACCCTAAACCCGGGATCAACCGAAGTGAAAATGATGTGTCAAAAACTGGTTCATTCTATGCCAAAACGTGTAAAACTAGTTATTGAAGCCAGGGGTGGACATATTTCGTACTAGTTGTATAATATTCTGTAAATACTGTAGGATTATTAAAATAAGTTGAAATCAAGACGTGTTCACATTAATTTGCACACTACTGTACTGTATAATATGGGTAGTTAAATTTTTATCTGAATGCGATTGTTCTTAAAATCTATTTCACTTACGTACGTTAAAACTGTTTTCCATACAATATTGAATTCATATTTTGGATAACTAATTCACAAAATCATCTTCCTCCGGATAGTAATTCATTTTGAAGTGTTTTCTAAAAATCAATATAGTTTTATTTAAAAAAAGGTATTATTAATTTGTTTTAACTTGCAAATTTGTGTAAAAATTATCCAGAAACCTAATGCAAACACTATCTCATAAAATAAATGTACTCACAAAGAAAAAAAAACATGTTAAATTTTGAAAATGTCTATACACTGCGACTTTCAAGTGAATAAGTATACGTTTTTAGTATATTTTTTTAAAAGAGAAGCAAAGCAAAGCAATATGAAACTTGCATATTCCGATCCGCCTTATTTCGCTTTAATATGTCATTTTCACTAATGGGAGATATCACAAGAAGAAATCTGTCCATTGTACACCTGCTTAAAAAGCTTCATAGAAATTTGAATGCATTTGATCTGAGAACAACTCTTTCACGTCCAGCTTTCCCTTGCAGGGAAAATTCTCGAGCTAAAGCTTTCTTCATAACGCGGAACGAGTGCCCGCAGAGCGCGAGAATCAACGTTGAGTAAGGGTCCTTTTGAAAGAAATGTTCTGTATTTAGGTCGAAAGGCTTGGCGGCAGCGCGGACTGTAGCGAAAAGTGAAATTTATGGGCAACATCAATCAGACGACGGCTGCACAGAATTTTGTTTAGAAGGCGACTGGGGAAAGCTGCAAATAAATTGTTTGCCCTAACGAATTCAGCGAACCCGGAGGGACCCTCGACCCACGGAGGGCATCTATTAACCAAAGCACTTAACGACTCTCTCCACCTTCCCCCCTTCTTCTACGCGATTCTTTTATACTCTTTTTCTTTTGTGTATTTCATCTTTGGAATCAAAAGAATTTCATGTTCACGAAATCGAAACATCCTCTGTGTTTCTGAAAGATTCGAACTACATGCTGAAGTAATGGTACTGCGCTTTTAATACTCACTTTTTACCTTCGTAATAACATGTTGCTACTTGGTACTGGATCGTCCTATTAGTATTATAATGGTGTCAAGCAAAAGAAAAAGAAATCAACAGAAACTGTCTGCGAAAATGATCTTCTCCCCTATTATTTTCATGTTTTTAATGCGGTAGTATTTGACTATTGGTTTAGTGGTGAGTTGTAGTTGACATTTACATAATTTAAATGATTGAAGGCGTTGTCATTGTCAACAATACTATTTATTTCAATAATAGCAGCTTTCGATGGCTTAGCCATCATCATCAGTTTTCTGCTGTCTGGGAGTCACAAAAACGACTACAAAGTCTACTCGGCTAAGGTTACTCGGCAAAGTCTAGTCGACTACAAAGTCGACTACTGTAGTCTTTTTTGTGACTCCCAGACAGCAGAAAACATGATGATGGCTAAATTGTGGGAATTCTGATTGCTTCTGATTGCTAAAGTGATGATGGCTAAGCCATCGATAGCTGCTATTATTGAAATAAATAGTATTGTTGACAATGACAATGCCTTCAATCATTTCAAGTATTTGACTATCTCACTCAAATGGATACTATTACATGATTCATTGTAACAAATGTGATGTAATAGATACTTTATAACTTTCATTATAACGCTCTCAACTAAAGCAATCGAAAGATTGAGCAAAAAACACACAGTTTCTTATTGATTTCTCCCTGCAATTTAAAGAGAAAGTTATGTAATGCTGAGCGAAAAAACGGCGAATTATGGTAACAAAAAAGTGGATCCAATTGCTAAAGTGAGAAAAAATTTTCTCTAACACGTAGTGAAGCCAGAATCTGTTTTATGGGTCCTTGTAATCGAAAAATTGAATGACGGCAAAACGTCTGCCTGTCCGTCTTCCGTCTGTGAACAACGCTAGAGTATAAACTGTTCAACCGATTTTCTCCGAAATTGATATTCCCAAAATGATCTGGATGACGTCGCGGTTCCTTGAATTCGAAACCGATTTTCAATTTTTTTTGGGGGGGGGTACTTTACATGAATCTCATGGGACATTTTCCGTATTTTCAAAACAATGGCTCCATGGTTTTTTATTAAATTTAGTTGTTGGATAGCACGAAGGACGTTTAAGAGAATGTTGCAGGTCTTATGTTCCTTGAAAAACCGGTTTTTGGAAAATTACAAATGTTCAAACTTTTTGCGGTGTCTTCCTACAACTGAAATATCAAAGATAAATGTTTATTCCTTTAATGATGCATGTTTCTTAAAGATAGAGTTTGAAATAAGGTACTGTTCAATTTTTTGTAAATTTGAGTATATTTCGTGTAATTTGGCGTGAAAATACAGGGGAGAAAGTACTAGTTGAAAACGAACCATTAAGAAACAGCAGTTGTTCTCTTAATGAAGATATTCTACACAACACAATAGGATATACACAATTGCCATTATGTTATGAAAGCTATCGAGCAAATCATTCGGGGCACAGTATATTTCTAAGCTCATATACAACTAATCATATATATTTTTCAATTCTGAACCGCTAATTCACTGCAAGAAAGGAAATGTATTGGTAATATAGCTCTTTGTGAAGTCAATTGTTTTATGGATTCGCAACTCATTAGTCTTAGAATAAAAGTCACAATTTTTTAGGACTTGAAGAGGTGTTCAGATCACTTTTTTCCAATGGAGATGTAGCAAGACATTTTATATAACGAAGTTACACGTGACACATTTTCTCCTGATTTTTAGACGACTTATTACACGCATATCTGATAAGTAAATGTTGAACAGAACTGGAGAACGACAAAAAACTTGAGGCAGGCCTGAAAGTATTTTATGTTATCAGATATGGAACAGTAGCTATAGCATTAATTTTGACATGAAAGTGTCCTTCCAAAAGAAAACTTTTAATAAATCGTATAGATATTTTGGTGTACCTAGTTGTTGTAATTTATAAAGTATTCCTATATGCCATACCTTATCAAAAGTCTTTTCAATGTCAAGGAACACCGCGATTACATATTGTTTCTGATGAAATGCGTTGGCTATACATTCCGTGATATTTTATAACTGATGGCTGGTAGCATGTTTTTCTCTGAAGCTAAAATGTGTGACCGGTATTACCTTTATATCTGGGACATATTTATTTGGTCAGGTTAAAACTAATTTTTCAAATACTATAGCTATGGAAGAGAGTAAACTGGTTTACAAAATGGTATTATTATTGCTGTTTTCCACTCATTTGTGACGTACCCCAGTCTTAAAGCAGTAAACAATTTTGTAAGTGCAGCAATTGCTTTTTTATTTAATGCTCTAAGAATCTTATTAGTAATGCGGTCAGGACCCGCCTATTTTCTTTCTTTTGATTATTTAATAATTCTATAAGTTTCGGAAGGAGATATAAATTTCGTTCTGACTAGAACTGCTGTTCGTTTTATGTTCAATTCATGAGCTACTAATTTGTCAAAATCATCGTTTATTCCTGGATTAGTATTAAAAGTAGATTGAAATTTGTTAGCTATAGCCTCTACATTTTCTGCATCAATACACGCTTCATCAGTGCCATATTTTAATATTAGGATGTCCAGTTTTTTTCTACATAATCTTTTAATGATTCACCATAATGATCTACTATTCAGGTGAAACTTCTCGATCATATTGTGATATGCCAGACTGTCACACAATATTTTGATAGGAATTGGGGACAAGAATTTATTAAATTCTTCGTAAAAAGTGTAAATGTTGAGGGCATAGGCATGCAGGCAAGGCGTTCCTTAGCAACCAGGGAAGCGGAAGTAAATAAACATAGCGCGGCAAGTAACGGACAGAAGATTGTGATATAAGGGCATGTAGGATTGGTGGTAAACTAGTAATGGGGTATGACGTAGAAGGAAACTGGAGATTGTTTTGTAAAACAAGGGACAAGAAGGTATAAAAGTTATCGAGGGTTGAACTTTTTGTAATATGAGAGAGAAGCTTTAGACCCCGTACCGTGCGCATCGTACTGAGAAGTTATTGTAAATGATAGATGCGGGACTTGTGGAATTTTGCGGGAAATAATTGAGCAGTGAGGACTTATATTTTGTGTTATATATTTTGTAATTATATTTGGAACTTTGAATAATTCTGGCACCGGGAGTCGAAAGTGAAACAATTAATAAGTTGAGGAGGACATTGAACCGGCAGCGGACCGCGAACAAGATACAAGAGGGAAGATTGGTCAGAGCAGTGAATTCTTCCTAGTCTCATCGTCCAAGAGCGCATGGATATATAAATAGAAAGAATAATAGCACTATTTACAATTTTTACTACCGGTCATGACCAAGGTGATATTTTATGTTACAAAGAATTAATCGATGAGTAAACTTATAACGTTCTCATTTTGAAAAAGAAAAGCTGATTATCATTTCTTTAGCATCTTGTGCAATCCATAGTATAATAATTTCTTTCCAGAAGCAAATTTCAGATTACTCGCTTCTTCCGTATGTAGAGCGGATCGAATAATCGTTTGCTAGGAAGAAAGTAAGTACCGGCGACGATAATTTTCGTAAGAACCCAACCGGCAGAGCTAGTAGGATAATTATTTCCCTTTAGATGTGTTTCCGGGAAATTTAAAATCGCAACCCTTACCTGGCGCCCAAAAATGATATAAATTCGGAAACAGGATACATAAATAATTTAACAAAAACGGAGAGTGTTTCAATATATTGTTAATTATTCAATTTACATATACCAAGTGTAACTTTTATTGATATTGATTTTTTATGTACTTCAGCTCTTATGTCTGCAAGGCCTATTCACCCGACCAGTAACCAGATGCGGGAGTACCCGTACGAGCAAGCCATTAAACAGAAATACGTCAACGTTAACAAGACGTGAATAATGTTCAAATATTTCAGTTTTGAATAAAGTAACGATAATAACTCAAATACAAGAGCACTAAGTAACGTTTATGTAAATGTAAATAGATAACTAATTAAAGATGAGAGACGATATAATGATTTTTACTTTCTCATGCTTAAGAAGGAACTTCTTAAGAGGAGAAAGTTATGTAATGCTGTGTGAAAAGCGGCGTATTTTCGGAAGATAACTTATTACATCACCCTGGCCACGAAAAGTGGATAAATCGACGTGCAAAATTTACAAAAAAATTTTCTAACACGTGGTGTAGGCAGAGTCCCTGTTTTGTGGGTCCTCGATACCGAAAAATCAACTGACGGCAAAACGTCTGTCAGTCCGTCCTCCCATCTTCCGTGTGTCCGTCTGTGAACAACGCTACCGGCTAAACTGTTATATCTCCTAAATTGACAACCCCCTATCGATCTGGCTTATGTCGCAGACCCTTGAATTTGAAATCATATTTCTATTTTAGGAAATACTTTACATGAAGCCCATGGGACATATTCACTTTTTGTTTAAATTGCTCCGTTTGTCATTAAACTTTGTTACTGGATAGTGCGAAGGACGTTTCAGAGAATAGCGCATGTCTAATGTTCGTTCAAAACTTTGAGTTTTCGAAAAATTGAAAAAAACAAAATCTTTTGGTGTCATCCTAGAACAACAATTACGAAGATAATATTTTTTCTTAATGAAATGTTTTCATGAATATAAATTTAAAAGTAATGTCATATTCAATTTTTCAAAATCATGATTGCTAATTGCAAAAGTTTGTGTGAAGCATAGGCAATTTTTATTTCCTTTAATCCATATTTTCTTAAAAACGCCCAAAATGATTTGTATACTTTACATATCGTAAAGGACGTTTGAGAGAAATGAGCAGATCGTAGGTTTGTTGAATTGATTTTTCGAAAATTAAAAAAAAAATTCGGCAACTACAATTGTGAAAATACAATTGTTTTTTCTTAATGAAACGTGTTCACTAAAAACAGATCTTCAAATAACGTCATGATGAAATTTTGGAAAATATGAATACTTTTTGAGTAATTTTGCGTCAAACTAGGTCGCCCGTTCCTAAACTCCTGCGTTTCGTGAACGTAATTGCAGAAATGTTTTGAAGCAGTTGGATCCTACATAAGTTAGAATGCGTCACGTTACTTTAGCACCTACAGTTTTTGAACGGTTGAATTTATTGCAATGCAGTTTTCGCGGAATTGCATGAGGGAATGGAGCTAATTACCTATTCATTTCTTTTTCTATTATTATTCATGTAGTACAGTGCAGTGCAGTGCAGTGTAGTGCAGCGCAGTGTAGTGTTATGAAGTGAAGTGGAGGGAAGGGAATGCGAGAAGAAGAAGCGAGTGTGAAAGAAATGCGTCACAGTTAAGTATTGTGCAATGAAGTGAAGTGGAGTAAGGTTTGCGTGGTGATTTTATGTACTATTTATTATTATTTTTAATTAACTCCTTTTTTGTTAGTTTTTGTTAGTGAATGTAAGTTTAATGCATGTAAGGTTAAGATATTCTGCCCCAAGTTACTATACTTAATTGTTAATTAATTATTAAATCAATAAATTTTATTAAATCAATAAATTATTAAATAATACTTAATTGCTTAATTAATTATTAAAATTGCTTCATTAACTTAATTAACTATAAAATCTAATCTAAAAATCTACTTTATCATTTGTATTTTTCGAGATATTCAGGATATTTTTGCCAGTCGTTTTTAGTCTATCACGACGGAACAAGACAAATCTGGTCATATGTTAGATAAACATTTTCTTGAATAATTTTGATTTGTTGCGACTCGTATTTAACGGATATTATAACGCTCCGAGCACGTACTAGTAGAGAGCAACCTAGATTGGTGGGCTGTTACATTTAAAATACACGTCAAACACGAGACGCAAAAAATAAAAATTTTTCAAAAAAAACTGAGTAACAAAAATTACCATATGCATATCATTGGATGCGTCTTTGTACGTTGGTAATTATTAGACATCGGATGTTTAGGGAAATGCCAATTTTTTTCTAGAGAATTTATTCAAAGGCTGATAATATATGACTACGAATCATGAGAAATAATGACATATGACGAAGTTTTATAATGCTTATTTTTGCTTATTTTAGCATAAATGCCTATTTTTTGCATAAATACCTTTTTAGGACTTTTTTTACCTTTTATTTATTATATTTATATACAATGCTAAGATATCGGAAAATCGGCGATGGTCCAACGTGGCCATTTATAACGAAACCAATTCACGTCTTGGTATTTTAAATTATGAGAGAATTCCTTTTTTTTTTCATTTATTTTCTTCTTGTTCGGCCGTGAGGCCTTTCAAGGGCTTGAATACATGAGTATTATCATTATTAGGAATGGGCATCCTTGACTTATTGAGCTTTACATCACTGCTCCGATTGTTATTGATTTTTGGATGGACTTGGTTAGGAGTTTATTTAAAATTTATTAGGTTTAATATTGGGCTGTCTATTTGACTTTTTTAAATATAATATTCTTATGGGGGGCGAAACTTGTCTTTTGGGTACTTGGATAGGATTCGGCAATGTTGGATAGCATTTCGTCCTAGGTTGAATTTATTTGTTAAGTGAGAGGTGTTAAGTGTAGTATAGAAAGCTTTTGAAACTGAAGCGATGTGATTTTTTATTAAATCCATTCGTAGTTCCCTATGGATCTGATTATTGGGTATAAACCACGGTGCTTGTATGATTTTTCTAAGACATTTATTTTGTACCGTCTGAAGTTTCTCTATTGATGTGGGTGCTGCGCTTCCCCAAACAGGACAAGCATATGTTAAGGTGGGTAAAATGATTGATTTAAATATAGTCAGCTGACATTCAATTTTTAATGAGGATTTTCTGTTGATTAGTGGGTATAATTTTGACATTTTCCCTTGGGCTTTATTTACTAACGCATGGATGTAGGGTTTCCACGTTAATCTTTTATCGAAAAGCACACCAAGATATTTAATTGGACCATTATTCCATTGAATTGGGCTGCAGTTGATTGTTAAGTTGGGGGGAGTTTTTGGTTTACGGAGTGTGAATATTTTGGCTTGGCATTTTCCTGGATTTATTTTTATTCTCCACTGATCTGTCCACGATATTAGTTCATCAAGGTTATTTTGTATTCGATCTTGGGCTATGAGAATGTCTTCGTGAGCAGTGAATAAGGCTGTGTCATCAGCGAAGAGAGCTAATTTGGTATCGGGCATTCGTGAGATATCTGAGGTGTAAATGTTAAATAAAGTTGGAGAGAGTACTGATCCCTGAGGTAATCCTGCTGATATGTTCCGAGGGGTTGATAATGTTTCATTGACTTTTACTATGAAATTTCTGTTTGAAAGGAAGCTATTGATTATTTTTTGGATGTAATCAGGGACTCCCAGACTAATTAATTTATACATCAGTCCTGCGTGCCAGATCCTGTCATATGCCTGTGCAATGTCTAAGAATATTGCTACTGTATGCTTCTTTTGATGAAAACTCTCGGCAATATTTTCCGTTAGTCTCAGTAGTTAGTGGGTGCATGAATGGTTAGCTCTAAACCCGAATTGTTCATCGGGGATTGCGTTCGTTTCTGAAAGGTATTTATTAAGTCTGCTGAGCAACAATGTTTCAAAAACTTTTGATATGGAGGGTAGTAAACTGATGGGTCTGTAATTTTCTCTCAATCTGGGATCTTTACCTGGTTTGCGAAAAGGTAGGATGATGGCAGTTTTCCATGCATTTGGGAAGTGATTTAGACGTAAGATTGCATTAAATATTGCCATAAGTGCCGCAATAGTATACTTATTTATTTCCTTAATGATTTTATTATTTACTCCATCATACCCTGGCGCTTTTCTCGTTTTTAATCTTCTAATAACTTTCGTGACTTCTGATGGAGAGATGAACTTAATTTTCATTGTTACTGAAACTTGAGGCTCTTTTAAAAAATCTTCGATAATTTTATTGTGGTTTGGCACTGCTATTGGATGGGGTCGAAAAACGTGCTCTAAGTGATCTGCTAGTATTTCAGTTTTTTCTTCACCTGAGTAGGCTTTTGTATTATTGATTATTAGGGGGGGTATTTCGGTTTTTTCTCCCGTGATACGTCTGACTGTTGATCAGAGATGGGCTGAATTTATGTCTATTTGTTTTAAGGATTGCTGAAATTTGGAATATCTGAGTTCATCCAATCGGAGTTTCACTATTCGCGATAGTTTGTTTAATTTAGTTCTGATATCTGGTCTACGTGTTTCTTGCCAATATCTTCTCATATTTCGCTTTGATTTAATTAAATTTAATAGCGGTATTGGGATGGGATTATGTTTGCAAGCACTATTTCTGATTTTAACAGTTGAGGCTTGTTTTAATGATTCATTAATAGCTGAATTAAATTTCGCGATTTCAAGTTCTAGGTCTGGTATAGATTTAATATTTCTGGGATATAAGTAATTTTCCTGCATTTGGTATGAAAATTGGGCCAGTTTATTTTTGTTGTTGCATTCGTTTTTGATTTTATTTCTTCTATAGGTTTAAAAAAGGTTATTAGTACTGGATTGTGATCTGATTGAAGGTCGTATAATACTCTTTGGAATATAGAAAAGTTTATTCTTTTGGTTAATACTATATCTAGGATATCTGGAATTATATTTGAATTGTATGGGAAAAGGGTCGGAGCAGTGGGAGCTAATATGCTAATACTATGTTTTTGAGTCAAATTATAAAGTCGCTGGCCCTGGGCTGTAGAGGTACGGCAGCCCCAAACTGTATGTAAACATACAGTAGTATTTAATACTTAGATCTCCTACCATTATTAGTCGGGGATAGCTGTTAAAAATGTCTTTGTATACGAAGCATGGAAAAGTTTTATTTGGTGGTTTGTATGCGGCTATTATTACTATTTCATTATTATTAACAAATATTTTTATTCCAAGTTTCTAAATTTGGCGAGAATGTTGTTGGAACCTGCGCTGCTTGATAGTATTAGATATAAAATTCGATACGTTTTGTAGCCAGGAATATTGAATCTTTCTCCCGGGAAAGGTGTGTTTCCGTGATAGCTGCTATTTTAATTGTATTACTCTTTAAGAAATATATGAATTCATTTTCCTGGCGCTTAATGCCATTTGCATTCCAGTTGATAAGTTTTAATTCTCCGCAATTACCTCCCATAATTTTTGTTTTCTAATACGTGGTGAATTATGGTTTGAATTTGGGGGATAATAGCGTTTATTACTTGTGTTGTAGTATTAGAGATTAGGTTTGATAAGTCTTGAGGTTGGAATTGTGAACGCAAAGGTTCTGGAGGTCGTTTTGGTAGTGGAGGAAAGTGAAAGGGGCCTCTTGGGGGCGGTTGTCTAAATTCCTGTTCATTACGACTTGGAAGAGCATGTCCTCCTTGCATTTTGGAGGTAATTTTAAATTTTTGGGATTATTCTAAGGCCTTTTTGTAATCTGGGCAACCTTTATAGTTAGCAGTGTGATTTTCATGCAGTTTACGCATTCCGGTACTGTATTTTTAGATTTTCTGCACTGTGAGTAATGATGATTCCCAGTGCACTTAACACATCTGGGAGTTAGCCCACAATTTGCCTGAGAATGCCCAAACCTTTGACAACGTTTGCATTGTATTACATTAGAAGCAATCCGTTTCTGAACTTTTACTACACTGTAAAATAATCTAACTAGGTTGAATATTCTCCTACCTTGATAATTGTCCTCTAACTCTATTGCACAAATTGGGATTGGTTTTCTATCTCTGTTATAAAGTCTACAGACTTTCAAAATTGGGTCATGTAAATCCTTTAGTTCTTTAAGAATTTCATTTTCTGAGTAATTTATCGGCAGATCTTCTATCACTACTTGAAAGTTATTTTTTGACGGGTCTTTATAGGAGTGAAATTGGTTATTTTTGTTTTCGCAAAACTTACGATAATTCCTGAAGTCTTCTATTGACGTAAACATCACCTTGATTGAGTCTTTTCCTGGTTTGGTGGTGAAGTCCTCTGATGTGTTCTTTTTGATGCTACAACTCGCGAGTAATTTGTTTCATGAATGAAAATGGGAGGAATTTTTATACCCGACACAGTTTCACTTTCTTCTCCGTTGTCGTTGAGGTCAGCTAGCGGGTCGAAGGGTGACGACGCTTCGACACCATATTCAGTGGCATCTTCGGATTCACTTGAGAATTTCTTACGTTTAAGATTTTTCTCACTAGTGTTCATGCTCGTAGGTTTTTCAGACATTTCCTTTCTTTCATTACACTGAGCCGTTTGGAGTTGCACTTCCATGCGTGAATTTGATTGTTGTTGGTCTAGGGAAATTAGCACTTTCTGTTCTTGATTTCGGTCATGAAGGTGAGCAGAAGCAGGTAGATTTTCAGGAGACTGGGAGGAGCAAGGGTTTTGGGAGTATGGATTTTGAGAATTAAAAGGAATTTTTGTTTTGTTTTACTTTCTCAGGTGGTAATGGAAACATTTCTTGATGTTCGGTGCTGCAGTTGGCTGCACCTTGGAGGTGGAACTGCTGCATACCTGGTTGATTGTAGCCTGCTTCATCCGCGCCTATGTCTGCGTCGTGTAGATTTTTCAGTGCAGCTGCTATGTCGCTTCCAAAGGAGCCCATTTCACGGTTCATTGTTGAGCTTAGATTGTTCAGAAACACTTATCAGCACTTCACACGTTGATTAGCACTTTTTCACCAAAAGAGAGAAAAAACTTCCGCCGTATGGGGCGCCCGCCCCGTGGGGCACACCCGTACTTCAACTGCAACGTAGTGGTCGCTTTGGATGTAAAACAAGTACTGGTTTCTAGACACTGAACTATGCTTGAGCGCGGCGACCCTCGCAGACCGAGAGCGCACCGCTTACTGATACGCCTTGAGCTTATCTGACTAGCGAGCGGTTGGCACAACCGTTCACGTCGGAGACTCTGCGCGAACTGAGAGAATTCCTGAAAGTATACTAACTGATTTTTCTCAATTTCCCTATTTCATAAATACCAGCCATGATCTGAGAACATAGATGTATTTATTCATTTATTTATTATTACATATATGTATTTTCATTTGCAGTGTAAATGACATCTACATGCTCAGGTAATGACAAAGATAATTTGTTTTTATATTGATTTGTTTATACATTATCCTTTCATTTGTAATGCCTACTTTGTACCGGGGAAAAACTGAATTTGAGACTTGGGATCCTAGCAGTGAAGAGCAGCAGTCGCGTTGCATGCAAGGACCCGTGGTCACACGGAGAAGCCGGTCGAGGTCCGCTTCCACGCTAGCTCCCACTGTCCGCTACGCCGACCCACTTTCGGCACATCCGCCGCCGGGCGAGTAGCTGGCAGCCAGGGGGCGAGGGTGGACAGTCAACGGCAACCGGAGAAGAGCGGGTGGTGTTTGAACGGTGGGCTGCTGCGCGGGACTTTGTGTGAGCCTGCAGGGCTCCCTGTATGCTGCTGTGCAGCTGCAACCACCGCCGAAGGCAAGTCGCAGACCAACCCTCAGCCCGCCTGGACCTATGGCGCAGGCGCTGTCGGCTTCAACGATCCGTTGATTCAAAACATGTTCAATACAGTTACAAGGAAATGTTTTGTAAACTCGTCACCCCATACTACTTGGTAACTCCTCCTACTTCCGTATGTTCGGGCAGTAAAGTCATTAGTTTTCATTTATTCCACGAGTTTAACTGTGTAGTGTATATGCATGATACGACCTGAATTAACGCATGGTTCTAATCACGCCTCCCCACATCAGTGCAGCCGGGCTAAGTGTCGAGATTCACCATACAGGGAAGACGAAGTAAGTGTATCACCCGAATATGGCAAATATATACAAAACTGATGTATCTTTGTGTTCTGAGTATTTACTTATTAACTTACTTATTAACTTACTTATTACCTTACTTATTACCTTACTTATTACCTTACGTATTACCTTACTTATTACCTTACTTATTACCTTACTTATTACCTTACTTATTACTTACTTATTACCTTACTTATTACTTACTTATTACTTATTACTTATTACCTTACTTATTACCTTACTTATTACCTTACTTATTAACTTACTTATTAACTTACTTATTTACTTACTTATTTACTTACTTATTTACTTATTTATGTATTTATTTAACGTAAAAAACAGTTAAAAATTGTATGTGACGAGCTATGGGGAAGTGAATTATGTGCACGTTTTCAAAATTCTGTGATCCCTATACTAAGCGATATACTACTTGAATTTTAGAAACAGAAAAAAATGTGCATTTTTTGCAAGGATTGTAAAAAAAAGTTTAGACATGCTCTATAAAGCAAAGTAAAACACAATGGTAAATCTATTTTGTTAAACATGTCTCCCTCATATTTGTATTATACACATGTTAAAAACACATGAATGAAAAAAAAGGAAGGGTTTACTGACGGTTCGGTTGCCGAGGTTGTGCACGCGGCAGTTGAGGTAGGCCGTCTTTCCCACGAGCGCCGTCACGTTCTTGGAGGCGCTGGCGTCGAAGTAGGGCCCGCGCAGGCTGCCGCTGGCCGCCGCCTCCGCGTCCTCGTCGCCGCCGCCCTCCTCGCCGCGCGCCACGTAGATCTCCTCGGGACGCATCGAGTCTGCCAACCCAACAGCACAGCTCACTCAAAACATACTCACTTCTAGATCAGGTCTAAATTATTTCTCTTGCACTGGGAATTGATTGATTGATTTTTTTGTGTTTCCGGACGCGTCAACAGCTTTGGTCATTACTCCCGTAAGTGTCGTGC
Organism: Teleogryllus oceanicus; assembly: GCA_964035755.1. Taxonomy (NCBI): domain Eukaryota; kingdom Metazoa; phylum Arthropoda; class Insecta; order Orthoptera; family Gryllidae; genus Teleogryllus; species Teleogryllus oceanicus. The sequence continues at coordinate 5,628,541 of CAXIVR010000007.1, forward strand.
ATGATTTTTCTCGGGAGATGGTGGCGATCTTCTCCCGCTGGATAGTGAGATCCAGCGCCGACCTACCGTCAGCTAGTGGGGTTTCCCCCTCACCAGGACTCTCCCACCAGCGGGGCACCGCCCCAGCCGGGACAAACTATAAGATCCTGACCGGTTTCCCGGAATATGTGGTAGTGTACTGCATGTGTGTGTGTAAGGGGAGAGGATAGGGCTAAGTAGAGGAAGGAAAAATCGCGCGCGGTCCGTAGCCCGTTTGGTAGGGTACTGCTCCTGCATTCGCCTGGTGTTGATCGGAGAAACCACGGAAAACTACCGATCAGAGCAGCCGTTCGCTAGAATTCTCCTCGAGACAGCGACTGAATTCGACCTAGTTGAAAGCTACAGCCGAAACTCCTGCTGCCGTCAAGAATCGAACATAGAACCTCCCGGCCAGAGGCGCTGCAGTGACATCAGTTGCCATCACTGAGCTACCGCTCCCGGTACGAGGAAATGAATTATGTTTGTTAATTGAGGAGTAAAGCGTATTGAAGTTGTTTGAAATAAGGGACCGCTAGTAAATCTACTGCATCTTGTTCTTTTTGAGAACTCCTGCCGATTACAACTAGTTGCAAAGATAGGAGATGTAAGATGTATGAAGGTAATGCGGAGACACGGAGCTATGTGATCGAGATGCGGGAGAAGTTTTAGGACCGTAATGAATGGACAGAGGGGGATGTTACGTGACCATGGAAAAGGAGAGAGAGATAGCAAACATGAGACAGATTCAAAGAGAGGAAGCCAGATTACAATGAAGGAGTAAGAAAGTTTAGTAGATACACATAGTGGGAAAAAGGAAAAAAGGAAAGCTGAGGAAAGTAAGTTAAAGTAATGTATGAAAGTGTATTGAAGTTTACAATGAGAAGTTTAAATGATTTTTGTGAATCAATATCAGCTACATCAGTAAAGAAATATGAAAAAATTATAATTCACATAATGAGAAAACGATTTGTGGAAACGCTGGTGGCTGTGCGATCGATTTTAAACTATGTGTGTGATAATACACTAGAGTAAGGGTGGGGGAGCGGATGGGGAGTTTTTCGTTGCTTTCTCCTCAACTTCCCATATTTAGTTTTTCGAAAAAGTACATGGGACTCTTTAGTCCTCTGCCGGTCCAAAAGGTTCTGATTAGATTCACGTATGTTTAATGACTGGTGAAGAAAGCTCGTAGTTTATCCTTTGTGGACTTCGTTAGGAAACTCTTATTGAATATAGCAATCACTTTTATTAACACCAACCAGTGGACATTTACATCTATTCCCTACAGATTTATTGATTGATTTTTTCGTGTTTCCGGACGCGTCAACTGCATTGGTCATTAGTCCCGTTAGTGTAGTGCATGTTTTCTTCCGGGAGATGGCGGTGATCTTCCCCCGTATGGATGGCGAGATACGGCATCGACCTACCGTCGGCTAGTGGGGTTTCCCCCTCACCAGGACTCTCTCATCAGCGGGGCACAACCCCAGCCGGAACAAGCTCTAAGATCCTGACCGGTCTCCCGGAATATGTGGTATGTAGTGCATGTTAGTGCAAGTGTGTGTGTGTAAGGGGAGAGGACAGGACAAAGAAGAGGAAGGACTGATCGCGCGCGGTCCATGGCCCGTTTGATAGGGTACTGCTCCGGCATTCGCGTGGTTTTGATCGGAGAAACGACGGAAAACTACCGATCAGAGCAGCCGGCCGCTAAAATTCTCCTCCAGACAGCGTCTGAATTTGACCTAGCTGAAAAGCCATTGTCGAAAATCCTGCCGCCGTGGGGAGTGGGAACCTAGGACCTCCCGGTCCGATTCGCTGCAGTGACATCAGTTGATGCACTGAGCTACCGCTCCCGGGATATTCCCTATGGACATTTATTGCTTTACAAACATTCATATATCATAGCACGCCTCTGTTATTCGTGATTAAGGAACGCTGTTTAACTACGTACACGATTTGTGGACCACTTTCTTCACACAACTGTTCACGAGCAACTTTCCGCGACCCGCTGTCCGATTCTCAACTTTCAAGCCGGTGCCACTTCTCGTTTCGACACGTGCTTTTGGGAGGGCCAAGGCATTGGAGAGGGCGAAGGTCCTGCCTGCCACATCACCAACACCTCGCATGCGCACTTATTTAATGATGTAGTGGTCCGTTGAAATAAACTTCTTCCTCAGTATGACTCACATGACAGTTTACTTCAGTCTGAGAGTTTTCAGTCATATATTCGTGTTCCTCTTGCTGTCAACATTTTAAATAACATCTCGAAGCAGCTACAGAACACTTGAACACCTAATAATGGCGAGCTAAATTGGAAAGCGAGCGTTGCATTCATCTATCGACATACGCTGAGTTAGACTACTCCTGACAAAGTGTAATTAAAATTTTTAAAAAAATCATTTTTTCTAATTCTAAGTAAATTAAAGTGCATGTTCATTTTCACCAGCCATTCACGAGTCACGAATTCACTGAATTACGTCCCATCCGTCATCCAGTAGCATGAAAGACAGTGGCGTGGAGTTGTCAAATGAAGAAGAAATGAAGGCCTCGGCAACATAATGAGGGGAGCGGGCGGCGCGCGCTACAAAGAAGACATTCTTCGCCGCCAGGAGCGCGCGGACAGGTGAGCTGCCATCTGTCTTCGTCGGGGCGGGGCGGGGGCAGGGGAGGGGGCGGGGGCGGGGGCGGCGCACGCCCACAGAGAGCCCACGCCCGCCCCGCCCCTCCACACCTCCACCGCCTCAGCCAGCTCTGCAGCAACTTTCACCGCGAGGTTCTGGGGTCGAGTCGCCACGGGGGCGGATTTTCGATACGAGCTACTTAGCCAGGTCGAATTCAGCCGCTGTCTCGAGGGAAATTCTAGAGAACGTCTGTCTTCATTGGTAGTTTTCCTTGCTTTCCTTGACCAATGCCAGGAGAATGCCGGAGCAGTATTCTAACATAGGTTAAAAACCGCGCTCGATCTTTCCTTCCTATTCCTTGCACCTATCCTGTCTCTCCATTTACACAGATATACTTGCATTCTCTACCGTACATATCAGGAGATCAGTCAGGAGCTTCTAATTTGTCTCGGGTGGGCGGTAGCTTACTGAGAGAGATACCTGGAAGCCTACGCTACGCTAACGCTACGCTAACGCTACGCTAACGCTACGCTAACGCTACGCTAACGCTACGCTAACGCTACGCTAACGCTACGCTAACGCTACGCTAACGCTACGCTAACGCTACGCTAACGCTACGCTAACGCTACGCTAACGCTACGCTAACGCTACGCTAACGCTACGCTAACGCTACGCTAACGCTACGCTAACGCTACGCTAACGCTCGCTAACGCTCAACTACGCTAACGCTACGCTAACGCTGCTCTAACGCTACGCTAACGCTGCGCTAACGCTGCACTAACGCTACGTTAACGCTACGCTAACGAAATTTGCGTGGTCCCACGGAAGACCTCAAGACCCGAGTCTCGCCACGTAAAATAAGGCATCCATTAATTTCTACGTGTAGTTTAGCACTGGATGTCCCCTTCCTGCGAGAGAGAACCACTGCCACCTCCCTCGATAAAAATTATTTAGTACACGACCGGGAATAATGGCCCTAGCATCAACTCATCAATCAACCAGTCAATGCAACCTCCGGTCTGGCTCTTAGACTCCTGGCCCCGACGTGGCTTTCGCGCATCTTACGTGCCCCGCCGTAAGATGTGTGAAATTTGCTTCGTCCCTGCGGTACCCCGCGTTGGCTGGCCTCCGCCGCCGCCCTCTGCCCTTCATGGCCGGCAGACGCATTAAAAGCTGCCTCGCTCCGCCCCGCGACCCTCCGAACCCCCTTCCCCCTCCCTCTTCCCCACCAGCGCTGCGGTCGCACCACTCAGGAGGCGCTCCATCCTTTACATGTATTCTCTCTCGCCAAATTCCCACAGCAACTGCTAGGCCTGTTTTGGCTATTGGAATGGTTTTATTTCTCCTACATTTTCTTAAGGTAATGTCAGTGATCCTCTTGCTGTTGACTCCTTCATACTTTTCGCTTTCTGTTCACTTCGGACGTACGTGCTTCATTCACATACTTCTTAGATTTTCATTTATAAACATATTTTGCAGATCTTTGTAATTCATTAACGATTTCTTTACTTGCTCAATACTCCTTTCTACGTCTCAATCTGCATGGCAAGTTCTCTGGTTAATGTCTGCCATATTTTCTTCTCGCACCTTTTCCTCCTAGTCATTCTCTTTGATAAATCTCTTCTGACTTCTTCTGCTTCATTTCGTTACATATCTTCTCGGAATTTGATAAGACGTAGTCTCCTTAATCACCTCTTGCTTCCTTCTGCAGCCTCTTCATCAGCGCTGGCAATCGCCGCCGCCGCCGTCGCCGCCCTCCTCAACTTTCTGCGCCTCGTGCAGAGATTTACTCCCTTTTCCCCGTCACTTGGGCTGGCACGCCCCGCCGCTTCGCCCTCGCCGCCACTGCTCCCACCACCACCATCACCGCTACCTCGATTTTGGTTGGTTGGTTGGTTAGTGATTCAGGGCACGACAACAGATTTAGTCATTAGTCCCGTAAGAGTAGTACATGCTTTTTCTCGTGAGATGGCGGTGATCTTCCCCCGCTGGATGGTGAGATCCGGCGCCGACCTACCGTCGGCTAGTGGAGTTTCCCCCTAACCAGGACTCTCCCGCCAGCGGGGCACCGCCCCAGCCGGGACAAGCTCTAAACTCCCGACCGGTCTCCCGGAATATGTGGTAGTGTAGTGCATGTTAGTGTAAGTGTGTGTGTGTAAGGGGAGAGGATAGGACAAGGAAGAGGAGGGAAAGATCGCGCGCGGTCCGTGGCCCGTTTGGTTAGATACTGCTCCGGCATTCGCCAGGTGTTGATCGGAAAAAGCACGGAAAACTACCGATCAGAGCAGCCGGCCGCTACAATTCTTCTCCAGACAGCGAATGAAATCGACCTAGCTGCAAAATTATTTTCGAAAATCCTGTCGCCGTCAGGACTCCCGGTCAGAGGCGCTGCAGTGACATCAGTTGATGCACTGAGCTACCGCTCCCGGTCACCACCTCCGTCGCTGCCAGTACCGCTGCGACCGCCACCTCTCTACTTCTCTGGCCTACCGTAGTCGCGCACCTCTCTTCTTGTGCCTCTTTCGCCGCGGGGCTGCCCGGTGACAGCCTGCCCCGCCCCTTCCGCGCAACCGGAGGGGACTCCACCTGCCAGGCACCACTCCGCCCCCGCCCCGCCCCCGCCCCGCCCCCACCCGGCCCCTCCCCGCCCCGCCCCCGCCCCGCCCCCGCCCGGCCCCCGCACCCACCCCACCCGGCCTCGCCCAACCCGGCCCCGCCCCACCCGGCCCCGCCCCACCTGGCCCGCCCTGCCCGGCACCGCCCCACCCCTCGCCGCCCCACCCTGCCCCGCCCTGCCCCGCCCCGCCTCCGCCCCGCCCCGCCCGCCCGCGCCGGAAAAGGTGATTCGTTTGCGAACTTTGGGAGACGTCTCCCCTCGCCCCTAATCGCGGCGAGTTAACTTTCGTGTTGGACAAGGTGATCAGTCAATTAGTGGCAAGACAAATGTGCCGGAATATGAGGAAATGTTCACGTCTGTTTCTCGCTGTTTCTATCAGTCTGGATAATTTATTGAGGGACGTTGGAATATTTATTTCTAGCCAGCGCCTCTTATAGGTGTGACCCTTTTTAATGCGCTGTTTGTGAAAATAAATTTTAGTTAAGGGAGTTGAAACTTTAAGTAATAATGAAAAAATGTTTTAACATATATCATAGTTACTGTCAGATTCAATATATCAGTTAATTAATTAATAACAATGCAAATGTGCTGACATACAAAGAAGTGTTAACGCCAGTTTCTAGCATTTTCTATCAGTCTGAGAAAATAAAACAACAAAGTAGTTTTGATCAAATTTATATTTTGAAAGTTTGAAAAGGTAATCGAATAAATAATACTAGTAATTCTGAATAGTACAGGTGTCATACTACAGACGGTGCAGCAAGTGCTGATCTAGGCCCACGTAGTGCAGATGGCGCTCGAGAGAATACGCAATACGCCTACATAAATGGCGGAATTACACACGATCACCGATCATAATTTACGAGAAATGTGTGCGGTTAGGGAGTTAGTAAGATTTTAAAGATATATTTTAGTTAACGTTAACTGTTTAATACTAATTGCAAATTTTGAAAAATTGTAGAATCGAATCTCTCTCTCTTTACTGAACACAGTCGTCACCCAGTGTATCTTTTTTTCGTATTTACCCACACAGCATATTCATCCATTGATATAGAGTTGTGAATTCTCAAGTTGAACTATTCGCCAATGTTATTCATGTGCGTATATTGTTTGTGAAGTGAAACAAATGAATTGGAGATAACGATGGCGTGTGAATATTCTTTTTCCTAGAAATGGTATTCCTTGTTACTGTGAATTTCGGGTCAGGTGGGTTGTTAATTCTCCTCACTTTTCACCCAACTGCGCGGAGCAAATAGCAGGGTTATGTTTTCCTTCATGATGGTGTATCAGGGTTTCTTTGTTACCACACAGCGTCCGACGTATTTCTTTTGTGAGGAAAGTTTACATTCATATTGACAGCGTGAATGGTATAGATTATGTAAAGAACACTATCCTTCATTTGCATGAACTTTTGTCTAAAAGGTTTGAAAAATTTCCCTCTGCATAGTTTACATTAATTTCATTTTCTTTCCTGTATTTAGTATCATATGCTACACGAAAAATGACTAAAACAATATGGTGCACATTAGGCTCTACATTACAGATTTAGTAGTTAATGCCTTATGTAGTTAAAGGTAGTATTCATAGCTCTATTTTACATGTTTAACCACAGAGGGTGACACGTAGTTGAGTGATTAAAAAACAACCTTGTTAACCCCAAATGGTCAACAACATTTTATTTGCTACATTTAATTGTTTGTTTGAAACTTATGTCTTAAATGTCTTAATGTTTATTCTTATATTATTTTTATTCACTAATGAAATTGTCTGGTAATTAAAATGTGTAAAAATTAACAAAGTCTTAGAGATACTACTATTTTGGAGAAACAGGAATAATTTATTTGGTCTCAATATTTTTAAACTATTTTCATTTTGATTAAAACATAATTTACTACGCAAAACATCCCACGCAAACGCATACATTTCGTTTGTCAAACTGCAAATCTTGTTTTAATGATTTGAATGCTAAAGACACGGAGCTTACACGCTGGATCCCGCACTCACTCGGCTCGTAGCATTTGTCCCGCTTATCAGATGGCAGGGTTGTCACGTAACGCTGCCCGTGTAATACGCAAAGCGGAGCGTGCCACTCGCTGCGTGATTAGAAGTGCTGTCGATTGCCGCACGATGCGATACTGATCTGGAGTACTGCTAACGCTCCAGAGGATCAGGAGTCGTTACGCCAACGACCCAAGCTTTAATTACGTTTTCCTCTTTAATGAGCTGCTTGCGACAGGCATCTCCGTATCGTAATCAGAGCTGTCGCGTTGCATTTCTGGATAAATGAGATGTGTGAAATACTCAGCGACATTGAGAATAATAATTTCAATAAAATTTCCATCATATCGAATGTAATTATTATTAAATAGTTACGAGCTGGAGACTATCGTTATTAGTAAAAGCAAAATACAATTGGTACAATTACTCTATATGAACTTCATTTTTTAACCTATAATTTCCAACATCAGATTTAATCGTAAAATAACAATAGAAGCTGCATGTGACGATAATATGTGAACATTTTTCTTACATAAAAATGAATTTCTTTAGTTTTTGTGGTTTAACTATCTTCATTTCGTTAGTAGTAACTGATCTCAAGAAATAGGGAATTCTGTACATTTCTACAGCGTCATAGTCTGGGACTCCGATGAGGACTGATTTTTGATTCTAGCTACAACGCATAATGATTCCCATCTTTCCTTCTTTTACTTCCATACACTTTTTTGTGCGTAGGCTAGTCTCCAGAAGACCTAGCATCTTCTTGTGAGACGTGTTCCGCGCATGTATACCTAGGGTAGTTTGCCATTGCTTTCCCTAGGGGCGCTAGTGCGCCAATTTTGACGTTTGATTTGAATACCAGAGAGCGCAAGCCTAGATACAATATTTGCAATCTCATTCAGTAATTCAAATCGAAACTCTGATTGGCACTAAATTGCTAGAGGATTTAAAATTTTCAGGATCGGCAATGTGCCTTTCCTGGAATCTGTTTTACATGCCGACGCGTTGGTATGCATGTCGTCGATTTTTGGCAATTCAAAAATCCCCCACTTTGACCGAGTTTGAATTTGCAAACTTGAGATCACTAGCCCGGCATGATAACCACTATACCCTCAGGCCGGTATTATTCCCAACTGAAGTTAAATACAATTGTAGCTTTCCTTTTAAAATCGGTTCAGTTTCTGTAGCTGTGTGACGGAAAAAAGCTCAGACCGGCGGAGTTCGGTAGTTACGGTGCAGCGAATTCGATATTTCCTACCCCTCAGCGTGAAATTTAAACTAGGTTCAGGCATGGGGGACACCGTCATCTAGCCGGGAAAGTCGACCAAATACATTCATACATCATAGAATAATTCAGTTTACAGAAACATAATTATACTTGCCCGTAGCTCTAATTGGGAGTTTTTTTTTGTAGTTTTTGCAATCAATACGAAGTGAATACCGGTGCAGTATCTTAACAAAAGGGCAACGTAGCGTATGTTATCTTTCCTTCCTCTTCTTTATTCTATCTACTCCCCTCCCTCGCGCGAAAACAAACACACACATATACATACACACATACAGATACACACATACACATACACATACAGATACACACATACACATACACACATACACACATACACATACACACATACACACATACACATACACACATACACACATACACACACACACATGCTCACATACACATACAACATACACATACACATACACACATACACATACACACATACACATACACACATACACATATACACATACACACACACACGTGCTCTACACCACCACACCGGTGGTAACCTGTCGGGACCTTCGAGATTCACCTGGCAGGGTTGGTCTGCTAGGGAGAAGTAACTGGGGAAAGAAAAAACGCGCATGTTCGCATGTAAGTTGGCGTAGGATCTGAACGGTGGAGCCGTTTTCCGGTGCATAACACGCACTAAACATACGGAAATAGTTGATGAAACCCCGAAACACTAATTATACAATATATCCAGATATAAATTATTCAATAGATTATGGATAAAGAAGCATAAATCTGGACCCAAGAATTGACGTTAAACCATCTACAACACACCACGACCTGGGGTAGCTCCTAGTTTCGTTAACGATGTAAAAATAATAAATTGAAATGCTGCGACGAAAATCGATGATTTTTCGTCAGAAAAACTTGTATTGCCGGACCCTGGTAAAGAAAAAGTGGAAAATGTTATTTGAAGTTAATTATTTCCGCTTAACACACTGTAACACCTCTTTCTGAGGGGATACTTTACGTGATTCCTGAACATCCTTTACTAAATTTCCCAAAATGTATTGAATTTTTTTGTTAAAACTTCATACTGAAAAACTGAATTTTTGAAAACAGCAAAGGTTCAAAATTTTTCGTCATCTTTCTACAACCATAAAATTGAAAATATTTTATTTACTTTCCAAAGCTATTGTTCAAAGACAGATATTAAAATTAGGTTATGTAAAAATACTTTTGTCATATTGAACAACCAGAAGATTCAAAATTTGTCCTATTGTGTGGTTTCACAGTCTTACCCCCGGGAGCGCCAATTAGCAAATGTGATATTGATACGCGTGTTATGGTAGTGATACACATATGTGATATGTCGGGTGTTTTAGTTGTATTTATTTACTAATACATTTATTACATATTGTATTGAGTTCTAGGTGCGCAAAGCGTCACGACAGGATTTTCGGGATTTCCGTTTCCCATTTCCCCATCTCTCCATCGCCCTATCACCGTAGGATTAGATCATTTTTCGACAAATTATCAACTATTCCACATAAGACTCCTGAACATATACGGAATAATAACATAATTGTAATTATGATTTCATCTCATCGTTTTTGCCATGTCCTAAAGATAATAATGATTCTATTTGAATTATTTATTTTTTTATGTAGGATCTTTTCTTTTACAATATGTCACATGAAAAATATACACAAAATTTAGTGCATAAAATATGGCACAAAGGAGAAAAAAAACACACGGTTCAAAAAGTATTCCACACAAATGTCATAAGAAACATATGGTGCAAATAAAAAAACGTTCAAAATTTTTTTACCACAAATAAGATAATTCGTGAATGATGGAGAATTGGTGTTAGGAGCAAGCAGACATCGGGTGAGACCCTTCCGCCAATCATCGCCCGTGGCGCGGGTGAGACTCGACACGCGAGAAACACGGCCCCAAACCTTTGCAGTTGCATTTTTGTGTTAGGAAGGATACAGAACAGTTGGATCGGGAGATTGTGTGGTCCACACAAGACCGTTCTCTCGTTCTTCACTAATCGTGAAGTAATCGTGAATCGACAAGATCGTTTTTCATTAATCAAAAATTCATGGAAAGGAATGACTTCATGTTGTATCATCGCCAGAAAGAAACGAGGGGAACTTCATCAACACATACTCTCTCGCATTACTTCCAATTTTTGTAATTTTCAAACATTCAGAGATTTTACCGAAAATGCGATCTACACCATTTTATATACATGCTTTACGCTATCCGAGGACTAAGTTTAATAAAACAGTTTGAAGAAAATCATCTGAACAGTTTAAGCGCCAGAAATGACCATGGATGCACAGACAGACACACGCACATACGTACACGCGAGCGCTCTTACGCGCAGACATGGACAGATCGACACACGGACAGATGGACAGACGGACACACGTATAGGTTTTTTGCCATCAAATAATTTTTCAGTGACCAGGATCCACAAAACTTGGATTCTGCCTATACAACGAGTTAGAGGAAGTAATTTATTGCATATAGGAACAAGATTTATCCACCTTTTGGTTACGAGGCCAACAATACAAGGTTTTAAGTCGAGAAATCGCGGATTCCCGCTGTAGCATTACAATACTTTCTCTTTACTTCATACTTAGTGAGACGAGAAACTGAAAAGGAGAATGCAGTATTTTAAAACATTTTACTACCAAATACAGATCTTTATTATTCTATAAAAGATACACGAGCACATTTCAGGACGACAAGAGATGTTCCTAACAGTTGGAAGACGTTTTGTCTCCGATCGTGTGGAAGACAGCTGCGTAAATCTAGGCCAGAAGAAACGATCAAATATTTCCTTTTGAACGAGCGATGGAGAACGTACAAGAGACTACACGAGGCGTAGGGCCGGGGCCGGGGGAAGGGGCGTCGAGGAGACGCGTGGCGGGGAGAGGCGTGGCAGGGAGGCGTGGCGGGGAGGCGTGGCGGGGAGGCGTGGCGGGGAGGGTGTGGCGGGGAGAGCGTGGCGGCGCGTGGCGGGAGAGGCGTGGCGGGGAGAGGCGTGGCGGGGAGATGCGTGGCAGGGAGAGGAGTGGCGGGGAGGCGTGGCGGGAGAGGCGTGGCGGGAGAGGCGTGGCGGGGAGGCGTGGCGGGGAGGCGTGGCGGGAGAGGCGTGGCGGGAGAGGCGTGGCGGGGGAGGCGTGGCGGGAGAGGCGCGGCGGGGAGAGGCGCTGCGGGGGAGGCGTGGCGGGGAGGCGTGGCGGGGAGGGCGTGGCGGGAGAGGCTTGGCGGGAGAGGCGTGGCGGGGAGGGAGTGGCGGGAGGGGCGTGGCGGGAGAGGGAGGCAGGCGCGTGGCGGGAGAGGCGTGGCGGGGAGGGCGTGGCGGGAGGGGTGTGGCGGGAGAGCGGGCAGGTGGCGGAGGCGTGGCGGGAGAGGCGTGGCGGGAGAGGCGTGGCGGGAGAGGCGTGGCGGGGAGGCGTGGCGGGAGGCGTGGCGGGAGGGGTGGCGGGGAGGGGCGTGGCGGGGAGGGGCGTGGCGGGGGGCCGGGCCAGGGGGGGGGGGGGGGGGGCGGCCGTCGCTCCGCGTGGATTTATGGGCCGCGGGCCAATAACGGCGGTGACAAAGCGGCGACGGCGGCGGCGGCGCGACGGGCACTCACACAAGCGGCGGGTGCGAGCGCGGGCGCGGCGACAGCTGGAAGTATTGAAGGGTGGCGGAGCAACATATCCACGAGTGCTCAAGGAGCGAAGGTCGATTCGGAAGGGCCTTTTTGTGTCTGCGTGTAGTAAATACTTGCGGTTAGATGGGTGTAGGCACGGCACTGCTGGGAAAGAAGTCCTAATGTTTGTGTTCAAGGAAAACTGAAAATTGTCAATGTTCTGAATGTGATATCTTGTTACACTGTCTTGGAAACTATCTTCAATTTGCTTTTGGTCATTTCGCTGGTTCTTTTGATACAGAAGGGTGATTTTTCAGGGTAATTTAGAGCAATAAAGATTTTTTTGTCTTATGAGTTATGATTGGCTTCAAAAACCGTAAATTTATAAATTAATTTTTCAAATTAACCATCTGCAATAATGATTAACGTGGCTGTAGTATTAAAGGAGTCATTTCTATTTTAACATAACATATTTCCTTGCTAGATCAAATGCAAGAAAACAAATCAGAAAATCTGTACCTTACTGATGATAGATGCCGTATAACAAATTATTTTGGATGTGGGTTTGTATATATCATGTAAACTTGTCAACAAAATAATGTAAAGCAGCTACCAGCTGCTGATATTATTGTAAAAAAGGATACATGTGTGTTACAGTGTATAAAACATATTTAACCGTTAAATACCACCAGGAACAAATTAGTTAAGACAGTAAAAAGGCTTCCTTGGGTTAACAACATTCTGTCTTAGTACATGACAGTTGTACACAACAATTAAGCTGATATGCAGTAATAAATTTCATTAAATTATACGGTTGAGCCCACTAATTAAAGTTGAACTCAATGTTGAAATTAATTTTTTTAATAGAATTCGCTGTGAATTTTGAAACTGCTGATTTATGCCAATCAGTTAAATAAATGAGGGATGATATTGTTTAACGTGTAAGGGAATGCAATATACTAATGGAAAATCACAATAAAGCATGAAAAATACCCGAATCAAAACCCTGTGATAGATCATGTGGGGAAAAGGTTTCGTATTAGCAACACGGCAGGTGACTTCGCAACTCGGAAAACTAGGCCAGGCGAGGGGCGTGCCTATCGAACGCAGGCGCTCGCGTCCAATGTAGATGCGAACGCACACGGACGCGCGGTAGAATTCGAAACCGCAGATCGAAAATCGATGACGCCAACGGTCCTCGAACGGTTTTTGCTCTCCCGCGACCAAACTCTGGCGCTCGACCAATGGCGACCTTCCGCGGTGGCCCACTCGCCTGCCTGGCCTGCCTGCCGAACTCCTCCGCGGGGCCAACTCGAAAGGAACGAATTTATGCAAGGTCTGCCTCGACAGTCAGTCGATGCCCTAGATTGCCTAACTTCTCAGACGTGCATTACTTGATGAACCGCTAAAATCAGTCTATTTGTGTAATTTGCATTCAATTGCAGAAGGTACATGAGTGTGTAAATGAGAAAATACGTTTTCTGTCTTTTTCTTGACAGGTTTAGTGGAACAATTAACAAAAACATATTTCAGTAAATCTAAGATAGAGTCCTACAACAATTTCATTGGTTCGAATACGATTACTTGTGTTATTTTTAAGACTGAAAATAATCCAATGCTTTTCATCCAATGAACTCCTCGAAATTGCAAATTGGAATTACAATAAATGTATCATTATTAAAATGCGATCAATTTATCTCCGTGGACGTGATGGTATTTTATCGTCATGATTGTTGCATAATTATTGCTAAATAGGGCTGGTAAATGGCAGTGAACCACGATGCTCATAGCTGATTCAAACTTTTAATTCTGCTGCGGGAGAGACCACGCACTGACTCGTGCCTTAGGCCATTAGATCGATTCCCGCTCTCGATAATTGTTTTGCCATTTATTTTCGTTGTTTTATGTCATGTAGGGTCTCAGTTTAGAAACGCTATGATAATTTATAGTGAGAACATTTTTTCATTAGTTAATGTCTAATACTTGCAACAAATAACATTTCTGCCATGTAAAATTCAATCTTGGCTGTTACAAGAATTCAATGATCCAATAATCATTGTCTTTACTGAAATTAGAGAAAAAATCATCTTGACAAGAACATAAGATATCTGCTCTCGATGACTTTGATGAGAAATATAGGTCACAAACTATTATTGGTATCACACCGTTCTCAAGATTGACAGTCCGGAAGTAAATGTGTATACCACTGACCGCAGCACTTGTATACATTCAAACCCATGTAAGCCTAACAACTACGAGTGTATTTGGAATCAAATAGGCTCTTAAACTGGTATAATAACTTACACCCGCTTCTTCCTCAATCATAACTGACTCATCAACTACTTTACTCCAGTTAAACCATTGTAAATGCAAATGCGAAATCTTACAATCAATCACTGATCACTACCATCAATTATCACAAAATGGAAAAGATATCTCATTTGCCTGAATCACCACATCTTTGGAAAACAACGTTACTCGATAATTAAGCACTGCGGCTTCTTCCTTAACAAGACAGCATAGTTTTCAACCTAATTAAGCAGACAATTGATATCTTAAAATTTATGAGCAAAAGAATGTTGTCTAATTGGAATCAAGAATAGACCAAATATAAAGCCAGCCACATTCATAAAACACAATCAAATTTCTTGTCAATATATAGAGGTAAACAAATGAGTAGGCGAGAAAAAGAAGTGTTCTACAGACTTCGCTACATACATACTAATATAACGCATTCACTCGTGTTCCATAAACTGCCCGCGCCCTTATCTGAGGATTACCTCTGTGACGGATTCGGTGGTATAACGGTCAGTGTACCGCACTGTTGTACCCGAGTTTGCGGGTTCAAACCCGATGGAAGTCGTGGATTTTTAATGGCGAAAAAATCCTTCGTACGCCTTCCTTCGGAGGGGAAGTAAAACCGGCTGTTCCAGTAAAAGATCCCCCCATGTAAAAGATCCTCAAGCCTAAAAGAAGCTTCTTAGCAAAATTGAGATCCGCCTCTTTCGTCGCCCAAGATAATACCTCCTTCGCCGCTAGGTGGTAAAAGGAGCGTAGCAAAATTTGTGTGGTTAGACAAAGGAGAGGGCCTGATGGCCCGAGTCTCGCCACGTAAAATAAGGCATTAACTAACTTATGTTGAGGTTGAACTAACAGTGTCTCATATTCATCACTGTTTGCCCTAACTTTCAGGAAGAAAGAGAACGCATATCACTAGATGAACAATTTCAAGCAGTCATCTACTCCAAGCCTCTTCAACGGTAAATTATAAAATTTTACAATATCAATATATTTAATAAAATATAATTGTTTTCCAGTGCATATTAAAATACAAGTGACGATTGGCTGTTACATTTGTTGTATTATAAAAATATTGACTAAGAACATTAATTGTGGGTATTCTGATTCGGTGTTGTTGATGTTTTATGCGAAGAAACAAAAGTGGTCATCATCGTCAACATAGTATCAACATTTTGTTGATAAACTCAAACAAATCAAACAAACGACTATAACAAATGAAAAAAAAACATTTCTGTTACTGTAAACGTCATAATGATTTCTACGAAAGCAGACCAAGAATGTACTTATAGCTTCCAATTACCTTTTTAAACCAAATGTTGTAGATCATAAGTTTGTAAAATATTTTGATATTTTTTAAAAATGATAAGGTATTATCTAGATTTGCTTTTGGATTCGTGTTAAAAAATTTTAAAATAGGTTTCATCATTTTTATAACATATAATTGCAGCCCTACCCAGATACACGTTTCTAATATGTGATGGAAATGCTATTATACTATCAACTTGTTCTCAAATAGAATGTGAATTATAGGACGCAAAAACAATACCTTCTTTGATTAAAATGTGTGGGTGTGGTATCGGTTCACGCTTCAACTTTAATGTTCCTTTCAAGAATACGTTTTCTCTCGTGGAACAAACGGTGATCTCTTTTAAGCCAGAAATATTCTTAGCAAACGTTCACCATTAACAGTACATTACTCAATTTATTTTCATTCTTTATTAGTATAATTTCTAAACATTACGATGAAATGTTGAAGCAAAAACAGTTATTTAATGGCCTAAACAGAAGTTCACACACTTACCAGGAGGGTCTCTCAAAATTCTTTTTCAAGCTTTTAACACAAAACGATGTTTTTAGGAGCTTTTTATTAAAACGAATTATGAGATATGTTAAATTTTCTTCCTAATTCGTAAATTATGTTGAAGAAATAACATTCTCGAATTATACTGAATCTCTAGTGCCTTCGTTTGGTCTGGAAAAGTTGCTCTTATAACACAGAAACTCGTAAGTGGATTAATAACTTAGAATAACTGGTTTTTAAAACGCCATTTAAATAGTTTTTAAGGATAATCTCTAGAGCTGAAAATCCGTAATAAAGAGGTAATGTAACCTAGTTGAAGGAATAGTATAAGAATATGCGACGCAAAATATATATTTTGTTAAATGCAATAAATATCTTTCAGAGTCCTCACCTAACAACTAAGCTCTCATTGTGAAATATTTTACTTTGCAAATTTTACTCTACATCAGGAATTCAAGTTTTATTAACTTTAATGCCACATATGAAGTAGATAAAGAATTGAAAAAACCTTTGAAGTTATTGGTTCCATTCCGCGGTAAATAAAATCAATACGAATTTTTTACATCTTTTATTCTGAAACTAGTAGTACAGCGGTCAAAATATTATTAGAAGAAACAATATTAGATAAAAATAGGTCACAGAACTTTAATGCAGTTTTTCGCCAACTATGACACGAAGATCTGATGCACAGTAATCGGGCGGAATTACAAGATTACGGACGAGCCAAGACAAGCGCAAAAAGAAAGTACGCGACGATAAGTGCGGTCTTAAGCGTCCACCGCACCCACCCACCCGCCGCCACGAGCGCCTCTGGCGGGCACGCCAGGAACCCTTCGCCTGGCAATAAGCCCAGACGACGCCGCAACCTCAGCGGCGCCACAAGAAACTACACTCGGCTCCGCCCCGCCCGGCCCGGCCTGGCCTCGAGAGCGCAAGAAAATTGAAAATTTCCCGCCTGCGGAAAGAGCCTTGGGGCAGCGGCGGTCGCGAGATAATCCGGGGGCTTTTTGCGGATCGAAGTTGGCGCGCCTGGCCAGCGACTCGCGGGGATTCCCGGAGCGCGCTGGCGTCGCTCCGATTCGGCGCCCGCAGTGGGATTCGGGAGCGCGCGAAGTTTTCCCGACGATGGGAGCGGACGGTGGCGGTGGCGGTGGCGGGGCGGGGCGGCGCAGTGGCGGGGCGCGGGGGCGGGGCGTGGGCGGGGCGCGGGGCGGGACGCGGGGCGCGGGGCGGGCGCGGGGGCGGGGCGGGGACGGGACGCGGGGTCGGGGCACGATGGAGTAAAGGAGAACGCAGAGAGCTTGCGGTAGCGGCCCCTTGAGTAAAAATAGCGAGCATTGGCGAGGGGAGGTGAAACCTTTCGTCGATTTGGAGCAAAGACGCAGATCCTGCAGCAGTAAAGATGGCAACGAAGGAAAACGAATAAGTCTGACAATACAGCGAGGGTCCCGATAATTAACGATGAACAATTATTATTACTGAAGGGGAAGGAAAATGAAGTTAACAAATTAATGAGACAGAGGTGCTCTACGAATAGTTCTTTTATATGTTAACTACTTTCGACATGTAGCAGTCATCGTCAGAGATGGCTGCAATCTTTAGAAAATAATCTGCTACATCAGATCGTGCTCCCTCAGTAGGCTGCTAGTCGGCTCTGATGGAGATCACTACGCCATAACAAAGTACTTAAGATATTAACATTTTAGACACTTAGACCTCAACAAACTCACTAGTGCACGATGTTTTATAGCGCTACCTGGCCATAGATATCAGAACAGTTATAAATGCAACCGGATAGCTAGTAATTGCGCCTTTTCACAAACTTCCTGAATGTAGTGAGCTGGGAGCTCCAAACCGCAGGCGCAATTCAAAGCTTCCATTGATGGTTCATGCGAATTATCGCTGTTTTTGTTAATCGTTTAACACCATCACCATTTAAATATATTTGGATAAATGTAATATGCATGTAGTTTATACGCATTACTACTTTCACGAGTCGTAACGGCGGAACGCTTGCATTTTTGCAGTATGCGGTGCAGGGCTTGCATCACTCGGAAGGAAAGTTTCATCGACAGAGTTGCAACTTGGAACGAGAATTACCTCTTTGTTAGATAATTTTATTATGTGTAACATTTGCAATCATTCTAATGGAATAACCCCCTTTTTAGGATAATTTGAACTTTGAGATTACATTCTAATATAAATTCTATAAGAATGTAACGTCTAGAATAATATCATTTGGATTAGGAGCTTGTAAATGTACACATTTTCGTTAATAATCCACTGAAAGAAAGTACTCTTCAGAACAACTCCTGTGAAAGAATTCGGTTTAGGTTCTCGAACACCATACACTGGAGTGGGTAGTGCCCGTAAGCCGAACTCATATACGAAAAGATGACTGCAATTACACATTTTTGTTAGAACTTGCATAATAGATATTTTTAATTTATGAAAATATGTTTGAAACAGTTTAAAGCATCGGCCTCAGCACATTCATTTGGTGCGTAGAACGTTATGCGCCTTAGAGCATAAAAATGCAGTTAAATGCACTGCTGTGAATCGCCAGGTGATGTAATGCTGTCTTGTGTAATATTTACTTGTTAATTATTATTATTATTATTATTATTATTATTATTAATTTTAATGTCATACTTATTAATATTTTTATTATTATTACTTGTTTTCGTACTTTTAATTTACTTTGTAACTTATTGTAATTGAGTAGTTCTCAAGTACAATTAAATATTTATCTACCCGTTTAAACATGTTAGTATTTATTACACTGAAAACGTTAAATAAGCATTCTTAATTTTACAACAAACAAAGAAAAACTAACGTTTCATATTCTTCGTAACAGAGACAGTGCTATCAACGCGGTTAAATCGTGGAGAAGGTATTTACTGCCCTCAAGTAACTGCAGCAGGCAGTATCCATTTGCAGCTCTCGAAGTACAGCTGGATTCAATCACAGATATCTTGGCCATCTTGCCACATTTTTTTTGTAAACCATCAACATAATTTTGAGAACCTTTTGATGGCACGAAACGCCGATGCTAACTTCCCAAGATAATGGGTCGCTTTATTGAGAAGAGGTAAAATTGCCATTGAAATAGAGAAGAGTACTAGCGGCATTCGAAAGCAACACAGAGACGAGAGCTGAAGAATGACATAAAACGCTAGTAAAAGAAAGGTTCAAACTTGGGTATTAGCGCGAAGTAATTCGCACGAAAATGGAAGCGACTGGAATGGGGTGGGCCTCGCGGGAATCGATAACAGAAGGATCGCCATTGGTGAGGCAATGGGTTGTCGAGAATGTAATTGGTACGTAACAGCTGTTCCGTCGAAAATCAAGAAAGGAAAGTTTGAATTGTGGCAGGGCAGAAAGAGTAGATAACTGGAGTGGCAAACAATTCGAGACAGACGAGAAACAGACAAAAAGCGAGATTCTGCCAGCGTTTAATTTTGAAAGAAATGATACTAGAAAATACAAGTAGCTAACGAGACTGATAAAAGGAATATTCTTCAAAACTGCAGCAGTTTTTGAGTGCACTAAACTATGCGGTTATTATGAAAGTATCGTTTATGTTTCACTTAAGATGCATTATCATTTTACTATCTCATCATTTTACATCATTTACATGAAGTATCATTTTACTATCACCCCCAAGACGGCTGTCACACATTACAAAATTATAAAAAAGTTCAAGAATCATTGCATTGATATCTGTTGTCAGTAACTAAAACTTTCGTTTGCAGATAGAGTAACGAATGAACGTAGTGTTTGAGGTGCGCTTTCGAGGAAGATTGGAAGAGGAAAAGAAGCAGCTTGACTGAGAAGTTGTACATCTTGAACAATTGCCATTAACAATAGCCTAACAAATGAAGCTGTAATGTACATGGTCAACTGGACAATAGAGACAAAAATGCCTGATGCCTGATTTTGTAAACTTATACTAATGTAAAAATGAAGTATTGACCGTGAAATATATGAGCACCGATGCAGTCCGACTGTTACCACTAGAGATGGAAGGTGGTCATTTTTGTTTTTCAATTTCACAGCCAGTTTAACAACGATTGAAAAAACCATCAAAATGTAAGCTTACATCAAATTTAACGTATTTAATAATTATAATAAAGACATGTAATTTACTACTTTCAGAACGGAAATATCAATAATCAGACATGTCATATATGGACAACTCTCCAAAAAACGGAAACCTCCCTGAAACAGGTTTTTTGTCCCAGTCGATTGCAGCTTAGATTTTACTGCATTACGTAACTGGCCGAATATTACGAGAACGTATGTGCTGTTATAGAACTTCCAGTTTAATTTTTAACGTTATTGAAGTTATTTTGAGTAGAATCTGTAAAGAGTATACGTTTACAATTAGTACATATAATTGTTTTGAAGTTTTTCTATGATGCCATCTGCGAGCATACAAATAGGTCATTAACGTGTGTTGATTCCTTTAATTCCCTGCAATACATCCTACACTTGGACCACATTTCGCCCCTCCAGCGTGGCTGATAAATACATCGTAATCTGGTCTTGTGACCTCAACCACCAAGGGAACCTAGTGTTCGGAAGTCACATGAACTCGTACTACCTCCAGTCTTATCCTTTAAATGTGGAATTTAAGTGAAACCATATCACTAATAATTTTTATAAAAGCTAATGTCGTTCATGTGTCGTTAATGTTAAAAATTATTACAAATTATTACTACTATTATATACATACTAGCAGAACCCGGCAGACTGCTGCCTCCCTCTTTTGCCGCCTCCCTCTTTTGCCGCCTTCTTCTTTTGCCACCTCTCTCTTGCCACCTCTCCTTTTAACCTCCCTCTCTTTTTCCTCTCTCCATTTCCATCTCTCTTTTCCCCTCCTCTTTCCCCTTTTCTTTTTTCTCTTTTCCTTCTCTCTTTTCCATCTTCTCTTTTTCCGCTTTCTCGTTTTCTCTCTCTTTCTTTCCCTCTCTTTTTCTCCCCTCTCTCTCTCTCTCTCTTTCTTTCCCTCTCTTTTTTCCCCCCTCTCTCTCTCGTTTCCGCTTTCTTCCTTTTCCCCTTCTCTCTTCCCATTTATATCTTTTTCCGCTTTGTCCTTTCCTCTTTTTTTCTTTACACTATTCATTTTTACATCTATGTTTTCTTTCTATTTTTCCGTTCTCTCTCTCTCTCTTTTCTTCTCCCCTCTCTTTTCCGTCTTTGTACCTCTATTCCCCTTCCCCTGTCTCTTTCCCCCTCTCTCCTTCTCTCCCCCTCTCTTTCTCTCTCATCTCTCTTTCTCTCCCCCTCTCTGTCTTTCCCTCTCCCCCTCTCTCTGTTCCTCCTTCGTCTCTCCATCCTGCGCTGCTGGCTCCTCCTGGCCTCAACGGCTTCGTTCCGCGTCACAGGGCAACGCCCATCATTAATGAAGCTGGGTGCCCATGATTGGAAATTGCATTTAACTGAAGCGCCATATTGTGCTGCAGCGCCTGCTAGTGGAGTTACAAAAAAAGAACGGGGTAACAACCCCCGTGAAAACACGTAGAGTGCCAACTTCATAGAGGTCGTCGTAGGCTTCCGCGGCCAGAGTCATGTAAATGATCTTGGCTGTCCAGGTGACGCCGCGTCGAAGGCTGCGTTGCCGATGTTTCGACCATCTTGTCGTGGTCTTCCTCAGCTTCCTTGGCACAACAGCCCTGAGGAAGACCACGACAAGATGGTCGAAACGTCGGCAACACAGCCTTCGACGCGGCGTCACCTGTACAGCCAAGATCATTCATAGAAGTCGGTCACATGACTACCTCCCTATGCTTACTCTGTGATCCTACCGCACCCCTGCTGGTCTCTGACGGAATATATTAGGAACCTCACTCTTAGCGATAGGCAAAAAATAATGCTCGTGGTGCATCTACAAGCATTCCATTTAAATTATTTTCTTTACGTATTTGTGTTGTCTTTACAAAACTTTGCAAGGACTCGGCGTCATATCCTGAAGAGAAGCCTGTAAATATTTCGTGTATCTATTCATACACTCATTTTTGTGGTTTCAATGTCGATTACATGTCGCTGAATTCACTTTTATTAGTAGAGTTAACACGCATCATATCCGAGATATGTATGATGTACCACAATTCTGTGTTGCAACGTATACATAATTGATATACATACTTTAACAATGGGAAAACTCAGGGTCCTCTGTGCACGCAATATATTTAAAAATCATGTATTAATACAAGTATTAATTAATTATAGTATTAAAATATATATCTATAAATGCTGGTGTAATATAAGCTTATAAATAGCTAATGAATACCGCTTGTTAAATGCAAATCAGGTATAACCAAAAATTGGTGTTTTGACTTTCTCGCATACTACATACGTGGTCTAAATAAAGTTATGTAAAGCTGCAGCGGAAACGGCAAATTTTTAAAAGAACAAAATTGTATTGTAGGCCATGTATGTAAACAAACTAGATAATTTTCGTACCTATATGTAAATTAAATACTTTCTCTTGGCTTGACATTCATCTGATATTTATTGGAGAAACCATGGAAAACTAACAGGTAATTCAGACGGCCACTAATATTCTCATACAGAGTTGATGAACTCGACCCATCTATCCAGAGCCGCAAATCCAGCACTCTTGAGTCTCAAACCATTGCACCTTCCGGTCAAGGTTGCTGCAGAAGGTACGGTTTTGCCGCTGAGCCGATCCATGAGGGAGCATCACTTACATCGTGGACGAATTTGGGAGAATCTGCGTGGAAATCCTTGAAGCGGGGCTCCGCGACGCGCAGTGAAGCGATTGGCGCCCAACGCTCCGCCCCCTGCCCCCCTCTGCCGCTCCCGCTCCCACCCCCCGCCGCGCCCCGCCGCGCCCCGCCGCCCCCGCCGCCCCTCCCCCCCCCGGCCCCCCCCCCCGCCGCCCCCATCCGCCCCCCGCCGCCACCATCCGCCCCCATCCGCCCCCCGCCGCCCCCATCTGCCCCCCGCTGCCTCGTCACCGCCCCCCGCAGCCCCGCCCCCCGCTCCCCACTCCCAGAGTGCTCGCTGTCGAACTCGACGGACAAACTTGGGGCAGTTTCCGAAGAGAAAGTTCCCGAAACATGTTCGCATTTTGCTGTAGGCTTGCAAATTATGTGGTTCACCGTCCTCTCCTGGTTCCCGCGGCTTTGCGTTCAAGGCTTACGCACGCTTATATGCACAGGAAGATTACAAAGAAGCGGCTGACACGATTTTAGTACTTGACGGAGACGGACTATTTTTTATATGTGAATGCCAAAAAATATGTTTCTTGTAACCCATTAAAAGTTTCAAAAATTAGAAAGGGAAATATCGTATTTATATTTCTCCTGGAGGAGGTTGGAAATAGTTATTTGCTTCACGGTCACGTGTTCTTACTTATTTTCTTCGTTAACTTAGATTTTGAGAATCAAACGCAATAATTTGATAGTGCAAATTTTTGAAATTTTAGCTCGAATATCAAAAAATAACAAACATACAGGTTAAGTTGCAAGCTATTAAACGGAATTTCGTTGTTTGTAGGGCTAGAAGATTTGCAATGTAGATTTTTGCACAATCTCTATTCCAACTAAAAATATCTAAAAAATAGAGGAAATTAACGAAGTTCAGAAATATTTACCCGAAAATATTTGTATTACTGTCGTACTTCATAATTCCCTGTAACGGAGAAAGGTGTGATGAGAACGGAAGGGAAAACAAGAGAAGAGGGAAAGGGGGAGAATAAAAATGAGGGATTAAGGATAGAGTACAATGTAGAGAGATAACGATGGAGGGATGGGGGCAAAAGCAGATAAAGGCCAAAGGAGAGATTTCATGGAAGGGAGATGGAGGGAGAAAGGTGGGTGAGGGAGAGAGCAGATAGAGTAAGAGATGAATGAGTGTGGACGGAAAAAGGGAAGAGGAGGAAGAAAGAAGAAGGGGGAGAGGGCAGATGAAAAAGGTACGAAGCAAGAAGATGGAGTGAGGTAATAACTAGAAAAGAATCGAAGTAGAGAGCATAGCGATGAATATGGGCAGCAGGCAAAGAGATCAGAGACAAGGAAGCGAAGAAGAGAATCGAGGCGGGAGGGTAAGAGGGAGGGGCCTCAAAGCCACTCCCCCGCCCCTCCGCGCCCCGCGGGCGTCGCGGAAGTAGACGCTAAGTAAGATCAAAGCGGATGGAATGTTTGAGTAAACACTCGGCGGTGATTCTTCCGCTCTGCTGGAGCGCGCTCCCAGACAGAGGGCCGCGCCCGCCCCGCCCCACCCCGCCCATCCCACTACACCCCCACTACACCCCACTTCACCCCACTACACCCCACTACACCCCACTACACCCCACTACACCCCACTACACCCCACTTCACCCCACTACACCCCGACCCCACTCCCGTTCCACCGGGAGCGGTAGCTCAGGGCATCAACTGATGTCACTGCAGTGCCTCTGACTCTGAGAGGTCCTAGGTTCGAGTCCTGACGGCGGCAGGATTTTCGACTCTTAGCTTTTCAGCTAGGTCGAATTCAGTCGCTGTCTGGAGGAGAATTCTAGCGGCCGGCTGCTCTGATCGGTAGTTTTCCGTGGTTTCTCCGATCAACACCAGGCAAATGCCGGAGCAGTACCCTACCAAACGGGCCACGGACCGCGCGGGATCTTTCCTTCCTCTTCCTTGTCCTATCTCCTGCCCTTACACACACACTAACACTAACATGCACATACACTACCACGTATTCCGAGAGACTGGTTGGGAACTTAGAGCTTGTCCCGGCTGGGACGGTGTCCCGCTGGTAGGAGAGACCTGGTTAGGGGAAACCCTGTTAGCCAATGGTAGGTCGGCGTCATCCAGCGGGGGAAGATCACCGCCATCTCCCGAAGAAAAAACATGCACTACACTTACGGGACTAATGACTGAAGCTCTAACCAACCCAGTCCCGTTCCGCTTTTGCCGCCCGTCGAGGCGAGGGAGGCAGGCGCTTGCAGCACCGTCGCCCTCATTTGGGATTAGGGCAACGATGACAGCGGCCATCTGGCATCGAGGTCTTCAAAATACCTTCTTTGAATTCGTTTCGTACTTATAGACTTAATATATCGACGTAAACCAGAGTAACGAAAAGCCATGGTGAACGCCTGCCGCCTGTTAAGGATTGTATATAGAAAATTATGAAATTTATGTTATAGCAGTGAATGAAACAGTCCATCGTTCATTTAAAACGGGTCCTGCCCTGCTTTTTAGTTTTACCTAAAGATGTGTATAAGCACACTTCTTCTTGAAATTGTCTTTCTTGTTTGTACATTTTTTTCTTGTAAGAAGATGGTACTACGAAAGCATTGAACGACACACGGTGCACAAATTATAGACTAGTGTTGGAAATAAACCAGGGCTACAGTTTCAAACACACTTTACGTTGTCATTACATTACAGTTTGACTCACAAAGTTTAACATTGTCTGTAATTTGCTGCTTAGCGGCCTAGTGGCAAATACTGTAACAATATTTGAATTAATCTAAGATCAGCTTCTTACAATGAAACGTGCCTCATGGGTTGATTCATAAGTTTACCACCAATTGGCAATTAACAGGATAGTTACTTTAAACTAGTTTCATTCAAATTCAATATTAAATTATAATTTTCTGATTGTTTAGTAGAATAGGTTGAAGACGGGAAAACGCTGAGTGCAATATTGGGAATAATGAACGAAACAGCAAGAAAATTACAAAATTTTAATGACCAGTTTTATAGTACAGATAATGAATTTTAGTAATATCTTCAAATTATATGTCGAAATTTTCCATTGCGTGGCTTAAATACCAACTACGTAAAATACGTAGTTGCGATGAATGTGGACTGGGCCTCTTTGTTGTGAATGTTGCAATTGATTTATCAAAAGCAATCAACGTTTCATGTAGTAAAGCGAAGATAACGTTTGGGGAAACGAATTTTAAGTTTTGTAAATGCAAAGGTGAGTGAGTATATATAAACGTAATGTCCAACAATCATTTGATACATTTATATTACAGATTGTTCAGTGATTTGTGATACTACCAAACCTAACGGCATTAAATTACATAATTTTCTTGTTTCTAATAATGTACAAATGCACTTCCCCTATGAACCTACTTATTATTCATATAATAATAATATTATTTCTGATATTCTTGATATTATTCTTACACAAAATTTTCCTTTTCCTATAACTCAAAATGTACTTCCTGAATTAGACTCTGATCATTTCCCAATACTTATTACGTTATCATTTTCCTTTAATGTTTCTTCTTCTACCTTTACACTTTTTTTTCAAAACAAATTAGCTGGACTGACTTTAAACACGATATTGAGAATAATATTCAGTTTCCTCATAACATACAATCTACAAATGATATTGGTAATTATTTATGTTATTTTACTTCTGTAATACATACCACACTTTACTCTCATTCGAACTTTATACCCAAATATCCCCCTAGTCCCTATAAGCCACTACTTTTTTGTTTCTTAACCTAATCAAAAAACACAGGACCTTGTACATTCAATTCTCAAAGCCGCAATATTCAACCCTCACAATTTGGATTTATGCGCAAACATTCTACTCCTCATCAGCTATTACGTATTACATAAAAAGAAATTACAAACACAAACAAATAAAAAATTCTTTTCATCTAAAACAACCCTCACTTGCGATCTTTTTGAATATTGAAAAAGCATTCGACAAAGCTTGGCATTATGGTTAAATATATAAACTTCATCTTGTACGTATTTCCATTTATTTTATAACTATTATTCACAATGTCCCATCGAATAGAACATTCATGATTAAATATAATAATTCCTTCTCTCAAAACTTTAATATTTCTGCCGGGATCCCTCAATATTTCTATATTTCTCCGCTGCTATTTAATATTTATCTAACTGATATTCCAAAATTCACTTTTTCTACATTAGCCGTTTTTGGAGATGATACAGCACTGATAAATTCCCACGCTAATATTCTCCTTGCTAGAAAAAACTTCAAATACATCTTCATCGTTATTCAATTTGGGCCAACAACTGGAGAATTTAAATTCTTATGAATAAAAGCCGAGCCAATATACTTGCGTTAAGTAAGTCAATAAATCATACTCCCCTTCTCATTCAACACACTCCTATATCTTGACTTTGTTCCTCTTCGTATATTAAATATTTAGGTCTCCTTGTCCGTCCGTCACACTGTCCGTCCGTCTGTCACACTGTCCGTCCGTCACAGTCTGTCCGTCACCCTGTCTGTCCGTCACCCTGTCGTCACACTTCTGTCCGTATGTCTGCTGTCCGGTATGTACGTCTGTTCGTATGTCTGTCCGTCTGTTTGTTTAGTGTATGTCAACAACACTACCGCCTAAACTATGCGTTCGATTTCTTCCAAACTGAATTAACACCTATCTATCTGACTGAGTCAAAGCACTACGATTTTGAAAAACATTTATTGATTTTTTGGGGTACTTTATAAAAGCCCCCGGGACATTTTCAAAATTATCTCAAGAACGGCTTCGATTTTTTTAAAAATTTTTTTGTAAGAATAGAGTAATACACACACATTTTGCATTTACAGTAATTCTTAAACGCTATTTTTTTTAAATGGCTTCAAATTTTTCAACGTTCATTTCCATATAGGGCAAGTTGTTAGTGCTCTTTAATATTTCAAAAGTAACACTTCAAAACTACCATCAGAAAACTGAAAAATTGCGAATATTTAAAAAAACGAGTTATTTACGGGAGTGATGGATCGTAGCTGCCATGAGGATGGGGGAAGAGTGTAATGCTAGCTCATGCGAAGTAGGTATTTAAGAAACTTTTACTATGAGACAGTCTGTGCCATTCCGTAGCACCACTAGTTTAAAATACATTTTTCAATTCAGTTGCTTATGATGTTTTTCTTAGCTTCAAGTATAGTCCAGTTCTTAGAAACAAACTTGCAAGTTGTTGTGAAGTTCCTGTGCATTTTTATTAAGGCGTGAATCAAATGCAAATCTTATCCTTTGACCACAAAAACCAATTGAAAATCTAATCGCACTGGAATTTGTCATGCAAATGTGGAAAATGGTTTCGAAGCATTGAACAAAGCGTCGTTTATTTCCTTTCCTTAAAAGTTAAAGCAGTCGTTTATCCTCGCGACACTTGGCTGTTCGCGCTCTTGGAATAAATAACGAGAAAGACACAGCTTAATGAGATACTTCTCGCCCCCTTATTTCCCTGCAAATGGAAGATTCGACTCCTTCGGGGGATAGGAGGGTTGTAGAGTCCAGCAGGCGTCCTGCTTGAAACGACTTTCAGGGATCTATTTTCGGATTCATTACTGACACAAACGAGAGATTTCAATCCAGGATTCGTGTTACGACTCCCTGTTTTGAATTAGGTTTTGCTTGAAATTGATGTATACCCGAAAGCAAATGAGGTTATTAGAATACACTAAAACAGTCCTTCTGTTTTATATAGCCTTGAATGAAATACGTGTTTTCAATAACCGCGAGTCGTAAAATAACAAAATATTGGCGTCATGGTGAAATTAATTAATAAATTCCTTCATTCTTTTGGTAAATTCTGTAATTTTGCGTAACTTACAAGTAAGATGATGAAGAAAAGTTTGTTTTATATATGGACATTTATCTGAAGACCTTCTGCTAAATGTCTACAGCATTACCTTCAAATGCATAATAATAGACACATTAAATTGAAACTTAGAATCGTCGACAGCTATTAGAAGATAATTCTGAAGATTGCTTTAACATTTCTGTTATGAAATTGAAGTAAATAATAGATGTGCATTCAATTACCTAAGATCTTATCAATAAACTATTAATTTAGAATTATTGTTATTAAAAATAACGACAAAAATTGTTCTAAAAACGTGAAAATTTGAATTCATTAGCTATGATATCCATTCTTAAATTGTGAGAGAAATTCATTACATAAAAACCTTCATTATTTATTGGCTGTATGTTTTCTTTCTAAACGTTGAAATTTTTCAAACACAACAAGGATGCATACAGAATAATAAAAATCAATAGTGGAATGTGAAGTAAACATGTTTATTCTTATTTTACCAATCTTCCAAAATTAAATGCGATGTGCCGCACTGTAAGAACGCCCCAAACTAATCATGCAACATAGAGAACAGATCGCACTTGTATTGAATTATTAAAACTATATAATGAGAGTTCATGACATATTAAAGGAAAAAGCCTTTTCAGTGACATGTCGAACGCCTTCAGAGAAAACGAAAAATAATGTCTTCAAACGTTTTTTGCATTGATAATAACAATAATAATAGTAATAATAAATAATAATAATAATAATAATATTTTAGAAGCTCCATGGTGATGAAAGGTCAGAATAATATTTTTTTACATGAATGATCTTAAAATGTTTACTAAGAATGAAGCGACTCTCCTAAATGCTGACTTTCATCAATGATTTTAGCATTGGCATCTACAAGAAGTGTGTTCTTGACAAGTGTGCAAAAATCAACTTAAAGAGACCCAGACTGACTACGTCAGAGAAAATCGAAACTGATATGCACACAGTGTTTTAACATCTTGAGCCAGGTAAATATCTCCGCATTGAAGAATGTGAGGCCATCTCAAAACGAATCCCAATGATAAAGAGAATTTGCAGAGAGTATTATAAAGGAGTAAAACTTGCCCTGCAGTCCACTATGAACTCCAGGATTAAAATATCTTCAATAGGAAGTTTGGCGGTGACGGTAGTCGAATACAGGTTTTGACCAGTTAGCTGCAGTATGTTAAAAAGTTTAACATACAGAGGCAATACGTACCTTTGCAACCCAGAGAAATCTGCGACATAAAAGTAAAATCTTACACTAAATAGACAGCTTCAAGTCAGAATTAATAACCAAATATCTCAACCTAGGATGCTTGAAAATGGTCTTCCACAAGGATCAGTTTTGAGTGTAACACTTTTCCTTATCGCAATCAACGACGTGGACAAGGATATTGCCTTACCTGTTACAATAAGGAAATACGCGGATGACATCATTGTTCTATGTAAAGGCAATAATCTGCTGAACACTCAAAAGTACATGCAAGAAGCTCTCGACAAACTCTCCGAATTTTCCCTGAAGTCAGGATTTAAATTCTCCACTAAAAAATCTGAATGTATCCTATTTTCAAGGAATAGGCACCATACTTTGCCGCATCTCTTACTGGTGTCCAATGTCCTACCTGCGGTCCGCTGTACTAAAATCCTAGGCCTATACTTTGATAACAAATTGAGCTGGAAACAACATATTCAGAAGCTGATCGACAACTGTAAAAAACGGCTTAATATTCTCAAATATCTTAACCACAACAACTGGGAGCGAATATAGACATCTTGCTTCTTACTTATAAAACAATTATCAGAAGTAAGATTGACTATGGATCTATCATTTACAACTCCGCTAGCCTAAGTGTTCTTAGCAAGCTAGACACTCTACACAATCAAGCCCTCCGCTTATGTACAGGATGCCTCGCACCACGCCTATTGGTAGCCTACTTACTGAAGCCAAGAGCCATCTCTACACTTCCGACGTCAATTGCTCGGCATGAAGTATGCAATTAAAGCTGGCTCGTCTATCAATCCAATTATAACCAACAATGTTTCACCATACCTTCGGATCTCTTCAAGAAACATAAATCAATCATTCCTTTTATCTA
The DNA here is from genome assembly GCA_964035755.1 of Teleogryllus oceanicus. Taxonomy (NCBI): domain Eukaryota; kingdom Metazoa; phylum Arthropoda; class Insecta; order Orthoptera; family Gryllidae; genus Teleogryllus; species Teleogryllus oceanicus. Next base: position 5,659,460 of record CAXIVR010000007.1, read on the forward strand.
AAAATCAAGGAACCTCTTGAAATACTTAATATTCAACTCTCTCAGATTGAAAAACACCGCCCATGCAAAATTCAACCTTGGCTGTTACAAGAATTCAAAATTGACCTGTCTTTACTGAAACTTGAGAAAAGTTCATCCTCAGAAGAATACAGGAAATCTGTTCTCAATGATTTTGCTGAGAAATACAAGTCACACACTGTTATCGGTATCAAGCCCATTCTCAAGACAGATGGTCCGGAAGTCAATGTATACCGCTGACCGCAGCACATTGTATACATTCAAACCCCACGTAAGCCTAACAACTACGGGTTTATATGGAATCATGCAGGCTTTAAAACTGGTCAAAGACCTCACGCACCCCTCTTTCTCAATTGTAACTAACTCATCAAGCACTCTACTCCAGTTAAATCATAGTAAGCGCAAATGCGAAATCTTACAAACAATTACTGAACTCTACTATCAGATATCATTAACGGAAAAGATATCTCATTTGCCTGGATCCCACATCCTTGGAAAACAACGTTACTCAAGAGTTTAGCACTGCGGCTTCTTTCTTGGTAAACCTGAAACAAGACAATACAGTTCACAACCTAGTTAACACCACAACGGACATCCTTAAATTTATGAACAAAAGAATGTTGACTAACTGGAATCAAGAATGGACCAAATACAAAGCCAGCCACCTCCATAAAACGCAATCAGATTTCTTCTCAGTGTATATAAATAAACAGATGACTAGGCGAGAACAAGTAGTGCTATCCAGACTTCGCTCCGGACATACTAATTTAACACACGCACACCTGTTTCACAAACTACCCTCGCCCCTCTGTGACTCTTGTAAAGTTGAACTAACGGTATCTCATATTTTGAACGTTTGCCTAAGTTCCAGGAAGAACGAGATGGCCTATCACCGGAGCAACAATTAGAAGCAGTTATATATAAAAAAAAAAAAAAAAAAAAAAAAGTAATGTAAGCAATGTAATGTAATGAAATGTAACGAAATATAATGTAATGTAAGTGCAATATGTAAAATACTGAAAAGTCGCTAAAACCTTTGGTTGATGCGACTATAATAAAAAAAAAAAAAAAAAAAAAAAAAAGTAAAATCTGAGTATTGACATGACCCGCAGTTATGGGATGAGTATGGAAATTTACAGATTGAAGGTTATGAACTGAAAATGACGAGGATTTACAACATTATCAAACAAAACTGTACATAAAAAATAATCAAGCTTGGAGTCCAAATTCTCTTACGTGATCCCTCTCGGGTTTCTATTTGATATCATTAATAATTTATTCGTGATCAACTGCAATTTTTATATTATTATATAAAATATTTTTGGAATAGAATGTTAAAACGGTATTCTTCAAAAATGCATGTTACAGGAATGGGAGTGGAATTACTCCTACAGTATTGGGTACGGTAAACAGAGTCGGATATTGCTTTGAGTTACGTAATAATCTATGTTCTGTTTTAATTTTTCATATTTTTATTGAATCACAAATATTAAAACAATAATTACCACTTAAAAGCGAAATTATCGAGCGAACCTCCCCCTCCCCACTTCCGTACCATCTTTGGAACACTGAACGCCTGCCGCCGCGTCGGGGCTCCTTTGCCCCGTGACTCACTTCGGAGCCGGAGAGCGGATTTGTGTGACGTCACAGAGCATTGAGATGGCAAGCACTCTTTTAGATCTTTGCTAACAAATCGGGCGCGGTAGCTCAGTGCATCAACTGATGTCATTTCAGCGCCTCTGACCGGGAGGTCCTAGGTTACACTCCCCACTGCGGCAGGATTTTCGACACTAGCTTTTCAGCTAGGTCGAATTCTGTCGCTGTCTGGAAGGAGGATTCTAGTAGCCGGCTGCTCTAATCCGTAGTTTTCCGTGGTTTCTCTATCAACACCAGGCGAGTGCCGGAGCAGTACCCTACCAAACAGGCCACGGACCGCGCGCGATCTGTCCTTTCTATTGCTTGTCCTATCCTCTCCTTACACACACACATTTGCACTAACATGCACTACATTACTACATATTCCGGGAGACCGATCGGAAGCTTAGAGCTTGTCGCGGCTGGGCGGTGCCCGCTGGCGGAGAGTCCTGGTTGGGGAAACCCCACTAGCCGATGGTAGGTCGGAGCCGGATCTCACCATCCAGCGGGGGAAGATCACCGCCATCTACCGAGAAAAAAACATGCACTACACTACGGGACTAATGACCAAAGCAGTTGACGCGTCCGGAAACACGAAAAAATCAATCAATCAAACTTTGCTAACAATAATAAAACTGCTTATTTCGAGAAACGGACAGAAATCCAGTGTTTTTATTGTAAAACATTTAGACACATGAATCTCATTGTGTAGATCTCAATAAAATTAAACCTAAACAATTCGCTTGTGTAGAGTCTCCACAAAATAACGAAAATGGAGAAATAGTTCCCCTTTTCATGTAAAGGAATGGTAAATGACGAAGACATTAATACATCCCGTGGTTTAGGAGAAGACATTGATTTAGCTATAAAATATGTCAGGGATGTTAGTCAACGGGTATGGATACAAACACCAGTACTAAAACCTTAAGATTTTCTACTGATTGCGAAAGTAAAATTAGAAGGACCTATTTTCGCAGCTTTCGATCTCAGACATTGGGGGATTCTCTCACTTTTACTACCGCGAAATTAAAAATGTTATAAACAATTCCGATATATTTTCTACTACGGCCCGTGAGGATCCACAAATTGTGCTACAGTTGATCAATGCAAAGTAGGAATTTATTTATTTATTTATTTTACGTCAAAAACATTTAAAACTGTGTATAACGTGCTATGGGGGAAGTGAATTCTGTGCATGTTTTCAAAGTTCTGTGATCCCCACACTAAGTCATATATTACTTGAAATTTGAATAAAAGAAACACCGCTCCCATGTAATAAAATCTATTTTCAAGGATTAATAAGCAATAAATTTTGGGCTCTTATTCGAAGTTTTTGCAAAATTTATTAGTAAATTTGAGTTTAATTGTTGCTAAAGTGCAAAATATTCCATTTGTGTATTGACACGAATACTCGATTGAAATCCTCTCCTTTCAGAAATAGTTTTTCGTCGTGGTGTACGCGCAGGCAAAAATCTGTCCGCTGACAGCGAGAGATGACGGACGAGAGAACGAATCAAAACATATTCCCTTTATGAACTTCTTTCGCGAGAGAAAAATAAATAACTCACATATTTTATGAGAAAACGTGGAAACGGTTAAAATTAAACGTGATATTTTTCTACTGAACTTTTCCAACCAGGGTTATGATGCTGAAGTTCCTTCAAGTGGAATAATGCATGTACAGAATTCGAAAATTTCGTTACGTCTCAAACATGAGTAAACCATCTTCTATCATCATGCATCGCTGCTGTTGTAAATGATTTAAATAACGCTTTGAAAGTATATTTCCTCCAAATTGTATATAAGCACATCAACGGTTTAGGCGGAGAAAAAAATTCCACCTGAACATTTGTTGCTTTAGTATGAAGAGATAACGATTGAGATGCATCAGAACATCTGTTTCTCGGAAAATGAAAAATGTACATAATAGGTGAAGCTACAACTGGCTGTTGGCGCATGCATCTGATGGAACGCCGAAACCATTGAGCCAACATTCCCGTTGTCTTTGCAACGCTTCTAACCGAATGACCCTAGAAAGCTCGAGTCCCGACAGTGGTAAATTTTTCATAATAGCTGGATTGGTAAGTCGAATCCACCCACTGTCCGAAGAAGAAGCAGCAGCGAGTTGTGCTAATTGGTAGTTTTTCGAGGGTAATTGACATTATGACCTCCCGGTTTTGCTCATTGGCCAGCGTGCTCGCATTCCATGTCGCGACCCCGGTTTGATTCTTGGTCGGGGCAATATTATAATGGGAGTTTTCCTTGCAATGTCCCAGTACTGTGTGACGATGAGAAAACTCACTTCTCAGGTTGAGAAGACGAGAATACGGCGTGGGGATGTCTTCGTGCTAACCCCCTTAACTCATGGCCGTGACACCGAGTGACACCTTCGTGCTAACCCCCTTAACCCATGGTCGTGACACCGGGTGACACCTTCGTGCTAACCCCCTTAACCCATGGCCGTGACACCGAGTGACACCTTCGTGCTAACCCCCTTAACCCATGGCCGTGACACCGAGTGACACCTTCGTGCTAACCCCCTTAACCCATGGCCGTGACACCGGTGACACCTTCGTGCTAACCCCCTTAACCCATGGCCGTGACACCGAGTGACACCTTCGTGCTAACCCCTAAACCATGGCCGTGACACCGGGTGACACCTTCGTGCTAAACCCCTTAATCCATGGTCGTGACACCGGGTTACACCTCCGTGCTAACCCCTTAACCTATGGCCGTGACACCGGATGACACCATGCTAACCCCTTAACCCATGGCCGTGACACCGAGTGACACCTTCGTGCTAACCCCCTTAACCCATGGCGTGACACCGGGACGCTGCTGGTAGGTCATGGCGCATACGCGGACTGTCGCGCCAAGTACACACAGATAGACAGAATTGGCATTCTAGCAGCTGTGTTATGCTAATTGGTAGTTTTCAGATTAATACCTGCAAATTCTGGAGCAGTATACTTTTAAACTTACCACGATCTGCGCGTGTCCTTTTCTTATTCAGTAAAATACGTCTGAACCGGAACCTGTATAAGCCGCAAACCTGCCTTAACAGTCTAACGTCTCCGGCCTCTGAAGTTAAGTGACATTTTACACAGCATGAAACGGAACCTCTCCAACGCGGAAACGAAACGGTGTTTCATGTCCTATAAAAAAAACTTTACAAAACTGAATTTCTGTAAATTTGTCAGTGACGCGAGATGTTCTTAATGAAATGAATGGGCATGCAAGCTTGTTTTAAATGCTATATTTCCTGTGACATGCGATTAGTTGTTGCAGCCAGACATCGAAGGAGATGGGCTTTAGCTGTCAGCGTAGGAATCGACCTTGTCTCTCAAGGCGCAGGAATAAAAGAATCACCTCTTTCCCGACTCTCTGAGCTTGGGATGGTGGACGGGCTAATCTTCTATTTAGGCGTCTCCCTGGCTCGCGTTGAAAATCGCAACCCCACGACCAGATACGCCTTGCCAGGTTATGAGAAAGCCATAGTACTGGGTTGTGATGCATTTTGCGTTGAAAAAGTCAGCAACCAATCCCAATACAGCCAATAAGTGCATTTTTAAACTCAGAAGCTGTCAGTGAAGCTTTAAATATTCATTTATTGGTGATTCCTTTCATAAATACGTTATAAGTTAAAGTATTTTGATAATTATAATATAATATAATATAATATAATATTATATATAATATAATATAATATAATATAATATAATATATTATAATATAATATAATATAATATAATATATATAAATACTAGTTTCAGGGCAGAAACTACAAAGTCGCAAGTGTCAGGAAAATAAGACAACCTTGCATGAAACGGAAATCTCCCTAAGCCGGTAATTGTTTGTGTCCCAATCGATTCCGGTTTGGAGAGAATTTACTGTACGATCATCTCTTCTCACTCCCACGGGAGATTAGCTGAGAGCTAAGATCACTTCCCGGCTGGTGATGATTCATAAAGTGCGAAAACTCACGCACCAGATATTGCGGTTCAACGTTGAAGGAACACCACTACCTTCCGAGATGAAACATTCACTACACAAGTGGGAACAATCACCATAACAGTTAACGTGCCAGGAACCATCAATCATTTAATCAATCTACATCGAACCATGCAAGCTAGAGCAAATCAACAAACATACCACTATTTCCGCAAGTGCCTAAACCGTTCAAACGGTTTTCTCACAAATTGATACTCTCGGTACCATCTGAACGAACTTGCAGCCTCGCTACTCTCAAATAGACACTGATGTTTTGAGGAACGGTGCACCAGCTTCAATATTTTCAAAATTTTCGAAACAATGTCTCCAAAAAATGCTTCCTCCGATTCTGCAAAAAAGGCGTTTTTAAGATGTAGCACTTTCGTGGAAGTCTCTGAATTATCGAAAGTTGCTACAACTAAACTAGTAACTAAAATAGCATATTCTCTCTAGTCCTTAGTAATGATTATGTATTACTATTTAAGCTGCTATTTACCTCCAAATGATCACATGTCAACATTTGTTTGTAAAATTCATTACAAATTGTGGAACTTTAGTCGAAAACTAAATATTTTCAAGAAATTGTCAACACACATTTACTTTTATAATTGCGTTTCATATTGCTAAATGCTGTCCTAACAAAGACAATTCACAGAACTACAGCTGCCGTCTCGCAGAGCGGAATGCCATTGTCGTGTAACGTATTGTATTGCCATAATCAGCAAGACCAACGTCTTAGGTAGGGGTGGAGGCATCCCGAGGTAGTTTGGGAACTTCCACAAATTCATGGAAAGGGATGCCCAAAATGCGTGGCGGCGCGACAGTCACGTGGCTTTAAGTGCCGCGCGAAAGCGAGATGACGTTGCGTGTCACGTGGTCTGGAAAGTGTAAAAGCAAGAGCGCAAAGCGCAGGGGTGGATTTTGAGCCGAGTGAAAACCACGTGTGAACGCACAAAACTTGCGCCCAGGGCGGTGCGGAGACGAGCTATGCTCGTAGGACAACCCATGTGTTGGGGCGCCGCTGTGGAACGACTGCGGTGCCGGGGTACCTGTGCGCGTAAACTCACTGAGGAGTGGCGAGGGCCACGAGTCAGGCGGATTTGCATCAGTTGAAAGTTAAATGCACGAAATCTGCGAAATTAATATATGACGTTCAAAATACATTGAGTCATGACATGAATCTAGTCGGTCTAAAAGATGTAAATCAAGAATACAAAACAAGTATCTATTATAAAACTTGAATTATAAAAATGCCAGGAATGATCAGGGAAATTAAATAATTCTCCGAGTTGGATGATTTGCATACAATATTCTACATGAACATATTTAACTCTCGCACTTGAATATTGATATTGTTGACTGCAATTGTGATACAATTGAGTGGAATTAATTATTATTTTAATTATTTCAGTAAAAACCTGTTGTATTTATACTGGTAGCATTAGCAGACACCGACAAAACGAAATAAAGATCACATTAATTAAATGCAGATAACCCTAAAATACATTTATGTATTTCAAGGCAAATATGGACAGACATATAATTAAATCCCAAAGAATTTACATTAAAATATATTTAAAACCTGACAGTAATGAAACATGTAAATAAAATTAAACTACTGTGTATACAATGTACCCTAATTCGGTTTTGTTATTCTGAACTTTTCGGCCAAATGTTTTTGTAGACCCTCTTCGGGAATAATATTTCTTAAGTATAATTTATATTTTTTTAGAATACAATTATCAAAACTCATAAAATAAAACGTTTCATTCTAATGAGGTTAATACCGTCGTTTATTAAAAACTATTCGCCTACGTGTGAAATCTCCTCCAATTGGTACTTAAAAATCGGTGAATCAATATTTCTTCTTGATTGTCAAAATATGTTTTAAACGGTTAGTTAACGGTTACAAAACAGTTTTGTAACGGTTAGTTATGTGGTATCAACTGTGCGAGAGTGAGGTATTTCGTAATGGTTCCTTGAATGTTCTGCTGATGTGGTAATTCAATGGGATAGCGTTCCCTCACCAAGTTTAGCACCTGAAGATGTAACAAAACGAGTTACGAAACGTTGTGAAATTACTGAATAAAGGATTGTCATAAAAAACTTTGGATACTTTTATTTGTTAAAAATCGGTGACACAAGTTAATATTGTTGGTCTGAAAATTTGCTTCTCTTATTTTTTTTCGAATTAAATAAAACTAGAAAAGAGATGGAAAAGGTTCCAGCTTTTCCAAAATGTAGACCGCCCCAAAACGCACATATCAGCGGAAGAGCAACCTGCGAAAAATTCTTGGAGTGCCACGCGACACCGTCCAGCGTGAAGGCACCTTCTGCCACGTTGCGCACACCAGGCGGCGAGAATTCCCAGAGCGCAGAGAGGACTGCGGGTAATGACTCTCACAAAACATTCCTCCTCCATCTCGCGTTCACGAACATTTTAAGCAACATCGCCTCGATGTTTTAGCACCATCTTGTACTCGTATGTCGCTGAAAGCGCAGCCGTTGGAAAATTCCACTTGACGTGTTCATGCAACACCAAGTCAGCTTCAGCAGGCAGATTAATTTCAGGACACATGAGTTATTGTGCTTGAAAGCTATGAAGAAAGTTTGTGGAGTATCAAGGTTGTGTGGCAATGTTAAGCAGAATTATTTAGCCTGTTATGCTTCATCCTTCACATACATGTCACACGAGTATCCAACAGAAATTCCAAGCACTTTTTTTCAGACAAAAATTAACAGTATTCTTCAGCAAATATGCAACTACAGAAATTAGTGAATACATTGACAGCAAAGAAACATTCTTATTGTGTCATACATTGCTTAGATTTTAAGTTAGTGTACCTCCATCATGTAGACGCAATACGCTGGAATTCGACACAATACTTTGAAATTGGTGATAAATTTGATATTTTCTTGCACTAAAAGGAAGGAGAGCACAGAAATTAGTGGATACTTTTCTGAGCTCAGAAGCACGGGAGGGGGAGGTCCGTGTTCACTGATATTGTGTTCACTGACACATGTTCGAGGATTTTCACAATCGCGTGAAATGTAGGTGTAGTGCAGTTGACTTTCTCGTAACATCACATGTCCAATAGGAAAATTATCTACTTCATAAACAGTCATCTCTGACGGTCCATTCGGACGCGTCTCAGTATTATAAAAAATTGGACAAAATTGTATAGAATTGACAATTACAGAAACGAAATAGTCGAAGGTGCTTGGGTGAAGGTAGAAAGTGCTATTTATTTCTAAAAAAGAATCTAAGGAATTGTGCTGTTAGCGGACCAGTGAGAATATAAACTAAATAGATAAAATAAATAAAAGAAAACAGTCGAGAATTTGTATATTATTTTGGAGTATCGAAACATTTAATTAAAGGAAATGTTCCCATATTAGACAAAGACCATTGAATGCGTTTGACGTGTGATGACCAATCACATAAACATTTAATAATTTAGCAAGATCTGGAATTGGAAAAGTAAACAGTTATTAATATTATTTGGATTTTATTTAGAAATAATTATAACGAAGAAATTATGAGAAATGTAAAGACATTTGTAAATAGAAAGATTAAAAGTACAGCGGGTTGACAAAAGAGAACAGCTGTTCTTTGTTTCAGACTGTGAAGTGTGATGCATGAAGTGCACACGTGAAGTGTGCACGTCATACACAATTGATGTTTCCGGAACTCGCCGAATAAAATAGCCCTGTGGATTTGGCGACTAAAGTAAACATCTGTTTATTTACATTAGCTTATAAGCAGGAATAATTTTAACTCGCTCAGGTTGGTGAGAAGTAATTAATTGAATCAATTATTACCTATATTAATTAGTGTAAAGGTGTATGAACCGTTACACATCATAAAAGCCCAGCAGTTCAGGCATTTATTTTACCTAAAATAAGCAGGCGAAAAACATTTATTTTTCAGTACAAATAGGAATGCAACAGGCATTCATTTTGGTTAAAATAGAAGTACAAAAGACGCGTAAATAATGAAAACTGACCACGAGAAAGGACTTATAAGAGTAAAAGGGCGTAAAAGGGCATTATAATGAAATTAATTTAATTTTTTATTTTATTTTCATCAGCCCTTACGTAGAAGGAAACTATCTTTTCTGTGTAATACTGATTGCTCATAAACCATCAATTAGAGAGATTATTTTTTTCAGTTTCGCGTTTGAAAATTATTGTGAAAGAATAATCCGTAGGCATCTTCTAAAGAACACCAAAATTCTTGTATGATATCAAATCGCTTCTTTGTAGTAATTTTTAAGACTTCCTGATCATGGTTTCCACGTTCAGCACTTGTAGCCTGACACCGCGTCTCTAATTGGGGAGAAAGACAAAATGCAATTGTCCTCCTGTTATTCAGACTTGCAGGTAAGTTTCCAGATTGACAGAGATTAGTCCAAGAAGAAAATAGAAAAATAATGATGAAAGAACAAGAAAAAGGTCGAAATTAGGCAACATACTGAAAATAGGTATCAAAAGCTAAAAGAGACAAAAAAAGAAAAAAAATACATAAATGTTCTAAAGCAACCATAGAAGCACTGATTAGTGATTACAAATCCTAAAACTGTAACTATTATAAAGAAGTATTTTCCGACTTATTCTGTTCCCATCGTCGAGGAACACCGCCATCTACCGTGATAAAAATATGCAAGACACTTTAGGAACTAATGATTACAGTGGTTGATGCACCCGCGAACACGAAATAATCAATCCATCACACGCAAGGGACTGGAGCTCATGGGGCTTCATTCCCCTCTTTTTGCCAATGATACACATACAAATATAGTTCACTAATTTTATACACTAACAAATGACACTAAATACATCAATTGTCTACGTTATTAATATGACTGCTTGTCGATATCCGGGCGATTGAGTCGCACGCGTAGTTTAAAGCCGATTCCATTCACTAGTCCTGATATGTATTTACCGCGTTCATCTACCGAAGCAGGGAAAGGAATTTATAATGTCTTTCGTGCATCTGCTCCCTATTGTAGGCAGGCGTGGCCTGCTCTACCGTGCTCTGCCCTGCCCTGTCCTACCTTAACGCCGAATGGCCCGAACCCACCTGCCCTTTGCCACCGCCTTCTCCTTGAGCTGCATTGCCTGACCCCGATACAACCCGCCTTACCACCTGGTTGTGCGTGATGGCAAGCTTTCGAACATACACTTTTTCACATACACAAAATTATAAATACACGTTCAAACATAGGAGATTTCCAGCTTTGAAACAACACATAATTTTCTAATATTTAATGAGAAGTTCATATGGAAAAGCGATGTTTATATAACGTTTTAGAAATAATATTCGATCTCAACAAATAAAATATATTATTCTATACAAAATAAAATCTTCATAAGAAAACACGTCATCGACTGGACACTATATTTAGACCTTCCTCCAGATAAAATCTTAAATATACTATAATACGTGAGTTTTATAGTCATACTATAGTTATAATACGTCAAATTTTGTAATTTACACTTAAGTACGAACAATGAGGCTGAGATATTGTGAAAAAATGCGACTATTGCAAGGAAACTAAATATGGAAAATCTTCAGTAATAATTGACAGAATTTCGTGAAACTACATTTTTATTAAGTATGAATGAGCGGAAACATTAAATTTGAAATTTGACAAATAAGTGTCGTTACAAATACTCGAAATATAATCTATAAATATGTAACTTTCACAAATAAATGTAATTTTAATTTGAAGTAGTGACTTGTGAACGAAGAAAAAGTTGACGGTGTTGATTCTGCGAAGGCGCAGAGGTGCTGTGGCATGGATGAGTTGCGCCTTCGTAGCTGAAACTGCAATGTAGTACTGAACTAGAGATTATTTGCACAATGCCCAGGAGACGAGCGAACAGAATAGGTCGAATTACAAGAAAGAAAAGTCCAAACGAAATTGTGTTGTAAAATATTCATTTGTGCTTTGTTTATAAGATAAATATTACAAACCCAAAAACAAATTAAATGTGTGTTGTTTTATCGACGTTACTTGAGTAAACCACGGATAAAATATCACGATGGATTTAGGAAGTAAGAAAATGAGATTGTGTATAATGAATGATTTAATTGGAATAAGCATTACTAGTTTTGATAACCGAACTTCTTCACCATTTCTCCCACGGATACGTCCTTGTGAAGAGCGTGTAACATCATGAGTCCAAACCAACAGCGGAGGCTATTGAATGACGTAGCGTAAGAGCGGGAAAATTACGAAGAAAAAAAAAGAAAAATAGTGGCATCACTGAGCAACACTGTCTCTGTTTCGCATCGTCCTGAACACCCAGCACGTCAAAGAGCAACCGGCGGAAAATTCCGTTTGCTGTTTTCCCGCGCGCTGCTGTCATCACGCTGGCGGGGGGGAGGGGGGAGGGAAACGCCGCTATTCACACGCCACGGGATAGCGCAGTCGGTGGGGGCGGGGCAGGGGCGGCAGAGGTATGAAGCGGCGAGCTGCAAGGCGCTGCGGCGGTGGGGCGAGGCGGGGCGGGGCGGCAGGGGCGGACGGGAGGGGGTAGCGGGCAGGCGGCAGGGGCGAGGCGGGGTGGACGCGGTGGCGGGCGGCAGGTTGGCGGAGGCGGGTGCGGGTGGGCAGGCGGCGGGCGCGGTAGGCGGGGCGGTGGCGGACGGGGCGGCAGGCGGGGCGGGGGCGAGGCGGGAGGCGGAGGCGGGGCGGAGGCGGGGCGGAGGCGGGGCGGAGGCGGGGCGGAGGCGGGGCGGAGGCGGGGCGGGGCGGGGCGGAGGCGGGGCGGGGGCGGGGCGGGGCGGGGCGGAGGCGGGGCGGAGGCGGGGGCGGGGCGGAGGCGGAGGCGGGGCGGGAGGCGGGGCGGGGACGGGCGGGGCGGAGGCGGGGCGGAGGCGGAGGCGGGGCGGAGGCGGGGGCGGAGGCGGGGGGGTTGATGGCGAGGGTGGCCGTGGAGATGGCGCAGGGAACGCGCAAGAGCTGCAAGCCGGAAGCGGAGGCGCGAGGCGGGCGGGTAGGCAGAGGAGCAGAAAAGCGGAGGCGAGATGTGAACAGCACACACACAACTCACAGGAGTTTGGTGATGAGCACAGGGCGAACGAGATGGTGGATGTTATTGTTTTCAGGTAGGCTTTTAAGAGAGAGAGTGTGTGTGCGTGTGTGTGTACTGTAGATGTGTGTGTATGTGTGTTATGTGAGAAGAGGAGGAACATATGTTGAATCGATTGGGAAGGAGAATTGCGTTACTGTGTTGTGGATGAAATATAAATAATGTTCACGAGCTTCATGATGAAAATGGAGCTTTGAGAACAGCAGAATGGAAAGGATCTTTTATGATGGAAGGAATTTCGTTGCTGAAGAACGTAAGTGAACGGATGATCAGAAACAGAGCTGCGATAAATAGATTCGTAGAGACGACTAAAACGATGTACGGAAAGCTTGGGTATATATAATGCTTGGGAGCTTGATGAAAAGAATGAAGCTGTATGGGGAAAGGAGATACGCGTTGTGGTAACCGAAAGGAAGTCGTCTGATGCGGAAGCGAGTGGATAAGTGAAATAAAGTTCAGTGCAGATATGGAAAGAAAGGCGATAAAAGAAAAACGAATGGTAGGTAACGAGTTACAACTTCGGAAATGCACGTCTAACGACATAAAACAAAGGGGCGAAGAAAGTCGAGTAATGAAAACTACCAATACTGGCTTCCCACATGTTATCACAAGAATGAAGTTTTAATGCACTCACAAAGTGTAACGTTATGACCCACCACTCTGTTAAAGAGTCGAAGTATTTATTGAATACGAGAAATGATTGGGAATACAGAAAAAATAAAATATGTAAAATTATATGAAAATAGCAAGAGTAGTACAATCAACACCCATGCTTAAGCAGTGCTGAAATGCGGATAAAATACAGAAAACGAGAAGAAAGCAGTAAGAAAGTAGACGCATGGACAATGCGAGTGATCATAAAGAGTAGTTACTCATATCCTTCTGGTTTGATAGGAGATATTACGCCGAGAGTATCCCAGAATATAGAGGGCGAGAGGCATCTGGAGATATTGGGGCGTAAACGCTGAGACGATATGGTAGTAATATGGCTGCAGTACGTCGAGTGGCAGCGTCGCCACAAGGGATATGGTGTCGGCCACCCTGGCAACGCCCCAGTGGGAAGGCGGATGATTTCGTGGCTGGATACAGCAGGTCTGCAATCAGGCGCTATGCGTTTTGGAAGTATGTGAGTCAGGAGATGGTGGCATGAGCAGAGAGTCCGGAGGAAGCGCCTGAGAAATGGAAACAAAACAGGAAGACCATAAAGGCTAACTAGCCTTGAGGATTGATTCCTGTTTCCGGGCAACTCAGCAGCTAATGTTATTAGCGCCTTTAGTGTAGTGGTTGCTTCATCGCAGGACGACGATAGATCCGCAAGATGTGGAGATCCGGCGGCTACCTACACGGCTTGTGAGATTTCCTTCTCCATGTTTATTCCCCGGCAGAGCACCGTCCCCCCGGGACAAGCTGAAGGGGTTGACAGAGAGGGGGAAGGTGTCGGAGAGAGAGGGCGAAGGTGTCGGAGAGAGAGGAGTCGGAGAGGGGTGCAGAGGAGGTCGGAGAGAGGGGAGTCGGAGAGAGGGATCGGAGAGGAGGGGATTCGGAGAGAGAGGGGAGTCGGAGAGAGAGAGGGGAGTCGGAGAGAGAGAGGGGAGTCGGAGAGAGAGAGAGGAGTCGGAGAGAGAGAGGAGTCGGAGAGAGAGAGGGAGTCGGAGAGAGAGAGAGGGAGTCGAGAGAGGGGGAGTCGAGAGAGGGGAGTCGGAGAGAGAGAGGAGTCGGAGAGAGAGGGAGTCGAGAGAGAGAGGGCAGGGGAGGTGGGGGGGGGGTAGGGGAAGAGAGGAGGGGGTAGTGGCGAGTACGCGGCATAGTAGCAAGGGGGGGGAGTGGTGGCGGCGGGGCGGAGCGCGGGGGCCGAAAGAGGAAGCGCCAATGGGGCGAGGCGGGCCGGGGCGGCACAGTCCGGGTGTCCTCGATTTATGAGCGTGGGCGGCGGCGTATGATCCACGAGTGTCCCTTATTGCGCCCCGCCCCCTCGGCGCCCAGGTGAGCTGCGTGGGCGGCGGGGGTGGAGGGCCCGGCGGGCGGCGCGCGCAGACATCCGGCCAGCGAACACCGCGCGCCCGGCACGAGCAAATATGTGCTGCTGGCAGGGGAGCGAGAATATGAAGGCAGGCATGCAAAATATACCGGCGCGCGGGAGCAGGAGAAAGCTCTGTAATGCAGGTGAAGATAATAAATTAATTAGACAAATTGCACTCAGAGAAGTGTCGACGAAGCGCAGTTTAAATTTGGGTAACCGATAAAAGCTAACGTATGGAATACATCAAGTTCCTGACCACGTTAATTGTTCTAATGAAATTTAACAAAATGAAATATCTTACAAACATTCTTTCATTCCATTACATTTATCCATACATACATACATTCCTTCCTCTTTCTTTCTCTCTTTTTGTCTTTCTCTTTTACGCAATTTGCTCGTAGGCAATAAGTATTCTGAACAAAATGGGGAAACGTCGACGATACGAAAGATAATTTATAACACTGAATGTTCCGTGTTAGTGTATTTGGTAAACAAAAAATTTACGCTAAGTATAATCCAAACTGGTCAGATGTTGAACGGAGATCACCTCACATGAAATTAGAGTAAGTGATGTCAAAAAATGAAATTTTTATTTTGAAGCACAAAACTTTAAATAAAAGCAGAAAAAAAGTGCAGGGCAGAAATAGAAAATAAAGTAGATGAACATGACATAAATGTTTTCATTTAACTCCTTTTGGCATAGAACGATTTAATATTATTCTTAAAGCATATCTTTAATTCTCTATAATTATTATTCAACGAAGTAACATCTATGAAATGTGGTGTAATGTGGTGAATATGGTACATATCACAAATACAAATATTATGTAAAGCAATCTCTGGTGGATAATCTGTGCTGTTTGACCGAGTATATGTGCAGTGGTGTGAGTGAAAATTGGATGATTACAACAGGTGAATTACATTCCTGAATTTACACATTTCTTGAAGTACACGCCGGAAGCAAACCAATTTCCCTTCATATTTTAAGCGCTAGAATGCTCTATGTTCTCTTGATGTAAAGACGCATCTCTCTCTTTAGGTCAAGAAACCTCGAACCAGAGTTAGAAGTATCAAACGATATTCTTTAGTAATTTGGCATCATTGGGTGAGCGACAGAAATCACCGTCTCATCGATAACTATTAAGTTTTGACAAACATTATTTGCAAGGCAAATTTTTAATCTCTACTGATAGATTGATTTTTTCGTGTTTCCGGGCACGTCAACTGCTTTGGTCATTAGTCCCGTTAGTGTAGTGCATGTTTTTCTCGAGAGACGGCGGTGATATTCCCCCGCTGGATGGCGAGATGCGGCGCCGACCTACCGTCGGCTAGTGGGGTTTCCCTAACCAAGACTCTCCCACCAGCGAGGCACCGCTCCAGACGGACAAGATCTAAGCTCCCAACCCGTCTCCTGGATATTTAGTAGTGTAGTGCATGTTAGTGTAAGTGTGTGTATAAGGAGAGGATAGGACAAGGAAGAGGAAGGACAAATCGCGCGCGGTCCGTGGCCCGTTTGTTAGGGTACTGCTCCGGCATTCGACTGGTGTTGATCGGAGAAACCACGGACCGATGCGAGCAGCCGGCCACTAGAATTTTCCTCCAGACAGCCACCAAATTCGACCTAGCTGAAAAGCTCGTGTCGAAAATCCTACCGCTGTGGTGAGTGTAACCTAGGACCTCCCGGTCAGAGGCGCTGCAGTGACATCAGACTGTACTACCGCTTCCGGTTTAATCTCCAATGAAATATACCTGAAAGGCAATAATAAAAATAATACTCGTAATACCGAAAGTTAGGGACAAACATGGTTATTTTTCAACATAATCATCAGGCGTATTCGGACATTTCTTTTACCTTTGAACGAGTTTTTCGCTCCCCTCTTGGATGGACGTGTCCGCCGG
Source organism: Teleogryllus oceanicus (assembly GCA_964035755.1). Lineage (NCBI taxonomy): Eukaryota > Metazoa > Arthropoda > Insecta > Orthoptera > Gryllidae > Teleogryllus > Teleogryllus oceanicus. Next base: position 5,676,123 of record CAXIVR010000007.1, read on the forward strand.
TCATGTGAGGGCCTTTTCCACCCAATTCTGGAATTCGAGGAAGAGATGCTAACTCTTGGCGGTGAACACTCGCCGCTAAGTCGGGGCTGTAAGCAGGATGATCCCATCTGGGCCAGAAGTTGTTTGGTTACAGCAGCACTGTGATGGTGGCTGTTTGAGGCGACTCCGGAAGTCAGCATGCTTCTTCTTTTGTTTGGCAAATTTCACCGTACACTCTCCTTCAGTAAATTTCTGCTGCAGTATTCTATTCTTCTTAAAGAAGGAAGCAAGTGTTAACACTATGCAGCTAGCACTTTGCGAGAAACTCAATCGTACTTAATTATTACGTGCCTCCAGTAAGTTAATACGATTAGAACGATTATGGTGATAGTGAATCTCCTTGCTGAATTTTATTGCTTTCTAGTGAAAATAAATCATTGGCACACAAAGTGTTCTATTCTCGTGGCGCTCATAATAGCCTAATTGAACAAATAAAAGCGTAGCGCCGCGCGACGCCAATATTGTTTGTGCGTGCCCCCTCCACACCTACGTGTCGAATTAAACAGCGGCGTATTGGATTCCGCGAGCGGGCAACCTCGCGCCACACAAAAGAGCGAGGGGGCGGGGCAGTTGGCGGAACGCGCGGGGCGCAACTTCATTACACGATTCGCGCATATGGGAATGGGTGGGACGGGGCAGTGCGCGGCGGGACAAATGGGACAAGATGGGGCGGGACGACGAGACGGACGGACGGACGGACGGACCGACGGACGGGCGGACGGAGGGCGGGCGGACGGGCGGACGGGGGACGGGACGGAATGGGAAGGGACAAGATGCGACGGCAGGGTAGAGCAGAGGGGGTAGAGTGGAAAGAGTGGGTCACAGGATGGGGCGAGTCGCGCTAGGTGGGACAAGGCGGGACGGGCGGTGGGGCGGGGAGAAGCAGCACGGCGCGGTAAGATATGAAGAGGGGAGACGGGGCAGGCGGGGGGCCGGGGCGGGCAGAGCACAGGATCCATCCATCATGGCGGTGGGAAAGAAGGCGCGTCATGTTCACCGGGGCGGCGCACCGGGGGGGGGGAGGAGGATGATTTAAGAGCAACAGCGCGCGCCGCGTGTCGCAGCTCTTCGCGAGCGTGAGCACGCCCTGCCACGCCCCTCGTGCGCGTGCGTGTACCTCCAAAGCCCACGGACGAGGGTGTTCGGGAGCCCCTATCAGTCACCAGGCAGACCGGGCGGGCGATCAGCCATTTATCAACTCATTACATATTTAGTACACGCGATTAATCAATATTTGTCATTTTGTCGTGCGTTCACTGCCTGTGGGTGTTAGCAATAAGTAAAAGCAATGCGTTACGCTGTTGGTGGAGAGAAACGTAATTAACCGCACGTTGAAAATTAAACGTAAGTAAGTTGGATATTTGTAGTGCAAGAGAGGAAATTACACTTGTTCGACATATGTCTAACATTTTTTCACAGCAAGTTGCTTGACAGATTGTTCGCTCAATTTGTTTGCTTTAAAATGAAATAAAAATGGACTGATGTTGCCACATTCTCTTGAAATCCAAAAGGAACGTGCAGTAGTCATCCTGAATACTGTGTGGCAGTTAGGAGGTTTTCAATAACATTTGCAGCCGGTTTGAGGACGTAAGAATTTTTCTACCTTTCTTCATGAAATATTTTTCTTTGACCAATTCATTGAAATACATTTATTTAGCGGTTGATGTTCCAATTTGGCTAATTAATAATTACCCTGTCAATTTTAAATTAACTAAAATAGGTAGATAAATTAAAAAGTACGAACAGCTTTGAATCACACATTGGACGTCGGGCGAAAAAGTGTACAAAGAATTGAATATTAAACTAATTATTTATCAGAATCACAAAGGACAAAGGTCTTTATCATTTTAATAAAGCTTCAATATTTCTAAGCCCTGATGATTCTACGAATCAAAGAACATTTAGTAGATTATACGTTACTAATTAATGCAAACGACAATATAAAAGTCAATTAAAATTCACCTCCTGACAACACTGCCTTATTGGACCAGGAGAGATGGACGATTTCAAATGGCCCCCCGTCCAAATCTCGGAGCAGCCACACAGCATCGCCAGAAGGGTCCAGCAACCGCTGGCCTCGCCAATCAGCGAGCGGCGCATCCACAAGGCGAGAGAGAGAGAGAGAGAGAGAGAGAGAGAAGAAAGAGAAAGAAAGAGAAAGAAAGAACGAGAGAGAGAAAAAGAGAAAGAAAGAACGAGAGAAAGAGAAAGAAAGAGAACGAGAGAAAGAGAAAGAAAGAGAACGAGAGAAAGAAAGAAAGAACGAGAGAAGAAAGAGAGAGAGAGAAAGAAAGAGAAAGAGAAAGAGAAAAAGAGAAAAAGAGAAAAAGAGAAAAAAAGAAAAAGAAAAGAAAAAAAGAGAGAGAGAAAGAGAGAGGAGAGAGGGAGAGAGGCGAGAGACTACGGGTTCACAAGCGAGGCGAGGCAGCTGCGGCGGCGGGAGAGGATTGTTCCGAGGGAGGAGGAAGTGAGGATATTACGACGACCTCCTGGAATTTCGGCACTTTACTCGAAGAGGGGCTTGGCTATGCCACGGAATTTCATTGAGAATTTGGACGACAGGAAACAGTCCCTTATATACATAAACATAATTTCTCTATATAAATATTTGGCCCGAAGAATAATTTTTCATTATAATACATCACAAATTGGCGAAGAGGTAAATAACGCTCTGCAACTGACGAAGTATCTCCTGCAGCAACTAACAACGACTGCGGCCCGTCCTGGACGAGATGAAGGCTACGCGGGCGTCATTGCAACCGGACTCGCTGCTGCAATTGGCAGGATTCAACGGGGAGCAGGAGTGAGACCAATAGGCAAAGCAGGTAAACAACATGTGAAGCAGCACGTCTCTTCCAATCTCTCAAAATGAAAAGCCTCCCACGCTGCTGAGTGATGCAAGTGAGGGAGCTTGCTAGGCAGTGGCAGAAATTGTGCTTAAGGGAGCAGAGCGGAAGCAGCTACGAAAATTCAATGATTAGAGATATTCGGTTTCTCTTCGCCGTAGACGTTAAAATTAGTTTTGAGTCAGTTAAGAGTAGCCCATCACTAAGCAAAATTATTGAGATAGCCACGTTGTATCAAATCAGTTGTAAAACCAAACTAATCACAGAGGTGTAGGTATGCCAGGTTACTAGATCAAATGAAACAAATAATAATAAGCATATACGAGAGTAAGAAAAATAAAAAAAACAGCATCAGATAACACATATGATGAAAAACATGACGCAAGATTTTCAGTTGGAGAAATTATCGAAAATATAGAGTTATCGTCAAGCTTAAACAGTTAAACTTATCGTCAAGCTTGAAAATCGGATCTATGCCACTTTTATAAGTGTATTCTACTCTATTATTAATTAAAAATGTGTAGCCGTTTTTGATAAAATTTTGAAAAAGTCCGGGGCTTCATGTAAAGTACCACCAATTTTAAAATAATATTTTTCAAAATTTCTAAGCTTCAGCTAGAACCAAATGGACTAGGGTTTCTTCAATTTAAAAAATGTACGCAAGGTTTAGCGACAGTAGTGTTTACGGGCAGACGGACGGGCACATTGAGCGATCCTTGATGTCCTTGATGATGTCATCAAGAACCCAGTTATCAGGGACACCCGTGTTAGAGGATTTTACTTTCTCGTATACATACGTATATACGGAGTGATATACGTAGTATAGAAAAAGTTATGATTACATACGTATAGAAAAAGCGGAAAATCGATTTCGAGATGTCAACGGAAATATACCTTTGGGGTTCCTGATACCGAAAAAGGGTTTTACAAAACGTCCGTGCGTCCGTCTGTCAGTCTGATGATAACGGCAAAGGCGTCGAAAGCCAGGTATCCAAATAAATATATGTTAAGTGAAGATAAGTTGACGGAAATGACTTCCCGCATCAAAATTCTCACAATTACTTAATGTATTTGCAAATTTGAGGTTCATAAAAACAAATATGAATTGTTTGACTCACAAATAGCGTTTTGGAGGTTTATTTTGAATGCACGAGTGAAACCAAGGCACAAATGTATTGATGCGAACCAGAATCTTCATGAAACTTATCGTCAAGCAGTTAAAAGTCGTTGTAGACAACATAACACATATTTATCCTATTTTTCAAGCATCGCAGCTCCACTCAATATACTCAAAAAAGGACCGAGATTCTGTGGACACAGGTTTGTCAACGGGTCTTTGAAACCTGAAATGCGGAGTTCAAAAAGTTACGAATTTACGACACATTGTGCTAGGGCGTTCCGATTTGCCAGTGTCGCATCGGAATTGGGTATTGGCGTGGCCCTCTTTAGAAGGACAATATAGAGACACATGACCTTCGATTGAGAATCATTAAAAAGCGTGAGATAAGCTATGCGCAAATCGAAAAGGAGGGTTCGCCATAACTTTTGGTGGTAGAAAATTTAATGAATTCTTGAGACCCATGGGTCTGTGAGTTTACCCACGGATCCTGATGCAAAGTTTGATAATTGCCAAGAAGCGTCAGGTTGTTTGGGACGAGTTGGTGCACTTGCAGCAGTTAAAAATAGATTTCCGCTTCCACAGATGAGGATGCAACACCGAAAAATACAGGAGTACGTGCGAAGAGGATGGTGGCAGGATAGGACTATGGGAGCGTGACCAGGTGGGTGGAAATGAAGGAAAAGCTATGTCTCAGCAGGAGTGTTGGTTATCCAGGCCGTGGATAACAAAATAGTTGTAATCCCACGATCTTTGCGAGCTCTGTACTTTCATAGTTGTATGAAGGGCACTAGGGAAATGTGCTCATTAAGTAATTAACTGGTTACCATTGCTGGTGAATGAGGATGTAGGCGGCAATGTGAGCGACTGCGAAGTACGCCAGACGAATCATGGAACCCTCTCAAAATTCATGTGTATTATGTCGAGCCTTTTTGAGAGTTAAATGTGCTTGTTGGTAATGAGGGAGGAAATGTGGGAGTAGATTGCGACGAACAGAGAGAGAAGACTGAGAGAATATTACGACGATCTCGCTGGAATTTCGGCACTTATTTCGGAGGAAAAGGGTCTTGGCTTCCTTATGGAACTTTATTACTAATTTGGTGGACTAGAAAGAGACCCGCAAATGTAATTTTTGCTAATAAATAATTGCTCTGATGAATATGCATTAATTTCAAATCTGATACAGGCAATGATGAATCGCGGTGAAAACCTTTTAAGGTAAATATATGTAGGTCCAAAGTTTCAAGTGATAATTTCCTAGTTATTTTACAAGGACTTGTTTTACAAGTAATCCAAGGATTCAGGAATGAGGCAATAAGCAAAAATTGAACGAGATAGCCGTTTACAGGTTAACGTATGAATACTGAAAAAGAGCTAAACAAGGAGAAAATATCGGGCAAAGTCCCAAAGGGCCAAGGAACCTCGCTCAGGAGACACTGAAATTGTCTGGTTGCACACCATATAATAACTCCGGATTTAGCGTCGAAACTTTCTTCTTCACTCTAGGATGACAGATTTTTGCATTTACTTTTTCTAATAATTCAAGAAATTAGGATTTGGACAATAATGACATAAACCACAGCAACATCATCAAGGCTCCCGCTATTCGCCCGCTATTCTACCCGCTATTTTAAAAACTTGAGTTTCGACGAAGTCCGTCTCCTCTTATGTAGCCCGTAGCGCGTTTATAAATAAGAACTAGAAAAACCACACTTTTCCCGAAATCAAAATACTATTTATTATTAGGAAATGTTTTTCTCTCACTGGTGTGACTTACCTTGTTTCTACCCCCAAGCATTTTAATTTGAATATTTCAAAAACCAGTTCATTCATTTCTTCACATTGTTTGTTTCTTTAACATATCATTTGTTCAAACACACTCAGGTGAATAAATAAAAATAATTATTTTAATTACTTCCAAAGTGGGTTTAGTAAACTTAGTAAACAAATGACCCATACGCATACATGTGAACCAGGAACATTCAGTCCTGGAATCAGGATTGCTACCGCCCACGTTACCAGGTAACGGAACTGACGTCAGATAAGTTGCTGGACCGACTGTTTGTGCGGGATTTTTTCGCGTTTTCCTGCGAATCACATGGCCTATTGTGTCCTAAATTACGCATCCGTGAACTCGTTACAATGGACTATATTTACAGCGTTTCGTTTAATTCCGCGTTTCTCAACTCTGAATGCTTTCTTCTTGGAAAGTGAATTGACACAATATCTCGTCGTGGGTTTGCATATGCCGCTTCTTTTGTCGCCGCGCGTCGGCGTACAAGGCTTTCACTCTCCACTGCGAGCGCGTGATCACCTCACAATGAAGAGATCCGGCTCTTTGTTAGAGTTTATTTACGGGCTCCTTTGGAATCTTGAGATCATTTTACTCTTTTCTACTCCGTTAGAAACTGTGATCATACTCCACCCCAATATGCTATATTACATTGATGCGACGTAATAGCACAGCTAAAGGTAGGTATTAATGGTCTTATTTCAGGAGTCACGGAATGATTGGTCACGGAAATATTTTCTACTCCTTCCACAATTCATAGACACGAAAGCCATAAGTATTATTAGAACAGATACAAGAGGAAGGTGATGAGTGTGGACAGAGCACAGTTCTGAACCAACATTGAAGTGTTTTGTTACGCGGTTGGGCTAATAACATTCATAAGCTGGACGTATTCTCTAGTATTTTTGGCAAACCCTTGCCTTAAATTCCGCGCTGAGTCCCCACTTCCACGATCGTGTGTTGCGAGACATCCCGGCGCCCGAGCGCCTGACCTTTCTGCGCAGCGATCGGCGAGAGGCATCGGGGTGCGGGGCCGGGGGCCATTACAGGGAACATGGCCCCAATTACGTGCACAATGCGCCCGCGCCGCAAATATTGACGCAGGCGCAGCGCGCCGCTCCGCCGTCGCGTCCCTGCGCCACCGCCTTCTCATCCCGTCCCCACGGCCTGAGCCTCTGACCTCACGTCCCTTCCATGGGCGTGCATGCATTCCCATTCCTCCACCCCACCTTACAGCCGTGCCCAACCGGCGTCTCTTCCGACCCCTCGCAGCCTACGCCCCTGCTCAACCTCCATACTGAGGTCTGATTGAGGTTTTCCTGGGTTTACTCAATCGCTTAAGGCGTATGCCGGGATGGCCCCTAGTCTTGCATCCCAGAAATAAATGTAAAATTTGCCCTCCTTTTAAATTTGTTCACAGTTGAGGCATTCGGGATATAGGAGAATTTCTGGCATTTTTGGAAGGTAATATTATTGATTTACCACGCCCCTCTTGTAAATAGAATCATGGATTTTTAATGCCATGTTAGCTTTAGAATTATGAAAATTGACTATGAAAATACATTCACACCTGGTTTCATTAGTTATGCGTAGCACATCACCGTTAGCTACTACGATCATTGCAACTTCGTACGTAACGTAAAATGTCAGTTATCACTGTTTCCCCCCGAATGCCTCAATTGTAATTATGTAAATGTACATGTTTAACTGGTTAGGCGGAAGAGCAGGCCTTACGGCCTGAGCCTCGCCAGAAATAAAGACATTATTATTATTAATATTATTATTATTATTATTATTATTATTACTATTATTACTATTATTACTATTATTACTATTATTACTATTATTACTATTATTACTATTATTACTATTATTACTATTATTACTATTATTACTATTATTACTATTATTACTATTATTACTATTATTACTATTATTACTATTATTTTTTTTTAATATTTAGAGGCTGGCAACTGTGGCCTTTAGCCTTTTACTGATTAGTGATAAAAGCTGAACCTGTACAATTTAAATTTTATAAAAAAGATTCGCTTCTTTCAGAAATCGTAATGTTTTGTCTGTTGCCGTTTTTTCTTTTCCGAGATCTTCTTTCAAGTTCCCTTTGATACCACATCTGTCTCGGAGTCTTGAGAGATTTGCACAGTCTGTTAGAAGATGTTTCACTGTGAGAATTCCAACACCGCAGTCGCAGAGAGGTTGTTCTTCCTTTTTCAGCAGGTATGAAGAGGTTATCCTTGTATGGCCTATTCGTAGTCTTGTAAGGCACACTTGTTCTCGACGAGTGTAGCTGTGATACGATGACCATTCATTGACGCTCTGTTTCACTGGGTTTAATTTTGTTTGAAGACTATTCCACGTAGTCTGCCATGCTCTTATTATGCTCTTTAAAGCAGCATTTCTTACATCTTGAGGGCGTACTTCTATTTCGATTCCTGATTGTTTATTTGCGGCATTTCTTGCTGCAGAATCGGCCTCTTCATTGCCTGAGATACCTGTGTGCCCAGGGCACCAGATGAACGTAACAGACGCTTCTCGCTGTTTTAGCTCGTGGCATAATAGGAGAATCATCTGTAGTAGTGGGTCTACAGGCAGGCGTCTGTCTATGGCGGTTAGAAAGCTGAGCGAGTCAGTGCAAATCACAAATTTTCTTGCACCGAGAGTTTCACAGTGTCGCAAGGCTTGTAATATTGCGAACAGTTCAGCTGTGTATACACTCGCTTCTGGTGGAAGTGTCCATGTTTTTGATGTATCTTCAGTTATAAATGCGCTTCCAACTCCATGTTTGTTTTTTGATCCATCGGTGTAGATAACTGTGTGATCTGCTATGTATTCTTCAAGAAGTGATCTGAATCTGATTTTTAATTCCGTGGGAAGGCTTTCTTTTTTCTTTACACTAGTGGTGTCGAGTCGAATCTCTGGTATTTTAAGCGTCCAAGGAGGGACTTCATATGGTTTATGTTTGAAAACCGGTGGTAGAATGATGTTGTAGCATCTGATTATTTCTTCTGCCCGGATGTTGGCTGGACGAGTAGCTGTAGGCCTTTGATTGTAAATGTTTGTCAGGTTGGGACTAGTCATCAATAGATAATTTAGGTGTTCTGGTAGTGACAGCATTTTTGCTCGATATCTGAGTAGTATTGTTTGTCGTCTATGGTGTAGCGACATGGTACTGGTTTCACAATAGACACTTAAGGAGGGACTAGTGCGGAACGCTCCAGATGCATAACGGAGGCCTGCGTTGTGAATAGGTTCTAATTTTCTTAAGCTTGACTTCCTGGCTGAGGAGTACGCTGCACACCCATAATCTATTTTGGACATGACCAGCGACTTGTAGAGACGAAGCAAGACGTCTCTATCTGCTCCCCAATTTATATGCGAAATGCATCGGATCACGTTCAGAGCCGTTTTGCATCTAGACAAGATATACTCTAGATGTTGTTTCCAAGTTAAATGTTTATCAAAAATCAAGCCAAGAAATTTTGCCGTTTCATTGTATGCTAGTTGAACACCATGTAACGTTAGATCTGGATCTCTGTATCTTTTCCGTTTTCTACAGAAGTGGACGCATTTGGTTTTAGTTGCTGCAAATGAGAATCCGATATTTTCCGCGTTCTGTACTAGTGTATTGATGGCCTTTTGCAGTTTCAATTTAATCATTGCTGGCGATTTGGCTGAATAAAATAGGGCAATATCATCAACATACATGCATTTTCCAACTGATGATTCTATGCCATCAAACATCTCATTGATTGCAATGATAAAAAGCGTGCCACTTAATGGAGAACCTTGTGGTACACCGTTCTCAAGTACGTAACTTTCTGAGATAGACTGCCCAACACGAACTTGGAAGGATCTGGTACTAAGGAAGCTGGATATGAATTTTGGAAGGTTGCCTCTGATTTGCCAATTATGCAGTTGTCTCAAAATGTTGTAGCGCCAGGTCTTATCAAACGCTTTTTCTAGGTCGAAGAATACAGCCACCATATGTTGTCTTTTGATGAAGGTGTTCTGTATTGCGTTTTCTAGATATACTAACTGATCGGTAGTAGAGTGATGCTGTCGGTAACCACACTGATGTTTATTCAAGAGGTTGTTTCTTTCGAGACACCATGTTAGTCGAGTGTTGACCATTTTTCTAGGATTTTCCTAGACAGCATGTCAGTGATACTGGCAGATAGTTTTCAGGTTTCCTCGGGTCTTTGCCAGCCTTTAAAAGTGGGATTATTATCGCTTCCTTCCAGCATATGGGGTAATTGCCTTCTACCCAGATGTTGTTATATATATTTAGCAAGGTGTAAAGTATTTCCTCTGGCAACCGACGTAGTATGCTGTAGGGGAGGTTATCTGATCCTGCTGCAGTGTCTCCGGCTGCATTTATAGCATCTTGTAATTATCTCCGCGTGAAAGTAGAATTATACGGCATATCTGTATCCGTTGTGAAATCTAGTTCTTGTTCTTCTTCCTGCCTTTTTCGGATAAATTCTTCAGGATAGCTGTTTGTGTTGCTGGCTTTAGAGTATTGAGACGCAAAGGCATTGGCTATTTCTTCTGGGTTGCATACTAGTTGTCCTTCATATTCTATGCATGTAATAGGACTGAAAACGTTTTTCCAGCTATTGACCTGATTTTCTGCCATATTTCTGTGACTTTGGTCGTTCTGGTTATGGTTGTCACGTACTTCTCCCAGCTTGATCGTTTGGCAGCTAGTACTTTCCTGCGAGCAAGTGCACGCAAACGCTTGAAAGCAATTAGATTGTCTTGTGTTGGTGACCGCCTGTAGGTGTTGAGGGCTCTTCTTTTCTCCCTTATTGCTTCTTTGGTCTCTGTATTCCACCACGGTACTGGAATTCTGGATGGGCGACCAGTAGTTTGTGGAATGTATTTTCCAGCAGTAGAAATTACAGTATTGGTGAAGTCTGTTACGTCTTTCTCTGTGTTTCCACTGGCATTTATTGGTGTTAGATGACTGGTGAAGTTGAACCAGTCTGCCCGCTCGGTGCACCAACGTTTCTGTAAATATACGGCGTTCTTTGATATGTTTGATGATATCAACAGAGGAAAGTGATCGCTTTGATGAAGATCTGGAAGTGGTTTCCACGTCAAGCGTGTTGCAAGATTTGGGCTGCATATTGAAAGGTCTATGGCTGAGAATGTTCCATTTCTAGCGTTGAAGTGAGTGCTTGCTCCTGTATTTAAGAGTACGTATTCGTTGTTGAGTAACAGTTCGTCGATTCTGCGACCGGCGTCATTTGTTCTAAGGCAGCCCATGTGGTGCTGTGAGCATTAAAGTCGCCTAGAATAAGAAATGGAGGCTGTAGTTGATCAATCAGGCCTTGTAGCTCTTCCTTTTGCCATGAGGTGTCTGGTAAGTAAAGACTACATAACGTCATCTTCAATGGTTGGTGTAATGTTACAGCTACTGCTTGTAGAGGTGTATTGAGGTGAACTTGACTAGCAGGATGTGTATTGCTGATCAATATGGCAACACCACCTCTAGCTCGCCTATCAGGTTCTACGTCATTGCGAAAGATCTTATAACCTCTTAAATTGAAACGGTCTTCTGGTTTAAAATGGGTTTCTTGTAAGCACACACACATTGGTGTGTGGTTGGCCAGTAGCAATTTCAGTTCGCAATAATGTGATATGCAGCCGTTAATGTTCCATTGAATAATATTTTCCATAGTTGGGATGAAGTTCTGCTGCTGTGGCATGGATGGGTCCTGCTTATTTTCTGGTTTTCCTCTTGGCCATCCTTTCTTCTTTTTCTTTTGCGCGGACTTTTGCCTGGTTCGATTGACTGGTAATCGTTGTTTTCTGCACTTATCATCGAGCTTGTCTCTGAGCCAGTGGTCGTGTCTTGATCATTGGTTTTTTGTTTGAGCAAGTCCTCCTTGGTGTGTTTTGGAGGACGAGGCGATCGACTTCGGTGGCTCCTTGCCGATTCGCCTTTACTGGAAGTGGCTGCGGCGGCGGCCACTGAATTTCTTTCTGCATCATTTGACCGGGGTGCTAAGGATTTCTTTTCAAGAACTATTTCGCTTTGGGTGTTTGTGTTTAATTCTTCTGTGTTTACTTTGTTCTTGTAAATTTCACTGAAATACTTTTCTATACATTGAGTTATTACAGGCATTAGTTCTTTCACTACTAGGGAAGGCAAAGGTGTGCTTTGTAACTGCTTCAACGTATGTAATATTTCCTTTTCTGGACAAACAAGTTTTTTTGCTTCAGGATAGCTGAGTTTTTGCCTGACTTTTATTTGTTGTATTGCTGCCTCCTGTTTATAGATTGGGCAGTCTCTTGACCTTGATGAGTGCTGCCCGCTGCAATTGATGCATTTGATAGGATCCATGCATGGATCACCACTATGAAATTGCTTTCCACATTGACATGCTTTGATTTTAGCACATCTAGATGCTGTGTGTCCGAAATGTAAGCACTGAAAGCACTGCATTGGTTGAGGAATGAACATTCGTACGCTCAGACGATGAATGCCAGCTTTAATCTTTTCTGGTAACGTGCTGCGGTTGAACGTCAGAACATGGGATGCTGAAGGAATTATCTGCCCGTCTCGCCTCATCGTTAGCCTACGACAGGCAATGACTCCTTGATGAGCCAGTTCTTGCACTATTTCCTGTTCGCTGCAATTTAGTAAGTCACTGCAAACTACAACACCTTTACAGGTATTCAGCGTACCATGGGCATTCACTTCAACTTCGATAGTACCTATTTTGCTTAACTCTAACAACTTTTGACCTTGATAGTCATTAAATGTTTCTATTAGGAGTCCAGACGGAGTTTTCTTATCTCTCTTACGGCAGATCCAGCACAGGTGCTAACACACTTTTCTATTAGAAACGGACTTACTTTTTCAAAGTTTCCTTCCTTTCTTTTAACTGTAAGGTACTTTGGTACCACTGATGTGTTGTTGAACAAGTCATCAGGATTTACGTTTCTTCCAGTTCTCATTCTTTTTGCTCTAAACTCAGAACTCATTTCTGGACGAGAGTTTTTAGGATCCTCAACCTGGAATCGCAAACTTCCATGCGTGTCCCGCGAAGTTTGCTATCACTCGTAGCAATATCTGCCCCGGGTGCCGAGTGATCCGCACCCTTGGCATTGCAGTAGCTTGATGACGACGCCCGGTGGCCTGCTTGCTCACCACCGACCGCCGGTACTGGGTCTCGATCCCTGCACCGTAATGGTTGATCCTAGACGATCCTCCATACCGGGTTTTTTCTTCAGGGTCGCCTTCCCCTAGCGTTTTTAAGCTACCGCCAGCTAAAAGGAAAAGGAAGAGAAGAAGGGGGACAGTGAAGAATAGTTAGAATAGAAGAGTAGAACAGAAATGACTCCCTAGCCCTCGTAACCTAATAGCGTCGGGGTCGGAAACACAAGGGTTGGCCGATATGAAGGTTGGCCCACAGGACAGATAGCAGAAGTGTGCCACAAGTAAGTGGAAGCAATGACACACGAAGTTCATGGGAATGAGAGGATGTTTAGGGGAGTGACAGCGGACAGCTGCTCCGATTAGTCGCCTTTTACGACAGGGGAGGTCCCGTGGTGCTATTCTACTAAACTCCCGACACCACACGGGGTATTACTATTATTACTGTTATTACTGTTATTACTGTTATTACTGTTATTACTGTTATTACTGTTATTACTATTATTACTATTATTACTATTATTACTATTATTACTATTATTACTATTATTACTATTATTACTATTATTACTATTATTACTATTATTACTATTATTACTATTATTACTGTTATTACTGTTATTACTGTTATTACTATTATTACTGTTATTACTATTATTCTATTATTACTATTATTACTATTATTACTATTATTACTATTATTACTATTATTACTATTATTACTATTATTACTATTATTACTATTATTACTATTATTACTATTATTACTATTATTATTATTATTATTATTATTAATATTATTATTATTATTACTATTATTACTGTTATTACTGTTATTACTGTTATTACTATTCATACTGTTATTACTATTATTACTATTATTACTATTATTACTATTATTACTATTATTACTATTATTACTGTTATTACTGTTATTACTGTTATTACTATTATTACTGTTATTACTATTATTACTATTATTACTATTATTACTATTATTACTATTATTATTATTATTATTATTATTATACTGCCTCTTCCTGCCGCAACACTCGTGCCGGTGCCGCTCCCAACCTCAGCGCCTTCAGAGAGCGCCGCGCTGTGACTCGCCGCTCGGCGGAGGGAGAATGAATAAATGAAATGAGTGTGTCCTGGCGTCAATGTAAACGAATCGGTGAAAATAAATTGTTAAATATGAAACCTTCAAATGTTTAAACAGTGAATTTTTCAGTTTAGGTATTTCAACCCATCAGTTATTTTGAATATTTCCCATCAACTATGCATTCATGCAAAGCAATGAACCATTTTGTTGACAGAACAAATGCATGCAACGATTACAAGATGTCGAACAAATGCTGAAAATAATAGTGACCACTGAAAGCTATTCTACCGAGTACATTGCTACACGGTCTCTTCCGGCACCCCAAGATTACCGTCACCGCGCAGGTGCAGTCTCCACAACTTTATTCCCCCACGGAAGGGTCGAAGTTGTAGAACCACGGTGACACCCGCAGAATATCCAAGAGCCTCGCAACCCAGTATTGATAATTTATACCAATTGTACTCCTTGAATGTGCTTATATTTTGTTTGGTTTGTTTATTTGTGAAACTATTCTTGTCTCTCTGAACTGTGCTGTGGATATAACAATTACACAGTTTTTTAAGGTCACTTTTTAACTATTGCGTCATAGGAACCATTGTTTGCGACCACTGCAACAGTGATCACTGCCATTTCCGTTGATTTTATACTTTGGGCGTAACTGAAAAAGAAGCCGCTTCTGCGATCGGCCACACACAAACACTCACGCCCCGGGCGGCATTCGCAATTCGCACCCGCGACCCTTCAGGCACGAGGTAGCCGCCGCCCGTCAGCACTAGCGGCCTCGACTCCAGACCGGCCATCACAAAGTTTATCTTTCACTGTTTTAGGAATAATTTTTTTTTCTTTTTTTTGAAACTGACATCATCTTTCCTTGTTTTATAGTTCACATATCTGTATTTTAAAGAACTGGAGTCACTCATAAATTTTGAATTATCAGCAAATTAAATCAATAAAAATGCTTAATGGAAATCTAAAGGCATGAATATACGTGTTATCGGCACATTATCATTATCACTAATGTGATCAGCCTGTCTTTCTTGCCGTATTTTCAACTGCATTCGTTATCGCTTCGACGCTGTCCATATCGTGTGTCAAAGCAACTTATTCGGGAAAGCGTTTTATAAATAGGAATTTGGGGTACGGAGTAAGTAAATAGGAGACGTAATAACAAATCAGAACAAAAAACAGATAATGATTACTAACCAATAACTTCTGGGTTTTCTGTGTTTCAATATATTATTCGCCCAAAATGTCAACTTCGCCAATGATGGTTTATCTTAATCGTTTAATTCCTTGGAGTTTAAGGAGTTGTTAAAACATTCATTGAACTCGTACTTTCTTGTTAGATTATTGTTTTTAAGAATTTTTAATACAATGAAAAATGCTCTTTCAATCAGGTCGGCATATGATAGAATACAATGTACTTTTCAAATAAGATGATACATTCTACTAGGTACTCTTTTCGAAATATGACTCATCTTATGTGTGTTTCCAGTATGGATAATGGATTGATACATCTTAACAGGTACTTTTGAAATTATAGCTAACAAGCATGTTCATGTTCTTATAACTCCTTCACTATCCAAAGCACAGAATTCAAAGCTGGTTCAGGACTATACTGCGTAATAAATATCACATATAAATAGCAGTCATTTAACGGCGTAGAAGCACCGCCGTATAAATAAGAATGACCTACATGATAAAGACTAGTCATGAACGCTCAATTCATCCTTCTTAATTCCACGCAAAAGTCAATAAGACATTTCGAGAGAAGACAGGAGACAAATGCGGAAGACTCAAGTGAATTGAGGTTTCTGCACTTGAAACATGAGAGTGATAACAAACTCCCGAAAGAGAGTTATGAATCACTACAAATTTAATTAGTATACATTGTCCTTTCAAATTTTGAGAAAACGGTCTCTTCTGAAGAGAGGATTAATTGCCTAAAATATTGACTTAAAACGACGGCGAACATTGATGAAGTATTCCAGCTCTTTACAAGCAGTTCTAAGTTAAATTGCTGTGATCACGTTTGCGATCGGAGATTTCAAGATAAACACAAAAATACAAGTACAACAACACCATTTACATTAGAAAAAATATTTGAAGATAATCGACTGCTTTGATTGTATTTGTTAAGAGTTTGTCTACAACCAGAACTTCCACAACTCTTATTGTTTTTTTATTTTGATTCTCAATATCTAAGCCTTTGCATTATGTTTTCCCTTTAGTGGATGGGTTAAGGGTGATGAATAGGGAACGGAATTTATTGCAATACAAAAAGCAAAATATGTACTTACATATGTATTTCTTTTTTCTAAAATATGTAAGAGACGATAGAAAATATGTGGAATAAAATTTCGTTAAATTGTTTAAAATTCCATTCGTCAAGCTTTTGTCGAGCACACTACGTTGTCGATCAGATCTTAACATGGATTCAGAGAGGCTGAAAGAAAGTTCTACATCTACACATGCAATTATTCGCTAGTCTTCATCCGAAATATATAATACTTTCGAAGTATATACAATGTTGTTTACGAGGAGCCGGCGCTCAAGTAGCCTGTGATACAAAGAGGTTGGTAAAGGGACCATATTTCCCCCCTCCCACGGCTCCAGAAAAGCGATCTGAAAAATATTTGTTTTATTAAGTTACGCATGTGGGTCTTTGAAACAGTAAGCATGAGATTGAAGTTCTTTCTTCTTCACATATATCGGCTCATCTTTGATCCCGATTACGCGATTTCCAGAAAGAAGACTGAGGAAGGAGAAGTTTGATAATTAATAGCGAAGGTCCAACGTTAATACAAGAGCAATGCCTGGCTTTGTACGAGTATTTCAATAACAATGTGGGTTTGCAAGTAACACATATTTCGAACTCATATGTGAAATGTTCATTTTCAACTTATAAATATATTAAAATGTAACGAAATATGTAGCAATAGATAAATATGTAAAATTATATAATTATACCAAAATATGTAAAAATATGTAAATTAAAAATGGTTCTAGTTCGTTCAGAATATCGTGTTAAGTTTAGAAAAAATTAGTGAATGCAGGTATCTCGTTCTTGTAAAAATATGTATTTACATGAAAATCCGTTCCCAAGTGATGACGATACTATTGGAGGTGGATGGAGGATAGGTGGAAAAACGGGAGAACCCAGAGAAAGTCTGCCGCTCACCCGCTCTGTCCCGCAGCATGCTGTCCCAACTGCATCACCCAGAGGCCGAAGGTGAGCGGTCAGAGCACTACAACTGCACCGGGAGTCGCGCGCGCTTCCACAACTATTACCAGGGAAACGTGGATCGCAGGCAGTCCGCAGCAAGTGTGCTTCCAGAGCCCGCGCTCAAACACGGCCGCCCTGCGGAACGCCGCCGCTAACACAATTTGCGCCCCGCCCCCGCGCCGCCGCGGCCGGGGACAGCGCTCTCTGACGGCGGTTTCGGGAAATTTTGCATAATTGGCGACGGGGCCCTCCCGGTGGGTTTCCGGACTTCAATGGCTTTGAGGCCGGAGGCAGGGAAGCCGCGGACCGTAGGGTTATGCATATCTTACGACATGTCGCTTTGATCCGCGCGCTAATACAACGACCCGTTTCATGGGACACGGGGAGGCGATGGAAGACACAGCAGCCAAATACTCGCACGACGAAGTGAATGCAATGTTTAATTACGAAACCCAACTACAGTTTGCAAATTTTTCTTGTCTTAACTATATACTGGGGTAATCCCACAAGAATAATTTCATTTGTTTTTACATAAAGGATTTAATAGAAAAAATGTATATCGGTATTATTTACATATTTTTTGTCACAGCGATAGAAGTGGTCGGTAACCTTTGCAGTCTGTATGTTCATAGCACATAACACATAGCACTACAACTACTAGAACTAAAATCCTAGTAAAAAGTATATCCTAGTAAAAGTATTCGAATAATCTGCGTCCGACCGTCAGTAACAGTTGATTGATTGATTTTTTCGTGTTTCCGGGGCAAAAACTTCTTTCGTCATTAGTCCCGTAAGTGTAGTGCATTCTTTCCCTCGGGAAATGGCAATGATCTTCACCCGCTGGACGGCGAGATCCGGCGCCAACCTACCGTCGGCTAGTGGGGTTTCCCCTTAACCAGGACTCTCCCACCAGCGGGGCACCGCCCCCAGCCGGGACAAGCTTTAAGCTCCCGACCGGTCTCCATGCGTGTGTGGTAGTGTTGTGCACGTTAGTGTAAGTGTATGTGTGTAAGAGGAGAGGATAGGACAAGGAAGAGGAAGGAAAGACCGCGTGCGGTCCATGGCCCTTTTGGTAGGGTGATGATCGGAGAACCACGGAAACTACCGATTCGACGCAGACTGTTAGACCCCTCCGATCAGAGGAGCCGGGCGCTAGAATTCTCCTCCAGGCAGCGACTGACTTCGACCTAGCCGAAAAGCTAGTGTCGTAAACCCTGCCACTGTCAGGTTACGACACTAGGTCCTTCCCGTTCAGAGGTGCTGCAGTGACATCAGTTGATGCACTGAGCTACCGCTCGCGGTTAGTCACTGTTAGACCCCTTCCCGTCCACCAGCCGAGACAAATGTGTCATTTGACGCGTCATAGTCTCTTAGTGGTAAACTGATACTTTTGCGGATCCGTTCAGATAATACCAACCAATTTAAACGCGTGTTTTCCGTTTTCTGGACAAAAATATGCGTTTTAGCTAACTTACAGCACCTTCAAGGCACCATTCGAATTGGCACTATCTTTAGTCAGTACATTGTACGATATACTCTTATGACTTAGAAAATAATGTGTTGTTTAATGTTTTCAATGCATCTACTACGGCACTGATGAAACGCTATTATTAGACAGTGAATTACTACATTCTGTCCGGAATGTACATAAATTGTTACTTGAACTTTATTAATCATTAACGATAAATAAACATAATTGTGTAATGAAAGTGAAATTTAAACGAGTGTTTTAATCGACCTATTACGAGAAAACTTGATAGAAATGGACTGGCAGCGTTACTGTCAATGTTTAATTTTTTATGACATAGTATATAAATACATTTTTTAATATAAAAATACCCGTCAGAGACGCAAAGCGAACGTGGTCAAAAGTAAGTACGTAAAACATCTTTCCACCCGACACAGACACCGGAAATCTAAATTATACATCAGATGTCTCCTAAATCGAAAACATATTTTCCCCTTCGATCCATAATACGTACCTCTGGCCTCGAAATACTCGAAATTGAATGCACGATGTTTGGGGCCGGAGTTGGGGTTTGGAATCGGGAAAATTTTCCCCGGCTGCACAAAGAGAGACACGGAATAGCTCCAATTCCATCAGAGGGCGGCCGCTCGGCCGTCCCGAGGGAAATGCGGTCTGGGGGGGGGGATTCCCGCCAGGTCAGAGGTCACGAGGAGGAGCAGCCTCAGGCAGATGGCAATCCTCGCCGTGCCCCAGCCCGGCTCCAACGCCTCCATCCCCAGACCTCCCCGGCCCCCCATCGGCCTGCCTTCCCCGCGGGGCGCCCTGCCAACCCCCCCCCCTCCAACGCCTCCAGCCCGCCCCGCCCCGCCACGCCCCTCCCCTCCTCCGCCAACGAGTCTTTCCCACGTCGCAGCCCTCGCCCCACTCCACTTCCTCCCCGCCCCGCCCTGCCCCGGCCAGAATATGCACATCTTTCTTCCTCTCCTCCCAATCCCCGCCTCTCCCGGCCCCGTCACCGTCCTCGCCCTCGCCCTGCAGGCCGATCGTACGTCGCAGCCATCGCCCCACTCCACTTCCTCCTCCTCCGCCCTCCCTCCTCCGCCCAACGAGTCTCTCGCCGCCTCTTCCCGCCCCGTCACCGTCCCGCCCTCACGCTGCAGGCCGATCGGGCGTCGCAGCCCGCCCCACTCCACTGCCTCACCGCCCCGCCCTGCCCCGGCCAGAATATGCACTTCCTTCTTCGTCTCCATCTCCTCCCCGCCCTACGAGTCTCTCCCCGCCTCTCCCGGCCCCGTCACCGTCCCCGCCCTCGCCCTGCAGGCCGATCGTACGTCGCAGCCATCGCCCCACTCCACTTCCTCACCGCCCCGCCCCACCCCGCCACTGCCCTCCCTCCCGCCCAACGAGTCTCTCCGTGCCGCCCGCGGGCCTGCCCCTCGCTGCAGCCTAAACAAACAGATCCATCACAGCCGCCGGCGCCTCCTCCGCAGCCGTCCTCGCCTCGACCTCGTCTTGTCCTCGTCCTTGTCCTCGGCCTCGCCTCCCTTCTCCGCTTCTGGCTGGCGCCTGTTTGCGTGCCGGATTCGCAACGCAAGTAACACTTGCCTCGCGCTCCCGCAACGGCTGCTTGCCGTATGCATTGTCTGGAAGATGTCTTCCATCGTTTGTAAAAAAGATATCGTGTAAAACGGTCTCATAAACGTGATTTTTTCATAATTAAGAGCATGAAACCAATTTGAAAAGCTTCAATGGGATATTTATTTCTTAAATTTTACAAAAAATGTTTAAAAACATTAAAAAACGGACACATGAATGTGATTTGTTAATGTTAGAACAACATGAAACGAATTTTAGAAGGCTTGAGTGCAATATTTAGAATTAAAAACAAACACTGAAATAACATTCCTTAAGTAACAATTGTTATTTCGAAAATTTCTTACATGTTTCTCTCGTCACATATCGGTGGTCGTTCATTGTTCAGCCATGTTTATATTAACAGTCGAGAGTTTTACATATCCTTCATATTAAAAGGCATTTAAATAATTTAAAGGGATGTGTGTCTGTGGTATAATGATACGTAGGCATATTTTAGAGAACCTATGAACATTTATCAAACCATCTACAGGTTTTCAGTGCCGTACTGTCTCTCCAAAGCACTTTGTACAATTCTTACTTTGAAATCATGCGCCATATGCTCTGGTCCCAGTGCTTCCGAACTCCAGTTAGCTTTCATTCTCCTCAACATTGACACATGTGCTTTAATTAATTTTAAAGTTATTTTTTTAAAGTTATTTAAAAATTCTGTGTTAACAAATCCAGAATCTTTCACTTTATTCTAAAAATGTAAAAAATAATTTTTCTTATGAAATAACTTTCTTCCAGGAAAATATATTTTCTTGATGTTTTTCTCTCCTTAGAACTTCCTCGAATTTTCTTGAATTTCGATAAAATAAGACACTTTGGACTTTCCTTAATTTTCGTAAAACAAACAAACTTATTGTCAAATAAATATACAGGTGAGTCACGTAACTTTAGCACATCCTGTAATGATTTGAACCATTGAAGTTATTGCAACTAGTATCACTGAAAGCAATTGAAGATTTGTGAAATACCTCAACTAGGAATAACTAAAAACGCCAATTATATAATACGGTGGAGACGTATCTCACATTTCTGACGATTACGGCAGCATCCAGCCATTGACCATGAGCGACTCTTCGCCGTGAAGGCCTCTGCCACCTCGCGCACGCGACGGCCCAGTCCGTCGACGCCATGGCCTCTCCCCGTCCACCGAGCTCCCCGCCATTAGAGAGAGGAGCCAGAGCCGATCGAGAGCCGAGCGAGAGCCGAGCGAGAGCCGAGCGAGAGCCGAGCGAGAGCCGAGCGAGAGCCGAGCGAGAGCCGAGCGAGAGCCGAGCGAGAGCCGAGCGAGAGCCGAGTCGAGAGCCAATCGAAGCCGATCGAGAGCCGATCGAGAGCCGGGCGAGAGCCGGGCGAGAGCCGGGCGAGAGCCGGGCGAGAGCCGGGCGAGAGCCGGGCGAGAGCCGGGCGCGTGCAGCGGATCCGGACGTGACCTCGCCCAAATAAAAAAAATTATTTGGTTTCACGTGCTGCACTCTGCCTCGGGCGGCGGTTGCTTTCCTCTGTCACGTGGATCGGGTGCATTAGCGAGCGCGAGCGCTCGGCGGCAGCTCCACAAGGAGCGAGCGAGTTTTGATTGATTGATGATTCCTGGCACGCCATTCCAGTAAGTGCAGTGTAAGTGTACTGCGGGAGGTGGCGGTGTTCTCCCCATAAATGATGAGATCTGTCACCGACCTACCTGTCGTCTCACTAAGTTTTTTCCAACCAGATACTTCTCTCCAGCGGGGCACCGCTCCGATCGGGAGAAGCTCGAAACTCCCGACTGTAGTATGTATGTTGTCTCCTGTAGTATGTATGTTGGTTAGTGATTCATCGCGCGTGAACATATTAGGTCATTGGTCATTAGTTCCGTAAGTGTAGTGCGTGTTTTTTCTTCGGGAGATGGCGGTAATCTTCCCCTGCTGGATGGCGTGATCCGGCGCCGACCTACCGTCGGCTAGTGAGGGAGGACCCACTAGGACTCTCCCACCAGCGGGCACCGCCCCAGCCGGGACAAGCTCTAAGCTCCCGACCGGTCTCCCGGAATATGTGGTAGTGTAATGTATGTGAGTGTAAGTGTGTGCGTGTAGAGGAGAGGATAGGGCAGGAACAGGAAGGAAAATTCGCGCGCGATCTGTGACCCGTTTGGTAGGGTACTGCTCCGGCATTCGCCTGGTGTTGATTGGAGAAACCACGGAAAACTACCGATCAGAGCAGCCGGCCGCTAGAATTCTCCTCCAGACAGCGACTGAATTCGACCTAGCTGAAAAGCTAGTGTCGAAAAATCCTGCCACCTCCAGGACTCGAACCAGGACCGCCCTGACATCAGTTGATGCACTGAGCTACTGCTTCCGGTGAATGATATTAGAGATACGAAGGGCAAATTAAACAAATTCAAAATTTGAGAAGAATAGAAAATGTTTGGTTCAGGACGCATTAACAAAATTTTTCTATTAGAAAGAGGAACAAAACTGTATTAATTACATTTTGTCATGAGCGACACTGTCGTATTAAAATGACATATTACAACAATGACTCAATGCTGAGTTTGCACCATGTGAAATGGCTCTTGTTCATGTAATAATTTTGAGGGAGAGAAAATGTAATTCGATCCCTACTTCACTACGACCACTATTGAAGAGCTAAAACTGTTAAAGAAGACATTTTAGTAAGAATTATTGTTAAGTTAACTCATTCTTAAGGACTTTTCATACTTCGAATATTCCGTTATTTTTTATTTTAGAATTACTAAAATATGATATTCAAGAACAAGAATTTTTTAAATTTTTATTGTATCCGAACAGTGGATAACAGTCTCGAATTTGAAACAGAAAGAGTTACAAGCAGTACAACAAAATACCAGTTTCAAAACGTTTACATTGTTACAATAAGTTCAAACATTGTACAGCGTAACAAAATATATAGCTGAAAAAATAAACTTGCATGCAAGCAACAAAACAAACACAATATAACTCATAGATGTGAGAGGGAATGCACACCGGGAACCTCATTTAAAAGTATTTTGGGCTCAGCGCAACGGATAGATAGATGGGAAAGATGTAGGAGGGCTGAGGGAAGGATATTGTGAGCTTCGGATAAGTTTCTATTAAAGTTATGGAGGTCTGAAATGATCTTTGGGGAAGCGTGATTTGATTCTATCGAGACCGCTACTTGATTTTCCGAAGTTGCAGTCTCGTTCCGGGCACCAATTGTAAGTTCGTGTACAACTTTTTTTTGTTAGTGAAGAGATACTCTGAATGATAGTCTCGATGACCAATTCTCTGTGAAGCTGCTTTTTGAAAATATACCACAGAGCATTAACCGACGTCCGAAGGATTATATTTTGAAATATTTGAGTTTTTTTTATGTTCATATGTGCAGCACGGCTCCAGACAGGACAAACATACGTTCTTGATTGTTTTAATGTGGATTTATAAAGATGAGTTCTTGTGTCAGTTTGACGCTCTAATAGAATAATATAACTTATTTAAAACCCTTGAGCTTTACTTTCAACTACTCTGAGAAGATGGTGGGTGATCTGTGGTGGGTGATCTGTGATGGTGGGTGATCAACTGTAGAGGGTAAAATTCGAATTGAAAAAGAGAGATGCTATTCGTATCGTGAAGAAATTTATTTGTTATTAATTTATCTGTTAAATAATATTTTCTCAAAGATTATTGACAGAGTAGGTGAAAGGCTATTGAGTCTATTAATGGAGTGCTTTTGGGGATTTTGTTTGGTTTTGTTATTGGCATAGTTTTTCAGCTTCCGGGAAATAATAAGGCAACCGTTGAAGTTTCAATTAAATATGCGATGGAATGAGAGTAAAAATGTTTTAGAACTATGTTGGAGATACCATCTATTTTTGGAGAAGGCTTTATTTTGTGTTCTAAGTTATTTGTGGAAGATATCTAATTGATTGGTATCCGTGTAGTATAGCACGGAATTCTTAAAGAATCTTGTATAAAATATTAGAAGTTCAATCAATAAAAATGACAGGGAGGAAGGCATTTTTAAAATTGGTGGCAAGCATTTACATTGCCTGATTATGAATAAGCTGACTCAGAATTGGTGATAATGGGGGGATTGCTTCATTAATGGGGGTAAAATGATAAAGTTTCCAGATATTATTGAATTTTTATTTATGTTGGCTAGGCGTTTTTAGAAATGTTGATAACAAAGCTTGCGTCCTCGTGAATTTTTCAGTGTGACCTAGTTTAAAACAGTTTTAAATAAGGTAGCCGGAGCATTTTGTATGCCCCTTGCCTACTATGGCCGGAGCGTTTGGTTTTTGCCTACTATCATTTAGAATGTTAGGCGGAAAAAACTGGGTGGGGGCTGGAAGTTTTGATATGAAGTAATCGCATTGATTGCAGTAACCATGACGTTGCCAAAGAATAAAATAACCGAGTTATTTGCTCTGAGGATTTTAAAACAGGTGACAAAGGGATAGATATAGAAAAAAATCATCGAATACGTTTCAATTAATGTTTTTGTGAATATGTGGGTCGTGGTGATTGTATTCTGTGAGATTAGCATCACAAAAGGGAGACACCGAGCAGTGATAGAGGTCGATTCTGTTGGAAGAGATCGGAAACCGGTATTTGCATGCGCCAATATTCAGGATAACCGGAAGAATACGGGGATTCTACGAATAATGCAAGGAGTCCGAAAAGGAAATAATTTTAGCAACTTTTTTTAGTGGTGATTTTCAATTAAGGGTGCAAGATCTGTTTCCCTATGAAGTGCGATAGGCATTTAAGTCACCTTTAGCCTTGCGTTATTGACCTGAATGTGACTGTCACCATTTCCGTTCTTGAGCACTGCTGTTAAAGGTTGACTCGGGGAAGAATTTATATTGCTGCGAGGAAGAGATAGGTGGAATCGGTGTCCCCGCCCTAGGAGCTGTCAGGAGTTGGCAACTCAGCAGCTCTATGAACTTTCGGATGAGAGTAGTGTTCAAAACTGCACTGAATAAGTCGGTCTAAACACAACTCGTCACTAACTGCTCATCAAGGAACAATGTGAATAGCTCTGCGGACGGCGCAAGAATGAATAGGAAAAGTGGTGTATTTTGCAAAATATGTACGCAATCTATTTTCTAAAAATAAACAACGAAACGGCCTTGAAGATAAATAGCAGAACGAGTTATATATTTTCAAAATCGAAATACATTGCAGTGTTTGTTAATTAAATTTCGTATTTTAAAAGTTACATTGCTTACGAACGAAATTCAATACAGAGTCTTTATTAATGGAAACTTTCGCACTTCTTTATATAGTTGTGCAGCAGTATAGCCTCAAACCGGAAAGAAATCACGAGAAACTATTTGAAGAAACACATGGGCGCAATATTTAAATTCTCGAGAGAAATGCACAGGCAAAGCGAAGTCATTCCGGGAAACGGGGAGAAACCCGAGTCGAAACTGCTACCGCACAATCGCTTTATATCGAAGTCTGCCTCCTGGAGGTACTTCGCCTGCATAAATCGGGGCAATTTCGAATTCCTCCACAATGGAAGCGCTTGGGTTGGGAGGTGGGGGTGCCTAGCCAAACGCCGACTCCAGAGCCCGCTCCCGTGCAGTCAGCGCTCCTGGCGGCCGTTTCAAGAAACGTCCTCCCGTTGAATTAAGGTCTGGATAAACTCCGCACACGAAATGGGTTTGGTGCTCGATCTGCTTGCCACGGGCTCTCGAGTGAACAGACGATCGCTGTAGGAAAGCGAATGGCAAGACTTGCAGAAAGAAATTCTTGTGACAGATTTTGTTGAATGCATTTTGATATTTTCGGAGTATTTGAAAAAAATTCAATGGAGCTACAGCATTGTAAAGTTTGACACACAGCATAGCATTTTCGAAGCATTTGAAACAAATTTAATGATACATGAATTAATAACATAAATTAATTAGGCTTCAAATATACAACGCACACAAAATGGGTTTGATGGTCGATTGGTCTCTAATGCCTGTTTCATATGTAGGAAAATGTCTTCACAAATGTTCACTGTGGAAAATAATATTGAAAATTCCCTCTTAAGATATATTCTCAATTTAATGTCCCTCGGGACACTGAAAACAACCTGTCACTTGTCGCACTAATTGTGGCTGGTTTTTTATGATTAAATATTATTGCAAGGAAAACTGATGATGTAAGAAAGCGAGGACAGTTGGATTTTCAATTACGCACAAGCCATGCATTGTGAAACAATATCATTTACAATGTTCTGTAAATTAATCAGGAGAAAGTTGAGCAAAAATACAAAAATAATGAAAGGAAAATATATTTGAAGAATTATTTTGACCTCTAACTTGATGAAATGAAGTGCTACTTTTTTCATTGTAATTCTTTTCACGAAACGTCATGATTTTCATGAATTAGCAAGATTCTATTTTATATGAATTGTGGGAAAAGAAGCATCTTTACAGTACGAAGTAGTAAATACAGTATTACTCGTTTCATTTACATTCCTTTAACTTGTCCACACTTGCTCGTCAGAGAAAAGGTTCGCGCAAGCGAATTCCTAAGTGTTCTACCACCTCGTCCTACAAATTTACTTTGTGGGTTACTGCAAGAGTAAGATAACGCGAGAGGAAAAGGGGAATTGGAGTCGAAGAAGTCCCAGAAATCAAGTCCCAACTTCCAGAAAGAGCAAACTTCAAAGGGCATCAGGGTGCAGTGAGCAGGGCGATCTCGGCGCTCACCAGGCGCCATCGCCAGATGAAATCCACGCCGGAATAACCACAGGATCCCAGAGGGCCCGTCCGCGCTCCAGGTTGACGCCTGAGGCTCCGCCTCCAACAGTCGCTCGCGACGCTTCGTGGCCTCTCCCGCACCCGTTTCACGATCGCCATTACCCCCCCTCCACCCCCCGGGGGACGGCGCCTTCCGGCAGGGAAGCGGCGTTGCCGATGGCCCGCCCACCGCCTCATTACCAACGCTTTGGCCGCCGGTTAATTCCGCTCTTTTACGCGCCTCTGAGCGGGAGGGGGAAGGCGGGGAAGACTCCGCCGTGGGCGGGGTTGGTGGCGCGGGGACGCGGGTGCGCGGGCAGGTCCGAGAGAGCGGGGATGGGAGGTGGAGGGCCTGCACGTTAAGTCTGCCCGCAGGCAGGGCACCTCTCGTAGACGCCTGCCAAGTGTCTCTCATCCTTAAACGTGGGCCCCCGTTTCCCAATGCACTGCTTTGGAACTACACCACTCGAAACAGCTGCTCCGAGAAAATAGACGTTACAAAATGTTTATTATATATTACTAGCAAAATACCCAGCGTTGCCCGGCCTTTCTTCATACTCAATTCTTGCGAATGATGGAAAAGATTAATTGATATAAAACACGATGTTTAAGATTATTATTATTTTTAACGTAATAGGTCCAAATTTTAATAAAATACTATTGATTTTCTTTCATTTTATTTTACAACATATTGCTTATAGATGAAATTTTTGTTATCTTATGCACCACTACTGGCCTGTAGCAAATAAATTAAGTATCAGTTTTTCTGCAGCACAAATGGGCTCTGGCGGAACATATTAGAAACCACGTTCCCTAAGCGAGAGGCGAAAAATGGTCGCGGTGCATCTATTGATTGATTGATTTCTTCATGTTTACGGGCGCGTCAACTGCTCTGGTCATTAGTCCCGTTAGTGTAGCGCATGTTTTTCTCGGGAGATGGCGGTGATCTTCCCCCGCTGGATGGCGAGATCCGGCGCCGACCTACCGTCGGCTAGTGGGGTTTCCCTCTAATCAGAACTCTCCCACCCTCCCCACCGCCCCAGCCGGGACAAGCTCTAAGCTCCCGACCGGTCTCCCGGGATATGTGGTAGTGTAGTGCATGTTAGTGTAAGTGTGTGTGTAAGAGGAGAGGATAGGACAAGAAAGGGGAAGGAAAGATCGCGCGCGGTCTGTGGCCCATTTGATAGGGTACAGCTCCTCTGGTGTTGATCGGAGAAACCACGGATAACTACCGATCAGAGCAGCCGGCCGCTAGAATTCTCCTCCAGACAGCGACTGAATTCGACCTAGCTGAAAAGCTAGTGTCGAAAATCGTGCCGCCGACTGGACTCGAACCTAGGACCTCCCGGTCAGAGGCGGTGCATCTACAAACATATTATTTACATTATTTATTTTCTGTATTTGGGTTGGGCGAGTCTTTACCAAACTTTGCTAGAACACTGCGACAATTCTGAAGAAGAGACAATAAAAATTTTATATCTATTCATACGCTACTTTTGGTGCTATCGATGTCGGTTACACGTCGTTGAATTCACTTTTATGAGTATAGATTTACATTCTCCAAAACAAAATCAACTCGTTATAAGTTCCAGGGCAATTTTTTTTAAATTGAACTATTATTTACGTTGTTATAAATTTATTTATATAATTTAATATTTTATTTATTTTATTGAGACTTCGGCTGCTGACGGAATTGAAGCTCTTTTGTATTAACCCTTGAATAATGTCCCGGGTCTTTTGGACCCGGGGACCCATTTGTAGCTGGATATCTTGGTAAGAGTTAAATTTTAGAATCCTTTCTTACTTTAATACTTTCATCAAAGATTTGTTTTCCACATCATCCTTTTCTTGGAGCATGTGAGTTAGTTTGGTGGTTTTATTTTTCAATGTTTTTGTCTGTACATAACCCGTGCGTTTTAGACCTGGAGACATATTTACACAATTTGTATCACGGCACGGGCTGGTGAAATATTTAATGAGTATCTGTATGCCAACTACTATCCATTTTATTTCTTAGAGTTGATTCGTAATAAACGGCAATAAGATGCAGTACTTACGTTAGTTGTTAATAGTGAATTGAGGCTGAATTTTGTGTTTCATGTAACATGAATATTTGTTTTACTTTCATTGTTGGGATAAGAGTGTTTCCTTCTGTTTCACTGTTGTGATAGGCACAGTTGGTAGTTTACGCAAAGTGGTGAATTATTACTGGCAATTTATGTTTAGTCATTGATCGTTAGAAACTATTTGTGTGTTTCAAATATTTGATTTTTCGATTAGTATAATTTTCGTCTAATATAAAATACAATAGTCCGAAAACTAGCTGGAACCTTTTTCTTGAAGACGAATCAACATCTTCGACAAATATGGAGTCTGATGCAGTACCACTCTCTTCTGAAAACGTTGAAATAGTCATTTCGGAATGGATAGCTGACGATGAATACTTGAGTTCAGGAGAGAACATTTTTAGGACTCTTCCCGAAATGTCACTATGGAGAAAGATTTAAATCTAGTTCCTCTAGCTCGTTAACGTTTAGATAAAACACTGCTAAGAACAATCGGAGAGAACAAGAGAAATATACCAGCAGAATTTAAATTCATTAATGCTACCGATACTTACTCGTCCAAATTTTGTTTTCAAAATGGCATGACATTAGTTACCTATATCCAAAAAAAGAAAAACTCTATTACTTTTGAGTACAATGCATCATAACAAAATCATTGCAGAAAGTACAATGAAGAAGAAATAAGAAATGATAATATTTTATAAAAAGAAAAATAAAGAAGAAGGGACCAGAAAGAAAAGAATTACAGCTGCAAGCGCCAAACAAACAGATGGCTGATGGCCGTTTGGAGTAATATATTGGATATTGCTGCCTTGAATGCCATTATACTTCAGAAATGGCAACATCCGAATTTTCATCTAAAGATTCCCACAAAAGGTGCCTGTTTCTTAAAGAGCTGTAAAAGGAAATAAAGCCAGACGGGGATATCAACAAAAACATCCCTAAAGGACCATAAGGAAGGACATAGAAGAATTTTCGGGTGAGGCAATAGTTCAAATTCTGATCAGAGTAAAGTAGATCAATGAAAAAAAAGAGGTTATAATACCCATAATCCAAAGGTTGGAAAGTTATGACAACCCGCTGCAAATGCAACAAGCATGTGTGCAGGGACCACAACACTGCAGATAGTGAAAATAATTTCAAAAACTTAATAAACAATATGTTGTTTGCATGTATTTTATTTTTAAAAATATTTATGAATTTATTATAGAAATCAATCTTAACGAATATATATGTTCATTTAAATACAAACAATATTATTTATTTCAAAAATACTTTGAAAGTAAACATCAGGTCTTTTATACCCAGTACATGGAAAGGTAGGAAAATAGTAGGTCATGCATCCAAGAGTTAATTGAGTAGATGGTATTAGAAATGGCGATAAGAAGAATGATAAGATATAGTGTGTCAGGTACGTACACTGCGAGGGGATATCAGAGGTACATAGCACAACGTACTACATTTAAGTCAGAGCTATTCTTACATACATTTACTGAATGGACATGAAGATTCTGTTAGATTAAAAAAGGCCAAGTAAAGTCGCTGTTGTAGACAAATTCAAAAGTATACTCTGATTTTAAAAACTTAAAAACGATGACGACGACGCAAACGCTACTGCGTGGCGGCGATGGCGTAACGGTTAGCGTATCGGGCTGTTAGACTCCAGTTCGCGGGTTCAAACCCGATTTTTAAGGGCGAAAAATTCCTTTGTACGCCTTCCTTCGAAAGGGAAGTAAAACCGGCTGTCCCATGTTAGTAGATTTACTGCATGTGAAAGATCCTCAAGCCTCTGAGCCAAATTCAAATTGCCTGTTTCGTCGCCCAAGTAATACCTTCTTTCTCCCCTAATTGGTGAAAGGAGCGTAACGAAATTTGCGTGGTCAGACGGAAGAGCAGGCCTCATGGCCTGAGTCTCGCCATATAAAATAAGGCAATTCGTTCATTCAAACGACGGAGCCAGCGGTGCAAACAGTAATGGCGGAAAACAATGCCAGGGTGCCACTAGATGCGTCCGTTTGGGAGCATTTCGTATTATTTTCTCGCTTTCTCACGCAGTTTCGGCTAATAAAAAACTACCAAACTTTTTTCTCTTGCAGCACTCGCTAATGATTGTAGAATAAGGCTCGCGATCGGAGGCCGTCCAGCGCGGATTTCACGCCGATTAACAGGGATTAAACCCGAGCTCCATGCGAAAATGTGATCTGTGTGATTTACAGTTGGATGATCCAACTGAAATACATTTTCTGACAAATCCAATGAATAAATCAATTTTACATGTTATCATAAATAACGTAAATTTTCTTATGGAAAATATGGTGCTGTAGTCTGCGGTATAGAAAACATGTCACACTTATATGTGACCGGTTATAAACTCGTTTGTTATACTATTTGAAAAATGTGCTTAGCTTTCCCATTTCAATGAACCAAATAAATTAATGTTCAAAATTAATGTAAAAAATTAAATCCCAAGTAAAAGTTGTAACGCATTTCAAAAGAATTTCCCAAGTAGTCTTTTTGACTTTTGTTTCCATTCTATGTAGAAGAAACTGTTGGGATGAAAAAAAAACTTTCAGTTTCTTGTTCTAAAAGTTATAATTATCTTCAATTAAAATCGAATTCTATCTTAGATCTTGATCAGTTGATAAACGTTTGCTCCCGAAGTGAGGAGATTCACACATCGACTCACCTGAGAGAAGTCGTAGGATTTCGCCGTCAGAATCATGATTATCTTGGCTTCTGGGTGACGCAGGGTTGAAGGCTGGATTGCCGACGTTTCGATAATATTTTTTGAGATGAGATAAAAACCCGAGCGCAGACCAGCCCTGAAGAAGATCTCGAAAAAGATAATCGAAACGTCACCATACAGCCTTCAACGCGGCGTCACCCGGACAGTCAAGATAATCCTCACCTGAGGGAGATGAGATGAGGGGACCTCCACACACTGATTCAGGTGGGGAAGTTGGGGCCGTGAATGCGTCTTTGATCCGCCGCATGCCAGCGGTGGTGAGGGGGGCGGGGGGGCACAGCATCCCCAGCTGCAACCGAGCGCGGGGGCGGACGTGGAGGTTGAACGGCGCCTCGGGGACCCGTTCCCGCGCCGGCTTCGCTCCCGACGGCGCCCTCGCGCGGCACCGATTCGCGCACCGACTCTCGTTCGCGGATTCGTTCCGCGCGCCCGCCCGCCCGCCCGCCCGCCCAGCGCGATACCTGCAAACGTAGCGGCCGCGCCCCCGTTTCTTCTCTTCCCTATTGTGCTGCCGCGCGAGTTATCCAGCGCTTCGATGGCCCTAGAGTTGTACTAGGCCCCCGAGAGGAGGCGGGCTAGCTCCGTTCACGTGCGCATGACAATGGAGCCGGGGAAAATCAACACAGCGGCCACGTACGAGCGGAAACAGAAAACAATCATGGCTCTGTTGTCAAAGACAAACGAGGCAGCCGCGTACATTTTTAAAGCGGGAGCATCGTTTTGCTAGGTACGGCGGCGGCGGATTGTTCTAGGCAACAAAAGATTTAAGCGGGAACTCTCTACTCGGGACGAAATACGACTCAATTGATATGAAATGAGAAGAATGAGATGGACAAGCAAAATCAGAATCATTGTTTCCTAATTAAGGAATTATTTTGGAAGGCTATGGTATTTCCGAATATTCATGGATTTTCAACGAGAACAACTTGTAGCAAAAATGTGTAACAACTGTTTTTTTTTTTTCAGGGTTATGCTGAATTATTGATCAATTACTTCCTCGGTACGGAGTAGAGTGATGTACATGCTGTTTTATTTGTTATGAAGGTTCACCTGCAGAGAACTATTACAGCATCTGCTTACATTTGATGTATACACTTAAATCTTCTAGATTAATAAACTTACACAAATTCGAAAAAATCTTCTTTAGAAAAGTTAACGAAAAAAATAATTGAAGAGCTGGTTTCAACAAGCCAATATGAAATGTTCAGAGAAAGTAAGCTTTTGGTATTACACATTTTTTACGACTGTTAGATATACACCTTTAGTAAAAATATCTAGATTAATTCATAGCTCGAGGTATGAAATTAAAACAATATTTTCGATATTCGAGTATTTAACAGAAACTGAATATTGAGAATTTTTTCAAACTCCAGGATCAGCAAATGATGTGTTCGAGTAAGCCTCTATATCTGACGTGTTTGCCCTTTTGCAAAGTATTTTACCCTCCATTAGTTCCCGAGTGTAGTACAAGTGAACCAGAGTGCACTGAGAATAAACGGAGTGCAATAACTCATTATGCCAGCGTAACAGAAGAAGAGTCAAGTGGTGGGTCTAGATGTGAGATAATGAAGTTGTCGCCGGCGTAATTCACTTTAAATTGGTTTGCTTTTTTCGTGTTTCCGGGCGCGTCAACTGCTTTTGTCATTAGACCCGTTAGTGTAGTGCATGTTATTTTTCTCGGGAGATGGCGGTGATCTTTCCCCGCTGGATGGCGAGATCCGGCGCCGACCTACCGTCGGCTAGTGGGGTTTCCCCTTAACCAGGACTCTCCCACCAGTGCAGCGGGGCACCGCCCCAGCCGGGACAAGCTCTAAGCTCCCCACCGGTCTCCCGGAATATGTGGTAGTGTAGTGCATGTTAGTGTAAGTGTGTGTGTGTGTAAGGGGAGAGGGTAGGACAAGGAAGAGGAAGGACAGATAGCGCGCGGTCCGTGACCCGTTTGGTAGGGTAATGCTCCGGCATTCGCCTGGTGTTGGTCGGAGAAACCACGGAAAACTACCGATCAGACCAGCCGGACGCTAGAATTCAGACAGCGACTGAATTCGACCTAGCTGAAAAGCTAGTGTCGAAAATGCTGCCGCCGTCAGGACTCGAATCTAGGACCTCCCGGTCAGAGGCGCTGCAATGACATCAGTTGATGCACTGAGCTACCGCTCCCGGTTAATTCTCTTTAAAGAAGTCACATCGTTCACTGAGCGAACACAGCGTGGTGTCGGCCACGACAACATAGACGCTGTCATCTTCACTTTCTTCGAAGAACTGGACTCGTGGAACCGGGCGAGGGCAGACAAGTTGCCCTGGCCGATTACGAAGCTCAGACAGCTGGCTGGCCGACAACAGAAGCGCTCTTCTTCACTGCCTTTAAAGAACAGGAGTCGTGAACGCGCGCGAGGGCAGAAAAGTTACCTTGAGCGATTTCTGAAAAATTGTACATGACCTTATTGAATAATCTGTATTGAAGAAACATATTTCATTAACGAAAAGATGTGTATCTTCGGGATTGTAGTTGTAGGAACACGCTGAAAAATATTGATTATCCGCAATCTTTCGAAAAATGAGGCATTTCAACGAAAATGAAACCTACTGCATTCTTTTAAACGTTCTTTATGATACACGAGAACGAAGTTCAATCCAATAATTTAGAGCCCAACTCAGATAGTCTTGAGTTGTAAATCGATGGAGCAATACCAATTTTGGAGAAAATGGGCTGAACGGTTTTGGCGTTAGCGCTGAGTACAGGGAGACGGAGGGACTTATGGACGTTTTGCCGTCAGACGATTTTTCCGTATCAAGGACCCAGAAAACACGAATTTTGCCTACACCACATGTTCGATGAAGTAATCTACTATATATGAATAAGATTTGCCTACTTTTTGTTACCAGGTTTCGGCAATATGAAAAATCTTCTCGAAAATTCGCCGTTTTTCGACGCATAATTACAATATTTCCTCTTCTTCAGAAGTAAAAGAAAGAAAGTAAATCTGTTAGACAACTGTATTTGACAAAATATCTTAAGTCACAGTTTATTGTGAGAGTTGTATTCATAATGTATTACCTTTGTGGCGTCTTTGTTTTGTTTCATGGAAATAAAACATTACCTGCAAGCAATGAACTTTGAACTTTCAATAAAATAGTTGTATAAAGTAATTTTTTCCTTTATTTTTTCATGAAACAATAACATTTATTTGTTTCGTAATATCAGAAAATTATTTTGGGTAAATATTTATCACGAACTATGCTTTACAGATATCGAATTTTACAGAAATCCACGTCATTTATTCCCTTAGAAAGAATTTATCGTCAACGAAAGTGAAAACCAACAGACTCCAATAAATCACTGTTACGTAGTTTTGAAAACTGAATACGCTAGTATGTTTGATACTCCTTTACAATGTAGACAGAAATCGTGAACTGATCAGAAACGAGAATCATGTAGCCAAAATATTTTTAAAATCCATTTCCAATTGACTTTTACCACTCGTTTTCAAGTCGAGAGAAATTGTTCGTTATAGTTGACATTTATTCATTACAATTTCCACCGAAATTGAATCATGGACTGACAAAACATCAGAAGTGTAATGAAATCTCACATTCGTAAGCTTACCCACGATTAAAATGCATCAACTTTCTTGTGAGCTGGTAATCTGGTGTTGGGTCAATCTAATACAACCTCACAATTTTAGGCCAGAGACATTGCAATTTTTATAATGCGTTTGTGTGGTGGCCCTCATTTCATACTACCTCTACTGATCCTCTCTGAATAACCTTTCAAACAATCAATTATTTATCATAATTCATCTGTGATTTGTTTCCTCACTAATTCGTATCAAGACAAGAAAAAAAGAAATAAAATGCTATTAAACAACGAATGTGGAAAAATAGGCCAATAAAAGCACGAAATAAAAAGAATGCACAAATAATAAGAGAGCGCAAATAAGAAGAATGACAACAGTGAACGAGAAAGAAGCTGAGAACCACTGATAGGGAAGCAAAACATTTTAACCAATATCCACAGTGTATGAAGAGCTCTGTTAGTCGAGCGGGCGCACCGATCCATATGAAAGGCAGCTTGCGGAATAGACGCGGGCGAACACAGCGCTGCTTCATAAATATGCGGCGCGGCGCCCTCGCGGGCGCGCAGGGGGCGGAGGGCGGGTCCAGGGCCGCAGGGGCGGGGTGGGGGGGGGGGGGGCTTGGCGGCATTGGGCGGCATTGGGCGGCATTGGACGGCATTGGACGGCATTGGGCGGGGCGGAATGGAACGGAACGGGACGGGACGGGACGGGACTGAACGGAACGGAACGGAACGGACGAGGACGGACGGACAGGACGGGACGGACGGAGACAGGACGGACGAGGACGGACGGACAGGACGGACAGGACGGACGGACGGACGGACGGACGGACGGACGGACGGACGGACGGACGGACAGGAGGACGAGGACGGATGAGGACGGACAGGACGGACGGACGGACGAGACGGACGGATGGACGGACGGACGGACGGATGGACGGACAGGACGGACGGACGGACGGACGGACGGACGGAGGACGGACGAGACGGACGGACAGGACGGACGGACGGACGGAAAGGACAGGACGGACGGACGGACAGGACAGGACAGGACGGACGGACAGGACGACGGAACGGAACGAACGGAACGAACGGAACTGAACGACGAACGGACGGGGCGGGACGGGACTGGTGGTGCAGTGGCGATGCGTTATGGTCGCGGGCGGGGGGGAAGGGCCGGGGGGGGGGGCGGGCGGGGGGGGGGGTCCGCGTCCGAGAGCTCGCGACCGAAAACGACAGAGCGGCGCCGGCACGCGCTCTGCAGCCAGCTCTTCAGAGGTCATTTACAAGCGGTTAGAGCGGGCGTACGCACATACGTGTGCGTGAGAGAGAGAGAGAGAGAGAAAGAATTGGAGAGTGAGAGAGTAATCGAGTGAGAGAAAGTGAGAGAGAGTGAGAAAAGAGAGAGTGGGAGAAAGAATGAAAGTGAGTGAAGAGAGTGAGAGAGAGAGAGTGAGAGTGAGTGAGAGTCTATGCAATGAAGGTATGCAAGAAGTCT
Organism: Teleogryllus oceanicus; assembly: GCA_964035755.1. NCBI lineage: Eukaryota > Metazoa > Arthropoda > Insecta > Orthoptera > Gryllidae > Teleogryllus > Teleogryllus oceanicus. Next base: position 5,713,133 of record CAXIVR010000007.1, read on the forward strand.
ATCCAATGTGTAGGTAAAATGCTTACAGTATTTGTGAAGTGCGATGGAGGCTGTGTTCTAACATTACTGGCAGATCTGTTCATTTCATCTCGTATCATAGTCATGAGCAGTATTGATAATGATTAAATAAATATTTGTGCGTTTGCGCCGTTATAGGTATAATTCCTATAATATAAATATGAATTTTCTTTCGAAGGAAACGGTCTTTTCAGACATTATACAGATTTTCTTAGGACTTCATCTTTTCCAACACTTGAATAAACAGACAACATGTGTCGAGGATGGGAATGACTTTTTGAAAATTAGAATCCGATGTTTGAAGCGTGAAAGAATGATACTGATCATTAGGATCATGGGTACCACAGCTCGGGAAATGTGAGTGCTTCGAGGTAACAGACGGGAAAAGACATTTCTTCAGTTTCATTTCTAAATATCTTCATCCAATAACAAACCATCTTTTAGTCATGATCCAATATTCTTTAATCTGACCTTCAGCACCAAGGGCCTGATGGTTGGATGACGACGTGTAAAAGAAGTTTCTGTTATTTACAATTGTCTCGTTTTTACCAGCTATCGAAAGTAGAAAAAAAAGCACTCGTATTCTATGATTTATTTATGTTGGAATGGATTATTTCAGTGGCACAATAACCGTAAAACGAGATGTTCGACGGCCAACAATGTAGGTCTACATTAGCTGTATAATATACAAATAACCAGAAATCAATGGGAATGAAGGACGATAACAAATCAGGGGAAAACAAGGTGATATTTAGTAGTGAATTATAATGGACACGTGAGAACGTTCTGTGAATATAATTAGAATTAGAGAATTATAAGAAGCAAAGAGAGAGATATCCAAATAGTTGGTTATCGAATCAGGAGATGACGGTGATATTCCCCCACTGGATGGCGAGATCCGACGCCGACCTACCGTCGGCTAACGAGGCTTCCTCCTAATCAGGACTCTTCCCCAGCCGGGACAAGCTCTAAGTTCCCGACCGGTCTCCCAGAATGTGTGGTAGTGTAGTGCATGATAGTGTAAGTGTATGTTTAAGGGGAGATGATAGTACAAAGAAGAGGGAGGAAAGATCGCACGCGGTCCGTTTGTTAGGGTACTATTCCGGCATTCGCCTGGTGTTGGTCGGAAAAAACACGAAAAACAACCGATCAGAGCAGCCGGCCGCTAGAATTCTTCTCCAGACAGCGACTGAATTCGACCTAGTTGAAAAGCTAGTGTCGAAAATCCTGCCGCCGTGGGGAGTGGAACCTAGGACCTCCAGGTCAGAGGCTGCAGTGACATTAGTTGATACACTGAGCTACCGCTCCCAGTCAGAATAGCTTAGAATTTGGTCGCGAGCAAAAGTGTCATAATACAGTAGCAGAAACAGAACGGTGTAGTGTTTGGTCGGGAGCGGACGCATGGTGAAAAGTAGAACATGCAAAGATATGAGCGCGTATAATTTGTTAGTGGTGCTGAACAATTTTCGAAAGACGAATATTAAAGTTTCGTAAAATTAAGGAACGTAATAATTGCACTGAACGGGACTCATGGCTACACATGGGATGACATTGCCGATGGTCGGAGAAAAAACGACGAAAGACCATCGTCCCAAGTATGTAGAGGAACCGGACAGGGAATCAATAATAGTTATAATATGTAGGAAGACCAAGTTTTGGCATTACTTATAAGCGCAGATAAATTTAACGATAACCAATATAAACATGGCCATGTATGAACGTAGAGATCTAGAAGTGTAAAGGCTCATGAAGAAGGATTGTAAATACCGTTTAAACGAGAGTAGTTGATTGTAAATATGCCCTGTCCTCTTTGTGTTAAGTGTATAGTATTTTCGTTTTTGTAAGCAGGTATGAAAGCAGAAATTATGTATGTTTTCAAAATATCGCATCTGATTTTGATTTTTTAAGGGTTGTTAGAAAGAAAAGGAATTACATATCAAACATTTTGAACCGTTTGAACGGATGGTTCTGTCGGACAACAAAAATAAATTTTCTATACCTGGCAACCTTCACTCACCAGCATAAATCAAAGCTCTATAGCATAAATTAACAAGTAACTTTATTTACATTAAATGGGGAACAGAATTAATAAACTAAGTACTTTGTTTACATTAGCGAGGATATACCAGTTGATCATAAGAGTTATTTATGAAGTAAATTAGAAAATAGTTGGGAATGAACAGAATGAAAAGAAATAAAATTATCAAACTCAGTGTTTAGGAAAAACCATTTCAATGTGTCAAAGGAACTTAGAGGTAAAGAATATCCTCATATTAGTAAAATGTATTAATTAGAAAAAAGGGAAAAAATATAGGAAAAAGATTTTAAGCAAGAAAAACAAAGTAGAACGTATTATAAAATTCTAGGAATATTAACGACATACATGGTTCAGTTGTTGAGAAAGGGTTTTTGTTGTTTTTTCATTATCCGAATGGTAACGGTTATCTTGATTCACGCGCGCAAACACGAAAAAGCCCACTGCTCTCAGTCGCTCCCATCTATTCAGAGGTATACATTTGCAACTTTGTAGCGTCCTGGTTGTGTGTTGCGTGTTGCGTGTCCTCCTGCCCGCCCGCCAGGCGTATAACGCAGAACCACCGGTATACAACAGATACGTTACAGTGTACATTGTAGTATTGGGTAAATGTAAGTACAATTACTTTAAATAATTTCTCATTGAGTTTCCTGAAAACTCAAAAATGTTTATAGAAAATGAGCTTCAAAATGTGCATTTTCAGAAACGCTCAAACGACATTTTCTCAAAAACCGCTCCAAATTTTTCAACAAACGTTTCCATATGTGATTACGGTTTACTCTTGTATAATATTCTTAATTTTGTGTTTCGGTTTTAGCATTAGGAGATCAAAAAATAGAAAAATGTGGAAAAAATGTAGTTTGGTAGTTTGGGGGTGATAAATGGCGGCAAAGAAGACGGTGGGGTGAAATAGAAACCCTAGTCCAGAACAAAGTAGAAAACTTACTAATACGAAAAAGTCAGTGCCCTTCTGTAGCACCACCAGTTTCACATTGCAAAATTTACACTGTGTTCTTGAATAACACTATGAGGTCACAGATTTAGACTACATACTGACTACGTACATATCTCGTACTGGTTACAAATGTAGTTTAATTAGTAATTACTGTACCGAATTGGTTGTATCCATATGTGTTCTGAATGAGTCTCAATACGGTACATTTACTATTGTCAAGTAGATTTATTGATGCATTGGACATTCACTCAACATTTTCATATATTCCTGGCTTCTTTTTGTGATGACTTCCGCAATTGTGGAGGCGTTTAGGTCTTTATGGCTATTGGGGGGGGGTGATGAAAAATGGTGCTTCAAATAAAATTCTTACGGTTTTGTAAATGAATCTTCTAAGAATCTCTGATTCACTGCCTGAGTCCCACACTTCCATTCTGAATATCAACTCAGATTTTAATGGCAATCTTGTATAGTGGAGCTTTGTTGCACAGACAGACAGAGAGAGAGAGAGAGAGAGAGGCGAGAGAGAGACGAGAGACGAAGAGAGCGCAGAGAGAGCAGGAGCAGGAGAGCAGAGCGAGAGAGCGAGGCGAGGCGAAGAGCAGGCGAGAGGCGAGAGCGAGAGCGGAGAGCGAGCAGAGCGAGCGAGAGAGCGAGCGAGAGCGAGCAAGAGCGAGAGCGAGCGAGCGAGAGCGGAGATCGAGCGAGCAAGAGCGAGAGCGAGCGAGCGAGCGAGCGAGCGAGCGAGACATGGGCGAGCGAGAGAGAGCGAGGAGGCGAGAGAGAAAGCGAGGCGAGAGGCGAGAGAGCGAGAGCGAGCGAGAGAGAGCGAGAGCGAGCGAGAGAGCGAGAGCGAGAGAGCGAGAGAGAGCGAGAGAGCGAGAGAGCGAGAGCGAGAGAGCGAGAGCGAGAGCGAGAGAGCGAGCTGTCACCTTCGGTTAAAGAGCCCTGACAATTTTCGTTCTTCCTGTGGTGCTTCTTTCCGTTTTTTACTTTCTCGACGTAAGAAGAGAGAGAACTGAATAGTACTGCGATGCAAAACGGTGATTTTTTTTACAGAAAAACTCTTAGTGTCAAGCTTTGGTAATAATAAGTGGATAACTCCTACTCCTACATTTAGTAAATTCCGTCTTCTAACACGTGGTGTAGCTAGAATCCATGTTTTGTGGGTCCTCGACATTGAAAAATCGATTGACGGCAGAACGTCTGTCTGTCACTCTGTCTGTCTGTCCATCCATCTGTGGCCAACGCTAGCGCCTAAACCGTTCTGCCAGTTTTCTCCAAAATCGATTTAACCTGATCGATCTGAACGAACTGGAGGCTTTGTAAGTGCCAAATTAATATTTTGGTTTTTAAGGGGACTTTGCAAGAAGCCTGAAAAACATTTTCGAAATTCTCTTAAATATTGTTCCAAAATGTTTGATTTACCTTTCTTCTCAGGTGTCGTAAAAATCGCGTAACGGAATGGTGCAGGCCTCTTGTTCTTTTAAATCCCTGAGTTTTCGAAATTTGCACAAGTGTAATTTTTTGGGAGGCGTAATCCTATAACAAAATTGATGACAGAGAGTTTTTACTTAATGAAATAGGTTTTCTAAAGACAGTTTAAAATAAGGTCCTCCTCAGTTTTTGGAAAATAGGGGTGTCTTTCGTGTAATTTTGCGCGAAATATAGGCGTTTTGAAAAAAATTTAAAGCATTTTCTTTCTCAAAAACTTCTACTTTTTCTTTACAATATCTATTCGTTAGCATCAAGAGACGTTAAAAAATATGGCGCTGGTCCCATTTTCTCCGTTATTTCGAAAATTCCGAAAAGTTAAGATTTCAAAACTACAAAATTGAAGATGGAGATTTTTGCCGTAGACAATGTCTGTTGTAAAAAATCATTTGAACAACATTTACATTATTGTTAATTATACTTCATTTAACAAAAATATGTTTTAATGTTTCTGAATCATGTTAACACAAACTCAAGTATATCATAACTGTTGAAGACTATTGATTGGATCCAGCCAAGGGAATGCAATTTTAGTGATATCCAGAGTTTATTTTATATTTGTCTGAAAATTCTATGTAAACCAAATGTTGTGTCTGGCCAATTGTCTATGACAATTGTATTTTTCTTCTTTGTTCCCATCTCATTACATTTTTAATTACAAAAAACTTCATTTAACAATGTTAACAACGTTTCTGGAACAAATTTTGTGTTCTCGAAACATTGAAATTGAATACGGAAACGTTGAAATTGTCATTGGAAATTGACCAGAACATCATATAATATCCAGATTTGTTTTGCTGTTTCAATCGTTTCGCACTTTATATTGATACTACGGAACAATTACGAATAACTGTTTTGATACGTTTGCATGTTTTGTTTATCTTTTTTAATTTTTTACGTTTTTCAATTTGTTGCGTTTACTTTGTCGCAACGCGTCTCCTAGCCCCTTGAGGGCGTTGAGCACTTAGCACTGGGGAGTAATCCTCCTAGTGTTGCCAAAATATGTCACGTCTAATCGCAGTCAGTTGTGAAGAGGGCCGCCAGGTAGCATCTCCGCGTACGCGCCTCCTGCTACGCGCTCCTGCGTCACTACCCAACGGCCAGAATTGGGAAGGAATAAGGATAGAGGTAGTGTTTAGGACACTTCACAGGGGTTGGACTAACCCTTGTGAAACACCAAACTCGTTTTTTGGAAACATTTCACATGACATTCGAAGAGAATCGAACCAGGACCTCAGAGATGAAATACTAGGGACTTCGTCATGAGCCTCCAACGAGATTCATTATCTTTTATTTAAATCTTTCTAATTTTGTGTTCTAAATTCACCAATTTCTGCCACAGTAATACAATACCTCTAACTACATAAGAACTACCTTTTAAGTATGCAGAAAGGCGCGAATTGAATATAATTTGATATATTTCTCCTGAAAACTGTAATCTAAATCATGAATTTGCTGAAGAAGGGAAAACATCTTTAAGTATTATAAATCTCCAAAAGGTAATGCTAGTCCTCTTTCACTTATTTTCTTCAAAGACTCGTGGTAATGATACACACGCATTCCACGAAATATTCATTTTGAGATGAAAGCAGAAAAACACCACGCCACTTCCATTTATGCAAATCTGACAGCTCATGAATATTTTTCATTGAATGAGCATCTAGCCAGTAATGTAATGAAGCGAATTGTTTTATGGAAAGTGCATCGGAATTGGGGTTCCAGGAATAAGAGAGAATAACCTTCCTAAAATATGCTAATGTATGAGCTGAACATTTTACACAGTAGAATAGGCAATGACGCACTAACAGTAATGTTTGCAAGGAATCAATAAAAGATGCGGTGCACTGTTTGACGTTTCACTTGGCTACGTTCAGAATGTTTTGTGGAGTGCCGCATAAACGTGCTATATGGCCCTACATCGAATTGTCATGTTTGAATGTGGTCTGCGTTGAACCAACCCAATACCCATCAAGAAATCATGTGTTTGTTATTCTCAATATTCAACACTACGTTCTGGAGCAATATAACGTTTGTACACGAAATATTGCATATTTTAACTTCTATACATACTCTCTTCTGCTACATTAATAATCTCTCACGTCTATCTTTGTTGGAAGATACCGTAAATAACCTATCATGCAGACGAAGGAGAGCGGTGATATATTACTGAGAAACACGGGAAACTCTCCTGCACGAGCAAGAACAGTGTCGTAAAATTTGCCTCATAAGCGGGTATTGAACTAATTTCTGCAAGAAGGGATAACGTTCAAATTACGACTACTTGGAAAAAATAATAACCAGGGAAATTAGTGGTCTGTTTATCTGCCAAAAGGGAGATCATGTTAAATTATTGCACCGAAGTTCATTTATATAAGGTGAGTCATTTTGGTTAAAAAACAAAACAACTTGCTAGCAGCACTGCACATCGAATTGAACAAATGTTTGTAATGTAATTTAAAAATGTAATTTAGGTGCACTATTAAAAGGCTTAATTTTTTGGAACAAAATACGAAAAACGTCTCTTATATTATAGATGACCAGCTCATTCAAATTATAACAAAAACTATTATTGCAAAAAATATGGATGTCAACCATCCACTTCGAGGACTACAATATTTCTGATTATTGTGAAGCACACTTATATTTAAGGTTTCTTAAAATTAAAGTAATTTCACCATTTCAATTCACAAAACAATTTAAATTCCGCGGGTATTTTTATAACACTCAAGTTACTGTGAGTCTCATGAATTATGCCAATGTCATATTACTCAAGTGGATCAATTGAGAAATGATCTAATGACGATACACAATAATTAGTGGTCTGCAGCAGCAAAAACGCGGCTATCAAATGTGAAAAAAAAAATGGAATCCTGGAGAGCAAAACTTCGCTTGTCTAAATTAAGAGCTTCTTTTATCTTCGTTGTATGACGTCCGTTGTGTCATAGCGAGTGACGAACAAGTATTATCAGACAGGCTTATATCATATTTGTGAAATTGAGGATTAATAAGTTCACATATTTTCATTTTTGAATCAAAATCGAAACTTTTATTTTTTTTGTTGTATTTTTTCCAGTATTCTTCAGGGGCTGCGTAGTTTTTCGTCAGTTCATGCATATATTCAAAATTACTAATATACATATAGATCCCATATACCTCAAAATGTTATAGATTCACTACAAGTAATCCTATCGTATAAATACTTTATAAACTTGTAAATAACACGAAACAAAATTGTTGACAAACAATATTCTTTTGAGAATCACTGCTCTAATTGGTTTACATTGGCTGCGTTCTGGAAAGCTACTTGCCTTAATTTGGAAAGTAGAAATAATAAAAATATCTAAAGATTTCTCTTTACATTTACTAACGTGACATCACATACATAAAAACTTCCCTATTTAAATTTACGGCGAAATACAACCATCAATCTTTATGTCGAGATTCTTTTAACCAGGCAGCAAACACGCCTCTTTCTGTAAGTGAACGCACCTGGTGTGACAGACCCTTCTGCTTGCATTTCCCTTAATTCAATTTCCCCTTATCAGTTCGATCAAAGAAGTGTACCATAAAAAAGATGGATATTATTTTCAATAATGAGATATATTTTTAAATAATTGAATACGGTTGTCAGTGGTTTGTATGCAATTTAACAAAACTGATCAAATGAAATAGGCCGACATATTATCATCATTGTATTTGGTATATACTGTAATATATCTGACCACTTTCCTTTATTGCATGCTTTACAAACTCTTAGTGAATGCTCCATACAAATAAGCTTTTTGCATATTTGGCACTCCTGTTTCGTTAAGTCGCGTCAAGAACTGAACGAAAGCCGTTGCACGAGTTGCCGAGTGCACGCAGGTGGTCTCTGACACCCATGCAACGATTTACAATGTCTCACCGCTAGAAAGAACTATACTCACTTTCGCAGAAGAAGTGTGACTTATTTATGAGGAAAGAAAAGATCCTGGAAGCAGCGGTCCAAGGCGGTCAAACTGCAATTACAATATTAGACTGTTAGTGATTCCGGGAGCAACTAGTATGGTTATTAGTCCCGTAAGTGTAGAGCGTGTTTTTTCCACGGGAGGTGGCGGTTGTCTTCCCCCGCTGGTTGGCCAGATCCGGCACCGACCTACAGTCAGCTAACGGGGTCTTCCCAACAAGGTATCTCCCACAAGCGGAGCACCGCCCCAGACGGCACAAGTTCTAAGTCCCCGACCGGTCTCCCGGCGTATGTTGTAGTGTAGTGAATGTTTAAAGTGTGTGTAAGGGGTGAGGATAGGACAAAGAAGAGGAAGGAAAGATCGTGCGCGGTCCGTGGTTCGTTTTTGAGAGTACTGCTCCGGAATTAGCTTCGTGTTGATCGGATAAACGACGGTAAACTACCAATCAGAGCAGCCAGTCGCTGGAATTCTCTCCACACAGCGACTGAATTCGACCTAGCTGAAAAGCTATTGTCGAAAACCCTGCCGCCGTGGGGAGTGGGAACCTAGGACCTCCCGGTCAGAGGCGCTGCAGTGACAAGAGTTGATGCACTGAGCCACCTCTCCCGGTACAATATTAGAGTAGAGGCTTTCCGGTCTCTCAGACCACCTGCGTGCATTGCAGGGTTGAAGTGCAATTACGATTTATTTCGCTCTCGATTTTAAAGCTTGCAATTTTTGTTGTAGAGCCTATAGGTCTCAAGGGAAAAATCATCAGAACCGTTTGCAACATTAGAAATGGAATTGTAAGGTAGTTCTCAGATTTAATAGGAAGGTTTTGCTGGAACTTTCCCCTTTAAATTAGCTCTCATATGACAGTTCACTGAATTTTATGATCTCCAGCTACGACCTTTAATACATTTGTATAAATATTGGCAGGAGAAGCATCAAAAATTCATTTCAAAACTAATAATTTTATTCCTCCTTTCAGTGGGGAAGCTCTGAATCCAATTTAATTTCAGTAACGACTTTTTCTCGCGAATCACCAGATTCAGTAATAAAACAATTTTCGTGTTAAAACCGAGCCAAAAGCACTACATTTATACCTGAAAATAAATTCGCAGAGTAGCGGAGTTTTATAAAATTTCATACGGTAGAAAACACTATCCAATTAACATTTGAGCAAAAAGTAATGGTCAATGCCATCAGCTTCTCCAAACTCCCTATTTTACCACGCACTTGTGACAGAGTATGTGGTTCTAATTTAAAACATTAATTAGATACATAAATTTATCTTGTTGGGCAAGAATTGAGATTATTCGATTTTTTAAAATATTATTATAGTCATATTAGTCAACTAATGAGGGTTGTTTTACACTTATAGGTTTAGTAGAACGCAGAAACTTTTGCAACACAGCAGACATATTCTGTTGGCTACCAAATATTTTGTTATTACTATTATATTTATTAATAACAATACGTTAGAAATGTTTAACGTTATGGTCCTTTTACTACTGTAAATTACAAATTCATAAATAAAATATTTGAACAATAAAAATAACTACAATATTTAACATGAAAAAATTAATACATTAAATATTACATCGAGATGTGAATATTTTGTGAAAACTAAATTTGTTATTACTCTTTATAATATCAATAGTGCGTCAACTATAAAAGTACTCGGGGTTAAATATAATGAAATGAAATAAGAAATGTGGTAGCAAATCGCGACAGAAAGTAAAAAATTTGCTACTAATATTTTGTGTCTGGATATTTATTACACGTTTGCCTATTAGCGAAATGTGACCATCGACCCGAGGATTAAGATATTACATCAAACAAATTTTATGATGCCAATACATTGTGCAAAACATAAGGTATCGGTATTCATAAGGATATGAAAGCATAAATGTGATTAAAATATTTACATCAGTTGGAATTTGAACCCAACAGAACAATAACAAACATACTGTCACTGCAGTGTCTCTGAACGGGATGTCCTAAGGTTCGAAATCTGCCACCGGCAGAATTTTTGATTCTAGGTAGACAAATAGATAAAATTTACGCGCTGTATGGAGGAGAATGTCAGCGGCCGACTGCTCTGATCGGTTGTTTTTCGTAGTTTCTCCAATCAACACCAGGCGAATGCCAGAGAAGTATCCTAAGAAACGGGTCCCGGAACTTTCCTTGCCCTATTCACACTCCTTACTTCCACACTCATATGCACTACACTACAAGCTGTTAGGAGACCAGCCGGGAGCTTGGAGGTTGTCTCGGTTGGGGCGATGTCACGTGGGTGGGAGAGGATATCTGCTAAAGGATATCCCCGCAAGCCGTCTCGGGTCTGTGCCAGATCTCGCCAGCCAGAGGGGGATGATTACTGCTTCCTCCCGCGATAAAATTGCACACTATATTTTTGGAACTAGTGACATTAACAGTCGACGATTCTGTAATAACTAACCAATCAATCAGCAACCTGTCTTCCTCTCAAGACCCTACCCTTTTCATTTGTGGAACGTTTAACTACACTCAGCATGGCGGGTGTCAATATGCAATTATAATGATTTAAAGTTTAATGTTTGTATAGGTACAAAAAGCATGGAAAATATTCGGGAACCTCTCTTTCATTTTGCTAAATAAAAACATAGACCTCCAAATTAAAAAGGTAGTAATGGACTCATTCATCTTGACGATATTGCTTTATGGATCACAAACATGGTCCTTAACAGTAAAACAAATAAAATGGATACAACGATGCCAGAGGAAAAAAGAACGAAAAATGTTAAATATTTAGCTCCTAGACAAAATACTATCTACAGAAATTAGAAAAAAGACTAAAATTAAAGATGCAGTACGGCAAGCTAAAATAAGAAAATGGCATTGGGGAGGACATATTATAAGGCAAGACGAGCAACGATGGGAATACACTACAACAACCTAGGACCCTCGGTATGGGTGGAGAAACCAAGGGAGACAGAGGAGCAGATGGACAGACGAGCTATGCAAAGCAGCTCATTCCACCTTGACGAGACTGGCCCAAGAGAGAACAACATGGAGGCAACTGAAATATGAACAGCAAAAAGAAGATGATGATCCACAGTGCTATTAATCGATTTTAGTGAAATTGAGTGAACGTTAGTGAAATTGAATATCAACCTACTGTAACCTTGCTAAAGCAGGAGGCCTTTGCCTTTACGGGATGTTATGGGCTAATAATAATAATAATAATAATAATAATAATAATAGGTATAAATATCTTGTTTTATTGAATAGTAAGCCGAAGGACCAATTCAAGTTTTTAAAGTTTATGAATGCTCTTCTTTCTTGAAGTTCACTTTACTTACAGTTTGTTGTACTGCAAGCATCAACTCAAATCCTTTGGCTGAGAGTGTGGATGCCGTCAGAGCTGAGGTTAGCTTCAGGCAATTCGGAGGTGTTAACTTGAATGGGCGCCGAATCAGTTGACGGGAGCTGGTTGCGGAGTTTGGCGTAAATTCGGCCAGGTGGCGGCTGATGCACGCCAGTGGCCCGAATTAGGAGCAAGAGGCCTGTTGGAAGCGCTGGTTGATTGACGAAGCCTTGATAGGCGAATCAGGAACAGCCGACTCGTCCGCGGGCTGTCTGATTAGTGGAGCGAGTATTGATACACTCGTCTGTCATTGTTTACGACAGAAGAGTCAACAATAGCCGTTTACGTCTCAGTGGAGCACAATTGTAGGCCAATATCTAAGTTCGAAATGAATTGCATTTGCGTCTGCTCATGTGTTAGTTCTGCGAGAAATCTGAGTTTGTCTGCTTTTGTTTGATTGATTGATTGATTTTCTCATGTTTCCGGACGCGTCAACTGCTCTGGTCATTAGTTCCGTTAGTGTAGTGCATGTGTTTTTTACGAGAGATGGAGGTGATCCCCCGCTGAATGACAAGATCCGGCGCCGACCTACCGTCGGCTAGTGGGGTTTCCCCCTAACCAGGAGTCTCCCACCAGCGGGGCACCGCTCCAGCCGGGACAAACTCTAAGCTCCCGACCGGTCTCCCGGGATATGTGGTAGTGTACTGCATGTTAGTGTAAGTGTGTGTGTAAGGGGAGAGGACAGGACAAGGAATGGGAAGGACAGATCGCGCGCGGTCCGTTTGATAGGGTACTGCTCCGGCATTCGCCTGGTGTTGATATGAGAAATAACAGAAAATTACTGATCAGAGCGGCCGGTTGCTAGAATTCCTCCAGGCAGCGACTGTATTCAGCTTCGCAATCTAGCCTATGTCGAAAATCCTGCCAACATCGGGACTCGAACTGCGGAACCACCCAGTGAGACAGTGTCATCAGTTAATGCGCTGAGCCACCTTTGAGGTTTCAATGACCTTGCGTCATTGAACGATCACAATATGAAGAGGAATTTGATACTTTTCTTGAAAGCAGCAGCTTTTACTTATACGTTTATTGTCCGAAATCAATGTGTAATATCTAATGAGAGGTAAATGCCTACACATCCTTGCCTGTAATTTTATCCACATATTAACTGTGATTGTGAATCATTAGTGCAAATACGGAATAAATACAAGTTTCATAGAAGAACAGATCACAATAGTTTCTCCTCAATTTATGGCCCAGAAATTAGTTTTACAAAAATGAATAAAATTATTTCAAAATTTATACAAATTGATATAAAAAATTAAAGTAATCTAGTTTGCCAGGAAATATTGAAACAATGATTTTAATTCGGAAACAAATATCCATTTATCACCGTCACTTACTTTCTTTAATTCATGTTCTACTTATTTCGATTACCATGAGTTCCCTTTAGAAACTACAGAATCTATAAAAATGTCAAGCTCTCGAAATTTATGGCGTAGGTATTTAAGTTCACATCTTGAAGGTTTCGTTGATTTGGCCTGTAGTTAATCCGTCTCCTCGTCTCCGTGAACAGCAAACTGCTTCATTAGCGCTATTGATGGCCTTCACTCCATCCACGTGGCAGCCTCGTGATGACGTAATCTGAGCCACGTGACCGCTTCGACTAGTGATAGACACATTGGCCGTGCGCACCTAGTCACTCCACTGCCGAGCCAGCGAAGGACCGTTTTGTCATTGCTTCCTGATTGAAGGTGGGTTTCTTCGACGTATAAACTTGTTCGCAATATTATTGGTGATATCATTGTTGTAATATGAGGTGTTATGGTTCTTATTGAGGGTAGCAATGCTCTCGACGTGTCAGTCATTGCTGGAGTCCCACAGTTGAAGAAGGGGTGTAGAACCTTGGCTCTACCTCTGGGGAGAATTGGAGAGAGGGAAGAATTTGAGAGAGAGGAGAATTGAAGCGAGTGAAGAATTGGAGTGAGAGGAGAATGGGAGTGAGAGGAGAATTGGAATGGCGGAGAATTGGAGTGGACGAGAATTGGAGTGGACGAGAATTGGAGTGGGGGAGAATTGGAGTGAACGAGAATTAGAGTGGACGAGAATTGGAGTGGACGAGAATTGGAGTGGACGAGAATTGAAGTGGGGGAGAATTGAAGTGGGGGAGAATTAGAGTGAGTGGAGGATTAGAATGGGGGAGAATTGGAGTGAGGGAGTGAATGAATGTGACCGATTTCTAGCGCGTCAGTTGCTACTTCCGTATGATTACTACGTATTGTGAAGTAGTGATGTTCCTCCCGGCTGGACGGTGCAGCAACATCAGACACCGATCTACATGATGTCTTGTAGGTTTTCTCATTTGATTGATTGATTGATTTTTCCGTGTTTCCGGGCACGTCAACTGCTTTGGTCATTAGTCCCGTTAGAGTAATGCATGTTTTTTCTCGGGAGATGGAGGTGTACTTCCCCCGCTGGATGGTGAGGTCCGGCGCCGACCTACCGTCGGCTAGTGGGGTTTCCCCCTAACCAGGGCTCCCCCACCAACGGGGCACCGCCCCACCCGAAACTAGCTCTAAGCTCCTGACCGGTCTCCCGAAATATGTGGTAGTGTTGTGCATGTTAGTGTAAGTGTGTGTGTAAAGGGAGAAGATATGACAAGGAAGAGGATGGACAGATCGCGAGCGGTCCGTGGCCCGTTTGGTAGGGTACTGCTCCGGCATTCGCCTGGTGTTGATCGAAGAAACAACGGAAAACTACCGATGAGAGCTGCCGGCCGCTAGAATTCTCCTCCAGACAGCGATGGAATTCGACCTAGCTGAAAAGCTAGTGTCGAAAATCCTGCCGCAGTGGGGAGTGGGAACCTAGGACCTCCCAGTCAGAGGCGCTGCAGTGACATCAGTTGATGCACTGAGCTATCGCTCCCGGTGGTTTTCTAGTTCAGGCATCTCCCCTAGACAGGCACCTTCAAGTCAGTACAGCATGCTCGTGACGGGCCCCGGACAGGCGTGGTAGAGTAGGGATTGCAAGGGAATTAAGTGAGTAAAAGGAGAGTATAGAGCAACGAAAAATAAAGAAATATCACGCGCGGTCGAGATCCGTTTGTTACGGTACTACTCCAGCATTTTCATATTCCGCGGAGATACCACGGAAAATTACCGATCCCTGCTGAAGTAGAAAAATCTCAACGTCTCTGTAATGGAATTCGACACAGCTACCTAATGTTTTTAAAACCGACACAGTCGTTTTTGAGAAAAAAGGGGTTTGGAGAAAAAAATCGTGTGTAGTTGTACATATTTCTGTGCCATGCGATCAAAACGTCGTAACCACCAGAAAGAGAAACGTCTTAAATACTAGAAGCGGTTGGTAATCAAGATAAACCGCATGTGGGGCGTAAAAGCACCGGTCGCCGCAATGGTTATCGGAGCTCTGGGATTTGTTCCGCAAAACTTGTGTTGAACTTCGCTAAACTCTCAGGTCATTCAAAAGACTGAGAAGTTGAAGAAATTGCTTTATTTCAAACAACCCACATTTTACGCAACTTTTTGTAGAGGCATCGATAGTTTCTAGATCTGCTCCTCAGGAAGCTGGTTGCAACCCGGAGTTGACTTTATAACCAACCGACTCATAACTTCATTAGTCGTGAAATAGAGGAATAATAATAACAACAATAAAATAATAATAATAATAATAATAATAGTGCTAAATAAAATCAAGAAGGACGTCACTATCATCGATATTACGGTACCACTGTCACTATCTCCACTCCGCATACACGAACAAAGTCATAAAATACCAAGAGCTAGCAGATGAGATAAAGCAGATTTGGAAAGTAAAAAAGGTTCAGATCCGTCCCCTGACAATTTCTACAACCGGAATAATACGAAAATCCCTCATCAAACATCTGCAAGAATTGAATATAAAGCATATACTAGCAACAGTACAAAAATCAGTCATTCTAGACACCTGTCACATTGTCAGAAAAACTGTCACTTATGTGTCTGATATGTAGTGTTAAAGGTCCTGGAAGTAATTGGAATGATTGAAGGCGTTGTCATTGTCAACAATAGTACTATTGTTGACAATGACAACGCCTTCAATCATTCCAATTATGTAAATGTCAACTACACCTCACCACTGAATCAATGTCCTGGAAGTAAATGAAGATCTTGCGCGTTACATACTCTGAGCCGTACGAGTGTGCCAAGCCACAATGACATCTGTGGCAGGTGAATGTCCCCCTCCCCCCCGTGGGAGAAGTGCATAAGTCATAATGATAATAATAATAATAATAATAATAATAATAATAGTAATAATAATAATAGCCTGCCCGAGGCGCAGACGGTTGCGGCAGCCGTCGTCTGCGCCGAGGAGGCTGCAGATTTCAGTCCTGCTCAGTCACGGTGGTATTTGTGATTGTTCCTTCACTCCTCATCGTCATCCAATCACTTCATAATTCACACTTTAAGACCCAAGAATCTTGTCTTACTGAAAGATACAGCTGAAAAGTGTATGCTAAAAGTTATACACGTTAATCGTGTAGCATGGTTCAAAATGGCCGACAGGTCAATAATAATAATAATAATTATTATTATTATTATTATTATTATTATTATTATTATTATTATTATTATTGAAGTCGTATCCTTCCGCGGCCAGAATCATGAAGATTATCTTGGATGTCCGGGTCCCCACCCAAATTTAAACCGGAGCGCAGACAACCCCGACGCAGACCAGCCCTGAAGAAGATCACGAAAACGATGATCGAAACGTCTGCAATACAGCCTTCAACGCGGCGTCACCCGGACAGCCAAGATACTGTTAAATAATAATAATAATAATAATAATAATAATAATAATAATAATAATAATAATAATAATAATGTGTAAGATAGCATTGGTATTGAAGAGAACAATTGCTGCAATGGTGAGCAAAACAGACACTTCTTAATTCGTGTGCACGTTATGCAACAGCATATTCGAGCCAGGAGCCGTGATGAATGCCGCCTTTTCGCTGCGGCGGCTCGGGCGCCGCGGGGGCGGCGGGCGGCGCCCTCGGAGTTAAAGAGCTGCGCGGCGGCCGGAAGAGGGGGGCGGCAGGTGATAAAGGGCCACGACGCGCGCGCAACAAGGGCCCATCCGTCTTCCCAGGGGGGCGATGCGCCCACCCGCCCAATTGCTGCGGCTGGACACAGGGCACTGGAGTGAGCACGGCCATGTCCTTGAAATATACGGTACAACATCGCAGCAGTTGTGGCATTGATTTCCGTACGCCGGCAACTTTGCTTGGCGGATAACGTTGCGATTCAAATGACAAATCAAAAAGAAAGAAAAAATAATACATTATTTATTTATTTATTTATTTATTTATTTATTTATTTATTTATTTATTTATTTATTTATTTATTTATTTATTTATTTATTTATTTATTTATTTATTTATTTATTTATTTATTTATTTATTTATTTATTTATTTATTTATTTATTTATTTATTTATTTAACGTCAAAAAAACAGTTAAAAACTGCGTATGACGTGCTATGGGGAAAAGTGGATTTCATACGAATATCACATTCATTCATTTCAAGCAGTTAGAAATAAAGATCACACGTTTCTCATTACTGTTTTCTATCTTTCAAGTCCACTTGTTCCGTTTTCTTTTATTGTTTGTTCTTATTGATGATAGATTTGTGGAGGCCAGCAATTTGAATCAAGTATTTGTCATAGGAGAGTCTATTTTTAATTCAGAATGATTTTTAGGTCTGATAAAATTTGTAATAATCTGTCACCGGTATATCGCGCAATCAGCTGCAAAAAACGTTTTTGCTTTGTTTGACGGTTGCAATGTTTAACTTTGAAAGTCGAGTTTTCAAATACACCAAGAGGCGCTTGTTTGCGAATCGTAGGATTTTATTTCGGAATGTTTTATATTCTTTATTTTTGTGCCACTTTTTGTCGCCAGTTTGTAGCGAGGAAGGAAAATATATCGCTTTAAATATAATTTGAACTAGAAATGGGAAACGTTTCATTATTGTAATGCATTATCTAAGTGAAAAATGCTTCATAACGGGAAATTTAACAGAAACTATTGAAGTACAGATATAAATGAAACATAATCCCAATTAACTTAAAAAATCAAAATTGTCATAAAATAATTAAAAAAATTAAAACTAGAGACGGTGCTTGAGAGTATGATATATAGTGTGATTTATGTACGCAGGAGGATGACATGTGTCCTGTTCTGTTCTGATCGCAACAGCTCAAGTGCAATACATAGACGCTGTCTTCACATACACTAACGACCGCCAAACATTAACACTTTCTTCAATTCATTTTTAATTCTAATTAATTATAATTTTTTAAAATTGATTTTAAACATTTTTAATTTGTTCCCGTTATTTCTTTTTTTACTTAATTGTTCCGAAATTTTGCATTTTCGTATTAGTTTTAGAGTGATTTTTATTTTGTAATTAAATAATAAAACATTTGTTCAACATTTTTGAGTACTTCAAGGGATTTTGGGCAAGGCTATTTATACGAGAGAAGACGTAAACGTTAAACGTTAAAACGAAGATATTAAGAACTTTATAGACCTGCTGGAGAGACACATTCTTTACAATAACCTGGAGAAGGTTGGATTTCTTTAAATTTAATTCTTAACTTACTAATGCAATGTCCTTCTATGACAAATCATTGTCTTAAGAAAATACCTTACAGTCGAAGGAAAGAAGAAAAGAAACATGTAATACAAATGGAGATATTTATTAGACATTTTAAAACATTCCGATACTGGAAGAATAAAGATAGCAAGAGATTGCGAGATAGATACGATTCGCAGAATGAAATCGTAAACGAGAACAAAATTACTAATTGTCTTCAATGAAATTCAAAGAAAATTGATTCCATTCTAGTAATATCTTCACAATTTTCTTTACACCAGTCATGTTTCGTAACTTTCTTACAAACAAACCACTCAATAGTAAAAGTTTTCCAAGACCGTCTGATTTCATTGTTATGAGGACTAACTTCATTTCGTGGAAAAATGAATGCGCGTTCAATAAGCTTATTTTCGTCTGTTTTTGCGTTATAGCTACCTGAGGTGCATCAAAACTCAATTGTTTACTCCATTCTCACGCAAGAGGTAACAAAGGAGAAAAGCAGCTACTCGGGGCATTCATTTCTCCGCGGCTCGATCCGTGCCTTTCTCAACCCCGTTTTCCGGCGCGCCACCTTCACTCGCCGTTTCTGGATGATCTTCTTTCTGCCTTTTCGCATCCCCCGTCTTCCGGCAGCGCTCCCTGTGCCGGAAGTTGTTACGCCGCGAAAGCTCTGGCGTCGCCTCGCACCCACCACTTTTGCTGTCAGGGGGCGGGGGCGGAGCGGGGTAGGGAGAGGACGGGGCGGGGCGGGGTAGGGAGAGGACGGGGCGGGGCAGAGCAGGGTGGGGAAGGGCGGGGCGGGGCGGAAGCCGGGCGGGGCGGGCCAGAGCGGGCGGGGCGGGCGCGGGGCGAGAAAGGGAAGGAAACGTTAAAAGCAGCTCGCTCCACGTTCCCGGAAGCACCGCAATACTTCGGCTATTGTCGCGGAAGCCTCCGTCAGGGGAGGCCGCACGAGGGAGTTTGGATTCTCACCGCAAACTGGCAAAAGTCATTACGATTCCGACAATAGACAACGGAGCAACTCTGCATGCCGCGATTACAAATGAGAAACAACAGAGCACAACTCTCGGATGCGGAAACAGTATACCACGTATTTCTCCGACTGCACGTTATGAGTGTTAAGTGCAAGTCAAATTACCTAAATTGTTACCTCAATTTTATTAAATTCGCTTTTAACAGTAATCTTGCTCCATTGACATGCACAATTCGTAAACTTTTAACGAAAGAAATATTTTTGCACACCCTTCAACATAAAATGTATACTCAGTTATCGGAAAAACACAATTGTATGTGAATTGATTGATTGATTTTTTCGTGTTTCCGGGCGCGTCAACTGCTTTGTTCATTATTGCCGTAAGTGTAGTTCCTGTTTTGTTCTCGAGAGATTTCGGTGATCTTCCGCGCTGGATGGCGAGATCCGGCGCCGACCTACCGCCGGCTAGTGGAGATTCCCCTAACCAGGGCTCTCCCCAGCGGTGCCCGCCGCAGCCGGGACAAGCTCTAAGCTCCCGACCGGTCTCCCGGAATATGTGGGAGTGTAGTGCATGCTAGTGTAAGTGTGTGTGTATGGTATGTATGTGTGTGGGGGGATGAGGATAGGACAAGAAAGAGGAAGGAAAGATCGCACGCGGTCCGTGGCCCGTTTGGTAGGGTACTGCTCCGGCATTCACCTGGTGTTAATCGGAGACACCACGGAAAACTACCAATCAGAGCAGCCGGCCGCTAGAATTCTCCTCCAGACAGCGTCTGAATTCGACGTAGCTGAAAAGCTAGTGTGGAAAATCCTGCCGCCGGGGGGAGTGGGAACCTAGGACCTTCCGGTCAGAGACGCTGCAGTGACATCAGTTGATGCACTGAGCTACCGCTTCGGGTATGAATGTGAACAAAAATTCTATTTGGTTCTTGAATAAGGATCGTGAAACACAAACATGGTGGTACAGAAAAGCATCGTAAAGAAGTAGTCTGAGAATAAATCTAGGAAAACATAATTACACAGCAAAAAAAAGAAAGAAATCCTATGGACTGAGGATTGAAGCGTCACGTTAGTAATTTTTTAAGCATTTTGGACTAGTGAAAATAACAGGAAGACTTGTATTCAAGGAAATGATCATCTCATCGATAATTCTGTCAAACATGAAAACTACGATGATTGGGTCTTAAATGTGATCACTAATAAAATTATATCTGGAATAGGTGCTTGAACATTGTTAATGCAGTGAAGGCAAAAGAACACGAATGTAATGAGACGAGAATACCAATAGCTTGTTCCATCAGTAGAAGAAGCATTAAAGGCGATCCAAGCTGCACTAAGATAAATAATGTGTACTCTTTAGAATTAAGTGTGAAGAAAGTTACTCTCTAGAGAGTGATTTAAAAAAATTATTGATAAAAATGTTCGCAGAAAACAATTACATATAACAGATTATTTAATGAATACATTAAGATTATAACTTTACTTTGTAGGTTGGTAATCATTGCACTGATAAGAAATTCTGAATCTCTGAAATAATAAAAATTAAAATTGGGACACAGATTTTTATTTTGTCAGTTTATGATATGCAAAATGTTATCCATATTTCAATTGTCATCCGGAACCGATTGAACTAACATCAAAGTAATTGGCAATGTAACAGATACAAAGATTTGGATTATAGAAGGAAGACAGTGGTGGAGTAAACAAACAGGAAAATGTAATTTCCTGAAACAAGCACCAATACCAACTTATGCTAAACTACTTCATTCAGTCAACGAGCACTTTCCCATATATTGAGATATACAAAATTTTCTCTACATTAATATCCGCCAAAGATCTTAGCGTCCGGCTTGCTGGGTCAATGGGTCACGATATATTATAATCCTTATTACCTTTATAATGGATTATAGGATCCGCCGACTATACAGCGCAGCTGGGAATCTGAAATAGAATGATTCTATTCCTAGTTCATTTCTGTTTGGATTGACTAAATGAAAGATCACTTTCTTTTCTAAAGAACAAAATTTAACAAAGTTTATTTTTACCTTTTTTAGCAAACAATTTAGTGGGTTTAGTAAAATGATTTGATGTTAGGCCTTTGATCAAGATATCTTTGAATTTACAATTTTATACCGCGGTTAACTTATCTATTCTTCGTTCCCTCTCACGAACCTACGATCAGTTCAGAAGCGCGATGCCGGTCAGAATGAAATCTTCCTGCATGATTCACCCCTCGAAGACTTCGTATTAAACTACCTTCCTTTTTCTCATAACATTTGACCGTCCTTCTCTCACCCAGCCAATCCATACGTTCGTTATATTTTGGTGTAGCTGACCTTTCGATCGTCTAAACTTCTTCGCCCAACCCCAAATTTTCTACTTTCGGCACAACCCATCTTAAAACTCATTGTTTATTCACGGTCGTTGCTAAGCTCTAGCTCTCGTGATATTTCGTAATGCATGTTCCACCATATAGTCTACAAATAAATGTTAGTTTATTTTCATGTGACATATCGGTATGTCACAATATCAAGGAACAAACTATCGCTCGGCAGTTTATCGAATCGCGCTCCACTTGTCCGTCGCTAGGGCGAAGCGAGCGGTAGCAACGCAAGCCCTTTTCTTCGCCGTGAAGGCGCTGTCATACTCCACCTTTGGAAACTCCGTACAAAAAATGGCTGTGAAAGACGCAAACAGGGGCACGATTTATCTTGTATCTACGCGCTGTGTGCCCGTGCCCGCCGTCCTTCAGCGCCCCCTGGGGGCGGAGAGAGCAGCGACGCGACGCCGCCCGCCCTCTTGTCAAATTTAGCTGATCTCGACGTAAACTGACAACTTAATGCAGGAGACTTGTAAGAGACGGGAGAGAAAAATTGATTTATTATCTGTGTAGTGAAGAAGAAGAGGAGAAGATAATCGTGTAAAGAGAAGGTACTATTTCAATACTAGACGAGAGTCGCACTTACAAATGAACAAAATGTGAGGCACGTTAAAGTATGAAAATAAGAGTTTGAATTGATCGATTTATTTGTATTTGCGTCTTGTATACGAGTGTTTATAAATACATTCGTTATGAATTTGACTGAAGGGATATATTCACATCAATCACTATTCATCTTCCACGCCTTTTCTTTACATCACGTTCTACATCGTAACTTCACCGTAAGATATATGATCATTATGTTCGGTCGAGTAAAATATATGGAAGGTTTGTGGGTCATGGAAAGAGAGAGAAAAGTTCTGAGGAATAAGTAATATAATAATGAACTTCTCAGATAAGTCACGCCAACTATTTTTTAGACTACCTAACCTGAGAAAATCTTTTTTGAATACAGTATTGGAAGTATTGGAAGTTGGGACACGTTAAAGTATGAAAAGAAAATATTTGAATTGATCGTTATATTTATATTTTGCGTCTTGTATTCGAGTTTTTATAAATACATTCGTTGTTAATTTGACTGAAGGGATATCAACCTTTCTTCATCTCAACATTCTTTCTTCCGGGGGCGTGAGGTGATTACTTTGTATACCCCAGCTGCTAGCGACCTACCACCTTCCCTCCCCCATACCCCAATTTTTTTATCTCCTGAAATTGTGCCAAGACTGGTGCCTACCATTTTCAATTACCTGATCTTTCTCGTGCAACTATCTCGATGAAAATGGCCTCCTCAAAATATCATCAATTATACATTCCCTGGAGAACATTTTTTTCTACGGCTTTTATCCAGCCTACAGCCGGTTACACCCATGACAAAGGTAAAAGGTAAACTTTTGGTTTTCCCCCCGGTTCCCTTTGGGTTATCATACACTAGACACCAACACCTCGCGGGCCCTCTGATCTGGGGTCGCAGAACGCGAGGCCCAAAGACATACAACAAAGACAAGGGACAAACACCATGCCAAAGGTGGGACTCGACGCTTCGGCCCTTCGGACCGAAGCGCTGAGTCGGTACGCGCTCTTAGCCACCTCGGCCATCCAGGAGAACATACTATACATAATTATTCCTGAACACTCGTTAGGTTAGACAAAGCACTATACTGCAAAGTTACAACAAATCCGCACAAAATAATGTGTAACCACGACAATACGTCACAAATACTACAATCGATCACCACTGCGTAACACATTACTCTGCCGTGGACATTTATTGTCTAAGAAGAATACGCTGTGCAAATCAAACATTCGAGGATTGTACGTATCTGATCACGTGTGAGTCAGAACTTCCTCAGAAAAATTAATAAAATCTCTACTGAACATTCTGGTTCAATCTCATTACATTGAGAGAGAATTATGTGTATCATAATCATTTTATAAGTTTAAACTTCTCGAAAAACGGTAATTTATACTAACAAAACATGCCATTTAAAATAATTTTGCATTGTGGCAGCACAGGCTTTTGAGCAAT
This sequence comes from Teleogryllus oceanicus, assembly GCA_964035755.1. NCBI lineage: Eukaryota > Metazoa > Arthropoda > Insecta > Orthoptera > Gryllidae > Teleogryllus > Teleogryllus oceanicus. Next base: position 5,736,948 of record CAXIVR010000007.1, read on the forward strand.
CACGTTCTCAGACACGACGAGCCCGGCGAGGTCTGGCCTTGAGGCAGCGGGAGGGGAAGAAACGACATTCATCCGCAGCTAGCTGATGATGTCACTGCAGCGCTTCTGACCGGGAGGTCCTAGGTTCGAGTTCTGACGGCGGCAGGATTTTCAGCTAGGTCGAATTCAATCGCTGTCTAGAGGAGAATTCTAGCGGCCGGCTGCTCTGATCGGTAGTTTTCCGTGGTTTCTCCGATCAACGCCAGGCGAATGCCGGAGCAGTACCCTACCAAACGGGCCACGGACCGCACGCGATCTTTCCTTCCTCTTCCATGTCTTATCCTCTCCCCCTACACACACACACACTAACAAGCACTACACTATCACATATTCCGGGAGACTGGTCGGGAGTTTAGAGCTTGTCCTGGCTGGTGCGGTGCCCCGCTGGTGGGAGAGTCCTGGTTAGGGGGAAACCCCACTAGCCGACGGTAGGTCGGCACCGGATCTCGCCTTCCAGCGGGGGGGAAGTCTACCGCCATCTCCCGAGAAAAAACATGCACTACACTAACGAGACTAATAACCAAAGCAGTTGACGCACCCGGAAACACGAAAAAAGTCAATCAAATGAAACCCAGCTAGCTGAGTTCAGTACATTATCCGTTTCGGTTTCCCACCAATCGCCGCCTGCCGCCGGCCCAGTGAAGTAAATGCGCGCGCAACACCCAGGTCCAGCGAAGGCGCCAGAGCTGGGGTAGAGCACTGCAGGAGCGGTGGGCCGCCGCCGCCCCGCCAGCCCCGCCGTCACCGCCGCCACCGCCGTCACCGCCGTCACCGCCGTCACCGCCGTCACCGCCGTCACCGCCGTCACCGCCGTCACCGCCGTCCCCGCCGTCACCGCCGCCACCGCCGTCACCGCCGTCACCGCCGTCACCGCCGTCACCGCCGTCACCGCCGTCACCGCCGTCACCGCCGCCACTGCCGTCCCCGCCGTCACCGCCGCCACCGCCGTCCCCGCCGTCACCGCCGTCACCGCCGTCCCGCCGTCACCGCCGTCACCGCCGTCCCCGCCGCCACCGCCGTCACCGCCGTCACCGCCGTCACCGCCGCCACCGCCGTCACCGCCGTCCCCGCCGTCACCGCCGTCACCGCCGTCCCCGCCGCCACCGCCGTCACCGCCGCCACCGCCGTCACCGCCGCCACCGCCGTCACCGCCGTCACCGCCGTCACCGCCGTCCCCGCCGCCACCGCCGTCACCGCCGCCACCGCCGTCACCGCCGTCACCGCCGTCACCGCCGTCACCGCCGTCACCGCCGTCCCCGCCGTCACCGCCGTCCCGCCGCCACCGCCGTCACCGCCGTCACCGCCGTCACCGCCGTCACCGCCGTCACCGCCGTCACCGCCGTCCCCGCCGCCACCGCCGTCACCGCCGTCACCGCCGTCACCGCCGTCACCGCCGTCACCGCCGCCCCGCCGTCACCGCCGTCCCCGCCGCCACCGCCGTCACCGCCGCCACCGCCGTCACCGCCGTCCCCGCCGTCACCGCCGCCACCGCCGTCACCGCCGCCACCGCCGTCACCGCCGCCACCGCCGTCACCGCCGTCACCGCCGCCACCGCCGTCCCGCCGTCACCGCCGTCACCGCCGTCACCGCCGCCACCGCCGTCACCGCCGCCACCGCCGTCACCGCCGTCACCGCCGCCACCGCCGTCACCGCCGTCACCGCCGTCATCGCCGCCGCCGCCGCCGCCGCCGTCACCGCCGTCCCCGCCGTCACCGCCGCCACCGCCGTCCCCGCCGTCCCGCCGTCACCGCCGCCACCGCCGTCACCGCCGTCCCCGCCGTCACCGCCGCCACCGCCGTCACCGCCGCCACCGCCGTCACCGCCCTCACCGCCGTCCCCGCCGTCACCGCCGTCCCCGCCGTCACCGCCGCCACTGCCGTCACCGCCGCACAGATCGCAGTAAAGTGTGCAGTGGGTACAATACTTTTTTTGATCGAGTGACAATCGGCTCATCGTAATTTTAATTCTCAAAAGACATCAAACTCAAATTTTTGCTTACCCCAGCAGTGCTGGGGTTCAATGTCCGCCACTGCTTTCTTCATCTTCCAAGGCTTTTCTTTGCAGCAAGTACTACATAATCAGAAATCTCATATGAACATTATGTTCGTTCGTGTAAAATACATGGACGTTTTTTGAATTATGAAAAGAGAGAGAAGAGTTCTGAAGAATGAGTAATATAAGAAGGAACTTCTCAGATAAGTCACACCAACTAGTTTTTAGACTACCTGGCCTTTTTAAAATATAGTATTGGAAGTTTATGTGAGCTTCAGTGGTAATAGTTGGATGTGGTGAATGGTGATTCATCAGTTAACTGTGTGGAATATGCTTTCGGACGGGTTACAAGATTGCATGAGATGTGAAATCCCATCATGTTCCCTTTTGGGAAGGTATTTGACACCTCCATCGTATGCAGCGTGCGGTGGATTTTGTAGAATACTCAAGACACGCCATGCGAAGAAGTTTGCCCTAGCCTGTATTATTTAATTGTTGCTAGAACAAACACATTACTAACAAATATTGGAGTCCCATAACTATGTCTTTTATCAAATTGGGATATTTGTTGGCAAATTTATCAAATTTCAATGTAAAATTTGTTAAATGAAAACATTAGCAAATGTTGTGACATTCTGATTGTACTTTTTAAAATGTCCTAATGGACACTTTAATACACATAATACGTAATAGTAGTTTAGTTAATAAAGACGAAACTTATTACATTACGAGTGTGACTTTTCGAGCTGAAGCAACGCGACGCGACGTCAAGAACTGAGGCTGAAATTTAGAGTAAGAGTAATGCAATATTTCCGTCCGTGGGTCGTAACGTTTCATTTCATACTATATAGTATTGACTATATTTTAGTTTTAATTCATATTGTAATTTTTCACAACGTACGAGTGTCAAGAATGAATTGCCCTTGGCGTCAGACACCGCCAGAATTTCGATACCTCTAGAAACATTTGCAGCACTTTGAAAGTTTTAAAATGGAATTGAAATATAGAGAGCGATTTTAGAAAAGCGATTTTAGAAACGTTTTGGGGGAGGAATGTAAGCTGCGAATTCATCATCGTCAACGAAGAGTGGCATAATTCCCTGTGCAAATATTGTAAACAATATTCAGTGTTCAATTAATATGGTTATAAATATTTCGGTTATTTTGTAAATGTTTATTTATATTAAAGAATTAAAAATAAATACGTTAGCTAACTTTTGTCATCAAATGTTACGCTAATCAACATTTTGCAACAATGATTGTAAGTTCCTTTCTCAGTGTTGTAATCAACTATATCGTTGATGGCCGGGTATTTATAAAACACGTCAGAAGAGTTGATATGAAATTTTCAAGTTCACAAATTGGCAGGCGATTTATTTACGGTACACTGTACTGTAAAGTTCCACTTTTAGGCATGCTTTGAGGCGAGGCAACAACCAAAATGCGACAATGAAATACAAACATTTAATTTCTTGCTTTTTTACGACAGCTCTTTCTCATCTGAATTCCGCAGAAAACTAAGAAACCACACATTCGGCATTCGCCGATTAGCGAGCCCAATCCCGAGCAGCTGATGTGTTCGGCGAATGTTCGCTCCCTTTGATGTGTCCAAAAGACCGACACGCGGTGGGTAGGGCGAACACCGAATGTTCGTCACTCGGCAAATAGCAACCAACTCATCCACACTACCCGGGATTCGGCGTTCGCCGAATAACGAATGTATGGAGCCGCCTTGAAGACGGCTCCACACATTCGGCATTCGCCGAACAGCGAGCTGGTGCTCGCCCAATCCCGAGCAGCTGATGTGTTCGGCGAATTTTCGCTCCCTTTGATGTGTCCAAAAGACCGACACGCGGTGGGTAGAGCGAACACCAAATGTTCGTCACTCGGCAAATAGCGAGTAACTCATCCACACTACTCAGGACTCTGCGAGCGGTTGTTCGCTGTTCACCGAATAACGAATGAGTGGAGCAGACTTTATAATTGAACGTACTCCAAAACTGTGGACTGCTTTGCACTTGAAACGAACCAATGGTACAGAACCCCATTCCCTTCCGCAGCACAGTCACGGAGAGTGCGAGACTCGCCTCATTAGCAGAATCCGCTTCGCTCGTCAGCACGTACAGCGCGAGTCACAAAAATCAACCCCGCGAAATCTACAGCTAAAGCCTCCACTTTTAAACCATATTCCTTCCCCATGCCATTTAAAATGAACAACACAATCCCTTGGCCTCCTCACAACAATGCCGTTAAATACCCGGGTCTCTACATGGATACTACACTCAACTGGAAAATACACCTTGATACAAAAGTCCAACAAGCCAAAGTCAAAATAACACAGTTAAAACCACTTATAAATAACCGTAAACTTTCTCTAAATAACGGTATCACCTTATACAAAATCATCATTAAACCACTTCTCCTGTACGCTTGCCCAATTTGGAAAAAGGCTGCTAAGTATAATATCAACAAAATTCATATTATTCAGAACAAATACCTAAGAACTATCACCTACGTCCCCTGGTTTATTTCCAATAAGCAATAACACCACGAACTTAACCTAAAACCCATCGCACATCACAGCCTTTCTTGCCAAAAATTTTTATTCCAATCTATCCCTCATCAATCAAGATAGACATAAATATAGGAAAATATAATGAAAACCCAACTAGAATAAAAAAAACACAGATATCCAGTTCATTCTTTTCTGAACATTTTTTCAAACCTTAATAACTTTTAGACGTGCTCGATGAGTTCCCTCGTCAATTGTAGTTTAAAGTATATAAGAATTAGATATAAGTCAACAATACAAATGAAGAGTTTTATGTAAACTGCACTTTGTAAGTCAATCCTACCCAAAATAATTTTTTTTAAAAAAAGTGCGTCTGGCGCGCCGAGGCTGCTGGCTCTGCCCTCGGAACGGCGAGGGGATCGCAAATGTCGAGATGAAGCGAAGCGGAGGAGGGGCGGGGAATTCATTAAACAAAAATCCGATAAGAGAGGAATGGACCACCATGAGCTTCAGAGTGTGAGAACGACGTCAGCTGAAGTCGCGAGAACTTGATTTTAATGAAGTGCACGAGATAGGAAATTATTTTTCGGCAATCGTGCATAGAAATGTGTACTTAAATTCACCGTTTGCCGATTTGTATTTATTTGATGCCGGTTTTGTTGTTGATGGTCGCAATGTCTTTGCAGTTTACGTACGGCAAAGTTTATTTTGCCATATACGCACCTAGCCTATTGGATAAAAAGTGTTCCTTTGAGATGTGTATATGGCAAAATAAACTTCGCCGTACGTATCTATAAAAACATTTAATAAAAAGAAATAGTCGATATGTCTTTGCACTTTACGTACGGGAAATTTATTTTGCCATATCACATCTAGCCTAGTAGATAGAAAGTGTTTATTTGAGGTGCGTATATCGCAAAATAAATTTGCCGTACGTAAAGTGCAAAGACATATCGACAATTTCTTTTTCTAAAATGTTTTTTATAGAGCTTACATAGTTCAGTACATAACACACTTTACATACGTATTTAATGGCTTACATTCTAATTTACCTAAAATTGTAAATGAATCAGAGCTGTTGTTTCGTCGTATATATTTATTTTGGCATGAAGCTTATTCGTCAGCATCGCGACCATCTTCCCATTGCGACCAAAAGATTTATGCCAAAATAAATACAGACGACGCCTCAAATTCATTTACATGATGCAAATTTCGTTAACGCCGCACCATTTCCTACCATTACCTAAAATTAAACTACAAACTAATTTGGGTGAGAAAATCGTCTCCAGACACTTCTAAAAACAATCTATTTAGTAATATTTGACTAGGAATGCCTCATATGGATATTTATTTTTTATTTTGGTTCTATGGGGGAGTATTCCGGAGTCCGAAGTTGTCTAGGTGTGGAATTTGAGGTATGGAGTGATAGAACTGGGTTGAGAAATGTGTCATATGGTGTTGTCTGGGCGCGTCAATTGCTTTAGTCATTAGTCCCGTGAGTGTAATACATGTTTTTTTCCCGGGAGATGGCGGTGATCTTCCCCCGTTGGATGGCGAGATCCGGCACCGACCTATCGTCGGCTAGCGGGGTTTCCCCCTAACCAGGACTCTCTCACCAGCGGGACACCGCCTCAGCCGGGTCAAGCTGTAAGGTCCCCACCTGTCTCCAGGAGTATTTGGTAATGTAGTGCATGTTAGTGTAAGTGTGTGTGTAAGGGCAGAGGATAGGACAAGGAAGGGGAAGGAAAGATCGCGCGCGGTCCGTGGCACGTTTGTTAGGGTACTGGTCCGGCATTCGCCTGGCGTTGATCGGAGAAACCACGAAAAACTTGATCAGAGAATCCGGCCGCTAGAATTATCCTCCTGACAGCGACTGAATTCGACCTAGCTAGTGTCGAAAATCCTGTCGCCGTGGGGAGTGGAAGCCTAGGACGTGGTCAGAGACGCAGCAGTGGCATCAGTTGATGCACTGAGCTACCGCTCCAGGTGCTGCTGATACCGGAAGTGATGTCACGCTGGTGAGGAGTTTTGTGATGCGTTCGTAACAACAATGGGGTTTCATGGGCGCTGTCTTGAATATTAATAATGATCCGAAAGCATAAAATTGTATGGTTCCACGTATTAGTACAGAAACTAATGTACACAACATATGGAGAATTATCTTTAGCAAACTCATTTGAAAATGCATCACTCCGCTCCTTTTGTAGCGTCATTCGTTAACAGCTCATTCGTACGCCCACAATTCCATTTTTGAACTTTTAACGTAAATAATTGTCACAAAATATTATATAACCTGTTGTCTGTACTACAAGCAAATGTCCAGAACATATTTTCAGAACACTATTACATTACATACAGGCATAAATCGTGATCACAAAAGATTCATGTCCAAGACTTGCAAGGTTACGTTAACTATAAAATTAATCTGTAATATTGCACGAATATGACTAAAGCCATTAAGTAATTCACATGAACAATAACGAGTCCTACAAAGCATCTCTGGTACACATACAAAGTAAAGTAACAAATCTTCTGTAGTTACATTTTTGTGTTCTCCTACCATCAGAATATCTCAAATAATGCTATTACATTTTACAGACAAATACATAGAGTAACCATTCAAGGAAAAGTTGAGTTGATTCCTCCTAGATATGGTGACGAAACAGTGTGCTGAGTTGCAGGTTACAGGCGGAAATTATTAACTTTTACTCTTTTGCGCGGCGGCGGCGGCGATGATGTAACGGTTAGCGTATCGGGCTGTTATAAGTTTGCGGGTTCAAACCCGATCGAAGCCATGGATTTTTAGGGGCGAAAAAATCCTTCGTACGCCTTCGAAGGGGAAGTAAAGCCGGCTGTCCCGTGTTAGTAGATTTACTGCATGTAAAAGATCCTCAAGCCTAAATGAAGCCTCTGAGATAAAGTCAAGTTGCCTGTTTCGTCGCCCAAGTAATACCTTCTTTCATCCCTAGTAGGTGAAAGGAGCGTAACGAAATTTGCGTGGTCAGACGGAAGAGCAGGCCTCATGGCCTGAGCCTCGCCACGTAGAAGAAGTCATTCATTAATTATTTCGAGTGCCGGCTGCCACGGCGGCGTCGCATCAACCCTCTGTCGCGAACTCTTCTCTCCGTCACGCCCAGCAGATCTCGGGGAGGGCGCGGCCCACTTGAGCTCCCTTGCCCCTCCGACACACATTTTTCCTCGAAGCAGGAGAAATTCTCTCAAGTTCGGGAATTAAATTTTAACCGACGGGTGCCGGCAGGGAATATCATACGCCACTGCGGTTTGAATCGATTGGGGGTTCGTCTGCCCCCACACACGCCAATCTGAAGTTCACGAACCGGCCGCCAGGCGTGGAAGGGAGGTCGCGGGGAGGAAACTTTTACCGAGCACTTCAGCTTTTCTGGACCTTTCGCTCCAGCTGCGCTCACCCGACGTGCGGCACCGGGCAAACGAAGGATAAGGCCGGGAAGCGAGCAGATATGTGCTGCGTCGTCCGACTGACCGTCGCCCACTATTTCTCATGATGGCTAGTGTTTTGTTGGTACACCCCTGGTTTTAGGGGGTGTGCACTGTATTGTAAATAAAAATGATGAGTAATTCACCTCTAACGTCTGACGTCGGGTCGATTTGACACAAGAAGGCTTTTTAATTTCAGATAACACGGGGTCTACCGATGATGCGGTTTCCATGTTCTCTTCTTAAAACGTTCTTATTCGGAGCGTGCAATGAAAAATGCTATTGATAGATCTGTTTCTCTGAACTGCCCTTTTTGACCTCAAGCCAGCGTTAGTTTGGTTGTTGTTTTTTGTGTTTCCAGGCGCGTCAACTGCTTTGGTCATTTGTCCCGTTAGTGTAGCGCATGCTTTTTTCTTGGGAGATGGCGGTGATCTTCCCCGCTGGATGGCGAGACCCGGCGCCGACCTACCGTCGGCTAGCGGGGTTTCTCCCTAACCAGGAATCTCCCACCAGCGGGGTACTGCCCCAACCGGGACAAGCTCTAAGTTCTCGATCGGTCTCCCGGAATATGTGGTAGTGTAGTGCATGTTAGTGTAAGTGTGTAAGGGAGAGGATAGGACAGGGAAGAGGAAGGACAGATCGCGCGCGGTCTGTTGGGTAGGGTCTGTTGGGAGCCCGTTTGTTAGGGTACTGCTCCGGCATTCGCCTGGTGTTGATCGGAGAAACCACGGAAAACTAGCGCCAGCGTTAGTGATTCTGCGCATTTCTATTTGGCTCAGAGGCGCTGCAGTGACATCAGTTGATGCACTGAGCTACCGCTCCCGGTGCCAGCGTTAGTGATTCTGCGCATTTCTATTTGGCGCATGCGCAAACGTGATGCCATAGCGATAACTCTGCCTCTGCCATTCATTTTCGGTAAGTAGTGAATACTGTTCCATATGGGTGAAAACACAATTGGTCATTTCCCAAGAATCATGTTAGAACACACCAAACACTCCTCTGGAATTCCTGCCAAGTAAACAAAGGGAAATTCAAGCCTCTTAGCTTTACAAAGGAGGTGACAATGACATCTTTTCTACCAGCCATATCATGATCTGTATTTATTTCTACTACTCACAAAGACAAGAAGATTGATGAAATGTATGATGATTTATATTATATTATATATATATATATATATATATATATATATATATATATATATATAATATCATATGCAACAATCATACATATCAAAGGTACATATAATCTTTATGTACCTTTGATATAACAAATCAACATTCGTAATAAATTAATAGAGCTTAATATAACAAAAACAATAATCGGATCAACGAACGGAAATGCGCTGCATATAAAGAATGACTATATCTTCATTGTCAATTTTCTGGAATCTAAAGCGAATATGAGAGCCTTAAGATAATCTTTGTTCTCTTTTACAGGTGAGGTGTAATACAGGATATTACTTTCGCAAAACGTCAAACGTCATCTCCTACACCCGAATGTTTCAATTGTGAACAAAATGCAGATGAGGGGGGTTATTTTATATTTTATATAATATATATTTTTTAATCCTTGGGGCTCCCTCTCGTCCCTTGAGGGTTCGGGCATCCGCGTGCAAGCTCTCTGCGCCCTGAAGAAGGGAGTCGCAGGGGTGGGGCAGCTGCGCATCTGATTAGGTCCGGCTGAACGAACGAAGCGGCTTCTCATTTTCGCTCTGCTGCTCGCAGAAGCAAGACGAGCGCAATAATTTGCTCGGTGCTGCCAAAATATTTACATGCGAGACTTCCTTAAGCTTCAGAACAATCCACAGAGGATTATGTCTATGTATGGGTCAACATATCGTTGCTAACAGTTTTTCTCCTAGTGAAAAGAGTAAAAGTCAAAAAATACCTAGCTTTAGAGGGGGCATTGAAGAGCTTTCTATGTTTTGTAAGAACTGAATGAGCATACAAAGAGCTGTCTGGCTGCTATCTAATAGTGGAACGACCGAAAGTGTAAACTGGGTTAATCCAAGTATTTCCAATTGAATGGGATGTAAAAGAGTGCGAGGTAAAAGAGTGCCTTGTCGAAGTTTTAAATACATACACATATTAAGTACACAACACATTATACACAGCACATATTAAGTACTAATAAATAGTACCAAAATCTCTAATATTAAACTGCGTCAATACAAAATTCTTAACCTCTCTCTAATACGTTAAGAAAACATAACTGTTTTTATACTTTATAAAAAGCCATCGTCACAAAGCTTCAACATTTTTACAGCTGGTTATGGTATTCCATACCATGCCAGAATAACACAGAATTAATGCAACAGAAACAGATGTTTGCAGACTACGATAAAAGGAAAGCCGCAACCCCACAAGCAAAACGCAACAGACGCCACCCAGCAACACACATTGTTACTGTGGGCGCAACTCGGAAAGGATGCGTTCTAGGCTATAAAAACCAAGATTTTTGTGCAATTCCCAAAACGAAAACTTTTCGGTCATTATACAGGTAGTTTCAAGAATTTTAGTTATTATTAATATTATTTTAATAGAAACAATCGAAATCAAGTATGAGCGCGCTTCACCCGACGACCAACAATGGGTTAATACAACCTCCCTGCTACACTTAGATCTCTGGCGAATGGATCTGAAAGTCGAGGAGCAGTGCCATCCGCTGCCGCCAGGGCCGCACCCGCCGTCCCGCCCGCGTGAGTAGCGAATGTGTTTGAGGGAGGGTGGGGTGGGGGGTGGGCTTTCGGGTCAGCGACCTCCCCGCCCACAGGCCACCCCGCTCAGCCGCGTTTATTATTCAGGGCGCGGACGCGGCTGGGCCAGCAAGTGGCTCGGCGACATCGCGACTTCGCTGGCAGCGCCCGCATATTGCCTCGGGGATAAACTCTTGACATGGACTCGAAGGAGCAGACAAGCAGACAACACAATAAAGACAAAAGCGATAGTGGCATGCAGGAAAAAAGAAATAGTACATTATGAAACGATGTTGTAATGATGGGTATTAATACACGAGTGTGATATTATGGTACGAGCGGGTATCGTAAACTTCACACGACTGCATTAATACCCATTACATCGAGTTTCAATCGGTACTTTGTCTACGACGTTTATAAGTTAAACTTTTACATTGAGTCGTTTCGTGGAAGTTGACGTGCAGGATTCAGTCAAGGCCACCTAGCGGACAGCTACCCTACCGGCTGCAGGTGGCTTTGGTTTACTAGTTGGAGAGAATACGAAAGTTGCTCTTACAATAATTCCGAGGTCACCATTTTCGCTTTTTCTCTTATTTCTGAACGTGCCAACTCCTCTTTGATTCAGTAGACATTTCAAACTAAAGAATTTTAAAGGACAAACACACGGCAGCAACATACAATAACACACACAATATCTTGCGTTCTTGTATAACACACAATAACTTGCGTTCTGATTTTAACGTCAGTCAAATGTTCCCTCTACCACTACCACTGCTCTAGTCAAATAGGATCAAAGTGACATTACGATATGTGTATGTGTGTGTGACTGACATTAAGAATGGTTTAATAAATAACATCAACACGTTATTAAAAAAATTGATGTTAAAATAGTTTAACAAGTGAACAATTTATAAAAATGTTTTAAAGATGTGCTTCACTTATTTGTTAGAACAAATATTAAGTATCATTCTACAATAATCGTATACAATTAACAATATAGACATTCTAGTAATTGTAGCCAATTTTTTAATGCATTGAAAAAGTATTTAATTAATGTATGTACGTATTAAATCTAGCTGAAATGTGGAATGTGATGAAATGTGGGAAATCAGTCTGTTGATATTGGAAATAAGAATTTTTACGCTAGTTTTGCTGAGAGCAGTATTAACTATAACAATACACACGTTTCTAAATGTATTGACTCTTTAGAAACTTCATCCAGCTTCGAGCAGAGAGTGTTGTGCAGAGGACTCATTGTAGTTACTCACTCATAAATATGAATGAACCGGATGAGGCGGCTCAGGACATCAATAGATGCACCTGCTGTGTCACTGACCGGAAGGTCCTGGTGTTTGGGTCCCGAAGGAGGCAGACTTTTCTACACCAACTTAATAGCTAGATATAATTCAGCCTCTGGAGGAGAATTCTAGCGACCGGCTGCCCTGGTCAGCACTTTCCAAACTTTTTCCGATCAATACTAGGAGAACGCCGGAGCAGTGCCCCTTACAAACAAGCCATGGATAGCGTGCGATCTTTCCTTCGTATTCCTTGTCGGAATCTCACCCTCAGTTACACATACGTACCCTTACATGAACTTCACCACCACATTTGCCCCATGACCAGTTTGGGAGCTTAGAACTTATCCCGGCTGGAGCGGTGTCCCGCTGGTCGGAGATATCTGGATGGGGAAAATCCTGCACGCTGTCATGTAGGTCGACGCCGGATCTCGCTATCCAATGGAGGTATAACATCGCCTTCTTCAGCTATAAAGAATTCAGTGCACTTAAAGGAGTAACGATCTTACGCGCCCGTAAACACGAAATAACCAATCGGTCAAGACAAACACTGAGACTGCAAAGGTTGATTTTGCCTGAAGCAGAAATATTTTCTGAAATACACAGAACGTTTTTCGAATTTGTCGTAACGCAACAAGTGTTTTTATCTATTACTGGCCATCTACATCCCTATACACTATTTGAGTGACTCCGAGTCTGCACATGTTCGTATGTTCGAATGTACAATTTGCCGTGCACCAATGGAGATATACGGGGTGTCATTCCACAAACTCTGTCTCCTGATAAGGAACTGAGAATTGGTTTTGTTTTTCGGATACGGCCAGAAGATCAAAAGAAATTCCCCAAAACGATTTTTGTCATGTTTTGGCGTTGCGATCTTCATGAATTAAACCAACGCCACCTAAATAGATCTATGTAGGTGGCGTTGATTAAACTCCAGTACCCAAAGGCACTTTTCTTTCAATACGCCATAATTTTATTTCTTGGCTTTGGCAACACTGATTTCATCATCTTTAGGTGAACAAGTATAGATAATTTGAATAATTGACGGCATATTCCATTTTAAATCTATTCAAAAAGCCTATTAATATATTTACTAAATAAATTTGCAAAAACCTACGAACAGTATTGCCTTGGAAAGTATTATATTTAAAGAATATCAAGTGAATACACAGAAAACCAAAGTGTGAGTAATGATAGAGAATAAATAAATGAATATTCTACGTTCGATTTCTCACTTCTACGTTTTTAATTGTACAAATACCGATTTTCAAATCAATGTGGCCCAGAACTTATTCTTATTAAACTTATTCACATAAACATACAAAAAGTCACCTTTTAAGGTTTGAAACGATTAATAGAACTATTGCAGAAATGTAAGTTAACACAAAGTAGACTGTTTCTGGAGTTTTAATCTTTTCAAGTATTAGGGGAGAAAAATATCGAAGTATTAAGCAAATGATAAGCAAATCCGGGGAATAATCAAATGTAGTTGGAGAAGGTTTTGCGTCAGAAGTTTCTGAACTAATTAAGAATGATCAGAAAATTCTGAACTAATTAAGAATGATATTATATTAGGATTAGATAATAATCATAAAAAGAACATCTCACAGGTGATCTTTGTGTATCATTATGCTTATTAGCAAAAATCGTAATAAAAATGTAGCTCTACCAAACTGTACGCATCATCAATACCTTCCAAATACTTTTAACGACGGTTATAATTTTAAAATAATATTGCCAGCTCATATCCCCATGCAGGTAATATACAAGGCCATTAGATGTTAGGGATTTTTGAAGTTGAATACAAGATTATCATCTACTCCGAATTATAATAAGTCCAATGCCAGATACTGTAATAACATACTTGAACAAAGCTACGCATGAAAGAAATGAAGTATGAAAGAAATTTTCAAATACTTTCAACACATGAAAATACTTTTAAACCGGTTTACAGCGTCAGCGATTAGTTATTAACTAGTTATTATTAACGCTGAATAATATCGAATGCAAATTTCATCATAGGAAATAATAATCCTTAGAACAGGGGGGAAATGTCGCAAGAACTTGGTAACACAATATTTTCCCATTTCAGGGCAAGAGGATTATATTTGTATTACATTAACCTCGTTATTCTACGCGTCTTGTCGATCTCTTTATCAATTGAGTAGCGAACGAGTATACCGCGCGCCTTGTCGAGAAAATGAGCCCACTCGGCAACCACTCCCGACTGCGCTGTTCATTAAGTTTCAAGCCCATTAGCCGTTACTTTCCCAAAGCAGCGAGAGCTCTTTGGCGAAGCAGCGGGAGAGCAGTGATGAGGCTCCCTTTGAGTCTCAACATTGTCGGCGATTGCAACGCTCCAAGCCAATCTGCAACTCATCGAACGCGTCCCGTACGCGCGTTTTTCAGTGCTCAACATCGGCTGCCTTGAGGGACTCCACCAAAGCCATTCCGTTTGCGAAGAACACCAACGGGAGAGTGGACCAATGACAGATCCAAGAATGAATTGCAATATAATGGTACAAAATGATTTATTTAAGAATTAATTTTATATGTATTTAGCAGTCATTTTCAGTATGTTTGTCTTAAAATATTGTTGTGTTTGAGATATGGCAAGGGCATATTTATTTTGAATATGGTCCGGGTCTCCCATCTCGTCGTCCCACAAGAAAACAGATAGCGACGCCTTTTTATGGATAATTAGTTCAACATTTACCATGTTCCTCCGATGGCACGCATTATCTACGTGGAAAATAACTAAATGAAATTCAAACGTATTTATGGATAGGTCTAGATGTAAGAGATCGCCATAATTTTCATGATGGTTTTGAAATTTCTTGATATCATCTAATAAACTTCGAAAGGTAAAAGTATCATTTGGGATTAAAATATATTCCAATATTAAACTCCCTAAAAGATGACATAGTTACCTAAATATCGCGTAGTTTAGTTACCGCAACATTAACTCTTGGAATAATTCAGCGATAAAATTGGTATTCAATTCATAAACGTAGAAGTCGGTGGTGCTACAACAACACATTACTCATCGTAAAAGTATTTCCAACCATCACATTGTCTTTCTCCACGCTGGGATTAAAATACAGAGCTGTGAAGTTAACTGGCCTTGCGTTTTGCGCTACTGCGGGCAGCTGTTCGGCGCTTTTGCCAACGCTTACAAAACGAACGTTCTCTATCATTATTTCTAATTTATGCTATTTTAGAAAAATCAGAGAGTTCAACAAAAATGAGACCTGCACCATGCTTTGTGGCGTTCTTTGCTCCATCATTGCGGAGAAAATTTAAAGAAATACTTGGAGCCGTTTTTGAGACTTTTTGAAATAAATTACATTAACCTAAAGCAAAAATTATACTAAAACTATTCGTTTGTAAACAAAAAGAGTACATGATCTCATTTAAGATCTAATCTCAAGTAAGATGAAAATTGTGGTATTTAGAAGTTAATATTTGGCAATTTTCAAACCTAAAGAAAGATTCCCGAAAATGAGATCCCCAAGGAAAAATTAAAGGAAGAAGTTCAAGCTATTTTGAAAAGCATTGGAATAAATTGTATACAAATTTTCACTTTTTTAAACATGTTTATGCAAACTACTCCTATTTTCAAAAAATTGTACGTAACCTTTTTAAAGACCTGTCTTCGAAAAACAGATTTGATTCACGAAAACATCCTTAAATTAAATAATATATTTGTAGGAAGAAGTTGAAAAATGTTGAAACTTTCTATTATTCAAAAATTCTGGTATTCAACAAAAGTTTGCAATTACTAAGCTGTTGTGTGCAATCTTTGGAAATAATTTAATAAAATTGCAGTTATGTTTAAAAAAATCAAAATGTTTTTGAGGCTCAAGAAAAGAATCCAAAATATCAAAATATTACAAGTTCAATACAATGTCACCCAATGCCTCCTCCAAACTAGACACATTAATTATAAAATTCTTTGATCACTTTCTTTTGATAATCTCTCACCACCATGAATCACCGAAAACAGTTTCATGTATTGTTCATTGATTAACAAAAAAAAATTAATAATTTTAAAAATATAAATCTCATTTTCTATTATAACTTTTCTGGGGTCGATAACTATCAGCCGTGAAATGAAATTTTTTGTAATCAAGTTAATTGGCTAGAACTTTGATTTTTTATTTGCGAACACTTCGTAAGAAATGTAAGTTTCGTAAATTAACAGGTACATGAACTTTAATACTCAGCGTTACTCACCACTTGACAATAATTATACAAACGTACCTCATTTAGCAAATAATACTTTCTTCTGACACGATGCAAGAAGTTTGGAAGTACATACTACACACGACCCTCGGTTTCAGATACTTCAAAATTAAAAACCTTTTCATTTCAATTTTTGAGAGGAAATCAATGTACAAATATTTTCAATTAAAAACTTTCCGGGAAAAAAATTACAAGATACCTTTCCAATGTATTGGATATTTTTCTACAAAGATGTTAGACACTAGAAAATTGTACACCAAAGCTCGTCGCCAACACCTCACACATGCGTACGAGTGAATGTCAGCACCAATTTATGGTTGTGTGGTCGGCTTCCGTCTAGAGTATTTTTTGGAGTCACGGATATTTTGGAGGTTCCAGGCTACGAGAGCTCCATGCACGATACGGCCTTGCTAGCACCAGGCATCACTTTAGCAACTACTACAGAAAGAAGAAATAAAAGAGGTCAACTTCGTCAACATATCATCTTTATTAAGATAGCCGGTTTTCGACGGCTTTGCCGTCATCGTCAGTCTCGCTGCTGTCGGCAAAAGTCGAGCGAACTTAATAAAGCTGATATGTTGACGAAAATGACCTCTTTTATTTCTTCTTATAAGAACGTCAACAACACCCAATCAGAATTCCCACACATACTGCGGAAAGCTCAATATATTCATATTTGCTAGTACACAGACTTACCACCACACAGATGAAGCATGTTTCTAGAAGCGAATCACTGGCAAATTATATTCGAACGGGCAACCTTAGCCCAACACTGAAACAAGTCACTCGCCATTGTTCAAAATATCTTCTGCTTCGCTTTGCGTATAGAGCAATTTTCCTAAGGATGAGCCAAAGTGACAGCTAGTGCTGGCAACATAACTGAAGGTTCTGTGGTCGTCGTGCCCTTGAAGCCATTAGACTCTCTTCCCGCATTCGTTCGTTTGCAGTTGGTTAACTTGTAAATGGCTTCGACACTTCCTTTTGTGGTGTCCTTGTCCGACAAAAATATAGTGCGCTGCGAGAAATAATTGATATTAGGAAGTGCAGTGTTATGTGCTCTTCTGCAAAAATTCTTTTTTCATTATATATTACATTGAATTTACTTTTTGTGTGATAAATATTATGTTTATTTTAAAACCGAGACTTGAAAGCGAGATGCGTACTGGTGCACGTGTTTACGACTTAAAATCATTGTTATTTCTATTTACATTCGTGGCAGTTTTCTTTTACTGATTGTGAGAGCATGTTAACAGATTTTCTACGCACGTAATTAAAATTTAAATATTCCCAGACTCACGTACGTGTATATACCTCAGCGAAACTCTTAGATTTCTTCGTAGGAATGTTTTCACAGGAACCATTAGCACTTTACGAAGGGGCGTGACTGAACGGCTGTCGCGGCGGAGGGATACTTCTTCGAAATACACGTGATGTTCACTTGTTTTCACGAACTGTCACTTTGGCTCATCCTTAGGAAAATCCTTCTATACGTTTCCGCGTCTCATCGCCTACTGCCCCTCCAGCCATTCCTCTTGGCGCCATCTCGCTGTTGATAACAAGTCGCTCGTCGCTTATCAGAGCTCCGTGGTCACGGAGAAATACTCTGCAAAGTCGCGCGGTTTTTGAATACGCGGTTCGATGTGACAGTTGCCCACTGCAACTCGTATATGGACGGGGCGTTATATCATATATGATATAATTCTGTTCCCACTGTAATCCAGGGTTTGGGGGCGTCTTTCAGTCCTAATAAAAAGAAAGATCAGGTACTTTGAAAACGTATTGAGTATTCATTTTTAGAATTATAAATATTTGAAAAAAATGGCAGTAATCGTTGAATTATTTTCAATCACACAGTAGTACCTCAGACATAAACACTTACAAATGATTATACTATAAACACAGTAACAAAGAAAATACACTATTTGAAAAAGAATGAACATACACCTATGTACAAAAATACACAATCCCTAACCCTTACGTACAAACCCTTACGTACGAACATACCTTTAAAAAAAAAGAATCGGAAAATAATCCTCTCAAATAATTCGTATTCAGTGCGTAACAACTCTTGTGTAAATTGAAATAAACTTCCTCTACTTATTTACAATTGCCTTAAATTCTATACTCCAGTGAAATAAAAAAGTTGTGAGAGGGAAAAGGAAAGAGGGGAAAAAGATAGCGAGAGGAAAAGAAATAGAGGGATGAAATAGATGGGGGAAAGAGAGGGAGAGAAAAAAAGTGAAAGAAAGAGTGGGCGGATTGAGAGAAAGAGGGAAAAGAGAGAAGGAAAAGAGAGACCAAAAAACCCTTTCACTCAAAAGATAGAAAATTGAGAATTTAGCATAATGTATTTTAAATATGTACAAAAATGAAACGTTTGGTTTTTTTTCTCTCTATCTTTAGACAAGTAACTTTTAAATTAAAGTAGAATATAACCAGAAGCAAGAATAGCTTACTTACTACTACTAAAAAACTATATCATATCATTGTGAAGTTCAAATTGTTGATATTAATGCGTTAATTGTCGGTATTAATGGAAGTTAACCATCTTTTTATTGAAATGCATGACGGCTTCGTTTAATATAGTATCAAAAATCGAAATATCTAAATGAACTTCGAAACGGCACATTCCTGATGTGTTCACCTAGTTTCAGCACAAAAGTTTATAATTTGACAGAGTTATCCGTGCCAAATTCATCCATCTATCAATACTATTTACAAATTAATTTTCGGAAATATAGTTGCATTATCTCCCCTCTGTCTGTACTAAGAGACCGTACTCCTGACGTGTCTGCAAAGTTACAGCTGAAAAGAATGGTATACACTGTTTTCCGACCTAAATTCAAGATTGTACTGTTGAGGTCATTCCAATACTTTATCTCGGTACTCTGTAGTATAGGGAGGAGATCAAAAAATCAATTATTCAAAGTTATTTATAAGACATTAAACAATTAAGTTAATATAATTGTTAATCGTGATTTAATTTACTCTTGACAGTTGTTTTCATTACCATTTGTCCTTGATTTAAACGGTTATATTATGTCATAGAGAAATACAAAAATGAGAATGCATTTCTAAGTATTTTAATGTGAAGAAACTAATTTTATATCAATAAAATGAAATTATTGAAAAACACTACAAGTAATTAAAACCCGTTTGCATTAAAATTCTCTGAAAGCCAATTGTGACTGCGTGGGGCCCCCTGGGTGGCCGAATCGCCGCGCATCGCTTGGCGAGCGACTGAAACGAACTCAACACCGATGCACTAAAAAGGTGGAGTTGAATGGTGTTGCATGAATACCAACCGGACATTTAGAGCAGATCTAGCTAGAGCGGTATTCCGCTAGCTCGGAAACGAGGAGGAAAAACGGCATAAGCGGCCTCACGAGTCGGCTGTGGATCTCACAGTCCACTAGCGGAGGAACCCTGCCACCCCCGAGATGTAATGAGCGCATTCGTTGCGGAATTGAGGACGATTGTAGTTGACACATCCAAAACTAAATAAAATAATAAGTGAATGAAAAGCCTTTATCCGCTCCTTGAAGAAATGTGTTATGCTGCTCTTCTTTATTAAAAAAAAAAGAAAGTATGAAGTAGACATTATTATAATACAAAAAGCTGAGTATTGTTGGATAAGTGACGTTTGAGACAGAATTTGTGTAGGATCGTGGAAAATCCCACATAAAAATATTTTCAATAGTAATCCTCCAAAATGGTAAGCGATATCCTTAATTCCAGGTAAGAACTGAACACTCGGCCCGGTGAATGTTTTCCTGTGATTAGAAATAAATAACATTACAGCGGGAGAGGTCGTTACAAAATCAGAGAGAGGCAGCTGGAACAAGAGAAACGCTCCAGGATGAGCCCAGGCGCTGGCCTAGTCGGGCGGCCCGCACCTCACCTCCGCCCGCCCCGCTCCACCGTCTCAGTCTACCTCCCTTGCCTCCCGTCCCTCGCCTCCCGCCCACGCCTCCCGCCCCGCCCCCACTCCGCCCCGCCTCCTGACCGCCCCTCGCCCCGCCTCCGTCCCCGTCACAGCCCTCCGCCCTGCCTCCCGCCCTGCACCCCACCCCTGCAGTTCACCTCCGCCTCTCCCGCCCGCCCTGCCCCACCGTCTCAACCCTGCGCCCCGCCCGCCCCTCCCCACCCCACGCCTCCCGCCCTGCCCCGTCACCACCCCCACTCCGCCCCGCCTCCCGCCCTGCCCCCTCCATGCGTCCCCGCCGTCGCCCGACCCGCCCTCTTGCCCCCCCCCGCCGCCGCGCCATGGCCGCCCCGAGGGCAATCTGTGCCACGCACTGCGTCGGAGGGGCACTTGCAGCGCCGGCACGCACAGCCGGAACATAAGCAGACGACGACTATTGTGCGCCTGTCGCATTGTCCGCCCCCGGTGCGCTGCGCGATGACTTGAGCTCACGTCAGTGCTCGCTCGCGCCACTCTGGCATTGCCGCGCCGTGAAAGTCGTTTCAACAGAACACAATTCGATATCCCCACTCATTACAGAATAGAATGCGTTTATAATAATGTTACACAACAATATACTATAATGAAAATGTGTATTGAAAAACCTAAATACATTTTTTTCTACTACCATTGTATAAATCTGTCATTTGATGGTTCCAACCCGTTGCATAATGATAGTCATTACAATATAGATTTAATTAGGATACAGGTTCTTGAATAATCACGGAGAAGCTTACAAACCAAGTACTGAGACTTCATTATTCTTTCAGAATCGGGCTAGTAAATGTTTCGTTCGATTGTATAATTTTGTTGTTTGTATTTTGTTGTTCGATTCTATAATATAAAATTGCCTTTGATATTATATTACTCTGGTCAGTTTTGTTTCCTTTTATTATTAGCAATTTTTACGAGGAATGCTATTTAAAATAAATTGGTTCGTCATTTCACTTTCATCCCATTTGACTAGCGCAGTGGTAGTGGTACAGGGAACATTTGACCTTGTGTTCAGAACGCAAGTTATTGTGTGTTAAATCTTACTGCCGTGCGTGTGTCGTTTAAAATTCTTTAGTTCGAAATGTCTAGTGAATCAGAAGAGGAGTTGGCACCTTCAGAAATATGAGAACAAGCGAAAATGGTGACCTCGAAATTATTGTAAGAGCAACTTTTGTTTTCTCTCGCAGGCGGTGGTAAACCAAAGCCTCCTGCGGCCGGTAGGGTAGCTGTCCGCTAGGTGGCCTTGACTGAATCCTGCACGCCAACTGCCACGAAACGATTCAACGTAAAAGTTTAACTTACAAAAGCTATCATAAGTCGTAGAAAAAGTTCCGTATGAAAGTCGATGTAATGTGTATTAATACACTCGTGTGAAGTTCACGATACTTGCTCGTACCTCGCTCGTATCGTAATATCACACTCGTATATTAATACCCATCAATTACATCATAGTTTCATAATGTACTATTATTAAGTTTTTTCATTTTATTACTATAGTTTGATGTTATAAAATGTGTACGCCATTCGTAAGTCATTGTATACCATTGCCTTTTCAAGCAAAATAAATTTAAAAAAATCTCTTATTTTTCTAATATCGTATGTATTACTACATTAAACCCTACTGTTTAATGAACAACTTAGTAAATTACTGGCACAGAGATTTACTGCAAAGAACGAGGTTTATCATGTAAACGTTCATATATTTGTACTTAAAGAGGAAGAAACCATACAAATGTGTCATGAGAAAGAAAAAAATTACCTCCAAACACATTAAAACTTTCCGACTCCGTTATCCACGGGTTTTTTATACTTAATTCACACAAAACCCTTGGATTTTCAAAATCTCCCTACATTGAAGACGTACATAACTGGAAGCATTGAATGTTTATAATGTTTTATAATGATTATTTTATCTTCTTCGTTCAAGAAGAACAATATGTACAGCAAATATTTTTAAAATCCAATGTAGCTTTAATAGTATTTATTTGATTTTACAATTTAATGCCTATTTCTTTGTTCATTAGAAATCATTTCACAATCAACAAACATAATAGGATATTGAACTATCGAATTACAGCAACAGAGGTAATTATACGAAGCAAAATAAAGTTTGTTTGTGTAGGACGTTTACTTTATCGATATCAGCCATACAAACGAATTTTCCTGTTTCAAAAAAAAATTGAATGATTTTCATAGATGTTACACACGCACGCACGCGTGCGCGCGCCACACACACACACACACACACACAGAGAGGAAGGGAGGGAGGAGGGAGAGAGAGACAGAAATTAAACACACTTCTTTTCAGAAAAATATGATTCATTGCACAATATTTTGAGCGATTTTGGCTTTAAATACTATTCGATTCTTCCGACCCTCCACAAACAGAAGTTCAATCAACCATTGTCAACACTTACTACTATCCGTTATGCTTCAGACAACCCGAGTCCTCAATCCACCCATTAGAATCAATAGCAAAACCATCAGTCTTGGATTGCCTCCCGACATCTCCCCTTCACCAACACTATCTACGTTATCGTCTCAACTACCCTCACTCTATCCTCGTTGTTATTGGTACTTTTGTTCGCAATCACATTCTGGCAGGGAAGACCCTCCGACCACTACTTCTACTGCCACCGTCACTTCCGCCAGCGCGGTTGGTTCCGGAAACGGCATTGACTGTCACCATTACTGCCACCATTTTTTGGCTGCTATTTCACAGCCTCCTCCCATGTTTCTGCTTCTCGAGCGTAACTCACAAACACCTTCACCATCCCCAATAGACATTGCCGTCTCGGTCACTACCAATGTCATAACCATTGGCATCATCGCCATTATTTCCGTTGCAGATATCCGTTACAATGCAGCTATCTCTCCTGCGACATTGAAACCACCACAATCGCCGGCAGCAGTAACGCCACGTGTCGTTCGTATTCTTCCTCTCGCCGCCACCGCCACTGTTACTATCCACTCAGCCACTGAAAAACTGCACCTCCGACACCAAAGACATCACCGTCGCCAGGGCCACCGCCACTGCTATCACCTCTGTCTCTAAAGACAATGACGCATGGGAAGCATCGAAACGGCTGATACCACCATCATTGATTGATTGCGTGTTTCCGCGCGCGTCAAGTGCTTATGTCATTAGTCCCGTACATTTAGTGAATGTTTCTTCTCTGGAGATGGCAGTGATCTTCCCCCGCTGGATGGCGAGATCCGGCGCTGACCTACCGTCGGCTTGGGGGGTTGCCCCCTAACCAAGACACTCATCGCAAAAAAACTACCGATCAGAGCAGCCGGCCGCTACAATTCTCCTCCAGACAGCGACTGAATTCGATCTGGCTAAAAGGCTAGTATCGAAAATCCTTCCACCGTCAGCACTCGAACCTAGGTGGGAGGTGCTGCAGCGACATCAGTTGATGCACTGAGCTACCATCATCACTCCTATTACTATGAAAAGCGCATGTTCCTCTCTGACTTCCACCGCCACAACCATCGCTTCTACAACCACCCACCTCTCCCCCTCCAGCGCCGCCGCCGCTCCCGCGTCGAGTGGCGACTCATCAATGATGCAGCGCAGGCGGCGGCGGCGTTTTATGGTCGCATAATGCGAAGGACTATGCAGGGGCGGAATCCCCGGCGCAAAGGGAGGGAAGATGAATCGCCCCCCCCCCGCCCGCAGCCCCACAAAGCAAAACATCGCGCTCGCGGACGGCGAGGGGCCCCATGCGATGAACGCAATTGGAACAGCGGGAAGCAGCAATTGGCGGCAGGCGGAAAAGGCAGTATAAAGAGACACGTAAAGGAGGGGCGGTTTCTCTTGATTCTGTGTTCTGGCCGGGCCGGAGAGTATCCCCAAATGTTTCGTTTTAAAAGAATAAAAAAAAGCTTATTCAGGTGGACGAAAATCTCGCCAATTCAAATTCATGTGGCACAACTCTCACGCTTGATCTGAATCCTAAATGCTACAGAGGGAAAGTTTCGTAGAAATGGGAAGTAAAAAGTGAATAAAAAACCCCCAAAAGAGTTTCATTTCATTGGATATGTTCGTTAAGTTTGTATATTCACTCTGAATGAAGATTAGGTACTCCCTAAAGTACGAAACCATTTGGAGTGCGTTTATATTAAACTGAATTACGAAGTGAATGTATTATCTGCAATCCATTATTTCAAAGGTATTACACGTTCTCAAAATATGTGATAAGAATTTCCATACATGCAATCAGTGTTACCATATAGAACTGATGCTTCATTCTACAACACTTGTTTGATGTCGTCACTCAATTTAATGTTCCGTGGCCCGGCAAAAATTTAAGACAACATTTCATAGCACGTAATGTTCACTGCTAATACACATGGATCTGCCGGTCTCGTCACAAAGAGAAAAACCCAGGTAAAAACTAAATTGGTGAGGAAGCAAACGGAATCTCAGTACGTCAGAACGAGGAGCGAGAGCCTGGTGAACCTGGGATAACGGATGGAGGTCTTCCCCTAAAATGCACTCTCAAAAAAACGTTCTTAGTGTGCTTGAGAGCACCTGGTTGTCAGTTTAAAATAAATTTTGAGAAGTAAAGTTATACACAGGTATTGAATATTCTTTGGCTTTTAAGAGACTGAACGATCTCAGTTAAACTATTTTGGAATTTCATTGGGAGATTTCTCCAGTTGCAGGTCCTCATCAATGGACCAGGGGCACACGAGAATAGATCTCTGTTGGCGGGGCATTCCGCTCTGCAAAGAATGGAAGGAACGTCAGTTGAATAACTTACTAGAAACGACGTACACTGTGAGAAATTACATTTAATTTAATGTAGATTTAATGTCCGACTGTACGTGAATTTTAATGTACCTTGTACATTAAAGAGAGATTAATTTACCTATGCAATAAATTTAATGTGTAAATGAAAATCAATGTATATTTAATGTACGACTGTTGACTTAACTTACTTGTCTAATTAAAAATTACGTACATTAAATTTAATGTACATATGCTAACTTTAATATGCATGTACATTAAAGTTACTGTACGGGTACATTAAATTTAATTTACGTACGTGATTATTTCTTTCATCTACTTTTCATTAAAAGTAATGCAGAAATTTCTGAGAGTGTAGACTAATAAATCCACTAAGCATATTTTTAATAGTAATGAAACTGGCGTGTTAACTAAAGGAATTTTACTAGGGGATTATTTTTCTTTAATTCATTATTTACCATCGCAGGTATATCTCTTTATTAATTATGCAACGTTTCAGAAAGAGAAAAGGTAGGTATACAAAGAAGTGGAATGGCTCTACAATGTCTTTCATAAAGTTATTGATGTTTTTATCATTTATTATTATTATTATTATTATTATTATTATTATTAATACTATTAAATCAAGTCCCGCTCATATCAGAGACATTTTCTATAGTGCAATGTAGAAAAGAGCTTACATTTTTATATTAAAATATTTTCAAATCCTAAACAGAGTTAAATATAAAATTAATTTTACCGCATTAAAATACTAAGTTCCTCGTTAACCTTGGATACAATTAAGTTGAAGGATTTAAGGTACGCAACACATTCGCCCACAAATGCATTCCGAAATAAAATGAAGAACGTGACTGTTTTCAGAACTAAAACTGTTTGAAGATGAACTCTGAAGTCACGTTCTCTGTGAAGGGAGGCATGAACTGAAACATTTGACAAAAATCCCTGGCTTGGAAATACGAGAAATGAACACGCTGCGCGCATGTTCGGACCGTCAAAAGACTACTAAATTTTACGCAAAATAATAACTTCATAAAAGCGAAAGACATCAAAAGCAGCAGTACGCATGTATTTCTCCCCGACAAGCGACCCCAAAAACACGCGAGTCGGAAACCTCGTGGAACATTCGCCGCAACGACTCATTCCTCCGCGGGAACGGGTCCCGCAGCGGACGCCATTTGCAGATACAGTCGGTGCGCAAGAGAAGTGACACATCTTCAAAAATGTTACAGCCCACTCCCGTTTTACTGATCCTCTGCATACTAACATTTTTGATTACCCAAAACAGAGGTTAACTATATCTGGTATGCCAAAATCTAAAAACATTTCTCAATTAAGGTAGAATTTTTAATTTTAAAGGGCACAGTAAAATGAATAATTGCCGCGAATTCAAAATTCCTATATTTTTGTGAAGTCTTCAACTAGATTCTTCTGTATTTCTTCAAAATTCTTCCATATTCTTCTATTGTTCACGCTCTCAAGTATTTCAGAGCAATGGTAACTCCAATCTCTCTTGTGCTGCTGTAACATGTTATTAACTTTTGGTGTTCTATACCTCATCACACCTCATTCACCGTATCCCAGTGCAGTCACAATTCACTCACTGTGACGGATTTCGTTATTTTTCAAAACCATCTGCGTCGATACGACCGTGATCGATGAAGTGAAGCAATTCCCTTGGTGGGGGATTCCCTGAGCTTCCTTTGTTCATCATAAATGTTACAAAATTAAACACCAAGTTTTCTTCTCGAAAACTCTTTGTGTTGTAAGAGTTTGCCGCACTGAGGAGACATGTTTTTTCCTGGCAAATATATTTAGTACGTTGTTATTAACAATGTGGAGAGTTCATTATAACTGTTTCTGTCTACTAATTTGTAATGTATGGTAAGTGGATCAGGACCAGTGATTTAAGTTTACCATAACCAAAAGATCATTACTGAATGGTACCGTAGTATTGTATTCTATGATTACACAGGTGAATTCCTATTATACTATTAATTATCTACATATTAATGACATACATTACTTTGCATTTTTCTTACTATCAAATTTTAAAATTTAAAATAGGTTAGTGTGAGTTACAAATTACGATTAATGTTAATATTCAAAAGTGTTAATAGATGTACTAATAGAAAATTCACAACATTCAGATATGACTGTATCTTGCAGGAAGATGTGATTGTTCTAGACAGAATCTTTTGTTTTACACCCTAAGATATCCGATCAGGATCTTCTGTTTTTCTCTATAACAGTCTTCCAAATTCTACTAATAAATATATTTTATTTTATAAGCATGTTTCCCCACCCAACTAACTGGTGGTGCGACAAAAGCACATATACATTTATTTATTTAATAGGTAATTATTACCGACAAATTAGAAAACTTGATGCTATGTGGCTAGTCCAAAGGCTTGTAAGCCATTACAATCTATTCATACCACATGAACCACATACACATATCACATGAACTAGCAAAACGATTTTCAGCCCACAAAATAAACCCTATTTTTTCGCGCCATTTGCGTCATCCTTACATCACAAGCCTCACAGCAAAAATTTCCGATTCTTAAAAGAGGTTAAAACTTGCATTTATAATTTTCAAAAATTCAGAAATTTTCTTCGATATCATTTCAGGATACTTTAAGGAATATATATATATATATATATATATATATATATATATATATATATATATATCATTTAAAAAATCTGTTTCTTGAAATTTGAAGATGTAGAAAGATGCCAAAAAATTTAACTTTAGCAATTTTCAAAAGTACAGAACATTCAACAAAAATTGAGCTTAGGTAAGATTTATAAACTCACTTTCTCTTCTAGACACAAATAAGAAAAATGTCGAACCGTTCTGAAGAAAATATTTTTTTATTTATCTACTCTTCCCTCCAAATTGTGTGAAAACTACTCTATTTTCGAAAATTTATTGTACATAACTTTATTTTCAGACGTTTTTAAAAATCAGATTTCAATACGAGCAAACTTATTATTATTACGAGCATTATTATTAGTTAATAAATAAATAAAATATAATAATAAAATAAATTAATAAATAAACACCTCTATTGTCAAAATGTTATGTTGTGGAAGACGACAGCAAATTTCAAAACTTTTGAAATTTCCGAATATTCAGAGAGTTCAACAAAAATAAAACTAGTATCATTTTTAAAAGTACTATCCTCTTTCCGAGAAAGAAACTATATTAGGGAATTTTTGAGAAACGTATGAAATACAGACTTCTGGTATCGTATTCCCCAATATCAAATTTTCTGCGTTAAATGGGCAGAGATTTATAGTTCCGCGAGATCACAAGGGTAATTTGAATTTTTGAGAAAATCACCTAAACGGATTAGGTGCTATCGTTGACAGATGTTTTGCGGACAACCAAGTTTTAGGTATCACAATTGAGTCAGAAGCCACAAAACGTGGATTCTTACTTTATAGGCTTACACAGCGAGGAAGAGGAAGTAATTTACTACCCATAGAAATACGATTTATTCCATTTTTAGATATCAGAGCCAAACATTTTTTGTTGAAAAATTGCCACTTTCCACTGCAGCATTTCAATAATTTCTCTTCACTACTTATTAGGAAGTAGGCGAATTTTGAGATGTGCCACTTTTCTTGTGAACCGATGAGAGGCTCGCGCAGTGTGGGTGCAGCACTGGCGCCCAAACTGGAAGTCTTTCACGGTCGATAATTGCGAGACGGAAAATATCACCGGTCTTAATTTGATTCCGGCAACTGAAATTCGTGGTTGGGGGGGGGGGAGGAAGGGATCCAGACGAAAAAAAGGACACATCGGCGCTTTAAGCGAAAATTATGGAGCCCCGAAGGAAGGTGTTTTAATCAAGTGCAGGGAAGGGGGGAAGGGGTCCATGGCGGATTCAGAGGCAGGGAACAAGGGGCCACGCAAAATGAAGTGCATTGCGGCAGAGATAATGCGGAGTGCTTTGACAATGAAATAGCAAGAGGGTGTCAGAAATACATAATGCGGGAAATGGAGAACTGGGAATTAGCATGTTGATGGTAAAGTGACAGATGCAATGAAAGGGCACCACCGACATTCGTTTGTGATAATATATTAATTGTAAGTTTTGAACTGAGAGAAGGTGGACAATCTTCTTACTTCCGCACCTAGTAACTGAAATACGAGATTGGCTTAATTTATGTCTGTGTCAGATATCTCAGTTCGTGAATTGAGATGTAGTCAGGATGTAATGAACGGCGGTGGGTTAAGTAATGTGCATAGGGTTGGTGGAGTGAAAGTTGTGTTAGAAAAAATTGGAGATACCCGAGAAAATCTGCACTTAATTGTCACTCTATGACCAGAATCGCGGCTCCACATAAGTGCTATGACTGTATTCATAAAGGAGCACATGTTTAATATACTGACTTTGTCGCTTTAATAATATTTTATGGTAAAAAATGAATTTTATAGAATTTTATACTGTCTTATAGTTATGTTTCTCTTAAGAAACAGGTCCATATAAAATTGTTAGACAGGAGACATTTTTTAAATGTTTTCTGTTCTACTCCGCTGATCATACACTGTAAAACGAAGAGCAACAAGACCACAACCCTGTAAAATGGAAAGAAAAAAATCTGGGAGCGCAGGGTTTGATAATAGTACAAACTACGGATATTTTCACGACAGTCAGTCAAATGGAAAAGAGCAACGTTCTTTCTAAGCGGATGGTTTTTATTTCTCTAAATTCCCTCCACATGTGTTTAAGCATTTATCTCATCTTCTCTTCATCTTTTTAATTTCTCGTTTATCATAGTGGTATTATTTGATTGTTGGAGGCACAGCCTCAATCATTTCGCCGTTCAACACAAACAGACGCCTTGTCAAAACTTTCCCTTTGCAAAATTCTGTAAGTCTCAAGGTAACAAGTCGGGTTTTGTGTTCCACGTTGTTCGATTATCTTCGATAGCAGGTACATCTTCAAACGGAAAGGATACAACAAATGATACAACGCCTCTGGCGGCTGGAAACTGCATCACACTATTATGCCGAAAGAACAACGAACGCTTTACTTGCCTCATCCCTCCCTGTACACGCAGTTTGAAGAAATTCCTTTTGAAAGATTGCCTTATTTTTACGTGGAGACTCAGGACATGAGGCCTGTTCTTCCGTCTGACCACGCAAATTTCGTTACGCTCCTTTCACCTACTAGGAGAAAAAGAAGGTATTACTTGGGGACGAAACAGGCAATTTTAATTTAGCTCAGAGGCTTCATTTAGGCTTGAGGATCTTTTACATGCAGTAAATATACTAACATGGGACAGCCGGCTTCACTTCCCCTCCGAAGGAAGGCGTACGAAGGATTTTTTTGCCCTTAAAAATCCATGACTTCGATCGGGTTTCAACCCGCAAACTTCAGTATAACAGGCCGATACGCTGCCGATTGCCGAAAGTCAGAAAACACAATTACCAAACAGTAGTTCAATTCCAAAAACTTACCCATGGCGGTACGCTATCTGAATTTACGAGGCCATTTCGGGTTTACATTTTACTTGTCTACATATGCACTATTAAAGGGGAATTAGGGGATGGCATAAAAAGGAGGAACAGTGTTAATCGAGATGAAAACAATTGGCAATAGAAATGCAATGTGGGAGAATGATGACAGCGTACTTGACGGGAACAGTAAATACTCGATTGACGAGTGGAATGAAATACGCGCCCCAGTGGGTGCCTGAAAAATACGAATATCCTAGAGTATGGATTCGAGACCCTGAAATGACTCAAATCGTGATTGCTAAAACTAAAAAATAAACGAATAACATGATGTATTAAAAGTATGGGAGACTTTTTATTGTTAAAAACATTTACGAAATATAAAACACAATGGGGACAAAATTTTGTTGGAAGTACCTATTTTCATACAGATCTTTTTTATATGAATTTTATGGGAACTTAAAAAAGGGTATGGTAGCGTTGACAAGATAATCACATTTTTCTTACGAAGTCTTCAGTTATATACTTAATGTTACATGAGAAACAAACAATATATTAGGTAAGTAAAATATTTCAGATTAATGGTGCGTATTTTTCTTGATCTGTTTTAGTTTACTGAAAAAGCGATCGTTTCATGATTTAAGGCTTTTATTATTAGAATATTACTTCATTGTGGTTGTCTCGTCTTTCAGTGCGTATCAGATATAAACAAATGAACAGATGAGAGGCAGAATGGTATAAGTCATTTACTCTTAATTTTACAGGACAGCATTTTTTCGTCTGTTGAATCGTTTGATTCCCTTTTCTCTCTACGCGGAGTACTGATGTTGAGCGGCCACTTCGAAAGATAGAGGTATGGCACTTTGCCTAAGAATGTTAGTAAACCAGTACTATCCAAATATGGAATAAATCAAAATCGGGATTTAGTGACCTATACCTATCTACCTCTCAAGCGCTCAAAACGTTTGGAAGCCGTCGCCACGAGTAACCGGTTACTGAAAATCTGCCCTTGAAAAACGCCCGTGTTCGTCGGATTGTATCTCTGCATTACAGTACATTCTCTTTAATACATCAGTACACATAATGCTACAAAGTAAATATTACTAAGAAAATAAAAAAAGAACATACACCTAATGAATGAGTTCATCAATTAAGAACGTCTAATCTGGTACCTTTTCCTTAAGAGAAATATTGATTTCTATTAATCTATTTAACTACTTCGAATAAGGACATAAATTCAGGAAAAACTAAGCAGACTCTATATTAGAGGTGTGAATAAATCGTTAGATAGCCAAGAACTCGAAAAAAATTAAAAACAAAGGAACGGTTTTCATTTTAATATTTGATTATGTTAATCCGCAATTTCACACATTTGGTTTTATTGCTAAATTCCCAAACTGCAACTCTGCTTGCAACACAGCTGACGTTGTTAGACAAAAAAAGAAGTTTTTGTCCTGGCGTGTGCCGTTTCAGAACAGCCCATTTCTACTGTTCCAAGACCCTGTTTTGCATTCGCTCGACGGCATACACCGACGTAATTATCGCTGCTACAGATCACTAGTTATTTAATAACTCCAACTTCTATAATCAATAACTGTTGTCACCGATCTCTCATCTCTTTCTGATGTAACGTATTCCGATGATCTGTGAGCAAGTTGCTACATTGAACAGAGTTTATTTATGAAAATAGATTTTATTACATGGGAGTTTTTCTGTTGTTTTTTTCTCCCTTTCAAAATTCAAAATTTATTGCTTGTTTATCCTTGAAAATAGATTTTATTACATGGGAGTTTTTGTTTTTTTCCCTTTCAAAATTCAAAATTTAAGTAGTATATGACTTAGTGTAGGGATCACAGAATTTTGAAAATGTGCACACAATTCACTTTTCCCCATAGCACGTCATACGTAGTTTTTAACTGTTTTTTGACGTAAAATAAATAAATAAATAAATAAATAAAAAGTTTTGTGATAATGCGTAACACGGTTACTTTATTCAAAACGACGATGCGATAGGGGGAAATAACAGATCACCGGTGGCGAACTATTCTTTGGGAGAAATTAATCAGAGACATTTGATAAAGAAAAACAAAGCCATTCATTTCCTTTGTGCTTGGAAGCAAAGAAATCGGTACTCGTGAATCAAACAATACTTTTTTTGTATTTTCAACGGCAATCAAATGTGGAAAACGCGTGCAGGAACAAAAGTCTACTGAAAAGGGTCCTTCAATTAGCCAGGAATAACAACCTCTTCTCTGGCACACCTTCCATTACCTCTCGGGAAGTGAAGAATTCAGCGAAGTCAATTTGGCCTCCGCCCGGTGCGTGGGCCAAAGCCTTCGTCCGAAAATTCGAAACAAAGCGGCGCCGATCTCCGCGCGCAACTTTCGATTGCGCTCTCTGCTGAGGCCCTCCCCCCCTCGCCCCCCCTCGCCACCCGGCAACCGGCCACGGCCCCTCTCTGCCGCGCCGACGAGCTTCTTCTGCTAATTAGAGGCTACGACCAACTCTTTGGCGAGAGCGACCGGCGGTTGAGGCTCGCGGCGGACCTCCCGCAGGTGAAACGCTGACAGACAGAGAGAGAGAAACAACGAGTGGGTAGAACAGTGACAGGGAGAACGAAAGCGAGAAAGATTAAGTGGAAATGAAGACGAGAGCGTGTGAGAAGAGAGAGAAAGAGTGTGAGAACAAAGGGGAGAATAAAGGATGAGGGAGGGAAAGGACAGCTGCAATGAAAACGAGATAGAGTGGAGAGAGAGAAAAAGAGGGAGAGAGAGAGAGAGAGAGAGAGAGGGAGAGAGAGGATGACTGAAAGAGCAGTAACCGTGAAGTTTGGAGTTATCAGCATATGGGACTGCCATTATTGAAAGTGAAGTGATTGAAATGTCTGTGTTCTGAAACTTAATTGACCATTTCACGAAGTGACGAGGTTTTAAATCAGAGGCGTCGTAGAAAAGAGAGCATTGAAGAAGTAACAAATCGGCAATGACACACGAATAAGAATTCAATTTACTCAGAGGCGACATGCAAAACCCCCTCCAGGAGATACAATTCAAAATAGTATTACTTTTTGTAGTAACTAGGGCAAGAACAGCAAAGGCTGATACCTTAAAAATATAGTGTTGCCTTAATCACTGTTAATCAGAAGAAAACATTAAATGAGGTTGATTACTTCATTGATTGTTTAGTGATTCAAGACGCGTCAACTGATAGTAACCGTACGTGTAGGGCATGCATTTATCCCGGTAGGAGGCGAAAAGCTCGCGCGCGGTCCGTGGCCCGTTTGGTAGGGTTCTGTTCCGGTATGCGCCTGGTGTTGATCGGAGAAACAACGGAAAATTACCTATCAGAGCAACCGGTCGCTAGAATTCTGCATTCAGCGTCTTTATTCGGCCTAGCGAAGTAGCTAGTGTCGAAAACCTGGCCACAGCCGGTACTGTCACCCTTTCGATCAGCGGAATGTGACATCAAAGGTTCTGAGTCACGTAAGCTTCTTTATTTGAGGTTGACATAGACAAACACTCTATTTAGTACCAGTAGTTTACATTTTTAGGAATAAAGTATGACAAACAAATATCTTAAGGCCGCTTCGACCACATTTCGTCAAAGTCATGATTTTCTAACGACCAGTTGCGAGATAACTGTCGGTTAGTCCGTTTGTGTCTTCAATCATTTAATTTTAACCTGAGGTTTATTATTTGCAAATGTCAGTCAATAATGCGTAAGTTGGCAACGTGAAATGTGATTTTCAGAGTAAATATAAGAGTATTGAGGAGTCACCTGCATTTTCTCTGACGTATCGCGGGCTCTCATTCATGTGTCAAAAGCGTGCTTGTTGATTTTCGGTGTACCCAAGTCATAAGTTATGGTTGTAGTCTTAATATCAGTAGTGTTATTAATATTTTATTTTCTAACGGATAAAAAGAAAAGAAACGCAAACTTTTTGAACAAGGATGTGGAAATATCAATATAGATCAGAAAAGTAAAATATTCTAGAACGCAAAACGTCCAACACATTCACGTGGAAAGAGAAAGACATGATATGTATTTACGATGTGTATGGTATTTTTTATATTTATTAATTTTAAGTTATGACTGTACCCGTGCATATTAAGCGTATATTTATATCTATGTATAAGTATTCTCGCTTAAGTAGGTATATAAGGAGAAATATACGAAGTACTGTGATGATCCAGACGGACTTAAGAACATTAAATTTAATATATTTTAATAGACACGAAGGCGACATATTTACGAAACCCAAATGACTGAATTGGGAAGAACAGTGTTTATTTACTTATTATGTCGGAACTGAGTAACTGTGAAAACGGAAAACAGATAGAAGTAAATAAATAGAAATATATTTATAAATATTATATTTATAAATATTAATAACTGCTAATTAGTTGCAAAACTAAGGAAATTGTTTATTTATACACTTAGTTAAGTGCAAAAAATAGAAACACTTTCAGTTGGCACGCCTAGCAATGGGGCATTGTTGTGTATATGAATAGTTTAATATCTTTTTGTTTATTATCAAACCTACGTGAACTGCCTGTCTTTTTCAATACAATTGTGGCATTGGTTAGAACTTTTTCCAAGTGATATCTGAAGGGTATGGGTATGGAAAAAATTGCAAAATTATAATTTTAAGTAACCGTAAATCAAGAGGATATGTGCTCTTGAACCCCTATAGTCAAATTTGCATCACACATATTTTGTATATTTATTGAAAAATAATTCTTCCTATTTCGAAAATTTTCTGGATTATCTCTTGCTGGTGATTGAATTTTAACATAAATTCAATCAAATACACCAACTGCTTGAGGGATCTGAACTACTTCATTACGATAAAGCTGAACTTCATGCAGTACGTCAGCATATGGCCTTTTATGCTGTACTTTCTTAAAGAGCAAATTGCCGGAAGCACGTCATGAATGAATGCAGAAACTGATCCCTTACTAATCCAAACGATCTCTGCCATGGATATTTGCAGATGCATAAAACGAAAAGTCAGCGGTAAATTATTTCTAGCTTCTGTATTTTCCTGAAATACACGGAAATAAAATATAAATTGTCTCTCAAATATTGGCCTTATCAGTTAGTATAATACATTTTTCTCATAAAGCTATTTCCCTTCTGTATACTTCTTACTGCTCTGTATACTTTCATACACCTAAAAGATAAATTATGAAGTGCAAATTCCTTCATAAAGTCTTTCTTAATTGAAATATATTGTCAAACTTCACAAATGTTATACCGATTTTTATCAAATACATTGCAAATGCAGATTATAATAGACTTATCTAATACGCCAGGGTGATATTATTAATACTATTTTTGAAATATAATCATTACACGTCTTTTAAAAGACTTTTTTTAATAATCTCTGAACATTAATTTAAATTCATCTCTGAAAATTAGGTAGCGGTAAGCTCTTTCTTCTTTTCTCTTTCCGCAAGGGAATTCTATAAGAAATATTGCAATTCTTCCGAATATAATTGCCATGTTGCCATGTTCCGTGCCATGACTGTGGATGGAAGGCCACTCTGTCTAGGACACGGCGTCTCCCAAACAGCCTCAGGCGGTGGAGCCACAAGCTCTCTTTTAAACAATATTTGAACGGTAGCATGTCGCAACTTAAAAGGTTAGACTTCAGTACAGTACAAGTGCAATTCATGTACTAATACATATAGTTATTAGGTACCGTAAGTAATATTTATTGATGGAAAACAAGGAAACTCACACTTATTCAGAAACATAAATCAACAGCCAAATATGTGGTAAATACAAGTTCGATTTCAATCAAAGTAAATTAAGGCGTAAGCTTATCGTATCCTTCAACAAAACCAGGAAATATTCCTTGAATCCCATTCTTGTGTTTGTTTTTTGTTCAAAGAAAATACAGGACATGTGACTGATTTGCAGTGCTCCGAACAGGACATTGTACAAAGTTATCATTTATAAATGTCAATACTCCCGTTTATAACCTTGTTGTGACCACTTAATTTCACCTGGGTGTCCGACAAAGATCCCAGTTATGTAGATTTTGGTGCCCATAGGTTTCAATGATTTGTGTTCTTATTTCCTAATGAGATGAACGTATCTAAAATGTACCCAGAAAAGTAAAAAGTAATGAAATTAGCATCTATTTTTACCTGAGTAGACTTGAAATGTCAGTATTGTACAGGAATGTTCCAGATTCCATATTCTCACCTAGAAGAAAGAAAACTCAACGTTACAAAGTATGAATTATTCATATCAAGTATTAAGGACAGTAAGAACACTTCTAAAAACTAATTTCAGATTTAACTCGATAAAACAACACAAAAAAAATAGATTAATAGATGCGTTGAAAATAACGTTAATTCAATGGCTTTTGGTATTTCTTTAGAGAAGATCCCTAGCAGAATAAAATTCAAATTTCCTAAAGATAAATCGCGTCCATTTTAATGATTAGTATTATTATTATTGATATCAGAGAAATAATTTAATTAAAATCAAAATAATTTAAAAATAAACATCTATCTAAAACTACCAATATTAGTGATGGTGTAAATGAGTAAACAATAAGCGATGGTGCGAAAACTTCATTGTGAATTTCTATTGTGGATAACATTTATTCAAACTCTTGAAAGGCCCTCTGACCAAACAATAAATAAATAAATAAATAAATAAATAAATAAATAAATAAAGAAAGAAAGAAAGACAGAAAGAAAGAAAGAATGAAAGAAAGAGAAGACACTACCATTAAAAAGCTATTAACAATAAACTCGTGATTCGAAAGTGTATGCTGCAAAAGAGTACGAAAACAGAAACGCGAATAAATAATTTATGTGGTGTATACTATTACAGTGATTGCAAAATATTGTTTTACAATAAGGTGACAATTATATGACGAAGGGAATAAAGTAATTCGATAAGGCGATTTATAAACAAAACGTATTAAAAAAGTGTGTAATAGTCAAAAATTGAAAAGTAATTATTTTTGAAAATAGCGCGCGTAAATATAACTAAATTAACTGATGCAAACTAGAGTACGAAATGTACAAACAATTTAGATAAAATCTTGGAATTGAAGAGTACAATTACGATCAACTATTTAAAATACTCTGTATTTGCAGAAACTGATGAGAGTTGTCATGAATGTTACTCTCAGGTTACTACTTTCATTTTTGTTAAGATTCATTACTTTTATTTATTATTAAATAACGTTCATCTTTGCTTGGCTGTCAATTATCTGCGTACGTATCTCACAGAGGGCTCCTTCAGTAAGCTAGTAGGGGAGAGTAAGGTTAACTAGGCCGGTTAGGTTAAGTGGTCCACACATTTAAATGTTGGTGGGAAGAGATTCCTTTTTTCACGAGATGGCATTCGTAGAATGACAGGGCTGATAATCTAAGCCACCTTCACAAGTTGCCGACCTTCATTGTTGAGTACAGTATGGCATAACAACTATAAGAATATAGATTGAATAACAACGACAAGAAAAATATTCACACTAGGTTAATTGTTAGTATTTCTGATTTATAATAGTGGGTTTTGTTTTTAATAATACGTTGTGGCTAGTATGTTTTCAGGTATATAACGAAAATATGTGCCATGTGGTTAACGGGACCGCCGGGACGTTAGGTTAAGTGGATCGGTCCAGTTACCCCCTTTAGTTTTTCGATATTGCTAATTGGAGATTTGCACTTAACAGTGACATCAGTTGATGACCTGATCAATCTCTCCAAAATGCTTTTGTTTCCACAGTAGATATTTTTACAAAACTTTCATGCCAGTTGAAGGATGGCAGGGCATAATTTAAAGACATGATTAATTTATCGTGAATTTGGATCAGTACATTCTTCGCTAAGCATTTTCTTGATTTATGTGTAGAAAATTTATAGCAATGCGTAGAAGCATGTTTTTTTCATTAAAACCTCAATGTTATTTCCACAATTTATTTCAATTTCTGGGCCACTTAACCTTACCGGTTAGATTAACGGTCCTATTGCAAATCTATCAAACATTCCATATTTGACAAGTACTGTTGGCACAATGATGTTTGTTCCCACAATATAAGGAGAAAGCCTCACTGAAATATAATGCAAAATTCCACGTGTATAGGTCAAGTAAATAACATTTTAATTCAAATTAAAAAAAGGTGGACCAGTTACCCTAACTCTCCTCTACATTCATTTATCGAGATTGGTGATAAGTGGTACGAGATAGTAGGTAACTTTAAATATTAAAGACAGTAAATAAAATGTCAGCCAAACCAACGACTACCAGATGAAATGATCCACGCCCACAGCATGCTTCAAATCCACACTATTTCTCTGCATTTAGCGAGTACAATTGTTAATGAATATTACACTACAGTATTCTTGTCTGAATAGATATGATGAGAAAGGAAAAAATTGACAAATTACACGCAAAATTATTAAACATCATATCATCCCTTTAAATAATATTAAATACGAATTAATCAAATTTTTTTTATATATATATATATATATATATATATATATATATATATATATATATATATTACTTTTCTGCAAAAATATTTAGGCAGTCTTCCTGTTTTTTCTATGTTGCAAAGTTCTTATTTCTTTCATTTTTCTACAGACGTCTCCTGCACATCTTTCTCTTTCGTAAGAAATTGTGACAGTGGATTGCAGATAAGGCGAATTATTCCATTTTGTGAATAAGCACTCGTCATAGACACGGCTGAAAAGAATGTCATGATACGTACCGCTCAGACCAGGAGCTCACAATGCGCTGACGCCATTACACCCAACGTATATGACAGATGACGCGCAGCTCAGCGATCAACTTTGATTATGCTCACGGGAAATGATTCAGCGAAAGGATAAAAATAAAAGTTCAGTCGATCTCAGAAACGTACAACGAAGAAATACATGAACTATCAGAAGAATAATGCATCGCAATAATTTAGAAACATCTATTGCAATTACATCATATTACTAACGCTTCATGCCATTTTACTCTTCAAATTGAACCCGGGGTTCCTGACTTTTCACAATATTCCGTCGAAATTCGCCTGGTATTGACCGAAAAAATCACGGAAAACAACTGGATAGAGCAACTGGAATTTTCCTGCACAGTGCGGCAGAATTCCACTTCACTTTTTGGATTCAAATCCTAGGACTTCTCTAACAGCCACACTGCAGCGTCAAGAGTTCTGACAGCGTCAAGAGTTCGGCAGAGCGGATCACATGCACAAAATTCAGCCAAGAATTCAGAAAACGGACGTTGGGAAATATTCATTCGCGAATCGAACTATTAGAGACTGGAACGGCTTGCCTGTGACAATCTTTAATCCCTTTCCTCATGATGTCAGCAAATTTAAAAATAAATTA
The DNA here is from genome assembly GCA_964035755.1 of Teleogryllus oceanicus. NCBI lineage: Eukaryota > Metazoa > Arthropoda > Insecta > Orthoptera > Gryllidae > Teleogryllus > Teleogryllus oceanicus. Next base: position 5,776,742 of record CAXIVR010000007.1, read on the forward strand.
AATTCCTAGATGTTTATATGTGTCTTATTATCTCCTATGTAAAGTATGTTATATTATATTATTATTACATTATTATTATTATTACTATTATTATTACTATTACTATTACTATTATTATTATTATGTGCAGTGGCGTGTAGTGCAGTGATGTGAAGTTGAGGGAAATGAGTGAGTCAAAATCACATTAAAACGTGATTGGCAAAAGTGATTGGCAGTATGGTGAGGTGAGACGAGGCGAGGTGAAGTGAAGTGAAATGAAGTGAAGTGAAGTGAAGTGAAGTGGAGGGCCATGGAAGCTTGCACGGTGAAATGTTTATGTTAAATTGTAAAGTGTAAAAAATTTGTAAAATTTTGTATAGTTGTTAAGTTCTGTAATGTTCAGTTAGTGTATTCTGCCACCAAGTTCTGGAACGTATTTGCAGAATTAGTAATAAATCTAAATCTAAAGCATAAGAGGTACATCTGAAGCTCTAAACAGTTGATTTGCCCGAGAAAGGCGGGTGGCAGCCAGGTGAAGCCGAAGCCCTTGGCGACAGGCGGCGGCGTCGTGCGGAAGAGAAGGGGCCGCGGTGGGAGGGGGGGGGGGGGGAAGAAGGACGCGCCCCGCCCCCGCTTCCGAAGGCGAAATATCGCCGCGCCGCGCCGCGAGAGGGCGCGCACGAGAGCGCGCGCGACGGCGCAAGAGCAACGCGCGCCTGGGGAGCAGCCGCAGCCTCCGCGCGGGCTTAGGCCCCGCAGCACGGCGCGACACTTCCCTCGTTGCGCACCCCTTCCCATGACACCGCGCCCAGCCCCCGCTGCTCGGCTTTGCCTCCACCATGCCATTCACTTCACCACGCCTTCCCCTTTCATCCATCACGCTTCTGCCCCTCCCCCTTTCGCCTTCCCCTTCATCCACCACCCTTCTCCTCCTCTCCCCTACGCCTTTCCCTCCACCATGCCATTCACTTCACCACGCCTTCCCCTTTCATCCATCACGCTTCTGCCCCTCCCCCTTTCGCCTTCCCCTTCATCCACCACTCTTCTCCTCCTCTCCCTACGCCTTTCCCTCCACCATGCCATTCACTTCACCACGCCTTCCCCTTTCATCCATCACGCTTCTGCCCCTCCGCTTTCGCCTTCCCTTCATCCACCACCTTCTCCTCCTCCCCTACGCCTTTCCCTCCACCATGCCATTCACTTCACCACGCCTTCCCCTTTCATCCATCACGCTTCTGCCCCTCCCCCTTTCTGCCTTCCCTTCATCCACCACTCTTCTCCTCCTCTCCCCTACGCCTTTCCCTCCACCATGCCATTCACTTCACCACGCCTTCCCTTTCATCCATCACGCTTCTGCCCCTCCCTTTCGCCTTCCCCTTCATCCACCACCCTTCTCCTCCTCTCCCCTACGCCTTTCCCTCCACCATGCCATTCACTTCACCACGCCTTCCCCTTTCATCCATCACGCTTCTGCCCCTCCCCCTTTCGCCTTCCCCTTCATCCACCACTCTTCTCCTCCTCTCCCCTACGCCTTTCCCTCCACCATGCCATTCACTTCACCACCCTTCCCCTTTCATCCATCACGCTTCTGCCCCTCCCGCTTTCGCCTTCCCCTTCATCCACCACCCTTCTCCTCCTCTCCCCTACGCCTTTCCCTCCACCATGCCATTCACTTCACCACGCCTTCCCCCTTTCATCCATCACGCTTCTGCCCTCCCCTTTCGCCTTCCCTTCATCCACCCCACCCGCTTTCCTTCCACCTTCCCTCACCACGGCTACCCCTCCCGCATGGTTTTCCCTTTCATCCTCCACGCCATTCTCTCTCCCTTTTTCCCCTCTTCTTCATCGCTTCCTCTCTTTCATGCCTTTTCCTCAACTTTGCCTCTCTCTAACAAATACCACTGTACCTCTTGACGTTTTTCTCTCAGTCTCACCCTTTACCTTTCTATCTCACCGGCTCTCCTCACACACTGGCTCTTCCATCCCATTGCCGATTCCAAGCCACCAGCTCTTTCGAACCACCGGCTCTTCGCACGGCAGCCTCTGAAGTTCGCCAGTCGTTCTGGTTCATCGCCCTTTGCTGCCAAATATTCTCCTTCCACACCATTCACCGCTCTCCGTCTTTGATCGCACAGCAACTCGTCGGTACGCCTCAACGTCACTGCGCCTTCCACACAGCCCCACACCCACTCTCCTTCCGTCACACGCGCATATTGGGGCGCCATCTCTTTTGGACCCCGCCGTCTCTAATTTCGACCTTCACATCGCCTCGTCGGCATTCCCACCTCTACGCCACCACTCCCCTTTACCGCGGTCGAACGGATGGACAGAGAGACGTTTTGCCGTCAGTCGATTTTTCGGTATGAAGGATGACCAAACATGGAGCACGTGTTAGAGATTTTTTCTATATGTAGCAACTGAATTTATCCACTTCTTCGTTATTGGGCCCCGACAATAAGTTTTTTGTGTCGAAAGTTTGCCATTTTGCAGCGCACGATTACAATTCTTTCTCTTCTCACGTTAGTAATTGTGATATATTTATATATTATATATTATACTTTCGTATAAATATATTTTCGGTTTTTTTAGTCAATGAGAAGAATACATGAAAGTAAAGTTTATTTCATGTGATTGAATGCATTTAGCATATTCCATAGAAAAACTGAAAACATGAAAATGGTTTCGAGAAAATCTGGTTAATATTTTTTAACATTGCCCATATTTCACTAACATTAAGCAAAATGTACTTAAGTTTTCAAACAAAGGTAAATTCATGAAAGAACACAGTGTGGAACAAATTTCATTTAAAGAAACATTCTCTATTTTTATCATTGTCGTTGTCTAAAGGAGATAATTTGTTAGCCCTTTAGCATTTAGCAGTTTTTAGCTTTGAACATTTTAGCAATTTTCAAAATTTAAGTTTACTGTTAAAACGGGGTCTGTGATATCTTTATAAGTGAATTAAACTCTTATTTTAACTATGTTACAAATTGGAATCAATTTGAGAAAATTTTGAAAATATCGCAAACGTTTCATGTTTAGTACCAAATTTTATTATATTTTTTTCTTCAAAATCGCAATGCTTTATTCCAGTTGACATTGACAGGAGAATATTAATTTTTCCAAATTTCTACTAGACGTTCAGTTGCTAGTAGATACATGGAAGAATGTTTACAAAGTTTTGAAACAAACCGAGATGTATCTGTGTTTGCATTCACAGACCTTCCTCTGTTTTACAAAACGGAGATTATCACTACGTCGCCCCCGTCTCCTTGAATGTCTAGAAAAAACCCACGACTACCTTTTCTGAACACGGTTGCAAATAAATGGCCCAAGAAGAAGAAGAAGAATCATACCCGTATTTCCTTCCAGCTGTCGGTGTTGACGTTTACACCGCCTATCCCACCGCTGCCACCAGAATTACTACTGCCTGCGTCGGCGCGAGCGCGCGGCATTTCACGCGCCTGGGCTCCGACGAGGATTTGCGGCGGCGGAGGTGGCGCCGCGCGCGGCGGCGGGGGGAGGCTCCGCGGGGGGGGGATCCGCTCGCGTGAGGTGAGAGATCGTGTGTATAATGTATGTGCGGATGTTGCAGGTGCGAGAAGAGGAAGGCAGGATATTAAAATGTATGGTTCCCTTACGTCTGGGAAATTAGGGTTGCGAATTCTACGTATGTAGTACGAGTTTCGTACACGACCACCTGAAATTTAGGAGGAAAGCAAAGATCTTGTAGATGTGCAGTGTTTTATATTCGAAATTGAAAGGTGCATGCAAGTGTATCAATAATGTATGTATATTCATGAGTAGAATATCAATATTATTTAATAATCATTAATTAGAATAACGTGATTTTGTTAAACTGTATAAAATGATACTAAACAAAAAAAACTGGTGTCCGTCTACTGTTTTATAATGAGGATCCCAATGCGAACAAGAATATGTTTTTAACAATTAAAATATATAACATAAATTAACATTATTTTCTTTCTTCAATTGAAAAGTGTTCATATTTCGTAATATTCTGATAATTCTTTATTGTTATAAAGAAACAATATAATATCCAAAATGTATGTGACATATGGTATAATGTACTACTGTTTGCTACCAACGCATAAAAATAGAAGGAAAATGTTGATAGAAATATGGGCTATTAATACATAAAATAATAATAGAGAAATCATGGCCTTTGTAATAAACCAACCTCCCATCATTGTTTTCCTACCGCAAATTATAAATCGATAAGCATTTGTTTTCTGTTTGTATCACACAATACTTTACTCCCCCAAAACAATTGGTAAACAATCCTTGCTCTTACTAGAAAATATACAAAAAATATTAGCTCTTATAAATGGGTCTATACAATTCCTATCATTTGTTTGTTTTCAATTCATTTTTTTAAAATTTGTGTTTGTCGTTGCAGAATTTGGTAGAGTAAACTGCCACAAGCGTTGTAAAATTTCTCCACAAAATGTCAGGTCAGCAGCATTCAAATTCCGATGAAAATCAGGAAGTTAAGTGCTACTTTTGACTAACCGAAAGAAGCGAGCATTTGCGTTCATTCATTTTCAACGTTTGAACGGGAAACGCAGCGTTTAGCACACGCGATGTAGATCGTGCAACGTCGAATCCAAAGCACTGTCAAACCTCCACGCAACCGAAATTGTTTTGGCTGCGCGCGCGCGCGCGCTGCGAAGCCATTTGCCGTCGGGGAAGCGCGAAAAGCGAAGTGTTATTGCGCCTTCGGTGAGCGGCCGGCGGGTCGTCGGGCGGGGCGACGGATGGCCGGTAATTAAAGCGAACGCGCAGCAGTGTGGGTGTGTCCACACGTCGAATGCCTAATTCCCCGCCTTTAACTCCCGTTGGCACAACGACTCACACACACACACACACACACACACACACACACACACACGTGCCCACTCGCACTCTCCCAATGCGCCTGTTACGGGTCGCCGACCGCGCGTAGTTCCTACCAGGTCACCTCCCCTCTCCCCATTCATTCCCCCTCCCCGCCTCCCTCTCCCTCTTTTATCTCCTGTCTCCACTTCCAACAGCGGCCCCTCGAGCGCCGGCCGCGGAAAGGGCCGGCCTTTGTTCGTCGACTGTTTAGGCCTCGAAGCCCGGCCTGCTCAGCGTCTCCGGACACCCCAACTTCCCAGCGCGCCTGAGCTTCGGGACGTTATGCAACCCGCAGCACGGGCGCGTATTACGGGACGGAGACGGAACTCGTAGGGGCTCTCGGGCAACTTCTGTGCTAATTAAAAGGATTTGGCGGCGGAATGCCCTGGAACAAAAGACCAAGCACAATACGGGTACTGTTGTGGAAATTGAAGCGGATTGATGGACCGCTGGGGGTCGTGGATTAACACTTGTAAACGCATCAGTTATTATTTGGTAATTCATATGATGGATTAATATATTTCACGATTGTGAGTCATATTTTGCCATTACCTTCCAGCTAGTTTTTTCTTCCTATATTAATTAAGTGCATTTTTTAGATATAAATATAAATAATGGTTATTTCTAACTTAACAATATGTTCTTAATTCTCATTGATGGTGTTCTATTTTTCTTTCAAAGGGTTTTGTAATTAACCTCACCAAACATAGGAGATTGTCAGGCTTTCGTTTAATCTTCATAACTTTTTAAAAACAGAACGCCTGCAATAATAGATATTTCTGTACATAGTTTATAGTTATAAGACGCTTTAAGTAAGTAAGAATTCCAATATTCTTAATACACAAAATTAACAAAAATGAATATTCCTAATTCGCTTGATCGATTGATTGATTGATAATTCAATGTGTCCGGGCGTGTTAACGCAGGTTCATCATGGTGTTAAAGGGGTGAGAGTGAGATCCGGCACATACCTACACCTCGGCTTTCAGGGTTTAGCAGCCCGGTCAGAAGCACTGCCGTGACAACACAGATTCCCTGAGCAACCTAATTCACATTCGTTTTATACAGTCAAATTGAAAAAAGAAAAATTAATACTTCGATGCTCGGAATAAGTGAAGTTTGTTTTAGCGATTGTTACATTCATTGCAAATGTGAGACGGTAAGCATAACTGACCATTAAAGTTATGAACATTCCGCGAATTACAAAGTGTATTTGTGAATATAATGGGTTTGGCTCGCCCCAAATGCTCCGCGGCTTGGAAATCGAAGCGTCGGGACGCGCTGTAGATCGGCGGTTCAGAAATCGTACGCTGGCACCAATCGTCCAGATTTTCTCTCCGTTGCTGAGCTCAAAAACAGCAAAAGGAGCAAAAAGCCGCTGACCGCTCTCTTCCGGCGAGAGCGGGAACCAGGGCTGGCGACGCACCAGCAGAGCGCGGGCGGGTCGATGACGACGCCTGCCCCCCTCCCCAATTCCCCTTCCGCCCTTCTGCCCTTCCGCCCCCACTTCCCGCTCGCCCAGCGCCAAACCGCTCTCCCAACCCCAGCGCCACTGTTTCTCGCCCCTTCCTCTCCCTCCCCGCGACCTAAAATCCCAATACCAGCAGCACTCTGTGTTTATTCGGTGTCTTCAAGTTTTTTTACGATATTTGGTGTTTTTCAATAATATTTTTCTTTGGAGTGATTTTACGTCTTGTTTTACATTCTGTTGGTTCTCTGTCTTCTGTGTTGGCGTTCATTTCTTATTACTTATTACATTTTTATTTTCTATCTCCTGTGACCTACTTTCTTTTTTAGATAACATTAAATTTATTTTCAAGCATTTTTTAAAAAATGAATGATTTTGTTCACATTAAACTCTTAGTACTGAAAATACCAATGTTAAATAAAGAAATGAAAATATAATTTTATAGGGAAAAATTACTGAATAAGGATAATTATGAAATATTGTGAATATATACTAATTGTATGTGCATTATGTTTATAAACTCAGACAAATCACTGTAGCTGAAACAATATGGTACATACGCTCTACTACTGAACAAGTGTTGGACAATATAGACTAAGAACAAATTTTAGACTGTATAGGGGTTTGATTTCTCGGCAAACCCCACCGATCGGCGTTCCGGTACCACGGGAACAATTATTAATATATATTATAAATATCTATACATTCTTTTAAATTAATAATTAATTTGAGGTGCGTTCCGGTACCTAAAATATTATATAATTGGTATATTTATTTAATCTATATAATTTATTACACATACCATCTATACTCTCATTGTGATAACTAAAATGATTCAACGATAACAATAAAGAAGTTGAAATACGGGGTGATGGTGTTTGAAAAATTTTAAAAAGGAGTTACTAGCAGAGTGATTTACGTTGTGTATTACTGAGTTCACAAAAGTGGTATATCAGTTATAAAGACTTATTAACCAAGTCTCACACAAAAATGGAATTGAGATTTATGCAAATTTCAATTCATTTGCAATGGAACTTCCCATATTTGAAGATAAATGCAGAATTTTCAGCAAAATGTTCGCGCAGATGTAAATAAATGATAAAAAATGTATATAAAGTAAATTTTGATGGCGATAATTACATGATACAACACTCGGTTATCTAATTGTAGTTGATATAGTAGTTGTAGTTTGTGTGAACGAATTGTAGTTTGATATATATATATATATATATATATATATATATATATATATATATATATATATATATATCTGCTTGTGTGTGTGTTTATATTCCTGAACATTTACAGTGAGGAGAAGGATCTCACTTGAACATATATATAAGCGCATATTTTGCGTCTGATGACTAACGCTATCTGCATGTTCTCTTCTTAGCCAAATATATCTCCGAGCTGTAGAACATCGCACAAGATATGTATTCATGAACTTATACTTTCAGATGTGCGAAAATAGAGTACTCTTCCTCTCTCTTCCCTTTCCCTTTCCCTCTTTCTTATTTTATTTTTCGATTACGCACGAGCTCTCTGTTATTCTATTTTTCGTGGACAGCAGTGACAAAAGAACGAAAGCGCAGCCCAACGTGTTTCCAAGCCACTCCCCCGTCGCAACCCTGCGGAACGCCCTCCACATACCGAGCACGTCCACCGGCCCGCGTTTGCGCATGCGCAGTGCTCGGGCAGCGCCGCGCCGCTCGCATTTTAATTCCGCGTCCACGCGCCAGGCAGCGCGTTCTCCCGACATATCACGTCTCACGTGTCATCCGTCAAGACATCGCGACGGCGAGGTTGATGTACGCAAAACACAGATTGTAGAACACGGTCATCAAGGAAATGTTCAAGTACTAATTCAGAAAATGGGTTGGCACGTCTCTATTTGGGTAAAGCGTTGTATTCAGTGCGCATGCAGCTATTTTATATACTGCGTAGAGAAGGAATTGAAAATGGTAAATTAAAGAACGCCACAATATTCAACGTAAATAAATCCTCCGACAATTCTCGTACCGGGAGCAGTAACTCAGTGCATCAAATGATGTCACTGCAGCGCCTCTGACCGGGAGGTCCTAGGTTCGAGACCTGACGGTGACACAATTTTCGACACTAGTTTTTCGGCTAGGTCGAATTCAGTCGCTGTCTGGTGGAGAATTCTAGCGGTTGGCTGTTCCGATCGGTAGTTTTCCGTGCTTTCTCCGATCCACACCAAGCGAATGTCGGAGCAATACCCTAACAAACGGGCCACGGACCACGCGCGATCTTTCCTTCCTCTTACTTGTCCTATTCTCTCACACACACTTACACTACACATGCACTACACTACTACATATTCCGGGAGACCGATCGGAAGCTTAGAGCTTGTCCCGGCTGAGGCGGTGTCCCGCTGGTGGGAGAGTCCTGGTTATGGGGAACCCCGTGAGTTGACGGTAGGTCGGCGCCGGATCTTGCCATTAAGAGGGGGAAGATCACCGCCATCTCACGACGAATGAACTTGCACTACACTAACGAGAATAATGACCTAAGCTGTTGACGCGCCCGGAATCACCAACCAACCAACCAACAATTCTCGTCCTTATCCGATCTCATATTCGAGTAGCTGGGGAGCACGTAAAGGATACAATATATTTTGAGACTTTTATTGTGGCATCGCCTGGCACCCACTAATATTTGTATGGAATTAAAATTAACGCTGAAGACCTACTAGGCGCTATCTAGAAAATCCCAAGCAATATCCCCAACGTTGAGCGTGAGCGATGGAGTGAATCTTCGGGATTGGGCCAATGGGAAATCTTGATAAGAAACTGGGCTTTAAAAATGAAAAACTACAAACTGACTTTAATATTACGATTTTTCACTACAAATTTAATCTTATCAAGTGTCTTACCTTTCAAAAGGAGCATGCGTGTTTTGAATTATTTTCTGACTTTTTGTTTTCGTCTTTAAAAACGTCTACTTACGCTGGACTGTTCCAATCGAATGAAAATTAGGTACATCGCATTTCTAAATCCATTATAATATTTTAGTATTCAAAAAGTTAAGGATATACTCACATTTCTCATGCCAAAAGATATAATCAGTGTGGCTTTTAAGAGTTTTAATTTTGCATGGGAATAATTTTTATTTCTTAAACAATGGTCACAAGACAATAAAAACATTATAAAAGTGTACACCAAACGCAAACTGTTATTTCGTCAGATCAGAGCGCCCTTACCCCCATGTCATTTCTCCACATACGTTCAAGAGTAAAATATTTTTATATAATACAAAATATCTTTAACTACATAACTCACATTCTAAAAATAAAACATCTCCGAGTAAATTTGAAATCACTATAAATGATAACCGTTAAACACGAATGAAGTCCAACTATTAGTTGTGCTGAACCCTTAATAAAAGTGAAATATTTAAATATGTTAAAAATTAATGTTTATTAAAACCAACAATAATTCACTGATATTTGTAATTACAGATCAATGCTGTAGAATAGTATCTTTCAAATATGGCATAATACACATTAAGTGGAAAACATACTATTTGCGGACCGTTTTATAGTACTGGATCGCGTGTGCAAGTTCGTGCGTGATCTATTGGCGGCCGGTGTTTTGTGCATGTCTCCCTGTAATAAATTACTATATTATAAGATCTCGCTTTTAAATTCCGCTAGGTAAATATACTGAATCAGCTTTCTGATAAGCATGTTGCCCATTTGGGCAGGGTGATAAGTTTGTTGAAGTAGAAGTTGGCGGACGTCATTTATGAGTTTCCAAAACACCGTTATTGAGGTATATACGGACTCTTCTCTGGCAATTGGATAGTTTATTACGACACAGAATAACGATAATTTTCATGCGAAGGACGACGTAGCCATCTGTCAACTTTATGTTATTCAGATAGATTATTAGAGTTATTTCGGTCTGAAAATGTTGGATCCAAAGATTCCAGACCAAAACCTAAGACGAAACCATTGTTGATTCAGAAACATTGTTTGTTAGAACTAGAAAAATAATCACACTGTATTTCACAAACAGACTGTGTCGTGTATTTAAGATTCCATTCAAAATAATTCAAAAAACGCACTCATTTCAATTCAAAATTCAATAGTGTTACTAGCTTATTTACACTTTGCGGCGATATATATTTAATCTAGCTATCAACAATCTAAAATATTAAAACGTGACAACGATTTAATATTGGAACACATCACTACAGTATTACTAACTTAATATTCTGAACAACACAATATTAGTAAAATACATAAAAGCAGACCTATTTTCAATGCAAATTAACGGGAACTCGCAGTTGGAACCACACAAATATTACATTTTAAATTAAATTTATTTTACGTCAAAAAACAGTTGAAACTGCGAATGACGTGCTATGGGAAGAAATGAATTCTGTGCACATTTTCAAAATTCTGTGATCCCTACACTGAGTCATATACTACATAAATTTTGAAAATTAAAAAAACATAATAATAAAATAAAAAAAGCTCTCATTCATTTCAATTTATTCATTTCAATTCATTCATTTCTGATAAGTATATGATCTCGTTGAGGTTTTGCTTTTTTGATGCCTGGGTGGATTAAACATGCGTGTTTGCTATTTGTCATCATTGCGTGAAATTATGGTCGCCCATATTAAGCAAAGAGCGATAGACAGAAACCCGCAAGGTCGAGAGCATTCCTTTTCTGATCTGCGTGGTCGAACTTGGGTGCTGCGCATTTAATGCTGTGACCATAGTATCTTTGAACTTTGTGCGCTTAGGCAAAATTTGTTTCAATCAAGAACAAAGTCTAATATTTCTTCAAGAACACAATAAATAAATAAATAAATAAATAAATAAATAAATAAATAAATAAATAAATAAATAAATAAATAAATAAATAAATAAATAAATAAATAAATAAATAAATAAATAAATAAATAAATAAATAAATAAATAAATAAATAAATAAATAAATAAATAAATAAATAAATAAATAAATAAATAAATAAATAAATAAATAAATAAAAAATAAATAAATAAATAAATAAATAAATAAATAAATAAATAAAATAAATTAGTGATACTACAAGCAAAACTCAGCGCATTTAGCACCGCTGTACGTCTCCTTTGCAACTGAAAAAATATTGTTTAAAAAGATGTACACTACGTTTCTAAACAAACAAAAAAAACTTTTCAAATCGTAGAGTAAGGTAAAGATACCCTTGCGCATTTGCACACAGGCCCATGTGGCCCAAGGGGGAGATGAAGGTAGGACTCCACCGAGAAGTCGCCGACGGCACAAGGAGGAGGTTGTGTGACGCGCACAACAGTTCAGCCACCTTAGCCTTAGGAAACATCATGGTACTCACTTGGAAAGGAGTCTCAGTTGACTCAGAGTCGCCCTGAATGGAAATTTCCAGATAAAAATTGCAACCTATGTCGGGATTTTAACCTGAGCCTTTAAGGTGAGGAAGCCATAGCTCTACCACGGCGCCGTCGCAGCTTCTCAAATGCTAAGCAGTAGTAGTGCATTTTACACCATTAGGCGTCTGTCGCATCCGAGTTTCCATTTGAGTCTGTCACTGCAGTCTTCTGCAGTTAATCCTCTTCTAGCCATCGCCTTCTCCACTCCTTCCTTCCATGTACCCATTCTGGGTCTTCCTCGTCTTCTCTGCGATGTTGTTTTCCAATTCCAGAGCTTTAGAGGCCATTCTGTTTAAGTGACCATACCATTTGAGCCTTTTAATTTCAATGGTATCTATAATGCTGAAACTCACTTCTGCTTTTCTTCTAGTTTCTTCATTTTTTACTTTGTCCAGCAGTGTCAATCCACAGCTTCTTTGCCAAGAGTCCATTTCCATTGCTGTAAGTTTATTCTCATTACCTTTCGATATTTCCCAAACTTCAGACCCATATGAGGCAATACTCTCTACGATAGTTTTATATAATCTTCTTTTAACACCTTTGATCAGGTTCTGATTCCGTATTAAAGGATGGAATTGCCTTATGGCTACTTTCCCTTTTGATATTCTTCTCTGAATTATAATGGTACGTTTATGATTATGTAAATAAGTAATGATTTACTTTAGAGTCTCACATTTGAATAGGAGTACGGTAGACCTTCTGAAGCTAACTGTTTCACGCATGGATTTATTCATAGAGTGTCGCCCGTACCCCCACCCCTAGCAGTCTGATACTCCGTGCTGGTTTTCGTTAAGGGGAGATCTCTCATAGTGTTTCCCTTGTTTACATCCGAGCCGTTTCCAAATTAAGGAAAATTGGCTTGGCATTCAGGCGAAATGCGTGTGTGGGAGGACGGGGTCCGCTGGCTCGCACATGTCCCCCCCACCCCACCCGCACTGCCCTTCGCTGGGCCAGCGCGATCAAGTAACGAGCAAATATTTGCCTCGCTGATTGCGGGGGAAGCCTCAGGCGATGTGGCGAGCGGCGGTGTTCTCTTGGAAGCGAGAGGCGGCCGGCGCGAGTTTTGCGAAGCCTGTTCCTCTGCTGGAGACTGATGTTCGCTTGGGAGAGAGGATCCGGCGGAAGCAGGGGCAGGCCGCGCACGTCGAGGAAGAAGTTAATTGAATTCTCGGTTTTGATCACAAAACTCGGTTTCATGTCATTACAAGGGTTTCCTGTATCCTTCAGAAACGTAAAATTCCTTATTTGGGTATTCGGAGGGACTGTGTATCTGCTTAACACATATTTTCACTTGTTATGATATAAAGACATGATTAATCAACATTTTTGTCACCACCTTTATGTCAGTTAGGTGCAGACACATACAAAGAACGAAACTAAAATAATGTTACTGGCCTATCACAGCAGAGATGCTGCTGAATAAAACCACACAACATCGTTTTTCAAAAAGTATCACGCACACTGAACAAGAGACTTATAAGATCCGAAGGTGTCTGGAAAAGTTTCTGGAATCTAGTAGGCCATGTCCTATGAACGTTCCTTAACTGTCTCGTTTGTAATATTTGGCATGTGTTACGCATAATTCAAGTAATAATCTGTGCCAATGTCATCACGTTTTTGTACACAGAATTTTTAAGAAAGTAGGCGAATGTGAAAATGGAAATCTCACGTGCACACTTCTGCGCAATGATTTTTTTAATGATTTCAAATGTGGTTTGACACCATAACAATGCATCGATTGACTTCATTGAGACTTTTGAAAATGAAGCTCTAAGAACAGTGGTATCCGAGAACAGTAATTTCAGCGTAGACGCGTCTCTCTAAATGACGAATTTCATGAGGGTCGTCATGCAACCTCTGTTGTTGCAGTTAATGTTGAAGCTATTTGAGAACTGATTAATGGAGATCGGCATGCGACATACCGAGAGATTCAAGCATCCTTGGACATTGACATGAAAGCAATATGCATGATTTTGCATGTTCATTTGAACGTACGGAAGCGATGAAACTGTTGGATTCCACACAATGTCACAAAAGCACAAAAACAGCGTTGTGTCAACTGGTGCAAAGAAATGCTCAAGAAATTCAACAGTGGTTTTTCATATTTCGTCTACAACATTGTTACTGGCGACGAAACTTTATTTTCCTACGTTTATTCCTACAAACCCGAAACTAAAAGGCAATCTAGCGTTTGGCTATTTCAAGATGAGTTCAAACCAACAAAAGTTTTCGTTCAACGCAGTCTTGCGAAGCAAATGATCGCATGTTTGGTGTAACTGGACATGTATCGATCGTGGCATTAGGGAATTGTAAAACAGTAAACGCTGATTGGTTTAAACACATTTGGTTTGCCGGAAGTCATCGCTGGGATAAGAACAAATAAAACGAATAGGGAAACCATTCATCGCCAGGGTAATGGCAGTGCTCATATTCGGCGCATCACACCCCTGAATTTTTAGGGAATCAAAATGTATAAATTCTGTCTCATTGTCTGCATTCGCTGGATTTCCCACCTAACGACTTTTTTGTCGCCAACAATCAAAAATAAAATGTGAAAAGAGCGATTTTCTTTGCCTGAAGAAACAATCGAAACATTCCGGATATTGGTTTCCGCCGTACCTGCTGTAGAGTAGAAGTGCTTTACAAACTGGTTTGAGCGGATGCAACTATGTATAATTCAAAAGGCGAATACTGCGAAAAACAATAAATCCATTTAGCAAATTTCGTTAAAGATTTTTCATATTATTTCCAGAAAGGTACCCAGCAACCCTTGTATTATTGCATAACACTACAGTAAGTTAAATATTTTAACAAAAATGTTTTTAAGAATTCTGCAATAATTGATTATATTCGGTTAGACTAATATAGTTATTACCGCAAGCAAAATATGAAAAAAATCCATAGTGTTCCATAACGCAACATATAAATAGCAAATATTTAATAGTGAGCAGCTTCTTTCTTTGCAACTTTGCTCTCACTCGGCAGCAGTGTTACGAACGATGTCGCTGTGTATGAATTCTCATTCACATAGAAACTTCACATGAATTCTCATTCATACACAGCGATATCGCTCACGAGTATGATAAATCAGTCAGTCAGCAGTACTCGAACAGGTGAAAAAGGTCAAATACTCGTATTTGCTTTTTTCAGTCAAAATTAAAACTGTTTAATTTTTTCGGTTATTTGCGAGTGTTAAAAAACCGTCGACTGTTCTCACATGGCTGAAGGCTAAACTATTTAGCCTTCAGCCATTAAAATTATTTTACGTCGATTCACGCGTATCGCGATAAAACAGAAACCCCAGTTTTATTTGAATGTCAATGTATGCAGGCTCGGAAATCAAAGAATATGCATAGTTAATATTTAAATAACAATAAACGAAGTGTAGTATCCCTTGCTTGATGTCACAGCGCCGATCATT
Organism: Teleogryllus oceanicus; assembly: GCA_964035755.1. Classification (NCBI taxonomy): domain Eukaryota; kingdom Metazoa; phylum Arthropoda; class Insecta; order Orthoptera; family Gryllidae; genus Teleogryllus; species Teleogryllus oceanicus. The sequence continues at coordinate 5,791,928 of CAXIVR010000007.1, forward strand.
TATGGAGACACGGCCCCGACAGGCAGTACAGCCCTGAAGAGGACCGCGATATGTCGGTCGAAACGTCGGCACCCCAGTCTTCGACGCGGCGTCAGTCGGACAGCCCAGATCAAGAAAAATCAATAAGTTTGACTGGGATGCATGAAAAACCATAGAGAATTCATTTCGATAAATAAGTAAATACGTATGCTTGAGTGAATTGAGTTAATGGCAAAAAACAACTTATTAGTCATCTATTTGAGTATTACCCTGAATGGATTCTGTCAGGAGCCAAACGTAATACCATAAAAATTACAATATTCAGTTCCAGACATTTGAATGTTTTACTAGACAGTTGTTTATTTCAGTTACATATATTTGATGTAAATCTATCTTTTTGAAGCAGATTTTAATGTCAGAATAAAAGTTGAAATGTCTAGGACAACAACAGTTGAGTGTCAATGTTAATGTTTGGGCCAATGTAGTGGAAAGTCTCAAAGTTACTCATGCGACATTTGCTATTGTCGAGTGGACTGATTGATTATTTCGTTTTTCCTGGCGCGTGAACGGTTTGTTTATTAGTACCGTAAGTGTAGTTCATGTTTTCCTCTGGAGGTGGGGATGGTGATCTTTCCCAGCTCTTCGGTGAGAACTGTCGCCGATCTACAGGTCGGCTAGCAGGATCTCAACAATCGCGGCCCCGCCCCAGCCGACAAAACAACCAGCTCGCGTTTGGTCTCCCGACATTTGTGGTAGCGTGGTGCGTGCACTGTCAGTGTAACGGTAATTCAGCAAGGAGTAAAAATAGGACAAGGAAGAGGAAAGAAAATATCGACCGCGAGCTGCGTCCCGTTCATTACGGTACTGCTTCGGCATTCACCTCGTTTTGTTCGAGAAGAAAAACAACACATAAATTGAGAAACAGAGCAGCCGGCCCTACAATTCCCCTCCAGACAGCTGGTGAATTCGACATAAATACCTAGCTGGTATGGATAATCCTGCAAAGGTCGGGATTCGAAACCTAGGACTTCCCAGTCAGAGACACTGCAGCAATATCAGTGATGCCATGAGCCACCGAAATCGGTCTTGATGTGTGGACAACACATCATAGACTGCCCTATATTGGTACTAGTTCTTGTAAAATCAAAGAATTTTCGTCTACCTGGGACAGGAATAATTGAAGAATTAATATTCATGTTTTAATATAAAAGTTCAAAAGAGATTTTTCACGGTTCGTAGACAAAAGCTCTTCTTCACATGGATTTCTGAATAGTCTCTTCACTAGGAGATACTCCACGAACGGGCTTTAATTCTCCCACACGCGAATGGAGATGTAGTGGATCGACCGAAGCCAGCCCCTGCGTGGCGCGCCATCTTAACGAGTGGCTCAAAACCACGGTTGAGTGCCTCGCTGGAGGGCCCCCAGCCATCCGCTCAGCTGTAGCGAGTGGGCGGGGCGACGTACGATGTGTCCAAGCAAACTAAATCTGGACAAAATTTTGAAAATAGAATTTCTGGAGAATGTTGGGGGCCTTTGGCATTGATAGAGAAATGTTAGGTACTTTAATCGTGAAAGAACTTGTGCACTAATCGTGAAGCAGTATAAAGTAGGTGTACCGGGCTCAGTGCATCAACTGATGTCCCAACAGCGCCTGTGACCGGGAGGTCCTAGGTTCCCGCTCCCCACGGCGGCAGGATTATGGATACTAGATTTGCAGCTAGGTCGAATTCAGTCGCTGTCTGGAGGAGAACTTTAGTGGCTGGTTGCTCTGATCGGTAGTTTTCCGTGGTTTCTCCGATCAACACCAAGCTAATGTCGGAGCACTCCCCTAACAAACGGGCCACGGACCGCGCGCGATCTGACCTTCCCATTCCTTGTCGTATCCTCTCCCCTTACACACACACACACACACACACACACACACACACTAACATGCACTACACTACCACATATTCCGGGAGACCGGTCGGGAGCTTAGAGCTTGTCCCGGGTGGGGCGGTGCCCCGCTGGTGGGAGAGTCCTGGTTAGGGGGAAACCCCACTAGCCGACGGTAGGTCGGCGCCGGATCTCGCCAACCAGCGGGAAAGATCACCGCCATCTTACGAGAAAAATACTTGCACTACACTAACGGGACTAATAACCAGAGCAGTTGACGCATGATAATGACCAGTGCAGTTGAAATATGAATAAATCAATCAATCAATAAAGAAGGTGTACGCGGTCAGTTTAGCTGTAGCGTGCGAGATGTAGGTACAGGCTGGGGCAGTCTGTTTAGGACATCTCTGGTGTTATGTGTTAGTAGACTAGCCATTTTGCGTCATTGCGTAGGTACATCTTATCACAATCATCTATTAAGACTGTCCGATTTCACAAGGCTTTCTTGCCCCTATCTTCGCGCATCCAACCCCTTCCGCACCGTCTGTTCCTCTCGCCCCCATGTTTCTTCCACTTCTGCTCTGCCTCCACTTCTCTCCCTTCTGCCCCTTGCGGTACTCTCGGGTCCGCTCTTTACGCGTTGCCCGGCAACAATAGGGTCCAGATGCTTTGGAGATTTATTTAAATAAATACAGTAAAAAAGTATTTTAAATAATGTGTTGAATCACAACTTCGCAATCTTTGGTTCTTGATACTTCAAAATCATTCATTCCAAATTTAGGAGCAATAATCAATTAGTGGTTGTTAAGTTTTTGTGCAACAAGCGTAAATGCTCTCACGTTCATAAAAAAGACGGCAGACGTTGTCCCCCCTCTCCCTCTAACGATTTCCCTCCCTCCTCCGCCCCTCTCTCTCCCTCTCTCTCTCTGTATATATATATATATATATATATATATATATATATATATATATCCGCGTTTCTGCCTAAAGAAACGGCGATACAACAAGTAAGCACGCGGCAGAACGGTTGCCAGAGGGCGCTCGCTAGCCACAAGAAAGGTTACGGGCGGCGAAGTGTTGTCGGTTGGCCGAAGGCGTGGGAAACGACGCCGCGGCTTCAGTGTCGGGCCGGTCGCCGGTAAGGAAGGACGTACCTGGGGCTGCTCCGCGTTCGAACAAAGTAGAATAGTGTCGCGAACGAATGAGCGCTGGAAAAAAGTGATTGACGGACGATTTGTGCTAGATATAACCATCATTAGTAGCTCGGCCGTAGTGCCAGAGTGACAGCTATTATCCGGGGTAGTACTGATCGAGAGAACTTGTGTGCAGAGGAGTACACCACGAGTCTAGTAGCCTGGTGAAATGGTGAGACACGTACTAGCAACTGTACCTTGAATAATTAGTGGCGTTTATCAGCTCGCGGAAGGTGACATCGAGTAGATCTGGGTGAACTGGAAAGGAGTTCAGCGGGGAGGCGCAGAGGCACCGTGGGAAGATTACGCTGGAGAAAGTGCTTCGGAAACGCAACGCATCGCATCGGCTGGCCCCAGTGGGGCGGGCATGGCAGACAGCGAAGGAGTACGAGGCAACCGAGAGTCCCCGAAGCCGCCGACGCTCGAGGGGGGAGTATTAAACGGTAAATATTTCCTCGATCGATGTAAGATCGAAAGAACTAACAGTGATTCTGGGTGAGGTAATGAAAAGGATAAAGACCACCACCGATATTTGTAATCAATAGTGATTTGTGTAGAATCATAAATAATTCATGTTTATTTTGTTCACGGAACAGTGGTGTCTGATTAATAACCCCGAGTCCATTCACGAAAAAGTACACCTGTCCCTTGCAAATAAATTTACTGCGAACAAGCCGGGCTAACCGGTACGTCACAATATATAGGATGGCCATATATATTTGCTTTCTCGCGCTAAGGAAGGAAATTCTTGAGAAGAGAAAGTTGTATAATGCTGCACGAGAAAACCGCGAATTTTCAGTAGAAAATCTCTTTATCACAGCGTCCTGGTAATAAAAATGTCCATAAAGCCAATTGCTAAATTTACAAAAAAATTCTCTAACACATGGTGTAGCCAATCCATGTTTTATGGGTTTTTGATAACGAAAAATATATTGACGGCTAAATTCTATCCGTCTGTCTGTGAACAACGCTAGCGGATAAACCGTTCAGCGATTTTCTCTATAATTGATATTGTCAATCGATCTGGCTGATGTCGCGGGTCCTGGAATTTGAAACCGATATTATAACTTTGGGGGAGTATTTTACCTGAAGCCCCTGGAACATTTTCAAAACATGGCATCATAAATTTTTATTAAATTTTGTCGTCGGACAATCTGAAGGACATTTAATACAATGGTGCAGGTCTGATGTTGGTTGAAAACTTTAATTTTTTCGGAAATTGCAAAAGTTCACAATTTTTTCGGTGGCATCCTACAACTACAATTATGAAAATGCATTTTTTTCTTAATAAAATGTGTTTATCAAAACAGATCTTCAAATAAGGTCATATTAATTTTTTCGGATATATGTGTATTTGTAGAGTAACGTCAAAACTTAGTTGCTCGCTCTGAAAACCCTGGGCTTCGTGATCGAAATTTTAGTGTTTTGAGCCAGATGGATACTACGCAAGTTTGAATGTGTATATTATTTCATATTTCTTTGTTCGTTTCTACCATTGAAGCTTTCCCTATACGTTCGCAAATTAACCTTTTAGAAATTATTTAAAACTTATTTGAAATAAATATGAAAGAAAGGTTGCTAGCCTTCAGTCGCCCGCTTCCAATTTAATTGGATGATACGTAAGTTAACATTTGTATATTATTTCATATTTCTTTTTTTATTATTAATAATATTTATATTATATTTATGTTTTTTTTCCCATCATTTCTAGTCAACTCGTATTTGTACATTTTTGCAATATTTGCAAATTTTATTTCTTCAATAAAGACAACCTAAATTGAACATATAAGAAAGGTTTTTTCATTCCTGAATGCCAGATGTCAATTTAGCCACGATCGCTAAGGCATTGTATACTCCTGGCCAGGGTGTACATGTGACTTCTGTCGAATTCTCATCTAAAACCGTGCTTAGCAGCTAACCGTTTTGCTTCTTCTTATAGAAAAAATGGCCATATTACCTTGCTAGTGCTTTTCCTCACTAGCAACTAGCTTCGTAGTTTCCCCTATCAATATGAATGCTGTTTCTCCTAACAAACGGCCAATCACCGCGCACGATTTTTCCTTCTTTTCCCTAGTTCCTACTCTCTCCTTCCACGTACATTTAGACTTTCATGAACTACACCACACATGTCGGGAGTTTGCAGCTTGTCTCGCCTGTCTCTAAGTGCCATGCCGAGGAAAATCCCCGGAGGAGGAAATGTCCAGGAAGCCGACGTGTAGATCGGTTCACGATTTCACTTTCCAGACCGGGAGCGGTAGCTCAGTGCATCAACTGATGTCACTGCAGCGCCTCTGACCGGGGGTCCCAAGCTCTCACTCCCCACGGCTGCAGGATTTCCCACACTAGCTTTTCAGCTAGGTAGAATTCAGTCGCTGTCTGGAGGAGAATTCTAGCGGCCGGCTGCTCTGATCGGTAGTTTTCCGTGGTTTCTCCGATCAACACAAGGCGAATGCCGGAGCAGTACCCTACCAAACGGGCCACGGACCGCGCGCGATCTGTCCTTCCTCTTTCATGTCCTATTTGTCGCGGCTGTGAAACACGTTTAAAGAGCGCGCCTAAAAAGCAGCGCTCAGCGGCGGTCAGGGAAGGCAGCGGAGGCGGCGGAGCGACAAGACGCCGCCCAATCCCGAAAAGCGAGCTGGTCGGAGAGCCAGCTTCGCAGCAGCGAGTCTCCAGCGCCGCCCGCTTTAAGAGCGAGCGCCGCCAGCCGAGAAGCACGACAGTAATCGGCCATTGAGTTGAGTGGAGAGCGTTAGTGACCGTGCGCCCAGCCGAATTCGACGAGGAGATTGTACAGTGTGATTTCTAGTGACGACATAGCTTGTTATTGGTACATCTCCCGGACTTTTGGTTGCTTGATTTTGGTTTGTGACTCGGTACGCTCTTTGGACTTTGGAATTGTAACCTTTGTACTTTCGGCAGTTAATTACAATAAATGTTTGTGTATGTAAAGCGTGCAATTATTCAGAACATAACAATTGGCGACGAGGATAAAACGTTTGGCAAAGTTGGTTACGTGTTGTCGCCGGTAAAGGAAGGCGACGAAGAAAGTGAAGTGCAACAACCTGGTATTTACTACAAGTAGAAGATGGCGAGCGCACCAGCTCAACCGGAGTGGGCGCAGGTGCTGCAGTTTATTCAACAGCAGCAGCAACAGCAACAACAACAGCAACAACAGTTTATGCAGCAGATGTTAGAAACGCTGAAGGCGGTGAGTCAGAACCAAGGCAAGCAATTGCCTGCGCCTTTTGACCCTTTCAAACCGCAGTTAGAGAATTGGAGTGATTACGCGGAAAGACTAGAACAACATTGGATTGTTTGTGGGGTCGAGAGTGAAGAAAATAAAAGGGCAGCGTTTCTTAGTTATGGCGGTAGTGAAATTTGCGCACTGTTAAAGAAGTTATGTACCGGGGACGAGATTAATAAACTCAAGTGGTCAGAAATTAAAATTATGTTAGACAAACATTATGAGAGGAAACCACATGTGGTCGCGGCCAGGTATGCGTTCTTTCAGTGCAGAAAGAGGGAAAAAGATACGCATGCCGAATGGATAACAGAACTGAACGGGCTAGCTAAGAGCTGTGAATTTAGGTGTCAATCTGAGAGTTGTAAACAATCTTACGCAGAAACTTTAATTAGGGATGTAGTAATTCTGCATACACCCGAGGACGGCATCAGAATGCAAGCACTTAACAGTAGTGACCCGTCGCTGCAGGAAATCCGGAGAGTAGCGACGACTTTCGAGGTTACAACTCAGGCAGCAAGGCAGATCGCGGCCGATAACTGATTATGCAAGCAGGCTCAGGGGAACGCGCCGCCGCGGAGTGACGTCAGAAGGGCACCGCGTTATCAGCAGCGGTTAGATAACCAGGGCAGTGCGCGTAGTAGCATGAATGGTGGCAGCAACCACAGGGCCGATAACGGAATAAGGAAGTCGTGTAAATACTGTGGGACGTCACACCAGAGGTGGCAGTGCAGGTTTAGGCAATCACAGTGTTTCAAGTGCGATAAAGTGGGCCACATAAAGGAAGTGTGTTGGCAGGTTAAGTTAGAAAGGCGAGGAAGAAGAAGATTAGTAGAGCAAGAGGAAATGGATACCAACGCAGCACCACGTGGAAGCCATAAAAAACCTCCCTGCTCCCAAGAATGTGAAGGAGCTTCAAGCTTTGGTTGGGAAGATAAACTATTACAACAAGTTTATCAAAAACTTTTCTTCGATTACAGCCCCTTTGAATGCGTTAAAAAAGAAGGGCGTTAAATTTGTGTGTCACCGGAATGAGGTGGCACTTGGTAAATTGAAGAAAGCGATCGTCGAAGCGACACAGCTTAACCATTACATCCCGGGTAGGGTGACCACGATTGCGACTGACGCATCAGATTATGGAGTAGGGGCAGTATTATCACAAAAGGAAGAAGCGGGTGTAGAGCGCCCCATCGCTTTCGCGTCCAAGTCATTAAACAAGCATCAAAAAAATTACTCCCAGATAGAAAAAGAGGCTTTAGCAGTAATTTTTGGGGTTAGAAAGTTCAATGAGTACATTTATGGGTCCAAGTTTCATATTATCACGGACCATAAGCCGTTGGTACAGTTGTTTCATATGGGTAAGAAGTTGCCGGAAAGTATGGCAAAAAAGCTGCAAAGGTGGGCTTTGTTTTTGACTGACTACCATTATCAAATTCATTATAGGCCCACAACCCAGCACGCCAACGCGGACGCGCTGTCTAGATTACCAGTGGGTCCAGACGTGGAGTTTGATGAATCGGAAGAAGCATGCCAGCAAGTAGATCTAGAAGATTTGGGGGTGCTGCAGGATTTCCCCATCACAGCCGCAACGATTGCATCAGCTACTGACCAGGATAAGGAGTTGCGGGTGGTTAGAGAATATGTAAGGAAAGGTTGGCCGAGGAGTTGCGTGGTATAATAAAAGGGATGATTTATCAGTTAAATCTGGAGTTTTATTACTAGCTAGTGAGCAAGGAACCAAGGTGGTGATACCGAGAGTCCTGAGGAAGCAGGTACTGGAATTGTTACATCAAGGACATTGGGGGATTGTGAATACAAAACAGTTAGCTAGGCGCCACTGCTATTGGCGAGGGATGAACTCTGACATAGAGGAGTTGGTTAGGAGTGCCAAATGAATCAGTCCGCCCCGCGGCAGGATTGGCACTCGTGGCCGACACCTGAGGCGCCTTGGGAGAGAGTGCACGTCGACTTTGCCGGTCCTTTTTGGGGGAAAATGTGGCTAGTGGTAGTTGATGCTTTGTCCAATTTCCCATTCATAGTGGAGATGGGAGTCACCACGGCCGCGGCGACGATAGATGCCTTGGAGAAGATCTTCGTGACAGAGGGACTGCCGCAATCATTGGTGTCCGACAACGGACCCCAGTTCACATCAGAAGATTTTTTTCGATTCTGTAGGTCCAACGGCATCAAGCACATATGTGCACCGCCTTTCCACCCTCAGTCTAATGGGGAGGTGGAGCGGTGCGTTCGCACCTTTAAAACGGCAATGCGAAAAGCGAGGGACGCCGGAGCTGAGAGGAGCAGGGCGCTGATGCGGGTGCTGGCGACATATAGGACGCTACCTGGACCTGAAGGGAAGAGCCCGGCAGAGATTCTGCATGGCCGGCAGCATAGGTCGCTGCTGTCATTGCTAGTACCAGGTAACAGTCACAAGGAAGAGGAGTTGCAGCCGAAATTCCAGGTAGGCAGCAAAGTTTATTGTACCTCGTTTAAAGGAACCTGCCTGGTGGCCTGGGTAGTAATAGGAACCCGAGGAGTAAAGTATATGAAGTTTTGACATATAGCAAAACGGTGGTGAGACACCAGGGACAATTGCGCCCCAGGTACGCTGGAGCCGGTAGACACATTAGGAAGAGGCTCGAAAGGAGTATAGGAGAGAGCTATGAGAGAACTGATTCATGACGCCCCATTACAGGAGCAGCCCACAGAGCCGCCGCCGCCCACGCCGGAGCTCGGCGGAGCGACAAGACGCCGCCCAATCCCGAAAAGCGAGCTGGTCGGAGAGCCAGCTTCGCAGCAGCGAGTCTCCAGCGCCGCCCGCTTTAAGAGCGAGCGCCGCCAGCCGAGAAGCACGACAGTAATCGGCCATTGAGTTGAGTGGAGAGCGTTAGTGACCGTGCGCCCAGCCGAATTCGACGAGGAGATTGTACAGTGTGATTTCTGGTGACGACATAGCTTGTTATTGGTACATCTCCCGGACTTTTGGTTGCTTGATTTTGGTTTGTGACTCGGTACGCTCTTTGGACTTTGGAATTGTAACCTTTGTACTTTCGGCAGTTAATTACAATAAATGTTTGTGTATGTAAAGCGTGCAATTATTCAGAACATAACACTATTCTCTCCCCTTACACACACACTTACACTAACATGCATTACACTACCTCATATTCCGGGAGACCGGTCGGGAGCTTACAGCGTGTCTCGGCTGGGGCGGTGCCTCGCTGGTGGGAGAGTCCTGGTTAGCGGAAACCCCGCTAACCGACGGTAGGACGGCGCCGGATCTCACCATCCAGCGAGGGAAAATCACCGCCATCTCTCGAGGAAATAGCACTTACGGAACTAATGACCAAAGCTGTTGACGCGCCCGGAATCGCTAGCCAACCAACCAAATCAGTGAGGAAGCAACACCGCCACCTCCCTTAATCACTTTCAGGACAACGACCACACCAGCGACCATAGCTTCTCAATATCACATGCACTACACTTTCAGGGCGACCACACCAGCGATCGGAAACAAATCAGATTCCTAAAGACTTGCCCGTTGAATCGGTGCTCTGATTGTAGCGACTGGCTACTGAATTCGAAGTTCCTCCGAGATGGTTTTGTCCGCGTTTGCGCCATTTGGTCCCAATGTGCGACGCGTGCTCGCAGGTGGGAGGGGGTGTATCGCCCCGGGCAGCGGCGGAATCGCCCGCCCGCTCGCCCCTCCCCTCGCCTGCACCCTCCCGGCGGCGGGATTAAGTGGCGCGCAAACATTTGCATAGGGGCGCGTGCCAGCGGGAATGCAAGGGTGCTCCAGTGCACGGGGCGCGATCTTGCGGGCGACCGGATGGAGTGCAGGCGGGCCCACGGGGAGGGCGAACCTCCAGAGGAATAATGAGAGCACTACTGTCGGTGGACATGATGCTAATTAGAGGTAGAAGAAGCAACTTCGGTAATGGGAGTAGCGATTGTGCATGCAGTTAAGTTATCTTTAGGGTGTTTACGTAGTGACAAACAGAAGACAAAATCACCACCTGAATTTGGAGAAAACTGCAAACTGACACATTATAATATATTCTTTTTTACAATGATGTTTTAAATTATTTGAAAATTGCGTTGTAGTCGATTTAAACTACCATAAATGTCATTTTTGTAATCACGCTATAAAAAGTATGTTGTGACATGATATATTGCTGAGAAAAGACGAACACATTTCTTCTAAAATATTCTTTCAATAACAAGTCATTCATACAAACCTTAATGATAAATAATGTATTTTTTAGACTTTACAAACCTCTTGTTAGAAACATTATATGCATGTGGGAAAAGACTCGATTTCCAAGTGTAGTTACTAACGAAGTAGCCATTTCTCGGCAAATGATCAGAAAGGTGATTTTTCATGGACTTATCTCGTTTCCTGTTCTGTGGCTCGACAGTCCGCTTGGCCGAGCAGCGGTGAGCCATCCTCTTGGGCATGGGATAAAGTGTTCGTGTGGTTAGCACGAAGCAATTCCTTCACTGTATATACAGGTCTTCGTAACCTTAGGGTGGGTTTTCTTATCGTCACACAACAATAGAAGCGGACGTCTAATTTGCCTCGGCCGGGAAAGTACTTCTCATCACTAGCTGATAATGAAGAGATGTATAATCATCGATTAAACGAGATTCAAATGAAACACATGAGGGAATAAGAAGTCAACTACTTCATAATCATAGTTCAAATTATTGAAGATAGCAATAGGCTGTCTGTTAGTAACGATTGATTAGAAAAGTTCCAAATATTTATTTATAGACAGTCAAATTATAAAATTTTATTTATTATTTCATTTTAAAAACATAAATCGTTTATAAGAATTTTCGGCAATGTTTCGGAGGTGAGGTGTACCTCCATCATCAGGCCGTGGCCTTACATTGATATTACATTGATATTTAGTTCGTAGTCAACGTTTCCCCAACGTATGTAATATCAATGTAAGGCCACGGCCTGATGATGGAGGTACACCTCACCTCCGAAACGTTGCCGAAAATTCTTATAAACGATTTATGTTTTTAATATGAAATAATAAATAAAATTTTATAATTTGACTGTCTATAAATAAATATTTGGAACTTTTCTAATCAATCGTTAAAATTATTGAACTTGAAAACTGAATAGAGAACTTAACGCGAAGCTAAGTGTCTTCGAATTCTATTCTAAACTTCTAAGAAAGTGACTGATTATTATTTCCGGAAGAGTTCATTATTGAAGTCACTAGTGGATAAGTATGATGCATTTTATATTACTAGCGATGACAGCGTTTCTCCTCTACTGGAAAATGAGATCCGGCGCCAAGCTAATCGGCGGTTTGTAAGTTTTCCCTTTACAGATATCTGCACCGCTTCAACAGGGTCAAGCTCAAAGCCCCCGACTCACTTACAGACATGTGTTGTCGTGAAGTGCAGGTAAATTTAAGTGTGTGTGTGTGTGTGTTTAGGGGATAGAAGACAAGGATGAGGAAGGAAATATCCTGCGCGGTGCATGGCTCGTCGTTTGTTAGGGTACTGCTCCGGCATTCACCTGATGTTCCTCAAGGAAACCATGTAAACTTTCTGAACAGAAGAGCTGGCCAATAGTGTTCTCCTTCATACAGAATCTGAATTCCACATATCTTTGTCGTTCTATTACAGACCTTACTCATATCGAAAATTCCGGGGACCTCCCGGCCAACCTTTCCGCAAGAGAGGCAGGTAACGTTTATGTACTATATTCACTTAACTAATTTTGAGCGTCGCCGATAGTAAACCGAAACAAACTATTGAGTAACAACTCTACGCGTATGTATAGTAAGTGTAATGTAAATGTAGAATGTCTCACAGAGAAAGTCACTAACTACAGACTCTCTTGGCAAGAACATCTGTTGCGAATGAACAACGACCGCATTCCTAAACAAATGGCAAATTATCAACCAAGAGGAAAGAGAAACATACGACGTCCAAGAATGCGTTGGAAGGACCCGTACTAAGCGACGTAACAGGCATCATGCCTAAATACTTGAAGATAAGAAGAAGAAGAAGAAGAAGAAGAAGAAGAACTCTATGCGTTGCATCAACATATGACGCGCTGTGCGGAAGGAAAGACGACTGGAGCAGGGTGCGTGGCCGTGCGGTGGGGCTGTTCCAGCAGGGGGCGTGCCGTTGCCAGGAAACAGCCGCGAGGCGGGGCGGGGGTGGGGTGGGGGGGGCTGTGCAATTGCCTAATGCATTCGCCTCGGCCCGCGGGTATGTATGCTGGCGTTTCGCGATTATGGAACAGGTGTCTAGAACGCGGGAGGGGGATGGGGCTCGCGGAGATGCTCACAACACGTGCTCGGTTTCCATGACGAGTTCGGTCACATACACACACACAGTTGGAGCATGTCAGTGCAAGTGGAATGTCAGGTCTTATGTAGAAACGTGTTTGTTGGGATGGCCAGCATATAAAGCAATGAAAGGTATTACATACGATATTCCCAGGTAAAGCTGGATTATTGGCTGATGAATATTCCATGACAAAATATTTAGGATTTTTTTCCAAAAATTAATGCTCTTAACACTAAAAACTATGGGTTGAAATATATATATTAGTTTTTAAACAAAAATTTGTCCATTTTGATATTGAAATAACCATATTCGATGATACAAAGATTATATTCAAAAATATAGTATGTAAAAATTGGATACTACAAATGTAAAATGAAAGGGGATGGGAAAAATTGTACATCAAATCAAAATAATAAATTACTGTAAAATAATTGGTACTGACATAATGTTGCATATTAAGAAAATATATTAAAGCTCTTAATAATCAATTCTTCAAAATGACAAATGTTTGTTACAACGTAACAACTTCTTAGAAACTGATTTTGCTGCTGACAAAATATGAAAAATTCATTTTCAGGACTGTTCATTGTATGATTCCAACATTTGTATCAATAAGGATTTGGAAAACGATTCACAGAGAGAAAAATGACTTTAAAGAACAGCGATTTTTCAAGCAGACTGAAATATGAACCCGTTATAGATTATTTAATCGATCCACAGTTGAAGTAATTGAAATTATCGATATTTTAATATAGCAAATGCAGTTGGAAGAGGTCAATATCACTGAAGGCCAGTATGAAGTTCTCGTTGTCGGTATGGCAGCGTTCATATTTCTATCTTGTCTTGATACTGAATAACTTATCATTGACAATATATTAAATTTCGGATTGTTGATAGAAAGTGGTCCAAGTTGGACCGATGTCTAAATTAGACCGTACTTGTATTTCTACTAATGAATGCACTGGATAATAAAAGTTGGTTCTCACGCTTCAAATTACTCTCATGTGTTTGGTAGTTAAGTTTCAGCGTAGAGCAGTTATTTCATTTAACAGAATTAGTGATAAAGTATTTTTGCAGAGTGACGTATTATTTTTGTGGTATATACGATGAGTCATTGTGTGCAGGGGGGTTTATGGCAAATTGTTTGCCTCACGTTACAAATTGACTTCATTTGCATACCAATGCACATTCCAAGTCTTGCTTTAACATTATAGTTTAACATTATAGTCTAACATTAACATTAGTTGTGCAGCATTATCTGTTTCTTATACTTGAACCACAGATCAACATTTTCTCACAAATTGAACCATAGAACTTTTTTTATTGGTTATTTAAGGTCGCATCAACATCTTAGGTCATTAGCAGCCACTATTGCTGTTAACGGTATGGTAACTATGAGGATGAAACGATATGGTGACGATAAGGGGTGAAAGGACGAACACAAATACAACCATGCCCGAGGCGGGACTCGGGCCCGCGACCCTTCGGCCTGAGATCACTACGACACTACTGCCTTAGCGATAGGTGCGTCAAGCTGGAACAGCTAAGTCAGACACCGACACGAAACATGTCAAATCATTTATTGCTAATTAATTGCCAATTAATTGCACATTTTGAATTAATTGCCACGTATTTTCGTGTAGAAAAGGTATGTGCTGGCTTGACGTCAAGCCAGCACACATCAGTTAAATTCGAGCCAGAGCTCAACGGAAACCATCTAATCATTTATTGCTAATTAATTGCCAATTAATTGCACAATTTGAATTAATTCGACGTATTTCAGTCTCAAATAATCAAAGTAACTGTCAAGTATGACGCAACCCAACATATTCAATGACGCTTGACGTCAAGCAGCAGTTAAATTCGAGCCAGAGCTCAACGAAACCATCTAATTATTTATTAATAATTATTGCCAATTAATTCCCAATTTGGAATTAATTCGCACGAATTTTCAGTCTAAAATAATCAAAGTCAATGCCAGCAGGCATGACCCAACCCCAACATATAAAAAAATTGTAATATAGAAAACAAACGAGCACAATGACATAAAATAAGTGAGACAGTTTCAGGCATATCGAACAATTGTTTTACTCTATGCATGATTCAATTACCCTCCCTTTATGAGATAATAACTGCGTAGTTATGCTACACACGGATTCAAATAGATAATGCAAGAGTACCAACGAGTACGATATATCTAAAATCTATTAAATAATTAAATACACATTCAATACTAGTTTACTATACTAAAGATAAATTAATAAATGTTGTCGTATTATATAAACATTGCTGAAAATGCGTCAGATTTTTAGAACTAGAGCGTATTCAAATTCAAAAATACAGAGAACCAGCGAGCCAATCACATCAAATTAGGAACATAGTAAATAGATGTTTAGAAGTATTTTCTACTGAATACGATTTAATTGCTCTTGTCATTTATTAACTAATATTTTTAAAACTTCGTTGTTATTAAACCTATTCGACTTTCGAACAGGAAATGCGACAGTACCAACGAAGCATTAATATCTAACATCTATTTAATAATTAAATCCACGTTCAATAATAGTATATTACATGAAGATAAATTGATAAATGTTGCCGTGAATTATAGAGACATTATTTAAACTGCATCAGGTTAACGAACTAATGCAGATATTAAAATTCAAAAATACAGAGGACCAGCGAGCACAATAACATAATTTTAGGAACATAGATAGTGGATGTTTAGAACTATCTTTTTTTCTATACACGATTTAATTGCTCTTGTCATTTATTAAATATACATTTTTTAAAACTTCGTTGTTATGAAACCTCATCGACAATAAAATAGGAAATATGAGACTACCTACGAGCACTAAGAGGTAAAATCTATTTAAAATTTCAATGCACGATTCAGTACTAGCATTATACACGAAAGTTAAATTGATAAATGTTGTCGTGAATTATATAAACATTTTTAAACTGCATGGGAGTTATCGAACAAAGCCAGATATTGAAATTCGAAAATACCGAGAACCAACGAGCACAATCAAATAAAATTACAAACATCATTAACGGATGTTTAGAACTAATTTTTATTCTATACACTATTTAATTGCTTTGTCGTTTATTAAATAATATTTTTAAAACTGTCGTTATAAATTCTGTTGACTTTCCAACTGAAATCGAGAGCACCAACGTGCACTAATATGTAAATCTATTTAAAATTTCAATGCACGTTCAATACTAGCATATTACACTAAAGATAAATTCATAAATGTTGCCGTGAAATATATAAACATTTTGAAACTGCATGGAAGTTATCTAACCAAGCCAGATATTCAAATTCGAAAATACAGGGAACCAGCGAGCACAATCACATAAAAATAGGAACATAGTTAATAGATATTTAGAACTAATTTTTACTCTATACACGATTTAATTGCTCCTGTCATTTAATTAATAATAATTTTTAAATTTTCGTTGTTATAACCATTCGAACACATTCGAACAAGATATGCGAGAGTTCCAACGAGCACGAATATCTAAACCTGTTTAATAATTGAATACATTCAATACTAGTTTATTAAACTTAAGATAAATTGATAAATAATGCCGGGAAATATATAAACATTATTGAATTGCATCAGAGTTATCGAACTGAGCCGGATATTCAAATTGAAAATACAGAGAACCAACGAGCACAATCACATAAAATTACAAACATAGTTAAGGGCTGTTTAGGACTAATTTTTCATACTATACACGATTTAATTGCTCTTGTCTTTTATTACAAATTAATTTTTTAAAACATCGTTGTTATAAAACCTTGTTGACTTTCCAACTGAAATTGCAATAGTACCAACGAGCACCAATATCTTAAATTTATTTCATAATTGAATGCACATTTATTAGTACTTAATTACACTAAAGATAAATTGATAAATGTAACCGTGAATTATATGAACATTATTGAAACTGCATGGCAGTTGTCAGACCAAGCCATATATTCAAATTCAAAAATACAGAGAACCAACGAGCACAATCACATAGAATTAGTAACATAGTTAACGGATGTTTATAATTACTTTTTCACTCTATACATGATTTAATTGCTCTCGTCATTTTATTAAATAATAATTTTTAAAACTTGTTGTATGAAAACTCGAAGATATTCTAACAAGAAATGCGAGGAGTTCCAACGTGCTACTAATATGTAAAACTATTTAAAATTTCAATGCACGTTCAATACTAGCATATTACACTAAAGATAAATTGATAAACATTGCCGTGAATTATAGAAACATTTTGAAACCGCATGAAGTTATCTAAGCCAAGATATTCAAATGCGAAAATACAGAGAACCAGCGAGCACAATCACATAAAAATAGGAACATAGTTAATAGATATCTAGAACTAATTTTTTACTCTATACACGATTTAATTGTCTCCTGTCATTTAATTAATAATATTTTTTTAAAAATTTCGTTGTTATAACCTCTCGAACACATTCGAACAAGATATGCGAGAGTTCTACCGAGCACGAATATCTAAAACCTATTTAATAATTGAATACACAATCAATACTAGTTTACTACACTTAAGATAAATTGATAAATAATGCTGTGAATTATATAAACATTATTGAAACTGCATCGGAGTTATCGAACTGAACGGATATTAAAATTCGAAATCAGAGAACCAGCGAAACAATCTTATAAAATTAGGAGCATAGTTAATAGATATATGGACTAATTTCTTACATTATGCACAATTTAATTGCTCGTGTCATTTATTAAATAATAAATTTTTAAACTTTGTTGCTATGAAACCTCATCGACTTTCGAACAGGAAATGCGGGAGAACCAACGAGCACTAATATGTAAAATCTACTTAATCGTTGAATGAACATTCAATACTAGTTTTTTTAATTATAAAGGTACGTTATTAAATGTTGCCGTTTATTATATAAACATTGTTGAATCCGCATCAGAGTTATCGACCCAAGCCAGATATTCAAATTCGAAAATTTAGATAACCAACGAGCACAATAATGTATAACCAACAACATTGTGTTTAGTAATTTAATACTGATTTTTATTATTATAACGATTTAATTGCTATTCAGGTTAGGAAGGAAAGAATTTTAAAAATTCGTAAATATGCAACGAAGTACAACTTTCAATTGAGAAATTTTAAATTACCCTTTCAAAATGGTGAAAGTGAAACAGAATATTCGAACCATGTGAGATTTTAAAATCTGAAAATAGAGGGAACTAATAAGCACAAATTTAGGAAACCAAGAACATAATTTAACAGACATTTGATACTAATTTACTACTCTAAAAGAATTTAAGTTTCCTGCCATTGATGGAATAAATAATATTAAAACTTCATTGCAATGCTTTCTGGCCCGATAATCGGGTAGAAAATTAGAGAGTACGATCTGGCACAAAAACCAAAACCTATTAAGTATTTTAATGCACATTTAATACTAAATTATTGGAGCAAAGATACATTTTAAAAGTTTAAAAATATTTTATATCGTAAGTGGAAGAATAATGATTTTTATTTAGAAAACATACTTAGTATAACATGTTTGTGAAATTATAGTCTTGTTTTTATTTGATTGATCTCCTTATTCTGCATCTTAATCGAATTTGAATGTCTAGCATGTTGAGTCTAGTATGATTTTGTTTTATCAATATTTATTTAAATACGACGGTTAAAAATTGATCTTTAGTAATACATTAGTTTTGATTGTGTTTTAAATATTTTATAGGTTGTGTAGTTTGTACTAGATGAGTACACTCTAATTTCCTACTCGAAAATCATACTTGGTTGCATAAGTAAGAACACTAAAATTAGTAATTTTGTAAATGGCTGAACAATTAATTTCTGTGAAGAGTATTAAGTTAGTATCAAATATCTGTTAAATTATAATTTAGGTTTTATTTGATTGTTCTCGTTGGTTCTCTCTATATTCGAACTTGAATATTGACATGTTTGGGCAACTATGATTCAGTTTTTAACAATATTTATTTAATACACGGCAATGTTAATAAATATATCTTTTTTGTTATAAATTGGTATTGAATGTGCTTTTAATAGATCATTTTGTGATAGGTCGTCAAAATAGGTTCTAATCATAATGTTTTGGCCGTAGGAAGAGCTGCTCAACAATTGATATACATTTGACAGTTCCTAAGAAAGCGAATAATTTAAAAATGAGAAATGAACCAACTTATTAGTTTTCGCAGTAGTCACAACATTATATCGGATATACATTCATTTGTTAAAAATGTGTGGCAAGACATATCTATGTTGTATTTTATTTACTAGATGGCAATTGGACAACGTTTTTGTTTAATTCTTATCTATAAATGTAAGTATTACGTGGTTAGGCGGAGGAGCGAATTGATCCCACATAAATACAGACACTTATTATTAATATTAACCTTTTAGTTCGAACGGGAAACAATTATCCCGGCGATTTTCTGCTCAGCGGTTCGAATGGGACGTTTGTAACTCGTTCTCCAGAGGCGTGTGACAAGTTTTATCTCTCGCTTCCTGAGGATGACACGTTGAGAGCCGGCGATTTCCACTATTGGAGTCCCGGCCTACGCAAGGTGTTGATAGAGAAGGGTTTAGTCGTGGGCCGCTGTGGCATTCTGTGCATTTACAGTGTGCCGTCGCCGTTTAGTGTTCTTCGAAGCAAATTAAGAGGATAATGAAGGCATACATTCTCTAACAGAAGAAGAATAAAGAGAAGTTATCCGAAAAGAATATGGATAAGGGGAAAATGCTTCACACAGTTTGTCAAATCCCAAAGACTTTCTTCAGATTTGAGAAGTTTTAATGTAAATAAGCATCTTTTTATCCGCTCATTTTCAAATTTTTTTGCAAACATCGCAGCTTTTATCGACATGTTTGTTTCTGAAATATTGGAAAACGAGTAAAAGAGAAAATTGATTCTCTGTATTTTCGAATATAAATATCTGGCTTTGTTCGATAACTCCCATGCAGTTTCAAAATGTTTATATAATTCACGGCAACATTTATCAGTTTATCTTTAGTTAATATACTAGTATTGAACGTGCATTCAATTATTAAATAGATTTTAAATATTAGTGCTCGTTGAAACTCTCGCACTTCCTGCTCGAACGTCAATGAGTTTTCATAAAAACGAAGTTTAAAATATTTATTATTTAATACATAACAAGAGCAATTAAATCGTGTATAAGGTAAACACATAGTTTTAAACATCCATTAGTTATGTTCTTAATTTTATGTGATTGTGCTAGTTGGTTCATGTATTTTCGAATTTGAATATCTGGCTTTGTTCGATATCTTCCATGCAACATTCAGTGTTGTTTATATAATTCAGCAACATTTATCAATTTATATTTAGTGTAATAAACTACTATTAACTGTGCATTCAATTATTAAATAAATATATGGAATTAGTGTTCGTTGGTACTTCGCATTTCCTGTTCGAATGTCTTTGAGTTTCATAACAAAGAAGTTTAAAAATATTATTAATAAATGACAAGACGTAATTAAATCGTGTATAGAGCAAACAATTAGTTCTAAATATTTATTATCTATATTTCTAAATTTATGGATTGTGCTCGTTGGTTCTCTGTATTTTCAATTTGAATATCTCGTTTTGTTCGTTAACTTCATGGAGTTTTAGCATTTATATATATATATATATATATATATATATATATATATATATATATATATATATATATATATATATCATAGCAACATATATCAATTGATCTCTAGTCTAATGTACTAGTATCGAATGTGCATTTAATTATGAAATAGATTTTAGATATTAGTACTGTTGGAACTGTCGCATTTCTGTTCGAAAGTCTATTAGGTTTTATAACACAAGTTTTAAAAATTATTATTTAATAAACCACAAAAGATATTAAATCGTGGATACAGTAAACAATTATTCTAAATATCTATTAACTATGTTCTTAAATTTTGGAGTTTATGCTCGTTGGCTTTATTTATTTTCGAATTTGAATAACGGGCTTGGTTCGTTAACTGCCATGCAGTTTCAATAATGTTTATATAATTCACGGCAACATTTGTCAATTTATCTTTAGTGCAATAAACCAGAAATGAACATGCATCAATAATTCACTGTTTTTAGCTATTTGTGCTCGTTAAGTACCTCGAAGTTCTCATTTGATTGTTGCACGTGGTTGCATAAGGACGAAGTTTAAATTTTTTTGTATTGGAGAGCAATTAAATCGTGTATAAAGTAAACATGTAGTTGTTATTATCTATTAACTATATTCCTAATTTTATGAGATTGTGCTCGTTGGTTCTCTTGATTTTCGAATGTCAATATTTGGCTTTGTTCGATAACTTCCATGCAGATTCAGTAATGTTTATATAATTCACGGCAACATTAATCAATTTATCTTTAGTGTAATAAACTAGTATTAAACGTACTTTCAATGATAAAATAAATTTTAGATATTAGTGCTCGTTGGTATTATCGCAGTTCCTGTTGGAAAGTCAACAAGATTTCATAACAAGGAAGTTTTAAAAAATTATTATTTAATAAATGACGAGAGCAATTAAATCGTGAATAGAACAAAAAATTAGTTCTAAACATCTCTTAACTATGTTCTTAATTTAATGTGATTGTGCTCGTTGGTTCTCTGTATTTTCGAATTTGAATATTCGGCTTAGTTCGATAACTCTGATGCAGTTTCAATAATGTTTATATAATTCACGGCAACATTTATCAATTTATCTTTAGTGTAATATGCTAGTATTGAACGTGCATTGAAATTTTAAATAGATTTACATATTAGTGCACGTTGGTACTCTCCAATTTCCTGTTAGAATATCTTCGAGGTTTCATTACAACGAACTTTTAAACAACTATTATTTAAAAAATGACGAGAGCAATTAAATCATGTATAGAGTAAAAAAGTAATTACAAACATCCGTTAACTATGTTACTAATTCTATGTGATTGTGCTCGTTGGTTCTCTGTATTTTCGAATTTGAATATGTGGCTTGGTTCGACAACTGCCATGCAGTTTCAATAATGTTCATATAATTCACGGTTACATTTATCAATTTATCTTTAGTGTAATTAAGTACTAATAAATGTGCATTCAATTATGAAATAAATTTAAGATATTGGTGCTCGTTGGTACTATTGCAATTTCAGTTGGAAAGTCAACAAGGTTATATAACAACGATGTTTTAAAAAATTATTATGTAATAAAAGACAAGAGCAATTAAATCGTGTATAGTATGAAAAATTAGTCCTAAACATCCCTTAACTATGTTTGTAATTTTATGTGATTGTGCTCGTTGGTTCTCTGTATTTTCGAATTTGAATATCCGGCTCAGTTCGATAACTCTGATGCAGTTTCAGTAATGTTTATATATTTCCCGGCATTATTTATCAATTTATCTTAAGTTTAATAAACTAGTATTGAATGTGTATTCAATTATTAAATAGGTTTTAGATATTCTGCTCGTTGAACTCTCGCATATCTTGTTCAGATGTGTTCGAGTTGTTATAAACACGAAATTTTAAAAAAATATTATTAATTAAATGACAGAAGCAATTAAATCGTGTATAGAATAAAAAATTAGTTCTAAATATCTATTAACTATGCTCCTATTTTTATGTGATTGTGCTCGCTGGTTCTCTGTATTTTCGAATTTGAATATCTGGCTTGGTTAGATAACTTCCATGCGGTTTCAAAATGTTTCTATAATTCACGGCAACGTTTACCAATGACTTTAGAGTAATATGCTAGTATTGAACGTGCATTGAAATTTTAAATAGATTTACATATTAGTGCACGTTGGAACTCTCGCATTTCCTGTTAGAATATCTTCGAGTTATCATAACAACGTAGTTTTAAGAAATTATTATTTAATAAATGACGAGAGCAATTAAATCGTGAATAGAACAAAAAATTAGTTCTAAACATCTCTTAACTATGTTCTTAATTTAATGTGATTGTGCTCGTTGGTTCTCTGTATTTTCGAATTTGAATATTCGGCTTAGTTCGATAACTCTGATGCAGTTTCAATAATGTTTATATAATTCACGGCAACATTTATCAATTTATCTTTAGTGTAATATGCTAGTATTGAACGTGCATTGAAATTTTAAATAGATTCACATATTAGTGCACGTTGGTACTCTCCAATCTCCTGTTAGAATATCTTCGAGGTTTCATTACAACGAAGTTTTAAAAAATTATTATTTAAAAAATGACGAGAGCAATTAAATCATGTATAGAGTAAAAAAGTAATTATAAACATCCGTTAACTATGTTATAATTTTATGTCTGTATTTTCGAATTTGAATATGTGGCTTGGTTCGACAACTCTGATGCAATTTCAATAATGTTTATATATTTCCCGGCATTATTTATCAATTTATCTTAAGTTTAATAAACTAGTATTGAATGTGTATTCAATTATTAAACAGGTTTTAGATATTCGTGCTCGTTGGAACTCTCGCATATCTTGTTCGAATGTGTTCGAATGGTTATAACAACGAAAATTTAAAAATTATTATTAATTAAATGACAGGAGCAATTAAATCGTGTATAGAGTAAAAATTAATTCTAAATATCTATTAACTATGTTCCTATTTTTATGTGATTGTGCTCGCTGGTTCCTGTATTTTCGAATTTGAATATCTGGCTGTTAGATAACTTCCATGCAGTTTCAAAATGTTTATATATTTCACAACATTTATGAATTTATCTTTAGTGTAATATGCTAGTATTGAACGTGCATTGAATTTTTAAATAGATTTACATATTAGTGCACGTTGGTGCTCTCGCATTTCCAGTTGGAAAGTCAACAAGAATTTATAACGACAAAGTTTTAAAAAATTATTATCTAATAAACGACAAGAGCAATTAAATAGTGTATAGAATAAAAAATTAGTTCTAAACATCCGTTAATGATGTTTGTAATTTTATTTGATTGTGCTCGTTGGTTCTCTGTATTTTCGAATTTCAATATCTGGCTTTGTTCGATAACTCCCATGCAGTTTAAAAATGTTTATATAATTCACGACAACATTTATCAATTTAACTTTCGTGTATAATGCTAGTACTGAACGTGCATTGAAATTTTAAATAGATTTTACATATTAGTGCTCGTAGGTAGTCTCATATTTCCTATTTTATTGTCGATGAGGTTTCATAACAAGAAGTTTTAAAATGTATATTTAATAAATGACAAAGCAATTAAATCGTGTATAGAAAAAGATATTCTAAACATCCACTATCTATGTTCCTAAAATTATGTTATTGTGCTCCTGGTCCTCTGTATTTTTGAATTTTAATATCTGGCTTAGTTCGTTAACTCTATGCAGTTTAAATAATGTCTCTATAATTCACGGCAACATTTATCAATTTATCTTCAGTGTAATATACTATTATTGAACGTGGATTTAATTATTAAATAGATGTTAGATATTAGTGCTCGTTGGTATTCGCATTTCCTGTTCGAAAGTCGATTAGGTTTAATAACAACGAAGTTTTAAAAAAATATTAGTTAATAAATGACAAGAGCAATTAAATCGTGTATTCAGTAGAAAAATACTTCTAAACATCTATTTACTATGTTCCTAATTTGATGTGATTGTGCTCGCTGGTTCTCTGTATTTTTGAATTTGAATACGCTGCTAGAGTTCTAAAATCTGACGCATTCTCAACAATGTTTATATAATACACGGCAACATTTATTAATTTACCTTTAGTATAGTAAACTAGTATTGAATGTGAATTTAATTATTTAATAGATTTTAGATATATCGTACTCGTTGGTACTCTTGCATTATCTATTTGAATGCCGTAGGTGGTATAACTACGCAGTTATTATCTCATAAAAGGGAGGGTAATTGAATCATGCATGAAGTAAAACAATTGTTCGATATGCCTTGAAACTGTCTCACTTATTTTATGTCATTGTGCTCGTTTGTTTTCTCTATATTACAATTTTTTATTATATTTGCGGTTGGGTCATGCCTGCTGGCATTGACTTTGATTTTTTAGACTGAAAATTCGTGCGAATTAATTCCAAATTGTGGCAATTAATTGGCAATTAATTATTATAAATAATTAGATGGTTTCCGTTGAGCTCTGGCTCGAATTTAACTGCTGGCTTGACGTCAGGTAGCATTGAATATGTTGCAGGTTGCGTCATACCCCTTGACAGTTACTTTGATTATTTGAGACTGAAAATACGTGCGAATTAATTCAAATTGGCAATTAATTGGCTGAATTAATTAGCAATAAATGATTAGATGGTTTCCGTTGAGCTCTGGCTCGAATTTAACTGATGTGTGTGCTGGCTTGACGTCAAGCCAGCACCCCCTTTTCTCCACGAAAATACGTGGCAATTAATTCAAAATGGGCAATTAATTGGCAATTAATTAGCAATAAATGATTTGACATGTTTCGTGTCGGTGTGCTGACTTGGCTGTTCCAGCTGACGCACCTCTTAGCGATCTCGGCCACCGGGCCGACAACATTAAACTTTGCCTTCATTGGAGCGGTCCCTCTTTGAAAACTGGCATGCATTACTTTTAATTTTTCTCTCACGTCAACGGTGTGCAATGGAATGGGATGAACAGATATGAGAAGCGATATTGGGTGCCTTTTGATGCTTTATTGGAATAAACAACAAGCGAACCTATTTCTAACAAAATTGGCAAAAACCTATACAAAAATCTTCTTAAGACGATTCTATCTACAAAAGAAGAAAGAATGGTACTAAAGTATTTAACGAAACGGTTCACCAGTTTTCCTAAAGAATTCAAGATATCATCTATTGAAAGAAGTGGAAAAGAACGTTGTAACAAACGTCTCGCTCAAACAGCAATTGGTACAATCGAAAAGGTCAAGACATTTCAATGGAATAGGATTAAAAATTAAATGTCTGCAATGATGTTCAATCTTCCTGGTTCTAAACGATATGCAGAAAAAGAAAGGACGAAGACAATTATGCTGAATGTAGATTACATATTAATGGTCAAGTGCACCGACCTAAGTGAAAAGTCTTGTTAAGAAACGAACGTAAAATTTTAATGGCTGTTAACTCGTAAAACAGATACACCATCGGTAACGGTTGTTAACTAGTGGGATTTAACTAACGAATGTTAAAATTGTGCTTTCCATTACTGAACGCAGTTTCTCACGAACTCGATTCTCGGTTATATATGCTCATTGACCTTCCTCGCATGAGTTTGAGGTGGTTAGAGCGAGATATTCCCTAGTAGATAGAGAGACCACATTACAGTCAAAAATATTTATTTGCGATGTAAATGGGTATTGCGAGACCTATGTAAACAAAATAGAGACTCTTACGATGAATTGTATTTAATTACACAACTATAAAGACCAGAATTATAAAAAGTTAAATTATAAACATATATCTATATTTTTTATCTATATTATGGATAAAGGAAACCTCTTGCTATAGTCATTGAACGGATTACCTCGATCCATCACAATTGTCCTTTGGGTTCTTCCATGAAACAATTATAATATAATATTTCGTCGAATTCACGATCGTCAAACTGTTCCTTAAACCAAAAAAAGGGCCAAAATTAATGGCAGCTACGAAATATTTCACGAGCGTTAAACTTTGGTGCATCAGAAATCTGAGATAACGGCCGTTAAGTTATAACATTTAACGTGAGTTAAATTTTAACCAATGTTAGTGCACTGGGCCATAACACTCGGTGTGTTGAAATTCATTAAGAAATATGTGAGCACAAGCTGCTGCGACTTAACTCTAACAGGTATATTGCAGTCTACTTGTTAGCAAATAATCCACCTCGCGATTGTTCTCTTTCGCAGAAGTCGAGCTTTCCTCGAAATAGGGATGATCCGGCTCGTGTTCATTTAAGCTGAGTGGCTATTAGAGTTCACAGGAAGTGGCATGTCAGAGGTTCTTATCTTTCCGATTGACAAGCGATGACAGTTCCGGAAGGGATCTCACAATGTACAGCACGAATTCCGTTAATGCTCTTGCTGTCGGTGATTTGTGAGGTACAAACGTTTCTCTCATGTGTAGAAACCAGTTTTTCTTCTGGGTCTGTGGGAATTCGAAGAATTACTTGATATTTAATTTTAACATTCGATGACTGATAGATATGGTCCTTTTGGTGATACAGCCGGTTTGTCAAAAGCCGTTGTTAGTGAAAATGAGATGAATTTCGAGTTGAATTATCTTGTGAATCATGTATTACATTATAGTAAGTTATAAAGGCGATAAAAAAACGCATGTTGAACAAATAGTAGCTTTACAGTATTACCTAAAGGATGAAATAATTGAAGTAGTATTTTTTGATAACTTAGATTTTTTAGATTTTTTGTAAACTTAGCTATACAGTATGATTTAAAGAATGAAATAATTGAAGTAACATGTTTTGTTAACTTAGACGTTGTGTTTACCTTTACCAGAAATATAAGAATTAAATTATTATAATTAAAAAATAAAAACTAATAGATCGTAGATTGTTTTGGTAAATATTTTGTTTTATTTGAATCTTAATTGAGAGCATAGAAATGAAAAATAAAATATGAACCCATTTTTGGCAACTTTATTATCGTAAGTTGATACTTTTTATTTACATTCCAATGTTTGAATTGTTGAACTGATTAATTGTTGACTTTGTTTTGTGTTTTTTTATGTATTAATGATTAATATTTTCTCTTTACAAGGAAAGTTAAAATTATTGAACGTAACTTGCGTGGAAAATTAGAAATGGAGGTGACAATACCATAACCACCAATGATACCAATAGCACGTGTCAAATGTGAGAAAAACTTAACCTTGAATATGCCCGGAATATAGATGAGCAAAAAGGAAATGTTGATACGTAGAAATACGAAAAGCGTTGCGGTGATAACCTTGGTCCGAGGTGGCCCGCAGGGACCCGTCGCGCGGCGGCACCTGGCGCTGAAGAGGTGTCGCAAAAGCGCATCGCCGCTTGGGGCGCTGGGACAGCGCGCGAGGGGTTGTTGTCGGCCGAGGGCGAAAGCGGCATTAATGAACCCCCGCGGGAGCGGCGGCGGCGGCCGCGCAATTGCCCCCGGGCGCCGCCCCCTTCGCCCATTGTGCGTCGCCATATTGGCCGGGCGGGCCGCCCGCGAGACCGGATGCCGAAGACTGCACGGGGGAGGGGGCAGCGGCGTGAAGTGCAGGGCGACGGGCGACCCGGAATGAGGCGGGTGAGGAGGCAAGTTGAAGGAGCGGTGAGTGTGGGAGTGAGGGGTTGAGAGGGAAGTGGAGGGGAGGCAAGAAGCAGGGGCGGCGCGGAGGGGCGGGGCGGGGCGGCTGGGCGGCTTAAGGCCCCGGACGCCCGTAATCTGCCTCGGGGCGGCCGCGGGCACCGCCGACCAGCCACGCACGGGCCGTGGAGGCTCTCGCCAAGGAGAAAGGGAGAACGCACGAAAGGGGAACAAGGCGGAAGCGCACTGTGCAAGGATACTGAACAAGGTAAACGATGAAAAATAAACATAGGAAGACAGGACAGGAAAAATAAACATAGGAAAAATAAACGACGAAAAATAAACATATATCAGACAATGGAAGTATGGAGGGGAAAGCATCCTAATAGATGTAATAAAATGAGAAGGCGTATAGAGAGAGTTATTGTACAAAGGCCAAGAACAAAGTCACAAAATGGTGTATCAGGAATGAATGAACAACGAGAAGAAGTCAATAAACGCAAATATTTAAAAATATGACACCTCATCATAAGCATCTAGAATAATACAAGCAGAGAGGAAAATGTAAATACTGTGATATTTTCGAAAAGAAGTTTATCTTCAAAGACAAATATTTTCAATTTTTGTGCCATATTGCTTTTTGCTCTATCGAATTAGAAATCATAAGTACATAAACAATGAAATTGCATTTTTAGGTTAAAAATAATGCAATCACTTAGAAACTAGAAACGTCCTTATCAGCCCAAATAAGAATATAACATTGCGGCGAAAATGAGATGGTTGTAAATAAGATGGTTCATTGTCGGTGCTACACCGACACGCAGCCAGAAAGAGAGCTCTGAGAACAAGTATTCACATCAAAAGAAGGGGAAAGCACAAACAACATGATATAGGCAG